>OZ010613.1:15473403-15575903 GCA_963932145.1 Acanthosepion lycidas
ATTTGTCAGTCTAGCTGGATCCTGGAGGAAATGATGGATTCTATTGCTAAACTGAGTTGATTTCAGATTTGAATCTTCAGTTCACCCTTTGCCAATTATTTTATTTCTCAAACAATTTTTTTTTTTTGGTTTACTTCATTTGAATTTTTTCCCTTCTTGTTCTATGAGGTCTGATGATAATCAAATGCTTTGTTCAGATATCATTCTTAGACATCCCCCATTGACTTTTAGTAACTTTATTGATTATTGGGCAATGTTTAAACTTTGGACCTGCAAAAAAGAGTGTCAAGAAGAGTTTTTTTCTCTTGGTACCACTATACTCTCTTAACTCCCTCTGAAATGTTTGTTTAAAAAAGCTATGTTTAGAATTTTAATAATTACACACTATTTAGTTGTTAGATTGTTTATTTGAAAGATTAATTTTATATTTACAAGATTATAAAAATGTGAACCAACTACGTCATATTCATCATTCCATAATATCATTCTTAATTTATTCTCATGAAAAAAGAATGTTCAGTATTATAAAGTCATCATCTCAGATATTAAAAATTACTTTGTTCATCTTTTTTGTTTTGTTAGATTAGGTAAGCATTTCGATTTTTATATAGTTTTTAGTGTCACTTTCTATTTGAAAATTTACATTGTGATGTATACCTATAACTATAGTTGGAAGTCACAGTGAAATAAGAATGCCTTTAGTGGCACACTCATTCAGTACTATTACTAACGTTACAACCCACAGGTCAGGCTGAAAATCATACAGCATGACAAAAGTCAAACAAAAACATACAATATATCAATTCTTAGGTTACACTACAAATCTTATATCAACACAAAATTTCTGACATAAGAGCTAGAATTGACAGTCAAAGCTCACTTTATTCATCCCTCAAGCAGTTGCATTGCTTCCTCAATAAACAACAGCTGATAATACTTGTTTCATCTCGCAGATTCCTTGCTACTCCTTATACATTGGATGCCTGCTCTTTCTGCAAGAAAAGTAACCTAACCATTTTTACTTACCTGGTAGTCCCATGAGTTCATACTTTGCACCTCACAGTCAGTGCCCAAACTCACAATGCATGAACAACTGGGACAAGCACTCTTCCCACCGCACACACATATTTATTAAACTGTTGTGGCCAATGCAACACTAAGTTAAAATTCTGAACCCAACAGATCTGTTATTCTGCAAACACTTCAAATATTGTGTAGTTCAATTGAAAAACCAACACTTCCAAATGTCTGATGAAATAGTCTCATTGCCTTTTGCAAATTTTATGACAAAATCTCATGCTACTCATTTCAGCACTCATTTTGAAATGAGCCAAGGATCCATGGAACTTGAAACTCATATTCAAATATTTTAAATACAATGAAAAAAACCTTTTGAAATTTCATGAAAAAAGAAATCATTATTTTCAGTTTTAAAAAATAGCTTATCCAGTAAACCTGTTGAAAAATAGATGTCTGTAATTTTCAAGTTCATAAAAGACAATATGCTATAATGTCTGTAGTTCAATATTGTTGCTAGTCAGTGTATTCCAACCTTGTTAAAATTATGACTTTGGCTCTTACTGTCAGTGAATGGCATAGATTTTCTATGAAACTTAATAGATATGCTTTTGATATTTTAGTAATGCCAAAAGTGAAATTTTTTTTTTTTTTTTTTTTTGTTTACCCCAACTCATTAAAAAAATGATCCTTTTGCTTTACTCAGTTTTTCTTTTTCATTTTATTCTGTTTCTTTGCTATTTGATTACATTTCTTTCTATTTTCTTGCATACAATTTATATTTATTTTTTTTTTTTTTTTAGGACAGATCTTCGCTCAAACTACTTGTTGAATACTAAAATAGCTGGTGTTGAAGAAGCAGATTTAGTGCTCTTAGTAGGAACCAATCCACGTTATGAAGCTCCTCTATTCAATGCCAGACTCAGGAAATGGTAATTTGATTTGCTTTGAATCTTTGATTTTAACTAAAATTTGCTTAACTCAAGTATATAGAAATTATATTCTTTTTTATTGTATGCATTAACCCTTAAATTATACTGAGATGTATTTTGAAATATCATGTTTTGGTTGTCTATAGTAGGGGAATAAATTTTCCACAATCATGGACTTGTTAATCTTAAACAGAATCTGGGTTTTTAATGTAATTTTCAATAATAAATAACAGATTATTTGATTTTTCAGATTTTTTTTTTTAATTCTTTCAAAACTTAATAAATGTCTCTCTGATTTTGTTAAACATTTTAATATAACAATAACATAACATAGTTATTTCCTTAAAATTTGTTTTTACAAATCTTTGTATGTATTCACCTTATAAAATCCAAGAAATAATTAAGAACAAAAATGTTTACATAAAACAAAAAGAAAAGTGGATTGTCATTTTTTTTTTTTTTTTTTTTTTTTTTTTTTTTTTGAGAGATTTTTGGCTAGTCTATTTTTAAATATTTTATAACTTTTCTAAACTGTATATTGCAAACAAGATGAAATTCAGAAGGTCTCAGCTTGGTCGTGACCACCAAAATCCATTGCTAAAGTGGAAATGGATGACAGACACTAGTTGATGTCAAAATTGGAGAGGAGAGAGAGAAATGAAGATCAAACCAATAAGTTTAAGAAATTCATTTCCTTTAGGCTGCATTGTTTTATGAATACATGCCTACAATACTTTTTAGAAATAAAGAAAAAACAATTCTCCAAAAACACCATTCTATGAAATGACTGGCTTGTCTAAGCTTATGCCTTACTGTCACAGAGCGATTCTCCCAGATTAATAATTGCATCATCTTCAGTGCTTCACCATTGTAAACAAATTTAAATTGAACAAAAAATCCTTTAATAACATTAACTGTCATGGATTATTTTTTTAATATTTATATTTTGTAATCTAAACCAGTTGTATGAATAAACAAGAAATTGCCAAGATGACTGAATCAAGTCAATACAGTGAATCTACCTCGAAAGATGAGCCTGCTCCTCTAAAAAAAAAAAAATTACCCCAATATCTAAAACTTGTGCTAAAGCCAGGCAATCAGATGGAATTCCTGGTCTAATGCAGCCAAATATCACTCATCCTTTGTACAGTTTTATAAAGGATTCTTTAAGCAAGAAAATAGCCATGGCCTTGCTGTAGATAGGATACTAGAATTAGTAGATGATGGTTGACTACATCATGCCTCTTATAATTTATGCCTAAATCAGCATTTTATGAATGAGAACTGCACTCATTTAATAACAGCTTTGAAAAACTTAGAAGAAACTAAGTCTCTGCTTGCATGTTTTATATAACATGATGGGAGATGTAAAACAGTATTTGCATACGGGTACATCAAAATCAACATTTGGTCTAGAAACTGATCGTCTTCTGTCTGAACTAGAAAGCACAGTGAGGGAGAGAGTTATCTCAAATTTCTGTGATTTTTTTTTTTTTCAGCACAACTTTTTCGAAACTGAATAAATACCTGGATACCCACCCTGTGTATAACTTTTACAAGCCCTGTTTGATCCTAGACAGCTATTCTTTAGACAGTTTTGTAGCCATCAAGGACTTGCAAATTCCTTCTATTGATCTTGAAGGATTCCAAATATTTGTGAATTACCAAGATGATTTACCAAACCCTTTTAATATCCCATCATTTTGGAATGCAAACAAGAACAGATTGCCAATAAGGTCATACGGATGCCTGTTACCAACATATATGCTGAATGTTCATTTTCTCAGTTAAAATTGACTCTATAAAGAGAACATCAAGCAACTCACAATGTTGTATTATAATGGAGATTTAAAAAAGAGATTTGAAGATTAGATATTTCCCAAATTTTAAATTTGAGCAGTATTTCAACTTGGGATAAGTTGTTTTATTTAAATTTTGAATTAATATGTCTAATTTGTTTTTTGATATATTTTTTTACAAAGATCCAATTATTATGGATTACTGTTTTGTAAAATTTTAGTCTAAATGTTTGACTTTATTCAGATATTTATTATTGAGATTCAAGTTATTTGCTGTTGATACTTTAAATGTGATTTTCATATTATGAATCAATAATTATAAATCAATCTAAATACTTTTACGTAAAAAACAAAAGCAATTTGAATGTGTTCTTAAAGAAGGAAGCACTCAAAGGTATGCACTGTAACATTCCATTGTTTTATTGTCTAGTCAGATTTGTAGATATTTGCTGTTTCTTTATATGTAATAAAAATTTGAATTATCTTTTTGTCTTCAGTTTTAATAATAATTATAGCACATTGTATTGCAATTTTCTCATAAAATACTATAAAATTGAAAAAAATGAAATTTCCCAGAAGTAAAAATGGAAAAAAACTCAAAAATGGAAACAGAATCAAGGAAAATTTGAAACAGAAAATCGCGGGCCCTACTATAGATTAAAATATATTGATATACTTATCATTGATAAGAGATATCTTTTCAATCAGTGCTTCCCATGTATTAAGGGAATAGATGGAGAAGAATTCAAAGATAAAATATCTGAGATTCTAAATGAAATAGAAAATAGAAGAATTGTGCCTATTTATTAGTGAAATGTAAATGTATGATTTTTTTTTTTTAATATGTATTGTCAAAATATTTAATTAATGTAATTTGTAAAATTGTATGAGTGTGTGGACCATTTACTTATCACTTTCATTTTAAGTCTGTTACGTCAAGCATAATGAATTCATTGATTAATTTTCTCTACTGCTGCTTAACTTTGTGAAACGAATTTTCCCTCACAGTTGGATTCACAATGACCTTGAAATAGCACTTGTGGGAGCACCAGTGGATCTTACTTATGAATATGAAGTAAGTTCAGTTTTAGAAATATCTAATTTTTTCATTATTTTTTTTCTACAATTATCAGTTTTTAAATAAATTTATGCAGGAACAAAAATTAAATCTGCAAACAAAATTGGTTTACAGACAACTTTGTTTATTTTTATTTTTTACTTTTTTATTAAAACTCTTGAATAAATTATTTTTCATTCACATGCACTTTTTTTCTTTTTTTTAACAGAAAAAAACAAAACTCAGTTTCTTTGAAATTTTGAATTTGTATTTTCACCAATTCTATTTTAAAATTGATTTATTAGAGATATGAAAAGCTGAAAAACATTGTTTTCCTTTTTTCCTTTTAGCATCTTGGAAACTCACCACTTGTTTTGCAAGAAATTGCCAATGGAACCCACCCTTTTGCAGAAGTAAGATATTTTAAAATTCTTTACTATATAGAATTATCTTTTTGCTAAAACAAATAACTTGGCTAAGTTTGGATATGTTTTGTCCAGGTTGAAAATGTTAAGTTTTGGAAAAGGAAAACATATATTTAGAATTCATGTGATAATATTTTCTACAGCCGCCAACCAGGGGAGGTAACAGTTTCGGTGAATAAGGCAGTACCACCGTTACCTTCCTTGGCTGGCAAAACGTAGTTTTAACTCAAATTGTCTTGAACTTTTCCTTCTGAAGTCATTAGAGGTGACAGAACAGATGTTAACAAAAAAAAAAAAAAAAAATCACAGAATTAGAAAATAAACATTTATTATGGTCTAGGATTTTAATACGATTGAAGTGAAACAACCTTCAACAAAGTTTATTCACACAATTAAAATATCATTTTGCAATCATTATTTTTGTTTTGAACACCCTTTTCCAGACACTAAAATCAGCCAAGAAACCTGTTGTAGTAATTGGTAGTGCAACACTTCAGAGGGAGGATGGTGCAGCTATTCATGCTGCTGTCTCAACCATTGCCCAGAATGCTCGTATGCTATCAGAATGTGGAGATGACTGGAAAGTTCTTAGTGTTCTGCACAGAGTAAGTAAGATCAATTTTAAATTTTGAAAGAGTTATATCACAACCTCATTTTTCTATATTGAAAAGCTGAAAACAATGATAACATATGGTGGAACCCATCAAATTTTATTTATTCTGCAAAAGTCTGATGTTGGGTGCATCTCACAATCGCTTGATCATAGGATTATGTAGCTATTGTAGACAGGCTGAATGTATGACATGTACTAGTGTAGATTAGGAAAATGAAGAAAAGCTATTAAATACTTCAAAAAGAATAAATATAGTTAATAAAGATCAAGAATTTAAGTAATAGTTAAGTTTAATAGTTGAAAATGCTTCAACTATTTTTAGTCAAAGTAAGAGAAAGCTTGACTTCATCTAGCTAGCCAGAAACAAATTTTTGAATGCAAATGTGCATACATGCAATAACAATCAAAGCTATGTTTTACTTCATTTTAGGAATAAGGATTTCACACAATTTCTTATGCTAAATAGTTGCTGTGTGTAAGAGAAATTTTACAGTGCAAAATATGGTACTTAAATTCTTTTCAAATGAAATGTTTTTTGAAACACAGTAACATTTGTTCTATTATTGACTCAAGCATTTTTTTTCTTTTCTTGCTTTGCAGGTGGCAAATCAAGTAGCTGCACTTGATCTTGGCTACAAGGCTGGGGTTTCATACATCAGGGAAAATAAGCCTAAAGTACTTTACATGTTGGGAGCTGATGAAGGAGCCATAACTAAAAGTGATATTCCTTCTGATTGTTTTGTTATTTATCAAGGTTAGTTCATATTGATCATATATGTAAATTCATTGTTTGAATTTAAAGGGCCCAAAAAATAATTTTGGTTTATTAAGTAAATTAGTCATTTTTTTTTTTTTTTAATTATATAATATTAATTATTTTCAAGTAATACTTTGATTTGACTACTGTTTATCTCAACTGGAGTATTTGATAAGAAATCACCAACCTGAAATTTAGCAAACCACTTTTGACTTATTGGATGCCTAAAAGATTGTTTATTTCATCCTTTTACAATGTTATAATCATTAAACAAATCTAAAAGAAAAACTGAGTTTGGAGCTTTTTGGCCAATCCACTATTTATATTTTCTATTTCTCTCGCTCCTCAACTGTAATGGGAAAAGTACATAGAGAATTAGCCTCAATTTTACCATCAAACAGATTTTTAGTTAAAAAAAATTTGTCTAATGGAAAAAATGCGCCAAACATTATTTGATTATTTAATAAGTTTTTTTTTTTTCTTCTTTAAGCAAATGAAATTTGAATTTCTTATTATTAATGAATATTGATTTTTCTTTTAGGTCATCATGGTGACGCTGGGGCTCAGATGGCTGATGTTATATTCCCAGGTGCTGCCTACACAGAGAAAGATGCCACTTATGTGAACACTGAAGGCAGAGCTCAACAAACCCGACTTGCTGTCACACCTCCAGGGATGGCACGACAAGATTGGAAAATTATACGAGCATTATCAGAAGTAGTTTTAATTTTTTCTTGTTTTGTGCATGATTTATTATGTGTTTATGTAGTGTTTTCTCTGTGCAGCTGATTACATAAGGTTTATCAGTGTGTTATATCAAACCTGCTCAGTACATTTATTTGATCCCTACATAAATATATCCTGCCACCCCCATCACGCACGCATACAAGCAAATCTAATATGAAAACCTGTAAGCAATAAAATTCTAGATTCTATTCAATTTGCATCTTTTAATAATGTTCTTTTATATTCTATATATTTTGTTTGCACTTGGAAAAACTATAAAACCAAATTTTATTTGTTTGAAGTGATGTTTGGATTTATCTCTTTATATTAAAAGTAAACAAAAAATCTTAAAATTTCTTTTGCTAATATTCTCTTTAGATAAAGACTTTTTGCTTTTTTTTATTGCAGATATGTGGTACTGGACTTCCCTATGATAAACTTGGTGAACTTAGGCAACGTCTTTATGAAGTTTCTCCAAATTTGGTTTATTATGGAGAAGCTGAAGATGCAAACTTCTTTAAAGAAGCTCATGAACTTTCAAGTGTGAGTAAAAAATAATTTTTTTTTTTATTCTTCAAAGTAGTTTATTCTTTACTTGGTAAATTGCATTTTAGAAATAAATATTCTTCATATTGTTACCCCAGATAATGTTCTCCTCCGGCAATACCAGTAAAGTAAATTAAATTATTTGTATTAATTATAAATCTAGAATCAGATATTATTTCTTCCAGTATTAGTTTTGCTGAGGTTTACTCTCAATATCATTAGCTTTTTTAAAAACAAACATCCATTGTTTACAGATACAAAGTAAATTAAGGATTTAATTTGTTTTCTTTTGAATTTCAGTTAGTCAAATCAGAGCTGTTAGATCAGCCTCTGAAGCCACACCAGACTCAACTCAGTGAGTTCTACATGACCAATTCTGTAACTCGTGCCTCCCAAACTATGGCCAAATGTGTTAAAGCCACTTCAGAATCCACTGCATAATAATATCTACAGACATTAAATATAATAAAGATCAATTGGCTCCACCAATTTTATTTCTGTTTTTACACCAAGGATTGTCATAGAAATAGATCCTAGACCAACATGATAGAAAAGAAGACTCTTTTTTTTCGTTTTTTTTTCATTGGTTACTGGTTTTCTATTTCCTGAATTAAAGAAATAAACACAATTCTAAAACTCATTTTTATCTTTGAATTTTTACCATGACTAACATTGTGAATTTGATTGACATGTCTATTAATTGATATATCTATTAACTGCAATAAATTTTGCCTCCATTCTAGCTCAAACTGCAAGACCAGTCCCTCTCCTCTTCCTTCTTAATATTTTAATTTAAACTACCTCTTAAATAATTTGATTTCATTATCAGCACATTTGTAATGATTTCATTCTTCTATGAAAGCAATGAGAAGAGAAAGAGAATTTTTAATGAGTTCCAAGCCAGAATTCTGCTACAATCATTATGATATTTGGAAAATAAAATTCTTTGTATTCTTGGGAAGATCAGCTTTATTTTCTTCCAGATTACTTAATATTTGACCTTTTTTTTTTTTTTGTTTAACAGAAATGATATCTTAATATTTTGGAAATTAGAGTGTAGAAATAAATCCTCAAAATGTAGAGAAGTATATAAAAAATGTTGGAAGTGAACTTGTCTCTCATCCCGACCTGCCTTCCATGTTTGGTTATGTATCATTCTGTTTAGTCTCCCAGTTTTATCAGAAAGTAGATCTAAGTTTTCACTTTTCATAGCTTGTATAGTTTTTGTATGACACTTGAGGATTTTCCTTTCTGAATTGGAGAAATTCTGAAAACTACACATCTTATTTGTTATGGCATCCTCAGAGATTTGGGGGAAATTCAAGTTGATATTTCAAAGACATTACTAGGCCTTGAATGACACAAGATTGAAAGTTTTTAAACAGTTATAGACTAGATCAGTTCAAAACTTGAAGGACCTGTAGAAGAAGTGAATAAAAACAAGAAAAATATCCTAAATGGTCATTCAGATCACCTATAGTTTCTCCAATTCTGTTCAGGTAAACTGGCATTTGACTGTATCTGTACCATCCTTGTTTGTAGTATTTCATTGTGAACTGGGTTTTAGTAATTTGAAGTGAACTTAATTGGCCATTGATAATTCCACACAATGCACATAATAATTTCATGGCAAGAGACAGTCAAAGTTTTCTATTCATTTTTCTTTCTTTCTTATAGTTTTTTTTCTTTTAATCATTTCACTCCAAGCAAAGCAATAATGTAAGATGCAATGGGTTACTATGTGTGAGAGAATATGAGGAAAAAAAGCTATTAAGGAGAGAGAATAGAAGAACAGGAATTAAGAAGACAAGATAATTCCCATGTGAGAGAAAAAAACTATGAGAATAGAATGAAGGTTGCATCTAGACGTTTCAACTGTAAAATGATGAGATGTTGCCACCAATCTGGTACTTCATGTCAGTGGAAAATGTTAGCCTGAGAAGGCACAATAAGTTACTCTTGGACATTAGTATCAGCCATACTGATGGAAGGCAAAGAAAGGTTCTTTCAGGCAATTAAAGTTTTGTTTCAGAGGTGTTAACAAGCCATTCCTTGCTTTAGTTAACAACAGACTAGGTCATTTCTTTTAGATCAGCTGCCAATTTGACATTGAACCAATCAGACAGGAGTAAATAGTGGTATCATCAGCATAGATACCAAGTGATGTCAGGAAGGTCATTGATGAAAATTAGGAACAATGTAGAACCAAGGGGATGCTTGCATTTAATACAAAAAGATCTAGAAGAGTGGCCATTCAGGATAACTTTCATTTCACAATTTGATAAGAAAGTCTGAATTAGTTCAAAGATTCTTTCAGAAATACTGTAACTTTTCAACTGAAGAAAACCAGTATGCCAAACCCTGTCAAATGCCTTTGGGATATCCAAAGCAACAGTCCAAGCTTCACCATCCTTAATAAACGTTTTCAGCAACAATTTCATTAGTTGCAAAGATATCCTACAAGATGGGGTGCTTACGCAATTCAGAGTTTATTAGAGCCTCTAGTATGTTGCCAAAAAGTGGTAGAAGAATAATAATAGCCTGATAGAAAGATCAAAAGGTTCACCTGAGTTCTTAAAGACTGGAACTATAGAAGAGGATTTCTAACAAGCAGCAAGGCATTGTAGTGTTTAGAAAGAACAGGAGACAGTTCATGAGTACGTTAAATACTATTACAAAGATATCAAGTCCACATGCTCTGTGGGGGGATTCAGTTTAAGTGGAAAGTCTGGCAAAGATACTCTAGATGAGTCAAGAGTAGAATTTGGAGAGAATTTACAAGTAATTTAAACATTATTTAACACTATTACAGAGCCACCAGTAGTTAGGAGAACCAAATTTGTTAAAGGCTATATGGTGCCTCATTTTATCAACAAACAAAAACTTAGCCTAATTAGAACTATCACATGGATACACCTGGAAACAAGAAGATAGTGGTTTCACCTAGTATTTCTGAGAAGGTACAAATGTATCAATGCTGGCTTTAACTCAAGAAGAAACTACTGTGGTACAATTTTCAATTAAGAATATCAATCCAAAGGATGTCTTGAAGAAAGTCACAAAATGAATCTCAGTCCTTATGCTGGTAACAGAAAGAAGTCTTGTGAATGGGAGGTTCTTTTCTAAAAGATGATTCAAAAGAATATCAAGAGATATGATCCAAATTACAAGAGGACAGAGAAGAGGAAGTAAAGATGAATGTTGATAGATTTATTAAGGAAATGAGTAGGGAAGTTCACTATTTGACTGAGCAATGGAAAAATAGTATGAATACTGGCAACATCAGTAACATTAGAATGCTTAAGTCATTAAAATCACCAAACACAAAAATGTTTGCAGATGAATGTAGAGAGAGCTATTTCTATATTGTCAGAAATTTTGTCTGATATATGATCCCAAATATGTCCCAAAACTGCAGTGTAAACGAGATCATTTTGTCAAAATAGTGAAATTTCCTTCAATTTCAACTGCTGATATCTCATTTATTTTACAGGCTATTTTAATAAAATTAGTATGTAAACAAAATTTAATATTTTCTCTTTATAAAGATACAATTCTTTCCTGTGTGTGATGATTATTTTTTATTCTATATCTCTAAGTGTCACTATTTGAATGATGGGCACTTGTTTTCAAAGCTAACAATTTCATAGTGGTGTTTTTAAAACTTGTGGCATTTCAAGTTGTATCTCCCTTATTCTGTTGAGCTATCTCCCAACCATCAGTCTTGCATCAAGGTCAGAAGGTCATTAGGGTGGCATTCTGTTATAATATAGATGGTCAATTTAAGTGGTTGCTGGGCAACCAACCCGTCTGACAATATCACTAGTTGTCCACAGCAGGAAATCACACAAGTTCTTGTTTTGCTCACCAACAGTGTCCTGCAAATCTCATTCTGTGTTCATGTAAGATTGTAGAAATATTGGGGAAGGACCCATAGAGCTGTAATTTAGTTGGATGTTGTCTCTAAGAGATGTTAAGTATAGCTCTCAGTATACAAGTGTAGGTTGCATCAAGCTTAGAGTTTTAGTTAATGCCCAAGCAGTGGCATCATTCATTAAAACCAATGCTACAGTGGTTGTCTGGTAGATCAGATTTCTAAATTACATCCATTTTATTCAGGATAGCCCAGGCAAATTTTCACATCTTTTTCAGTCAAATTTATTTTGCTTCCTAGGTATGTAAAATGTTCAACAGATTTTATTGATTCACCTGAAACAGTCTGTATTGAGTTGTTGGTTGAAGCTTATGAATTCAGTTTTAGAGGCATCATTAGCAGCATTTTCTCGATGTAGAACTGTGACATTGTTAATGGTGTCATCTGCATAATCAATATCAGTCAACTTTTTAGCAGGATATTGAATGGAATGTTTTGGTGATAAAGTAAAACCTTATTTTTCCCATATTTTCGTTAATGATGATGCATTTTAAAACTGTATGAAGTCCTTATTCATTGTATTTTGTCTTGGCTGTTGTTTTGATGCATTTTATTAAAAAACATAATTCATAAAAAATAAATATAAACTGAATATATTCTTAGTTAAATTTCATACTCATATTTGACTGAACACATTTTTAAAATTTGATTTTAATTTTTAGTTTTCTTTTTAATGATCATTTATTTCATTTTAATTTCTGGCTGGCAGTATTTTCTCTCATTTGGGGATTAAATTGAAAATTTATTTACATCTTCTTTTAAAAAATGAAATTGGATACATTTTATAAAAATGAATCGGATATGTTTTAGCTTAATTTTCAAAATGTAATTAATTTTTTTTTTTTACTGAGAATATGAGAAAAAAAAACTATGAACTTGTGGAGATAAAGATACCTCTCCAAAAGAGGACTTGGATTCATCCAAATGCATATAGATTGATGCCTAGAATCATCAGTGGAATTAAGAAGACAAAAGATAATGATTGACATTGATCTTCAAAAATTTAAATGCAAAGTTGACTAGGAAGCAGGAAGTGAGTACCACAAACCAGAAGAAACTGTTAGCATAACACTATTTGCCCAAGATGCTATTATTACAGAAAAGAAATGACCAAATTTTTTTGGTCATTCCTTTTCTGCTTAAAAGATTTCCTAAATAGTAATGTTAAACTTTGAATCAATTGGGTGTTATCTATATAAACTCAGCCCTACATGAGAGTTGTCAGAGACTTGCTCTGGGTTGCATCATGGATCACTATCACCTCACAAGAACACAACTGCTTTTGTGACCAGAGTGTACAATTTCTACTTCACCAAATTTTATTTAAAAATTCTTCAATACTTATTTAATTTTTCCTCACATTGAGATGTTCAGTTTCATTTATTATTTAGCACATATAATGTTTTACATCATTTTCACATTATACAGCAACAGTAAAATTTTAAACTGTGAAAATCTTTTATAATAGCTTTAAATTTTCATGTCATAATAATTTTATTCCAGAGTTGTTAAATTTTATTCACATCAATTACACAAGCAAATCATTTTTCCATGAATGTCATTCTGTTTCAATGATGACAAGAATGGAATTACTTTTCTTCAGTAATTTTTTTATTAACCATCAATTTTATAGGCAGCAAATGTTTGAATAAGTATTTTCAATAACAGTTTAAATTGAGATTTTTTTTCTGTATATTAGAGAAAGACATTCAAACTATTTTGCTTCATTCACTGGAGAAGAGACAAAATGTAAAAATGATTCCAAACCATATTTTCTACATAACAAGTGTAGGAATTCAAAAGACATCACAACAGAACAAAAACATAGGACACCAATGAGTGCAATAAAAATGAAACAAATAATGAATAAGTTTTGACAAAGGAAATTTCCCTAAGAAGAACTAAAGTTGTACTTTCTTATTAACTTCTGCAGAGAAAAAAACATTTTTTCTTTACAATGATTTACAAGAAATAAAATTAAATCAAATTGGAAATTGATTTAAGAAATCAATTAGATTTCTTAAATCAATTTCCAAATTTGATTTAATTTTATTTCTCTGATATTAATCAGTAATTCTAATAGTTCTGATATTTAGTAATAATTCTAATTTTATTTCAATACATTTACTAATGTAAACAATAATTACACTTCCTGCTAGATCCTTAATGTCCATGATTGCAAAAACAAAGTAATTACATGCAAAAATATTCTACTTTTTTAAAGAAGGAAAGAGAAATTCAAATTAGTTTGAATTCATTTGCATCAATTTGAAAAAAAAAATTTCTTTTATTGTAATCCATTAATTTATACATTGAAAAGGCTTTGGATACATATTTTTTCAATACCTACTTTCCCTAAGAGCAGAATGACTATAACAGCTTTTAAGCTAAGGCAAACTTTTAAGTAGATTGAAAATGTTAAAAAAAACCTCACTTCCATGTTAGTTCTTCTATCTGGTCTTAAAGTCTCTTTAAGTTAACTCATGATTTACAGAAATTATATTTGACATAACACTGAAATATATGCTCATTGTAATGAATCCATGATATACACCATAAGATTGCTAACATTATTTCAATCTGGCAAGCGAATTTTATTATATATATAATAAAGACAAAAGGAAAAATTATCTGAGCCAACACATTTTGTCCTCTGAGGGACTTTATCAAAGCAAATGCAAGGATTTTATTTTATAACAGTTATTTATAAAATGTTATTGGTTTTTCAAAATTTTGAAGTTTAAGCAAACTATGGAAGACCCAACATAACACAATTCAAAATTTTAGTTTGGGATTAATTTATGTGTTATATATTTTGAATAACATGAGGTTAAGGATTTAACGATTTTCTTTTAATTTTTTAACATTTTTGTAGTCATGTATCTTGGGTTGGGAAAGTAGTAATTCTTTCAGGAATAGAGATATCAGAAAAAATCCAGGGCGGAGATTTATAGATAGTGCTCTCAAGAATTTTTCTTCTAAGTTAATTTCTCTTTTAACATGTGTGGCATTCTTTAGATCAAAGTGTGGTTAAGTATAACAAATGCATTTGATAAAATGTTATGCATTTGACCCCTTTTGTGTTGTTATGTCTTCATTGCATTGACTGAAGTTAACACAATCAAGAAGTAGAATGTCACTTAAGTAGTCTTGCTGAAATCAGTAGTAGGCAGATAAGCTAGATCTCTAACTTACAACTTTTTCCCTCCTTCCACTGATGATTCTTGGCATCAATCTATATGTATTTGGATTAATCCAAGTCCTCTTCTGGAGAGGTATGTTCATCTCCACATGTTCATAGATACATTTTTTACATTTCTGCAAGTCTCTCCAATGTAATTTGAGGATATATTTTATATTATTGTTCAGGGTATTTTGGGTTCTGATCATATCTATAATAGCTTTGGATGTGGTTGTAATTATTTTGATGTTGTTTATACTGGATAGATTAGTTTGGATAGTGGATGATATGGAGTTAGTAGATACTATTATGTATCTGTTTTTATCTAGTTTATTGTTGTTAATAATGTTACTATCTTTTTTTGTGGTCATATATTCTGTATGCCTTTCTCTTAGCATTGTGGGTGAAATAATAAGGATATTAAAAAAAAAAAAATTTACAAAACATCACTTTCATTTATTAGACATTGAAATGTATCACGTTGTGTCCTCCATATTTTGCCTAACATTTCAGCTAACCTGATGAGCATTTCTAAACTTAAAAATTTTGCAAAACACCCAGTAACATTTTTGCTCTTGTATATAAATACTTGTTACAAAATAAAATCCTTGCATTTGCCTCAGACAAAATGTGTCAGCTAAGTTTTCCTTTTATATTATCCATTTACAAATATACTCAATCTGAAATTTTTACACACACTCACTAATATATATATATATAATTTATTAAAACAGATATTTGTAGAGTTTTTACAAGAGGAAAATATTTCTATTGATATGCAAGCAACAGAAATATTATGAGTCCATAGTTAACCTAAAACTGATATATAAATAAATGATGTCATAACAGGACAATATTTCTTTAACAAAGTTTGCAGGACTTTTTTGTTATCATTAAGCACTTTTTTATGTAGGTGCAAAAGTTGTAATGTTGATGTTATTGCTATAATTATTACTTAGACATTATTTTGATCAAAATATTTTTGCTATTTATTAGGAAAATGAAAACTTTTCAGTAAGAGATGAATTTCCAAATTCTGAACAAAATTAAAACTTACTACTTTACTACTAATACCTAAAGTTTGGCTGATTTAGGTTATCTTCATTATTATCATCATCATTATTATTAGTGGTGGTGGTGTTGTTTTTATATATAAAATAAGAACTGATACTTATTGTATATATAATTGTAGACAATGTAAATTACTTATATAATGAATACACCATATGCAAATTACTGTTAATAATCTCACTACATAAAATTGTGTTTCTAAGACAAACTTACATTAAATATTCAAAAAATGTTTTTTTTAATATTATTATTTTTGACATCCTTGACACAGATTGTTTTGCAAATATATCTGTCATTTTATATACATAAAACATTCAAATAATTTATGCAATGTATCTTTTTATGAACATTAAATTTGTTGAAAAAGAAGCAACACAAAAAATGCACAATATAAACATTTTTATTAAATTTTCATTTAAATTTTTTTTCCCTTCTTGGAAAATTCAGAAAGGGCTGAGAGGTTAGAATTTTCAATTATCCATTTTAGATTTTCTTCTTTTTAATAACATTTTCAGTAAGAATTAAATGAATTTCATTTATATTTGTAATGATTAATTTTCTTTCAATTTAATGTTAAAACATTTAAAGATGCTTAAGTGATAAACAATCAGTAAAAACACTTTCTTTACAGAGATTTTAACTCAAGCAGGGTTTTTTTTGTCTTTGGAATATCATTGAAAGCATTTACTGATACAAAATATTCTATTCTTAGTAAAATATTCATTTCCTTCAAAAGAAGAAAATAAAAACATTTTCTAGGTGTTAAAAGAAGAAGCAAGTTAAAATTAGTTACAAGGGTTTCTCCATTTTGGATCTGAATTAATTTCAGAATTTTACTAATGAATTCAGATATAGTTTGATCTCCAAAGAATAATTATATTCTTTAAATAATTATTTATCATTGCTTAAATACTTTATATTAGATTAATTTAACCAATTTTTTTATATCTGCTTATTAATAATGTAATTATTCAATCATAAGGGGTTTTCTTTCTGTAGTAATTATTGTTCTATTACAAGTAATAAATACAATAACGATACAAAGTTTTGAAAAAAAAAATTCTTTCATTTTTCAAAACAAAAAAAAAAAACAATATAGATTAATTTAGCATTAACTATAAACAATAATAATCAATAATAATAATAAACAATAATAATCAACAATTTTTTCACTCTTTCTACAGAATAAAATTATAATCACTATTTTTTTTCAACATTATCATTCTGAACAATCATATTAATTTTGCAAATTCAATAGCATTACTGCTTTTGTCATGAAATAGTGTTATTTATTCTAATTTGTTCACTTCAAATCCAGTCTCTATTGAATTTTATTAATATATGTTAACGAAAATTTTGAATATATTAATTTTAATATAATTAAAATACAAAGTAAATTTATGTAAATATTATTAATTTAGTTTACTTTGATTTAATAATAACTGTTTAGAGGTATTAACCTTGTTGTTAATGGGTAATATCAATAATATTGATATAATTATATGAGGTATTATGTGGTTGTGGACAGCAAAGAAGATATGGAAAAAAAAAAAAAAAAGTCAACCATTTGTAACCTGAAAAAGAATCTTTCAACTTTGTAATTATCATCTTGACTGAAATTTACTATTATCATCTTGCAATGTATTGATTGGTTGTATAACCTGTACACTTGTTAAGGGAAAATTATGAAAATTTATTTCATGGTTTTCTTGATTTTATTGTTACTTTTTATCACAACATTGTTGAAGTGCACAAAATTAAAACTAAATAATGGTCTGATGAGAATTTGAACTTGCATCCCATAGCAGAGAAATTTATTTAATATAAATCACATTAATCACAGATATCTGATGATCAAATTGGATCTGTAGTTATACTAGCAATTCTACTTCTCCAATTCTTTATATTTTTTTATTTTATTTGTATTTTTAGAGTAAATATTTTCAGGTTTTTCATCTTATTATGACTTATTTTATATAGTCACACTGGAAGATGTCATTATGTACACAATTAAGTTCATTAATTACCAAAAATCTGCTTATAAAAAGCAACAATAATAAGATGATTATGAAAGTTGTTAGGCATTAAAAAATGAAAGGCAAACTTGAATCCATGAATAACTCCAAACCAGTGAGTTTAGATTTGAAAATTTGACAATTATTATTAAATGGAAAATGTTTAAAAATTTTTTAAATTTACAGATTTTTTAAAATTCTGATTATGGTTTGTAGATGGATGGAAATATATAAATGTGAATTGAAATCTTAAATGTGATCTATTAAGTCAGTTAAGAATCAACAAATGCAAGTTTATAAATACAAATAGAAAAGTTTTCAAGTTTTTTTTTTTTTTTTTTTTTTGAATCATGAAAAGATTGAGAATTTTTTTAAACACATTTGCTAAAAAAATACATGAAAGTTCAAACAGAATTGTTGTGTCAGAGGAGTCTTGCCTCATCAAGTCACAGCATGTTGAAAAACAATACCAGTACCCCAACTGATATCAATAACATAGATAAAAACAGAATCTGTTTCCTATATTTTAAACAAATACATCTATTAGATATTGCCAGCTAAAAGATAGAAAATCATTTTAATTTACTTGCTGTCTGTTTAATTCTAAAAAGAAAAATTCTAATTTTATAACATTTAAAAATGACTTGATCTTGACTATCAATACAATTTTATTGTTTAGCATTTGTAAATCTGAAAGGATTCTCTTGTTTATCACCTAATAGTAAATGGATCACATTAGATTAGAAAATTAATTTTCCAAGGATCAGCAAGCCAACAAGGATTAAGCAAAAATTGCTTAAAATTCAGAAAATATATACAAGTTTCTGAATTTTAAGCAATTAAGTATAAATTAAGCATATTATATATATATATATACACACACATTTTTTCCTTACTGGTTTGTGCTACCAGTGATGAAAAAGAAAGTATATTTATTAATATACAGCTTATAGCTCTGTTAAATTGCATCAAGCACTATTTTATTTACACCGACATTCAATGTGTAATATATATATATATATATATATATATATATATATATATATATATATATATATATTACTATAAAACTCTGTGAACTTTGCTTGTCTGTTTGCCAGAAGTCATATATATAGAGTGGGTAAAGAAAGATGTAAATTTATTATCATGTAGAAAGTGGGTGGAAGAAGGAAATGGAGAACACTCAAAATCCAGCCCCAAACAGGATACACACAGCTCTCATTAAAGTCCACACCACTCTCGCTGACAAATTTCAAAGAGACCATTTCAGACTACAGCAACACTATTCATAGTAAGAAACAAATTCTATCTCATGTATGATTTAAAAATACAACTTGTTTATATACTAAGTATTTTTATTTCAACTTTCTTCAAACAATCAATTTTTGTAATATCGAAAACAACTTCAATGTTTTATAATCTGAATCTTCAGTAACTCAACAAGTCACAAGTAGCATACTTTAAACAAGCAAAAACTATTGTAAATAAAAATGTTTTGAAAATAAATATAAAGTTTAATAAAATATGTTTCCTAAACTAACTACAAATAAATGTATTTTTAAAATATCTCTACTTTCACAAACTTTTCATGAAACTAAATGTAAACAGTAAACACAAGGGTGACCCAACAGGTCATGGGTGGTCTAGTATACTTTACAAATCAGGAGGTCAATTGCATCTGCTACCTTGGTTTCAACCTTACAGTATCTTCAGGCGATTTTTATCAAATGACATCTTAACACTTTTTTATTTTATTTTTTTTAAACTAATGAATGCTACATTATTATTTTCAAAAATAAATAAACACACGACATTGGGTGTAATAGAAAAGGGAGGATGGGAAGAAAGTAGAAGAAGAAGGGGGAAGAGAAGAAAAGTGTACTGTAAATATATTGGTGGGGGGTATGTTTTTTTTTTATCCAGCCTCATATGTGCTTAAGAAAAATTTTCTATGTAAGCAAGGATTTAACCTCGGATTTCTGGTTTAAAAGGTTCTTTCGATCCAGAAATGTCATAATGGCTAATTTTTCCTATTGGCATAGGTTGCAAATATTGTTGTGATTATTGTAAGGCTTTGCTTTTTTTTTTTTTTTAAATTTTCCACCTTACAATTGGATCCCTGTTGTTTTTTTTTCTTTCAAATTCCACACATGGTTAGCTAGTTTGGTAGAGTACCTAAGACTTACTATTATGTTGGTGCAAAAATAATGTTACTATGTGAGAAAATGACATTATTTTTGCACCAACCTAATAGCTTGAATGATGACCTATGATTGTACCATCTATATATGAAGGTACCTTCCGTACATCCCATGTGTTTTATTTTGGCCATTAAAATCTGTTACTTCTGCTTTATATATTATAGCTTCTGTTTTACAAGCCCCATTTAATCGACATCTATTCTTATTTCTGCAGTTGCATAAATTACTAGTGTTAATATTTTGTTGTGTGTTTGTTTAGAGATTTCTGGCATTTTGTCTATTTTTGTTTCTAGTGCAGCTTTAGCTTAATTTAACTGTGTTTTTATTGAATATCTTATGTAATTCTGAATTTTTGGGGAAGTTTTTAGTAAGTAACATGAAAAAAAATTTTCCTAAGTTGAAAGGAAGGTTAAATCAAATTATATTTTTTCTTTTCCTTGAATTGTTCTTTGTAGGTTGTTTAATTTGAGGTTTAAATTCTGGTTTGGTTTTGTGACCCTCTACCCTTAAGTTCTTCTCATATCCTTTTTTATCCTCAAAAATTATTCTACCAGAAGAGTTTCTGGATAACCTAGATGCTGTTACTTTAGGGATGTGATTTATGTTCAGAGTGTGGTTGGATCTAATATTTTAATTTTGCGTTCAGTTTCATGAATAGCCAGCTTGAAGATTTAATTCTACGTCTAGATAGTTAACATTTTTTTTTCATTTCAACTTCTATTTCAAATCGAGGCTTTTGAAGAGTTTGAAAAGCGCTTTTCTAATAATGTCATTTGTTCTGTTGATTGGCACTATCATCAAACTGTCATCCCTATACAGACCATGGTTGTTTATATGAACAACTTTGTTAATTTCATATAATATATGTAGACCTATTAACTCTGAAATTTCAGCTCCAACAAATGAACCTTGTGGTACATCAAAGCAGTCTATTTTTTTTTTAAACCAGGTTGCTCCATTATGGAATAAAATAGATTTGCGGCAATGTAAAATTATTTCCATTTGATCAGGTGCTATGTTTACAAAGCCTTTGGTGAAGTGCAAAGCCTCCAGCAGACCATTTTGAGATATAGATTGGTAAAAGTTTTTAACATATTTTATAAATAGATATCTATTTTTATTATTGATCTTGTGGAACCAAGAAATGCACTCAGTTATGTCCTTCCATTGATTGGCTTGTGTGGCAATTCTTAATGAGTCACATATTTTTTTCAATATTTTTTGGCTTATTTTACCCAGTTCAATTTTAGTTGAGTTTTATGAGGCAGGGTAAAAAAAAAAAGTAAATTTACAATATTATTACACCCAACGTCATGTGTTTATTATTTTCAAAAATAAATAATGTAGCATTTTTTAATTTTTTTTAATAAAATAAAAAAATCATTAAGTGTTCATTTGATAAAAATCACCTGAGGATGCTGTATGGTTGAAATCAACAGATTCAACTGATCTCCTGATTTTTAAAATTAAAAGCTCTACATGTTATTTTTACTTTTATTTTATTTTTTCACATGTGTATTGAGCACTTTTTTTACTACTGATTCCTGGTCTGATTCAAATCTGACCATTAACCTTTTATGTGTATATATATATATATATATATATATATATAAAATATGCTAGCATTAATGGATGAAAATAATGAATATTTTTTGTTTTCAGAACTTCTTTTTCTGTTAAACTAATGAATATTTGGCATGATATCTAAAATTTTTCTTTGTTTTCTAATTATCAAAAATCAATAAATATAATGGTCCTCACATCAAACCACTTTCTTGATTCCTAAAAGAAAATAAAAAAAACGAATAAATGAAAACAAACAAAAAGAACAAATAACATTTGAAATTTTTCTTCATTTGTGTTTTTTTTTTTTCTTTTGAAAACGTTTTTGTCTTTCTTTTCCTGTTGATAGGAAATTTTATTTAAAATGTTCGTTAAAAAAAAAAAAAGAATTTTCAGTCAATAATTCTTATTCGGACACTGAATTCCAATAGATATTATTGTTTTTATTCAGTTCTGTATTTAAGATCTCTTTTTCTTGTTCTCAAGAAAATAATGACTTTATGGTTTTGTTTCTTTTGTAAATTGCATTGTTACTTTTTTCTTTTAACTTTTTTTTGATCACAAAGCATGAATCACTCAAAAGTGAAATTATTTTATTTCTGGGGAAGAGAGAGAGAGTTGCCAACAAAAGAAAGAGGAGAGAACTGAGAGAATGTGTTCCAAAAAATGAACCATCAAACTGAGTAGCAAGACTCATTATGTATACAATTAAGTCCATTAATCAGCAAACATCTGCTTATTAACAAAACTGCCTGACTATATCTGATAGTGAGAAATTAATAAAATGTGGGGATTACTAAACTTTAGTCAGAACAACAAAAGGTTGTTTAACAACCAAAAATATTTGAAAATGTCTGAGCAGGTGTCAGATATGAGTTGACAAGAAGCAGAATTAACTGAGATTTCCTTTCAGATTTTTTGGCTTCTGTTGGACAGTGAACCAATATCTACTGAAGCAAAAACACATGCAAACATCTTGTGAAGTTGGACAGATGTAGACCAGATCATCATAATTTTGCTAGTTTTCTATGCACTCTCTTCTTACTAATCCATCCAGTTCTCTCCCTAGAACATTTCAAGGGAAAACTATGTGCTAGGAGGAAAAATTGGTGCTTGTTTTAGTGTCCCCCAATTAAATCTCTTCCACATAATTGGCAGGGAATATCCCCACTTTGCCATTGAGTTCACCCTGCCACCATCCATCTGGTTGACGGTTATATATATTGATTATATCACCTGAAAATACAAAAAAAATTTTATATAATAAGATAATCTAAAATATAAATTTACAGATAGGACATAAGATTTAAAAAATGAGTTAAATATTCCTTTAATTGCTAATTTTATCCAAAAGTCATTTTTAGAATGTTTCATGTAAAGTTTGCATAAAATTCTGCTACTAAAATACATTCAAATCATTATTATATCATACACTAAAAATTTTTATCATCTCAGTTAATTCTAGCATTTAAAATTAAAACAAAAAATACCTTCATTCAAATTCCAATCATTCAAAGTGAAAGAATGTATTTGAACCATTCAACATAATACTTGTTCAAATTATTTTATTTGACACCAAATAAAAGATTATATTTTAGAGGATGACATACAACTCACTCTCTATGGTTAAAATGTGGCATTTTCCCACTAAGAAGATTAGTCAAGTTAATTTCACTATTTTCTTTAGTGTTGAAGTATTGATGTTTTATTGAATTCCAAAGCAGGATCTTGAACAGATTCATGTAAAATTTCTTCAGAACTTTGTTGTTTTGTTCTCTTTTGTCATATCTGTTATACTTACTTGTAAAACCACAAAAAAAAAATTAGAACATTTTTAAATGTCTTTTATCATAAAACAGCAAATCCAATCCATTCAAAATGTCAGTTTTTATTAAATATAGCAACATGCAAGTACTTCAAGTCACACAAGAAAAGTGAATGAATGAAGTTCATTCACAAAAACCTATATAAAATGCTATTTATATTGCTATATTTTGTGAGGATGACCATTTTTTTTATCATTTAACATCAAGCAAGGCAATAAAGCCACTAAGAGACAAGGGGGTTACTAAGTGTGGGTAATATGAGGAAAGAAAACATTATTAAAGTGAGAGAACACTAAAAGAGCAGAAGACAAGTTAACGATTAACATTGCATTTAAACTTTTAAAGATCAAAGTTGACTGGAAAGTAAGAAGCCAGAAGAGAGTTCCACAAGTGAGAAGTGCAAAAGAAACTTAGCATAGAATTTATAGTTATATCTAGCCATTTCACCTGTAAACTCACTGCCAATCTATTACTGTGTTTAAATTCATAAAAATCTAGGTGCAAAAGAACAATTACCATGAAAATATTTATAGAAAATAGTAAAATCCTGACTATAGAGAAATATTGACTAGAGAAAGCCACAAGATTCAAGGCAATCTAATTTTTTAAAGATTGTTTTTACATGTTTATAAGAACTTTAGCAAAATACTGGCACAATCATTTTTTTAACAAACTTCTATCTGTATGCAACAATCTCCTAATATAAAAAGCAAAAGAGTGATACCAACCAGGTTTGATGTCAAGTTCATCAGTAGCATTTGCAGAATATTCATATATTACACGACATTGATTGTAGCTTCCCACACTACTTGGGTACTCATAGTTATTGTCAAAATCATCATCGTCATCAGAAAAATCTAGAAAAGAAAATCAAAATAAAGATTGAAATGGTTTGTAAAAACAAATGGCTGAATTTAATGACAAAATTTTTGCACTGATTAAGCTATTATTTATTTATTTATAGATAATAAATAAAACTGAATTATGCCATGACTTATTATATTATCAGGGGAAACATACTGAGTTGTGTATAAACTACAATGTGGTCCTTGTCAATGACCTTTTCCCCAACAAGTAGGTTGTTCTGAGTGATGTGGTATGAAAATCTGGTTAATAATAGCACAAATACTGCCATTTGAAATAAATTTTTAAACAATGTAAAGACATTTCAGCCATTCAACCCTCAAATTGTGAAGACTCTATAAAAGTCACAGATGTTAGGAACAACAAAAGTTCAAAATGACCAAATTTATCAGAATCAAAGACAGTCATTAAATGTAGTTCAGTGGAAACTATGACTATTATGTATTATCTGTCTAAATTTCTGGAATGAGGAGTTAATATTATTTACACTATTTATATTCATATATTATCACAATGTTTTGTCTGTTGTTCCTTTTGAACTTCTTCAGGTCTATATCAATCTGAGAAATCTACAGGGAATTCTGAACTGAACCTTTTATTTAATCTATGGGGGTAGACTGTTCTAATTCTACTACTCATCATCTAGTTCTTAATTTCATTTAGTTATTGCTAATATTTGAGATTTTGACATGTGTGCCTAACAGTGTGTATGTAATTGCCAGGTTTGTATATGTGTATTGATTAATGACAAATTTTTATAATTTACTAGATCACCCATAAACCCATTGCGTTCCTCTTAAAGGAAGTCCATGATAAAAAATGATTAGGTAAGAATATTATCAATTTTATTATTAATTACACATATTTTCATTTGTATTTATAATACAAGTTGTTGTAATAGTTATTATTACTCACATTGTACAATATTACTTAGATCAAATGCAATAATAAATTCATATTCAATGATAGACATTAAATTATCAAACAGATTTTCAGAACGGACAATAAATAAACAATACCAGAATGACATAGGAGGAGGAGGAGGAGTTCATGGATTATATCTTCACTTTAATTTGAAACATCTCCTTAATGCAAACATTGGGCAGCAGGAAAAAGTTTACTTTTTTTTAGAATGGAACTGCAAACTTTCCATTCAAATAATTTACCAAATTATAACTTTCAGAGATAAAAGTCACTAAAAAAAAAAAAAAAAAAAAAAAAAAAAAGAGACATACCCACATAGCTTTTTCAAGTACTTACCAAACATCCAAGATATTTGTTTCTAAAAAATGTTCTAATGTAGTATAGTCTATTGTATGTTGTGTAATGCATATTCAAATTTATTTAATAATGTTGTTATGGTGTATTATTCATGTTTATTATTTCTTACATACATAATAGCTGGAAGTGTTTGTTTATATATGATTAAAAACAAATACTGAAATTCCTATTAAAAATGCCATAAAAACAGAAAAACAACCCTGGCTCAAGAACCCCTAATCTAATTTTAATGAAATTTGGCAATGCTCTCTGCAGAGGTTCAAGGTGCTCCTAAATTGGGATATTATGTTTCTTGAGAACACACACATATATATATACATACAAGAGTAATTTTAGTGTTATATCGATAGTTATAAAACTTTCAATTAAGATCAAGAGATATTCAGATTTTTAAATTTTTTTAAATGAGATTAAAAAACCTGCATTAAATCTTCAGATAATCAACTACACTATATACATTCTCATTTTTAGCATTTTCATCACAACTCTCACCACCTTCAACTCTTTCATGTATAAAAATGTTATGTATATACATAACACTTTTGCTTTCGAATGCATACTATATGAAGAATTATTACCAAATAATAATAAACAAGTAGTAATGTCCCTAAGACATTTATCAGAATTTTAAGATAACAGTTTTTAATTGGAAATTATATTTATATATTTTTAACAGAAGTATTGCCAGAAAATCAAAAAGAATATATTGTATACTGTAATTCAAGAAATTATTACAAAATTTTGTATAAGAAATTACAGTCTATATAAAGAAATGTAGACTGTAATTCCTTTTTAGAATTACTAAAGGTGCAACTAAAATCCAAAGAAAATATAATATACCCTCAGGGTCGAAATCTTGATCATATGGAGATGTAGGGGGTGAGAGCTGAACACTACCAGTGCTATTTGAGCTGGCCAGATAAGTGCTGCCTGATTCTAAGGCCATGCTGAGAGGAAGCCTCAAAGTTGTGGTTGGAATGCCCTAGAAGGAAAATCAAAATAAAAACAATCAAGTCAAATTTCTCATTGACATTATTATGTGTAAAATGCATGCTAAAGTTTTCATTAAGAAATAATAAGTTTGGAATGACTTAAAAAAAAAAAAAAAACAGAAAAAAGATAAGCCATGGACATTTTTTCATTTGTTTGTTGAAATTATAAATATCCAAAATAATTTTGGACTTTTATAATTTTGATAATTACTTATTCATTGAAATATATTAGACATGTGCAAAAGTTTTCAGTTCCTTCTATTTTTGAAAATCAGAGACTGAACTAGTTTTTCATCTGTAGATAGAATACGCATTAAAAAACTAGTTTTGAGTTTTTTGTATTCAATATTCAGTTCCTTTAAGGTGAACACTTATCTTGAAAGACAAGCCACAACAAACCACAGCTACAATAATGATTTAACAACATTGGATTTTGGCTGAACACCATTATGTCAACCATTCAACATGTTTAAGATATTTACAAAGTGAAGAATATTCCACATGAATTTTCAAAGTAAAGCATATTTGTATTTCACTTCTTGTCAAGTAGAAGAAAAATCTGGAGAAATTGGATTCATTATAATCAAGTGAAATGTTAAAAATCATAGGTGAATCCATGTTAGCCTACAGCATTAACCCCTTCCCCACCAATTATTTTGGGAAAAATGTTTAATTCTCAAACAAATTTGTTTTATTTATTATACAGGATGTAAGCATGTAAGCATTCCATACTGCAATATCCATCAGATGGAAGAAGACTTTATTGATTGTTTTGGGAGGACTAAGAAATTGGACTTGTTTCAAGTTCAGAAGGACATAAAAAGAATCAAGTTTGACATATAAACACGTCTGTCGCTGGTTTTCAAATGTTATGTTTTGGATGTGTTTATTCATCTGTGTCTGAAAAATACACTTTTGGTAAAAATGTATATACATGTCTACACTGGAAATGGCATTAATAGCAAAACCCTAAAATGATATATCTCAGTATTTGGTAGAATATGAAATCCATGACTTGGAACTTTTCAAAGTTATTCCATAAGTTGTAAAAGAGAAATATTAGAATGTAGGATGAAAATATTCTTTAGAATCTGTTCCTTTTCATAATAATTTATTTTACTCTCAGTAAAAGTAAAGGCATTTTTCAAACATTTTAAGTGATACAGAAAAGCATGAAAATTACTGACTAATTTGATAAACATTTCTCATCATTTTTAGGCACCTTCCTTTTTCCTTTTAAACAAAACAATGTGATTGAATCTTCTTCCATCATTAATTTGTGAAATATCACAAGACCAACCATATTTCTTTGATAATTAAATATTTATGATTTACAAATATATAATTAATTTCATCATTTATAAATTGCCTTTTTGGATAATGTTGAAAAATTTTTCAATAAAAAGTCAACTTAAACACAAATTATAAACCTTTTGATAAATTTTAATAATTTTTGACAAAAATTATTTTTTGTATTTCATGAATTTGAAGGCAAAACCAAGATTTTTTTTCTTCTGAAATTTATGATTGAAAAGAAAATTAAATGAACAATCAAGAAAGTAATTTGCATTAAATCTAATTATGAATAAAATTATGGGGGAGGTGGGAGAAAAAAAGTAAGGGGCATTTAATATGCATTTTTTAAACTCCCTTGATATTTAGATCACCTAGCACACAGGTTCTCAACCAGGTGAATTCCCTTTCCCCACCGCCCTGGGAAAGGTTATTTCAGAGTTTCACTGGGAAATCTTTAACTTTTTCACAAGTTTCTCATTGAGAAATTGATTTAAATACTCCGATCTTTTTAGTTCATTGGCATTATATTGAACTTGTTTATTGAAGTCTGCTTCAGTTTATTTATTTAATAATTAGTTATGAACCAAAATGAGACCACTAAAAAATCAGTATAAAACATGCACCAAACATAATGAAAACAGTCTTATCATCAAAATCTTTATGTTATTATTAAGATGAAGGATCAAAGTAGTTTTGATTATTTAATTTAATTTTTTACTCCTTTTTAGAACATTTTAAATTTTGATTAAAAAACTTGTTTTTCTTGTGTCAGTTGAACTAACTTTTAGCATAGCAAATTTTTGCCTCTTTTTGAAGTGACAGATACATTAATTTGGAAATTTTTACAAAAATCAAATAGATTGTCAGATTTTAATTAAATTTTCAGGACTTATTCACATATAATGATTTGTATTATTTTTTAAATGTTTTTTATTAGAAAATCTTGGTAAAAATATTTTTATTTTACACGTGTTTCTCCCCCTTACTTAATTTTATGAAAGCTTAAGAAATTCATTGACTATATTAGTTAAAAGCAAAATTTTTTGAAGAATTTAAATCACAATTTTTTTTTTTTTGCAAAATTGGACTCGGTCTTACCAAAAATCTGTTCTGAATCAAAAAAAAAAAAAAAAAATTTCAATAAAACTAAGACATTATTTAATTAGAGAAGCTTTTAATTGCTATTATGAATAATATATATTAAAGACAATATTGTCTGAAGAAAAACAATTTTTTGATGAATAATGAATTTTTACAAGATTTTTCATTTTTTACAATTTAAAACTGAATAATTCATAAAGTTTTTGAGTCTTTTAAAGTTCAATTTTGATGAGATAATTCTTAGAGAATGTTGTTATTAATTAAAACTATATTTACAAATCTTATTACAATCTGAAGACCCCCAACTAGTTTTAAAAGAATTTTGATTCGTTTTTATATATGTCTATAGATGCAGAATTTCTGAAGTATGGATGTCCAAACTGATAAATCTATTCTTAAAAGGTTATTTGTTTTAAGGGCTGTTCCCCTTTATGGAAAAAGACAAAAGAACAAAATGCTAATGAAATTTATCGTCTGCTACACCATACTGAACTATGAACATGTTTGGCAGTCAATTCGTCGTCAATAAATTGATTAACATGTCTGAAAAACAAGACACTATGGTTAGGAAATGCTTGTATACAACTTTTTATGCTATAAGTAAGTAATATTTGTTTCAAATCAGATTAACTTAACTTTAATTTTGCTAATTTTCCTCAAATAAAGTTTCAGAAATATATATTTTATTTTTGCAAGATTTTCAAAATGGAAAATTAAGTTTTGTTTACAAGTGTCTAAAAAAATGTCTGATGTTATCGATTTTATTGAAAAAAAAAAAAAAAAAAAATGCAGGTCTATTTCAATCAATATAATTTCTGTCTGAAATACACCAACGTACTTTACTTACCGGATATAGTAAATTTAAACCTTTAGTTTTCATTTAAAACTAAATTGAAGGCTTTAGGAAAGCCTTTTCATTTTAAAAAAAAATCATTTTAAAGCTTATGTCCAATTCGTGAAGGTATCTACTGTACATGTATTCAAGTTTAAAAATTCAACAACATTTTTTACTGCTATCAAAATTTGTATAACTCTTCTATAAAAAATAATCCATGTAAATGTATATGTACTAATATGTAAAAGAATGAAGATTTTCAATAATATATGCATATTATTTGGAATGCACCTTTTGAGTTAGACAATCTTCGAAAGAGGCAGGGCAGAATGATATGCTGACTTATAGTAAAAAAAGGGTGGATTGGACAAAAAAGGTTGAAAACCAATGGATTAACAGAACAAACAATAAGTGAGATAATTTATTTTTTACTTACCTGTTTGTCTCGTACAGATTCTATGTATGGACCAAACCTGTGGTTGGTTTTACTCTCTCCACTTATCACAGATAAGGCAGAATTAATCTTACTGTGACTTGCCTCCAGGAAGTTAAGTGTAAATGTTACCTACAATAATAAAACAAGAAAGTATTTATTTAGGAGCAAAAATAAAACTTAGATAGATCTAAGTTTTATTACTTAGTTAGATTTAAGTTTTTAGAAAAGACAAGATTTACAACTTTGGGATTGAAATTTAAATTATTCTAATCTATGATCATAACAAAGATGGTAAAGACTGGTGAAAAATACTATCAGTAAAATGAAAATTAAATTCGCTTTTTTCTGAGTAAATTTTTAAAGATCAGTTTGACAATTTGAAACTAGACTTTATATATATTAATCTGTTAATAGACTAAAACAAACATATATATATATATATATATATATATATATATATATATATATATATATATATATATATAATTGTTTATGCATTCTTCTTTAGATAAAAGTATCTTATCCTTCCATGCCTATCACAAAATTAGACATTGTTCAAAAGTGAAACATAATGGAAACTGTCAAAGTTTTATTGATTTTAGCAATGTATTTGAAAAAGTTGATTTAAATTATGAAAAACTAAAAATATACATTCATGACATTGTCTTTTTTATAATCCCAAAACTTTGTAAAGTAAACAACAGCAACAATAAAAAATATATAATCAGATCTAATGAATTATTGAGGCCAAATCAATTTCAAATGTGTTCTACACTAAAAACGTTAATGTGATAACATTGAAATGACAAAGTAAGGGAGATAACATTAAATATTGTTTTTAAAATAAGTTATTTCCCTTAACCTGTGCGAAGCAAGTAATGCTTTTTTTTATTTTATTTGCTGTAACATTGCTGATTTTAATAGCATTATAAGTTAATAAACTTTGTTACAGTAAATGTATTCTACTTTAAAGTAAATAAACGGATTTGTCCACAATTTTAAAATTATGATTAGCTATGCAAGAAACGTGAAAACAATACTTTTGATTTTCTACAATTAAAAAAACTACATTGAAAAATATTAAATATTGACCTTTAGCATACTATATTACTTCCCTTTCTACTGTATTCTTTTTTAAGGCCCCTCAATTGCAGTATCCTTATTGTTAATTTCAATCAAAGTTGTTTTCTGTTGCCATAGCAGGATATGAAAAAACAACTATGAAATCCAAACACTTTTGTTCAGTGGCAGGATAAATTTTTTGTACAGCAAATGAAGTCACATTTAATGATTAAGTTTAAAAGAAAGAAATGAAAAAATGTAAAGTAATTAATTCAAGAAATAGAAAACAAGAACATAAAAAAGTAGGTTCCTGTACTCTCAAGAAAAAAAAACGCATTTCTACCTGCATCAATCTGTTCTTTGCATCATCTTGAGCATCTTGGTCTGCAAAATCTGGGCGATCCTTGTAGACTTGCATCAATTTTTCAACACCTAAAAATGTAAAGAAAAGAAATATTTTTTGCTTTAAATTCAGAAATTAATTGTGTTCTGAATAGAGTTTTTTTATATTTTTCTCTATGTTTACTTATCCAGAAAAAAGTTGTTTTTAATTTAATAGTTCCTTTTGAGGATAATGAATGAATGCTGAAAAAAATAAGATCTGAGAGTAAAATGCTGAGATATGACTGGATAATGGATTTCTTATTGAAATTATTTTAAGGGGTAGTTTTCAATTACATAAAAAAAAATTTATAAAAATCAAATCTACAATCCCTTTTGAGAGAAATAGAAGGGAATTTCTACATTAACTATAGTCAGTGAAGATCTTTTTTTATTAATTTTTAGTCTGTAGATTATGAGGAAGTGCTAAAAAGTTCATGGCTTGACTCACTTCTCAAAGACCAGATATCCAAATTTATTTTGGAATACTTTCTTAGCCAGGAGAACTTTTCAGCACCATCTCAAAGTTTTCCTAGTATTTTTATTACATACCTTCTTTTCCTTTTCTTTCCCTTTCCAAAGCAGATTGAATATAAAACAAGTAACTCTTCAAAGCTTGCTTTCTTCGGTTTAAATTCATATTTAATGTCATGTCTTCAGCCTGCAAAGAATGAAAATCATTGAAACAATTCAGTGATGAAATTGGTTTTGAGCAAATTCTATAAGCTTGGAATTTTATTTTAAAGTATCACAGTTTAAACAAAATACTGATTGCATTTCATTTGAGGACATAATTATAACAGTTTAACCATTATGATTGAAGGTAAGGTAACTGATGTTCATAGGGATTCTAAATTAGGATGACAAAAACACTTGATTTATATACAGAAAAAAAATAAGCTCAAGAATTGACACACAGACACCAGCTTTTGATTCATGTTGCAAAAATTTTCTTTATTGGCACCACTTGCTGCTTTGCTATTATTGAAGATTTTATTAATACAGTAATTTTTATTCTGCTTTTCAAGACAATTGTTATGGTTGAGTGAGCAGTTTGCCATGTTTACACTTTTACAATTTTCATATTGTTTTATCAAATTGATGACAATTCTTTTCTTCTGCTTTGGGACCATGGTATATTTCCAGATCTTAACCAATCAGAAACACACAACAAAAGAGAGGAAAAGAAAACTTTTATTTACATAGCAGTCAAACAAGATTTGATGGGGTTGTGGGGGACCAGTGCCTCGTTCCTTCATTAAGCTCTGCAAGTCTTCTTTTAAGTCCACTCGACTAACAGATTTATCAAGTTTTTCACAAATCTGAAAATACAAATATAAAACTTTTAAATGAAAATTAAAAGATGCAGCAAACATCTTAGAAATAATCTGTAGGCTGTTTGCAAATGGAGCAATGTGAGAGTTATCAGAGAACATCACTTAATAATGGTGCTTCTTTATGTAGCAGAAAAATTTACTCAGATTTTTTCTGTTGGCCTACTCTTCTATCAATATATTTTGATACTTATTATTAACAATAAATAAAATGTTCACAAGTTTCATGATATTGTTGTTCCTCAAGGTCATATAAAAATATATATTTATAGAATATACGTTTATAGATGCAGATGCTAAGTAAATTTTCAAATTTAAATTTTTTCTATACTGAAAACTGTCAATCCCATCACAACATTACAATAACTCAAAACCAAAATATATGATATATATATATATATATATATATATATATATATATATATATATATGTGTGTGTGTGTGTGTGTGTTATAGACCAATTACCACAACACAACAAAATTTTAAAAGAAAAGATAAAAAAAACAACTGGTTGTCCAAGGAGATGACCAAAGATGTTTGGAAATAATTTTTATAGATCAGCATTCATTAGACTTTCCTCAAAATGTGACTTTTGTTAGAATTGAAGAATATTGATTTTTATTGGGGGTCCTGTTCATAATAAAAATCAATCCCTGAGTTATCTGGACTATTTTTTTATTTACAAAAGTCAATTTTCAAACTATGCTTGCATCTTGAGGAAGGTCAAATTAACCTACAAAAATCATTCCCTTTCAAATTTTTCACTATTTTTTACAAGTGGACTAGTCAATTTAAGTCATACTGCTGATTGACTCAGTTTCATATAATGATGGTTGTGCAAACTCAACATGAAGCAAAACTACTTGATAAGATCCAGAGACAAATATGCAATGTAATTGGCCCTGATCTGGCATCTCGTCTGCAGTCACTCTCTGACAGATGTGCCGTCGCTTCTGTCTTTTTTACAAATTTTTCATGGTAATTGCTCTGATGAGCTGCTTTTGCTGGTTCCCAGACTTCATGAATTCAAGTGTCTTACGAAGCTGACATCCCACTCTCACCCTTTCACTGTTAAATGTAGCTGTCTCTTCTACTCCAATAGCTTCATATCTCGCACCTCTCGCCTGTGGAACTCCCTACCCTTTTCATGTTTCCCTGATAGCTATAATCTCCAACTATTCAAATGTAATGTCAATCAACATCTCCAGTTGCCTTGATCTATCCACTATCCTTATCCTTTCCTCTATCACTCCTATCTGCTCTCGCTCCAAATGCTCTGTAACCCCTTGCATGCTAGTGGCTTCCAGCCTTGCTTGGGATGAGATGCTTAAAAAAAAAAAAAAAAAAAAAAAAAGTTCTAATGAAAATTTGAAATTTATTTGTGTGAATTACCTGCATTAGTTGCGGCCCCTGCTGGGAAATGTTTGTGTTAAAGACATTGAGTAACTCTTGCATTTTATTAATTCTATCTTCCTCTAACACCTGCATTTGAGCAGCTCCCTGCAATTAAAAAAATGAAAAAGACAAGGATAAATATTTAGGTTATGAGATTTTTAACAGATGTTATTTAATAATAGAGATGTTACAGAGTTTTTTATGCATTTCCTGCCACCATCTTATCAGATATTTAATTAATTGATATGATCAATTAACTACATATCTGTGGTAATTAACAAACAATAGGACTAAAAATACCAAGTAGTATTAAAGAAGAGATAATACCTGAAAGAATCAATGCAAAGAAAAATTATTAGGTATGTTTTTATGAATAAACTATAAAAAGCTACAGCATAAAAAGGTTAATTACTCCCCCTTATATATATATATATATATATATATATATATATATATGGCTTGACGATTGCATCTAGCATGAAACAGACTGTCGACTAAGTGTTGACTTCTATGTTCACTTTTATATTTACACACGCTCTATCTCTGATATTGAGCACTTTATCCCATAAATATAGCACATCTAAGACTATATTTCTTGATATATATATATAATCAACAGCATCCAAAGTAAAACTAACAAAAATTTGCCAAATGACCAAAGAAAACAGAAATAAAAAGCAACACCAATAAATCAAAACCTAAAACAAAAAAGGTAAAAGAAACAAACTGTGAAGAAAAAAACAAAGAGAGACACCTACCTAAACAGTAAAAGTGATCTATGTCTGAATGTGCAAGACAGAGCAAATACACTACCCAGTGACACAACTCAAAAATAGACATTGGTCCTATTCCTATTATTTTTGTTTTAGCCAGATAGACTATATTTTTAACTATACAATTACTTTCCATGGAACTTTTCAATTTTACTCAACTGTTTGCCTTCTTCAACATTAATATTGAGTATGATCAGAATTAGAGTTAATATAGTGATATATTTCCTGGCTTTCTATATCGCTTGTGCTCTTCTGTTACTAAATTCAAAGTTGCATCTAAATAACCAACAAATTAAATTTGCTATAACATCTATTGCTAGTCCATATTCTTTAGAGCTTTACAATGATTATCACTAACTCTACTATTTTTATTTTTTATAATCATAACCTCTTCATTCCTATGAATTCCAAGCTCTTCTTATAATTATACGACAGCTTTTTTATTCAGCAGAATACAGACTTGATGTACATCAATATTGGATGCAAGAGTATCAATGGAGAGACAATGGAACATAGATGTTTAGAGCGACTAAATCAATTCTTTAAGCCAAAAAGGGGACTGCTACACCCATACTCCTCTGTGCTCTACAGTTTTTGGCTCTTCCACCTTTCTGGTTTTTTTTGAAGATCTATGTTATTTTAACCCAATATGTTGGATTGTGAATGATGGTTATGTCAAGTATTGTGGGCCAAGCAGTGTGCATGTATATGTATTCAATAAATTAAGAAAAGTTCAAGGGACTTATCTGGTTAGCTAACTCAAGAGTTTTGTGCTGAAACAATCACCATTTATCATTGATAAATCCTGTTTAGACAATTCATGAGTTTCACATCAGCTAACAAAATAAGTCATTTTAACTTTTCTTAATTTATTGAATATATTAAAGCTCTAGTTACCTATTGAGTGCTTTTTGGCAGAAGTTCTGTTAGCCTGAAAAATGTAAAATTCTCATAATTTTCATTTTTTCCAGTTGTATTATTATTGTGCAGTGTTGCACATTGACATAGTCAATGGAAATTCTGTTAAGCTTCAATAACTTTTCAGAGAATCCTTGCAGAGTAAATGACAGCAATTTTCTGAAGATCTTGTTCTTGATTCCAATTTTCCCTAAGCACTTTTTCAGTTGTCTAGGCAGTGTTCCAAGTGCTTCCATTACTACAGGAATTAGTTTTATATTAATGTTTCATAGCTTCTTCAGCTCTTTGGAGTCTACTCTCATATCATCATTATTATGTATATATATTCATTAAACTAATAAATGTTATTGTTGAATTAGCTTTTCTTTTAAAAATAAAAATTAAGCATTTAGCAAAATTCTCTTTGGCAGTAATGTATGGATTATTTAAAATACAGACATTTAAATAAATTCCAATAAAATTTCTTTGGAAAGAAGAAAAACACATATGTTGTATCAAATGTAGAGCCAAATTTTGACAAACTTCAAAAATAGACAATGTACATGACTTCTATTGTTATTACAAATTATTTTGCTTCTTAAATTTCTTAACAAAAGTTAAGGCTTTATGAAGTTTACAATAGGTATTTGATAAATCAAACATAAGATTGCATTTCTAAAGATTTTCTACTGAGCTTTGTTAGTGGAAAATCTGTATTCTATCAGTAAATGATTCTTGATATCGTGATTCAAATGAAATAATTTGTTGATAGTTTGGGTAATAACATTTGATACATTTGTCATTGAACATTAAAATATCAGTTGATTAGTTGAATTAAAATTAAATAAATTGCAAAATGATGTTGTCTCTTAAACAGATCATAAAAGCAATTCATATCTTTTTGTTGTAGTATTACTTGTGTATCTTATTACCTTCAAAATGCTCAAGTCCCATTCTTGCCGTGCAGCCTCTGCTTTTTGGCAGGCCTCACTGTATTCCTTATCACACTTCTGCACACTGTCATACTGTTGCCGACATTTTTTTTCCAGCTGCAGAAGACATAAATTACAAATTAGAAATCATCAGAAAAATTGAGTTATTCCGAAATCAATATTTATACTTGTATCATTAAAGTAATATTTAAATTTATTCTTATAGAAAAATCCATTTATTTATACTTACATAATAATTATATATATATATATATATATATATATAAATAAATTATTTATTAATAATATTGTAATTTTTGTATATTTTAGTTTGAACCTTGTTTTAATGATAAATAAGAAAATCATTCATAAATAGCAATTATAGAAAACCAACCATATTGATGGTAAATAAACCATATTCTCTTGAAGTAAATAACATTTTTTAAGTTAAATAATCGAAACCAGAGAAGAGACTGAGTTGACTGGTTAATATTTTTTATTTTAAAATTCTAAATATTCCAAGAAAGGATTTAAATCCTCAAGTACCTTTTGAAAAATATTAATACTGATGGAAACCTTCCTAAAATTAATCTTATTTACTCCATTTTAGTTTGTTTTGTCTCTAGTTGTCTTGAAACATTTTCTAAACAAAATTCCAGTTATTTTTTTTTACTAAAATATTTATAGCATAAATATAAATATTTATAGAATTTATTCACAATGCAGACCCACACATTGTACAAGAGAACATAATTCCTATCATCTGCACCCCCACCCCAAGTCTTTCAACAGCTTATTGAAAGTGAAAAAATTTCCAAAAAAAGGGGGGGGGGAGTAAATGATAATTACCTTGGTTACATCTCTGTCTGTATATTTACCTCTCCCAGCTCGAGCTTCAGCTAATTGTTCCTCAAGTTTTTCCAACTCTCGAGCAATGGTAAAAGCATTCTTTTTCGACTAAAAATAAAAATGATGTAATTTACCTGATTAAATCTGTAAATTTGACACATTTTGTGTTAGTCAAAGAGACAATGAGTAGGAAAAAGTTTTGCTATTCTTGGAGAGTTATTGAAGGAACCATGAGTATTAAGACAAGAAGACTTTTATAGAAGAAAAATAAATAAATGTTGTTAATTCTTCACCTTGTATTCCTCATTCCTTCGATCAGCCAACTGCCGAACAGCTTTCTCTACCATACTTTCAATCTTCAAATAAAGAAAGACACATTATACTGTGAAGAAAAGAGTTTGTTTTTCTTAAATAAAGGGATTGAAAGGAAAACCAAACAATATTATATGCTTAATCAAATACACAGGCACTAAAATATATAAAATAGTCTATTGCACAAATGTATTTTTTATTGCACATGTGGAAATTCCATTTACATTTTAATAAAACAAAACAAATTCATACATTTTTAATAATGAAGAGAAAACAGTTACTGTTCTTTGTAAGAAGAATGATAGACTATAAAAATAGTTAAATGTTGCAAAGCAAAGCCCCCATGGTTTGTATGTCACCTACAGGCTTCACTGATCTGCTACCAAATATAAATGCTCTATTCTCCCACACAATGGAATAAAATTAACTTTTATTTAAAATAACTTTTCTATAAATATTATCACTTCAGTGCTTTATTAGTTTTAGTTACATATCATAATCCTATACTGTTTTGTTATTTTATTTCTGATATTAAATACAAATTTCTGTCCATTTTCTATAAATATATTTCCATTCAAGACAAGAATGTTGGAAGATTTTAATGCAAGGCAAATTTTCTGTTTTTAAAAATCACCAAATCATTTTCTGTGTTTTTTCTAAGTTTAAAACATATACCAGACATTTTGGGAGTGCAGCCTTAAGCAAAATGACTTCAAATGAGATCATGATCTAATCATCTTTGAGACACAAACCAACTAAATAGTTTTAGAAATATATTATATACATATATTATGTCAAAATTGAGTAATCTTTAAAACACATAAACTCACTAAAGAAAAATGTCTTCAATTAGTTTCCGCAACAATCTTACAATCTTGTCATGAAAGGAAGCATGTTCCCAAATATCTTGTATGTATCTTGTCCTATGTGATTCAGAAGGGTGCAAATCTTCTAGACACATAATCAATTTGTCACCATTTGTTTTGAGCCAGTATTATATGCCAATTTCTCTCTCTCAGTTATTTGTCACAAAGAAAGTGCTAAACTTAGCTGAGCTAGAGACAGTGATAATTATTTTATTCTTTTTCTCCAAAGAAATTAAAATAATCTTCTCATGAATAAGCTTCTCAGTAAGCAAATAAAATCACCTGACCACCCCTTCAACCTTTCTTTCTCCAATATTCATTGTATTTGTACCAATTTCAGTAGTGTAAAATCTTTCCTTTTGAATAATGCTTTGTGAAAATAATTTAAACTCTTCTGTCATTACCACCAAATTCACTGTTCCTTTGTGGAAAAGATTCAAGGATACATATGCATGGCTTTGGTGCTTAGATCCAGGAAAATCTTCCACTGGCACTGGAATCATCTCTTGAGTCCCTAGATGATTCTTTCAGATGCTTTCAACTTTCTATTTTGCACTGTTTTTCTTTATTGCTCCCCATCTTCTGAGTATAAAAATGGTTCTATATCTACAATCATCTGCGAACATCTTTGTGTTTGGTGATTTTAATGTCAAGTGGCTTAATCATTCTAATGTTGTTGGCATTCAGACTTTCAATTTTTCTGTTGCTCAGTGTCTCAATCAAAGAGTGTATTTCCCTAATAATTCTGATCAACATGCTTCTTTACTTGATTTGTCTCTTATCTCTTCTCACAATTATGTCCTCTTGAGAATTCAGATCACACTGTAATATCTGTTGATGTTTCTTTGGAGTTGTCTATTAGACATGAACCTCCTATTTACAAGACTTCTTTCTGTTACCAGTGCACCAATTGGAATTCATTTTATAATTTTCTTTGTGGCACCCTCGAAGTAGAATTTCTAAACTTCCTACTGAAAATTGTACCACCAAGGTTTCTACTCGAGTAAAAGCTGTCATTGATGTTTTTGTGCCTTTGTTTTATGCTAACAATTTCTGCTCTCACATATCTTGCTTTCCAGTCAACTATGATCTTCAAAACTTTAAATGTGGTGACAATCATTATTTTTTTGTGTTCTTAATTCCTGTTCTTTTATTGTTCTTCTTCATGTTTTTCTTTTTCTCATATTCTTTACACTCAGTAATCCTGTGCTTCTTGAATGAATTAAAAAAAAAAAAAATTCTTTGCTCCCTCTCACTTTTTTTCTTCTTCTAGCTGATTGTTTTCAGTCAATATATATGTAAATATATTAAATTTTGTTTATATTAGATAGGAATGAATAAAAGATGACTTACCGGCCGTCTTGATTTCTGCTGAGCTTCTACCCATAACTTCAGGGGTTTGGCAATGTCTTCCATTAAAGCCCGACTCACTTGTCTGTTAGAAAGGGGAAAACAAATCAATTGATATAGATTGTTTTGTTTTCTAATCAGAATTATCACATTTTAAGTCATAATTCAAACATGCAAACTACTGTATATTGAATTAAACAGCTCAGATTTGTAGCTGCCAGATTTTTTTTTTTTTTTTCATTTTAAAAATCATAACGGTCTAGTTCATTTTTTCAAGTTCCAATGAAAGATTTGCAAATAACATTGTTTTGATAGAAATAAATTTTGATGATTATTAAATAATTTGTAAGCCATATTGCATTAACATTAGAGTCTTTTAAACCAAGCAGTTCATAAAAATACGATATAAATATTTTTTATCTTTACCAAACTCATCATAAAAATGAAAATTTTAATATTATATTAAAAGATCTTTTAAGAGATAAATTATTGAAGTGATTTTTCTATAATTTATAAACTTGAAAGACAGAAATGATAAAGCAGAATATATGGATTCAAATATAAAGTAGTGTTTATTTTTAATATTTAATAATTAAGTCATAGATGAATAAGAATAATAAGCTTCATTACGTTTAATTATTCTAAGTTTAGTTAAACAAACATTACTAAACCAGACTGATTCTTTAATTAACCCTCTCTATAAAATGAAATTAATAAATCTCAAATACAAAGCACAAATTATATAATTATACACAAAAAAAAAAAAACTTTCAATATTTTATTTAAGAGAAAAAGGTATTTTGATAGATTGACATAGAAGCGTCCAAACTTGGTAAGGATATATGACTTCACAAGTATGCATTAACAATGTGTGCATAATACTTGCCCATAAAAATATCTTAATATTTAATAAAAACTGGATATTTGAAAAAAATGACAGTATTTTGTAGAATGATTTTCCAACTGAGAAAATATGAAGTTGTTTTTATAAGATAAAATTTTCAAAATGATAATCACACATCAAAGTAAACCTGAAGAACATGATTTTGATGGTACACACACACAGACAGACAGACAGACAGACACAAGTAGGTAACTGAAAATTTCATATTTTTTAAGTTTTCTAAATCATTGTGAAATATTATTATTATCATTTGTGTATGTTATGCTTCTTACTTTGTATCCTGTAGAGCCAAGTCCAAACTATCGTCCTTAGGCCCCTATAGGAGAATTGTCATTTAATTGATAGCACTTTTCTTAGTATATGGGATGTTCCTAGTAGAGTGATCTTCTGGGCAACTTGCATGTTGATGTTACCTCAGACACTGTTAATAAAATTGTTCATTCCATTTCTCATGAGGCCCAGAGCTCTGATTACAATTGGTACGACAGTCTCAGTCTTCATTCCCCACATTCTATTAAGCTTGATCTCTAGGTCCTTGTATTTGGACAATTTCTCAATTATTTTCATGGAGGTGTTTCTCTCAGATGGTACTGCTATGTCAATAAGCATACACTTCCTAAATTTCTTGCCTTTTATGATAATATCAGGTCTGTTGTCTTTTATTTCCCTGTCAGTTTGAATTGACATGTCCCAGAGGATAGTTACATCGTTATTTTGTGTAACTGTATCTGGTTGGTGCTCATACCATCTCTCAGTGGTTTATATTTTAGGCTTCTTCCACTGCACATATGTCGCTACCTTTGTGGGTACATTCATTTTTTTTGCTAGTTCCAGACATCCTGAGATGACAGTTTCATCATATTTTCTACAGATCCTGCACTTCAGGTTAGTTCCATACTTGATTATGTGACAGTGATAGGATTTGGTTGCAAGTCTTTGGTCCTGTGCTGCAAAAATTAAGCCTTCTGTCTCAGCTTTCAACCCAGTGCTCCTCAGCCACTGGTGTGTTTTCCATTGGTTCATATCTGCTTCTTTCATTCTTTTTAGGTATTTGCCATGTAATGCCTTGTCCTCCCATTTTTTTGTAATTTCATTTGGCCAAGTTGTTTTGCTTTCTGCTTTACTTGTTTGGCATAGATGGTATTCGCTTTGTTTTTTTGTTGGTAGGGTTTCAGGTATATTATGCTGTTTTTTGAAGAGTGCAGCTTTTTTGTTGATGGAGTGGAATTTTTTTACTATTTGTAGGAGAGGGTCATTGGTTTTTGTGTGGTAGGCTTCCAATCTGATTGTTGTAGTTCAAGTTGGCCTCCTAAATCTCTTGGTACATACAACCTATCAACTGCTGATTTTGGGTGGTGCAACTGCATTTGGATAAGCATTTTTAATATTATTGTTACTATAATATATTTTTAAGAATTTTAATCATTCTGCTTGAACAATATATTTAATACCATATGATCTTTATATAGAAGTTAATGTGCAATTAAACATTCATTTATTAAAAATGTCATTTATTAAATGTCAGGTTATTACATTTAATTAGAATTTATTAATATAGATTTCATTATTATCATTAACCACTTCCCAATGACTGACAAACTTCATAATACTGTTTTTATAAAAGTCTTTTATATTTATCTATATTTTTAAATAATTTAGAAAGGGTAGTTTTCGCCTCTTTGTGTGTTTTAAGAATTAGTCCAGGTAGTTTTGTAAACTCCAGAATAGTTGGTAATCAGATGGAGCAAGATCTGAAGAAAGAATTTGAAGATAAATGGAATTTTCTTTCTTAGCCAAGATCTTCGTTTTTTTCAGATATGATCTTTATTGTATGTAGCCATGTATTATCATATTGTATCACACATTTATTATTATTCACACTGGACCTCATTTCTTTCAAAACAGTGTTTAAATGCTATAATTGCTGGTAACAGATATAACTGACTGGTAGTAACTCAAAGTTGACCACAATAACAAAATCTCTTCAAACACTAAAGTTCTCCTTGGATAGAAGTTCATTTTGAATTGTGCTTTAACCTGTTCATCTCATGTAAAGCACAGTCTGCAATATTTTATATTCTTATAAAATATTTTTCATTACCAATCACCATTTGTCCAAAAGTGGTAAAAGAGAGCAAAGAAATGCAGATTTTTTGCTTTATGGTTGGCTTCTGTCAAATCATGAGGAATCCATTTTATAAATTTAGGCACCTTTCCAAATTGTTGTAGATAGTAACTAAATTGAATTCAGTTCATTCTTCAGCCAGAACAACTATTATTTCAAATTTAGACAAAAGTAAGCTATCTTAAAAATCAAGAAGATTACCTGCCCATTTCTTAAGCTTCACTTATCTTTTCTAAATCATTCAAAGATGGATTCCATAAATATCATGAATATTTTTTGTAACCTCATAAACAATTACATATCTACTCTTCTCTAGATATAACTAATTTAAATTGTACTGAAAACTAAAAACATTTAAAATTAAAAACAAATAAACATATTATCTTTCAGATATTTTTGAATAGTGAAAATATCATTCAATCAATGACTATCAAATTTTGGACATTACTTTAACCTGATCATTTCATTCAAGTTAAGGATTTTCAAAATGATTTCCGTAGGAATCAGTGAATCATAACATATATTCCTAATCATAAATAGAACCTTCAATAAGAAAGAAATGTTTATGGAAACCTAATTTTTATGGAAACTTGTTTACTACATGACATGACATTTTGATGTCATAAAACCAAACTTTTTAAAAATATAGCATATCTAAAAATAAAAAACCTCAAAGAATTGAATATAAGATTATATGAAATGAACATGTTTGGCTGTCTGAATTACTCTAAAGAACTGAATATGCCATTAAAGCACTGTTATCCATTCAATCTTTTATATATGATAACTTACTTGTGTAATTCTGATTCCTGTTCCATTTCTACTGCTGTTGCTTTCCAGCCTTCAGCCAAACTCCTGGCAAGCAAAGCAAAATGCATTCAATATCAGATGAAGCCAACATGTAACACTGATGTCATGTTCACAAAATACTGGAAATATTTGACTTGAATAGACACTAAGAGTTCAATAATAGGCAGCATTTCAATGTTTGAAAATGAAAAATAAAATAAAAACATGCAGAGATTTCATTTATTTCCTTTACTAAAGAAACTTTTGAAAAACAAATTTATTGCTTTAGGATGACTGCTTTTGGACATGCTTCCCAATCTCTACTTTAAATTCTTTGCTGACCCCATTTTACCACCTGAAGAGTTGGGTCATCATAGCAAATATAAATCCATTTCAGTTTTATCCCATTTTTTTTTTCTGTCACAGCAGGTAACCTCCTCACACTAGGTTTGTGAACAAGTGCAGCATTTCAACAATCAATTTGTAGGTACAGTATGATATCTACTTACTAAGTAGGCATATAATATAAAATATTATAATAATATAAAACGCATTAATTTTCATATCTTCCGAAATACAATGATCTTTGCACAAGAGATCTTCTTGTCAACTTCTTAAATAGAATTATCAAATCAATGTAGAAAAATTAATTTTCAATAATATGCTTGGAAAACCTATATATTTTATTTCTTTTATAAAATAAAGAGAATAATTCTTAAATTTTATTGAGTATGGCCCAGTAAAGAGAAATAAATCTAAACTAAATTTATTAAATTAAACAAGCCTTTATTTTTTATTAATTTCTAATGAACATTTAAATTGTTTAACAAACAGAAATAAACTTTATAAAACCAAGTTACTATTACTGTTATTATTACCAATATAATGTTGGTGTTAATAATAACACTGTCTTTATTCTTTAAAAACCACATTCATTTAGGACATATCTTACTTTTTATTTAATATCTGCAAATTGTCATGATTTTCTGGGGAGAGAGTGGAGTAGTTTCTCTATTGCTTTCTAAGGCAACCAATCTAGAAAAAGGCTAACACTGAATTCAAAACTCTGGAGTTTTGAATTCAGTGTTAGCCTTTCTCTAGATTGGTTGCCTTACCGATGTTAAAGAACTCAGTCTTACTTGTAGCTAGAGAAGAGATGGGTTCATGCCTTTCCCAAAGGTATTAGCATTAAGTGAATGAAACAACTTCAGTCAGAACTTTTTCACATTGATAGCCATTATGCCACCCACACATCCAAAAAGTACAGAAACCAAATTAAGTGACCAACTTTTATTTTCTACTTTTCTTTTATTCACTTCCTTTCAAATTTACAAAGCACATCTCCTCCTCCCATTCCTCTTATTTTATGTCAAAGAGAAAAAAAAAGATTTTTTATATAATTTCCTTATTTTTAGTTTATGCTTAGGGGTCATTTGCACTCTATAATAGGAAGTTAACAGTCGAAAGACAGCATGAACAAAAATACTTGTGACAGTAAAAAGCTACAGAGGTGAGTTCAAATAACGCACATGTAATAAGTTTATTGAAATATAATTGAGGATTGTTGCAAATTGGAGTTGAAATTTCAGCTTTGCTCTTAGCAGCCTGAATACAAGAGAAGAATGCTTTAAGTTTGAGAAGTCAAAATCAATATTTTCCATTGTCTTAAACATTCTTGGATTCTAATGTAACATGGCACAGATAAAGAGAGAATGAGTGAGAGAATAGAAATGTAGTAGAAAAAAGACAACGAATAAGATCGAAAAAAGTAATGTGAGAAAAAATAAGAAGAGGTGTAGAAGGATTAAAAGCTAATGAAAATGTGATGTTACAGCAGAGCATAAAGGTGAGGGCAGAGAGAAACAGAGAGGAAAGGCCAGAGAGAAACAGAGAGAAAAGGCCAGAGAGAAACATAGAGAGGAGAGGCCAGAGTGAGTGAAAGAGAAGAGAAAGGAAGTAAAAGCAGAAAAGAAAATTTAAATTAAAAAAAAGGATGAAAATATAATGCAATTAGGAAATAGATAAACAATTATATACTGAGATTTGATGTTAGCAAATAAGTGTTTATTTTTGCATTTCTTCCAAGCAAAATAATATAAAATTTTCTCAAGGAAAAAAAAATAAAAAAATGATGAGTGGAAGGGTCAAGCAGAAGTTAAATGAGTATAAAGTGAAAAAGAGAGAGATAGAAATAGAGAGGAAGAAGAAAAGTGAGAGAGAAGGAATAAGAAAAGGTGAAGTGAAAGGGTAGAAAGAAAAAAATAGTGGAATGAATTTAATAAACAAGTAATAATAAAGTGAAGAGGTGTATTAAAAGAATTGGGGAAACAGACATGAGATTAAAAAAACAAACACACAAATCAGTAGGGACTCAAAAAATAAAAACCCAAGTTAATATGAGAATTAATATATAAGTTTATAAATCTATTTTAGCATATTATGGATAAAAAAAAAATGAAGAGGAAAGATATTATTATTATTACTGATAATTGTAGAATTTTAGAAAAGCTTCTCTGTTATAATAGTTCTGAAGTGTGAAAGCAAAAATCAATAATTCAACAAATAAAAGATAGAGTTTTGTGAGAAATTAAAATTTGGCTCACATTGCCTCCATACACAACTAAAGAATAGGATAACAAGGAGTGTTTGAGTTGAAAGAGAAAACAGAGAACGAAGTGAGAGAAGTAATAAAAAGGTAATAAAAGGAGAGAAAAGAGCATAAGATTACAGAGATGGAGAAAGCAATTAATCAGAAGTAAAAGGAACAGTTGTAAAGAATAATTGATACATGGGAGAGAGAGAGAGAGTATTGAAAGATTTGGAGAGAAAGAATAGAGAAAAGTTAAGGTATAAAAGAGAGAGAAATAAAAATTATGAAGAGAAGCAAACAGAAGTAATCCTGTTTATTAGAATCCATCCAGTCCGCATAAAACCCCCTAAAAAATTTAGGGTTCTACAGTCCCCATGAACTCAGCAATAGATTTATATAAAATAAGGAAGAACCAAGGTTTAAGAATTCTGGTATTAAAACTATTTCCAAAATAGAAACAAAGAAGCTGAAGAGAAAGAAAAGTTTATGAAAAAGTAAGGGGTTGGGAGAGAAAACGGAAAGAAAAATACAAAATATACTATCTTTCATAAGAGAGAAAGTAAAATGTTAGATTATAGAGAAAGGAAAGTAGAACAAATAAGGAGAAGGAGATCAAGGGAGATAAAACACCACAACATGACACTCTTAGGATAATATAAGTAAAAAATAACAATATACTTAAAAAATTTTTCTTGGCATCATATTTTAGTAAGACCCAATAATACATACATACACACACACACACACACATATATATATATATATGTATGTATGTGTGTGTGTGTGTGTGTGTGTGTATAGAACAAAAATAAAAGAATTAAAATTAAAATAAGACATTTGCTTTTCTTTAAAATCCATATCTCTTTTTCTCACCTTCTCTCTCTATACTTCTCTTTCAACTAATGAGAAGGCAAACCACAAATAAAAAGAAAAAACTGAACCTGAACAAAAAAATGTCGGAAATTTGCTGGACCAGAGTTAACATATTTGTGACTAGAAAACTACCAAACAAGAGAGTCTCCATGCATAACTTCTGCTATATATTTCTGCCAGAAATTTGGGAATGGCATGCTGTACTGCTTAGCATTTACACCAGAAGCTCCAATACAAACATTTCAGAGGTATCAATACAGTGCAGAGGATTTGGAAAGAGTTGGATGAGTCAAATGGTGATTATGAAGGTACAGCAGCTCAGGAAACTCACTCTAATCATCCTGATAAGAAAAGAACTCCTGAATTTGTTGATAAGGGCTTCAGACTCAACACAAAGGCCTACATCAAGTGCCTTGAGGAAGTAGTGCTAACCTGGGTCAAGAGGGTGGCTGCTGGAAGACCTAATGTCTGGCAACAAGACTCTGCACCATGCTGCACAAGCAGGAGAATCCAGTCATGGCTGTCAGACAATTTCTGTGACCACATCATCCCTTAAATCTGGCCACATAACACCCCAGACTGCAACCTCATGATTATTATATGTGGGCCACAGTTGAGCAAGAGACCAACAAAACTTCTTGTAACACCAAAAATAAACTGAAGGCAAAGATTATGTTAGCATTCACCAACTTAAACAAGGGGACCATCCAGAAGAGTTGCAAGAAATTTTGAATTTGTCTGGAGGCTGTGGTTGAAACTAATGGCAACTTTATTGAATAAATTTAGTCTTTAGTAGATATTTTTCTATAAGTTATAAAAGTATCTGTTAAAATGAGACAGTGTTATTTTCATTTTTGCATAATCCAGACGTCAAATTTATGCTAAAGTGCTTAATATGAATTCTACCAAGTTAATTAATGAAATAAAAATGGAAAAAACTGGAAAGTTAAAAAACTATAAAGCAAGTTTAAAGTAAAAGAAAATGTTTCCCCCTCTTATTATGAGGCACGAAAATTACCAGTACATTTATTGCCATTAGTAGTAACAAAACTACGTAAACTAGTAGAACAAGACATTCTTGAACATGTTCTGCCTGGAGGTAGCAAGTGGGCATCACCGATTGTGGTTTTGAGGAAAACAGATGGTGATTTACGTATTTGTGGAGATTATAAAATAGGAGCAAATCACAAGATATGCTCGGATTCATATCCTATACCCAATGTTGAACTTGCATTAGATGCACTGGGATGTCCGTTTTTTCAAAAATAGATTTAAAAACGGCATACCACCAAATACCAATAGACGACAACTTCATAGAAGTAACCACAATAAATACGCCAATAGGGTTACTAAGATGGAAGAGAATGCCATATGGAGTAAAAACTGCAAACACTATATTTCAAAGGGCCATTGAACAGGTTTTAGGAAATGTATAAAATATGGTTTGTTACCAAGACGACATATGCATAGGAGCTACTAATGAAAAGGAATTAAAAGAGAAAACTGAATTAGTCTTGAATAGATTAAGAAATGCGGGAATGATGATAAATGAAAAAAAATGTGTAAGCAACTCCAACAAAATTTCTTTTTTAGGTTATTCCATTTCAAAAGAAGGTATATCACCAGACCAAGCATTAATAGAAAAAATACTAAAAGTAGCTACACCTTCAAATAAAAAAGAATTGGAGTCTTTTTTTAAGATTGGTAAATTTCTACAGGCGATATTTACCAAAATACACGGACTTGACGGAACCGTTTGCAAATTTAAGAAAAAAGAATGTAGAATTTATCTGGTCAGGCGAACAGCAGAAAACTTTTGAAACATTAAAAGAAATAATGTCAAAGAAACCTGTAGTGAAAATTTTTGATCCAAAAAAGGACATAACACTCACTGCAGATGCAAGTGAACATTCAATATCAGGAATATTATCACAAGAAGGACTCTGAAAATTCAGATGAAGACCAGAATATGCAAGAAAACACATGTGACTACAGCCTAGACCGGGACAGCTCGAGGTCTCACAGGGAAAGAAATACGGGAGAGAGAGAAATAGAGCAGAGTGAGGAAAATAGCAGAAGTACAAGATCTACAAGAGGGATAAAGCCCTTAAGGTTTAGGGAGATGTAGTGATACTAGCAAATTAGTAAGCATAATTTGCATAGGCAGAAGTGAACATTCTTATAAGTGGTCACTGAGAATAACGAGCAGTATGAGCTTAGCAGCTGACTAGCGCTAACTTGAACTTCACAATAATTTGTTCAGTAAAGATATTTTAAATAAGAAACTGATTGTATTGTGAAGGAAATTAATTATCAGTTAGTTTGAGTCAGTTAATTCCTTGTTAGAAAATAAAGTAAATATTAGAATAGCAAATATTTTTTCTTATTCAACAATCTGCTTTAATTACTGTCTCCATGACACTGAATAACTGTCAGTTGATCAAACATAATACTCTCAGCTGTGATAGTACAGTTCAAAGATATGATTGAATTTTATTTCAAGGTATTTCACAGATATAGATAGAAGAATGTAATGATTTTACTTGTTAGAGTCAAGTGTTACTTTTTTACTTTTATTAATGGAGTGAAGGAAGAGAGTTGAAAAGAGAATAAGAGCAGATAGAGAGAGAGAGAGAGAGAGAAAGAGAGATTGGTTTTATCACTGCTAACTTTCAAAAGGTGCTTGATCAGAAGAAAATTAAGGATTCAGTAAGATGCAATATAGTTTTAGATGATTATCAATGCTGGTGTGCCTTGAAAAATAGTGTAGCAATTCTTAAATTTAACCTGAATAGAAATTTAGTACTAAAAACTAACCCATTATCAATTCAATAAGAAATATTTAGTTTTATTAAATGTGATAATTGTTTAATGCTATGTTCTTTTAGGATATAGATGATAATCTCTATTTACACTATCCTTTTCCTTAATATATGTAAATTGTCATGACTTTTTAGAAAAATGGTTTCTTGTTGTCAATGCCCGCAAAAAAAAAAAAAAAAAAGAAAAAAGTCTGTCAAAATGATGGTTATTTCTTTGTCACCACTGTTACTGTATACACTTTTAACACCCAAGACAATGTTTATTTACAATATGTGAACCAAGTATAATGTAATATATATTATTTACCTTTTATAAAGAGTTATTATTTACCATATTATAAAAAATCATTTAATTCAAAAATTTATAAAAATTACAAAAACATGTAAGAGGAAGGGATGGTCTCAACCTATTTTAATGAATTTATGTAATGACAGGAAATGAAAGAAATACGCAGAAAATGTATTTTTTCAAAATTTATAATTACAATTACTTGTTTATTTAAATTTTCATGTTCACAGACATTTTTATAAATTTATGAATACAAAATTTCTTTTCATATTTATTTCTTTATAAAATGGTAAACAATATTCTTGCAAATAAGCAATCTAATAGAATAGTTTAATATCTCTTGTCAATTCTCAAGAATAAATAAAATGTACAAATACACTTTTATATGTTTGGATTTTATTAAAATTATAATCATTGCTTTTTGAAACAATAAACATTGTTGAGAGAGTCAAAAGTGTATACAGTAAAAGTGGTGTCAAGTGAATAACCATCATTTTGACAAAACCATTATTTTTGTAGGCATTACCTCAAACTCTTCCTTTTCTTAGATTGGCTATCATCCAAGGCTGAAGATTTCAGGTCTATTCTGCTATCTTAGTTGGGTAGAAGAGCTAGGTTCATGCCTTTCCCAAGTTTATCAGTGTGAATTGAGTGTAATACAAGGCCAGAATTTTATGCGCAACAAGCCTCATAAAGACCTCCTCAGGATAACCATTATCCAGAAGGATATGCTTTATCTTACATAACCCCTCTTTCAACCTTACAGAGGAACAAATCATTAAAACATGATGTACTAGTATATTAATCATATTGATCTTTCTACTTCTTAATACAAAGGATTTCCAATCAATGTACAAACCTGAAAAGGTTGGTTTACACTTTAAGAAATTTGTTATCAGATCTTTCAACAAGAATGTTCAGAAAGAGTAAGCAACAATTGTTCTTCTTCATAGTAAACCTTAGAGACGGATGCCACAACTCAAGTTGGTCAAAGAAACTGTTCATCTCTTGTTCATCACCAAACAAAGCAAATGTATTATCAATATACTGATAATACAAGGTATGGCTTTGAACATTTTCAAAAAGCCGATTTTCATAAAAGCCCACAAAAATATTTGCTATAACTGGACCTAAAGTGCTGCCTATCACAACACCGTCAATCTGATCATATATAACATTGTTGAAATTAAACACCCTGAGTAGCATCAGATTCCTTAAAAATATTTTCTGAACACTGAGGGGTACAGAGATGACCACGATATAGGACATCAGTGCAAATATCAATCATTTTCCACAAGGGCTACATTAGTAAATAAACTAACAATATCAAACACCATAAATCCATAGGCAGAATCAGCACCAAATTCCTGAATTACTTTAACAAAATGAAAATAATCAAGAATGCAGTTACTCACATAATGAAACTAGTTCTAACCATGCTAAGCAAAGATTGGTCTCAAGGGCACTCCACCCTTGTGGATTTGGGCTCAAACCATATATACAAGGTCACTGTGCACCCATAGGCCTGACTCTCTCATGCACAGATTTGGACAACCAAATCCAAAAGATGCTACTGTATTGTTGATTCAGTTTTGTCCTTAAGATCATGAGAATCCACTGAACCAATCTTACAATACCCCCTCGCCCACTATTTAGAATTTTTCAGTTCTATTTAAGGTGATAATTAAATTTTGTAGTATGAAGGTCATTGTTGTATGTGTGTGTGTGTGTGTATATATATATATATATATATATATATATATATATATATATATATATATATATATATATATATATATATATAATGTTGTATTTATAAATATCACATATATGCATATACAAGTTTCATTAAAAATGACTGACAAGGTACTGTAGTTAAGTTTTTTATTTAAATTTTTTGTTTCGTATAATTTTCTTCTTTTCTGGACATAAATTATGTAGAAATTGTCAAAATGTTTTGTATGTCCGAATGCTTTCAGCTATATTTTTAACCATTATCAAGGATGAATTTTATTTTTTACTTTTAACTTGTATGTAATGTTTTATTTTTCAAATATTGTCAGTCATTTTTTAATGAAATGTGTATAAATTGTGATAACTGTTATATATCAACATACATTTTTTTAAATTGTCAAAATTTGTATAATTTTTGTTTATTGAAGATGTAGAAAAAAAAAAAGAATTTTCAGTATTTTCTTTGTTTAAAGAAAATTAAAAATGTGATTCAAATATATATAAAAAAGATTTCTGCAGTTTAAGGGTGAGGTATTGTCAGTAATCAAATGTCTTAAAAATAGTTTTAAAAATTTTGTACTCAATTAACAATGCTCAAGACAACTGGTTATGGTTGAGAGCTATTAAGACATTAAGCCAACATACTCAAAATATTCATATAAAATTCTAAAAATGATTTACACCAGATTGGTTATGTTATTCTTTCTTTTTATTAATCATTTCACCCCAAGCAAGTTAATAAAAACCAATAAGATGAAAGGGATTACTTCAGTGTGAAAGAAATAAGAAGAAAGAAAACCATTATTAAGGAGAAAGAACAAGAACAGGAATTAAGAAGATAATGATTAACATTGCATTTAAATTTTTGATGATCAAATTTAACGAGAAAGTAAGAAACCAGAAGAGAGTTCCACAAATAAGAAAAAACTGTTAGCATTGAACTTATGGTTACATCTAACAATTTCAACTGTAAAATGATGAGACTTAGCTGTCAATCTATTATTGTGCTTAAACTTCTAAAGTTGAGGTACCAAATAGGAAAGCTTATTAAAACCATTACCATGAAAATATTTATAGAAAAGGTACAGGGAATCTAAATTATGGTGGTAAGAAAGTGACTGAAACCGAGATGCCAAGTCAGAACTGATAATATTGCAGATTTTCCTTTGGATTTTATCAAGAATCTCTAAGCACCAGACCAGATGTGGCAATATGTGTGAGAATTGGTCAGAAGCTTACACAAATAAAAAATAAAACTATATACAAGTCCAATAGTGTTGTAACCTAGGGAAGGTTACTGAATAGAATAATCACATGAAGGTTGGTAATGAACAATAATACTTAGGACATGAACAACACAAATAAGATTCACCAGCAGTGCATAGAAGAAGTAGTCAACTGCTAGAAATGAGTCAAGTGAATTCCACAATGAATCTCCAACTACTGTATTTATGTGAATGGGGACATACCCATTATTGTCCATAGGTATGCTACAACAAATAGGCAAATCAATTCCACAATTATCTCAGTTCCTCAATCTCAAGTACACCATTCCTCATCAGAAACAACTCCTTTTGAATGAGCGTACCGTGCTTTTATGCATCTAACCCAGCCATCGCTCTGCCAATGAGCGCCCAGTAAATAAAAATGGCTACAAGCAACACCCCCACTTCTGCCCACATGAAGTGCTGCCTGATTCACCTTCAGTCCAAAGCTCACCTATTCACTATCTCCATACTCCATTGCAAAACATACACACAACTCTAGCCCTTTTTGGTCACCAAGGTAAGTTTCCACTACACTTCCCCTTGATCACCGGATCACAGCTGATGCATCCTAGGGCAAGTCTCTTCTGTTGGGTAGTCCTTGGAATAGGAACAATGTGAGTCTCATTCTCAGATGAACAGCTGCCTTTGTGTTCACTCATGCCTTCCCAGTCAGGGTGTCAGATATCCATCAATGCATGCATGTCGAATCTGTAACCAAATGTAACACCGATATCCACCATTGAAGGGCTAGATTTACACCTTTTGTTGCTGCATTGAGTTCAGCTAGATTGATATATTTGGCATCTTCTGCTGGATACAGCCAACAAGCATTCTCCATGATGCTCCCATTCACTTCTAGTGCCACTCCTGTGGCCACAGTACTTGCATATACCCAAACTTTTATCTCACTACAATTCATGCACCAGGCTGCTCTCATGAGTTCCATCTTGCTTACTTTGGCCACTGTTTCTGTTAGTATACAATGGAGGGAGACATCCTTAACTTCATCATCGCATCCATTGGTCACTGCACTCACCTGCTGCTTTATGAATGCATTCGCCACTCTGAACCATCCACACACAGGAAAAAAATGCTCCAAAGAGTAACAATCTGTGTCCAGGACTTCATCTCCCAGTTTCCCATCAAAGGATGCCATCCTCCCCCCAGATCTGCAGGTCAAGGACTTTGGCTTCATCTTACAGCTGAGACCTTAATCAGATAAGTACTGTCACATGTGCACTGCAGAAACCAGTTTTTCATTGATGAAAATGCTGTCAATATATGTCGACATGGCACTCTTAATTGCCTGATCTTGATTCATTACTGCATCGATGACACCTCTCACAATGAGTGACAAGACATTTAATCCAAAAACCATGTAAGGCAAAATCACTGACCCTTGAAAACCAGTCTGAAAGTGCCATAACACCTTATAAACCTAGATTTGCAAGTAAGCCTTTCTTAGGTCCAAGAGCAATACATCAACTCCTTGTCATCACCATTCCTTAAGTTTCTGCATGCACATGTCCACATTAGCAGTAAATGCTTCCACAAATTCATTTAATTCATGATAGTCAAGCACAGGCCATACCTTCTACAGTCGCCATCAAAGGAATCAAACCTTTGGGTGGGCCAAGCGTTTTTTCAGGATACAGCAACAGCTATCCATTATGCTACCACAATAGGAGTTCTTTCTTGTATATTGTATCTTGGGCACTGTATTATTCTGGCACTTTATTTTTCAACTCACCAGGTACGTGGCCACTTGCCCATTTCCATGAGACAATCCATGCCTTATTATTTTGGTCAAATGTCATGCTGAAGTAAGGCTTATGGATAGAAAAGGTGGTGCACAGGTTTATGTTTCCATCAGGAAAGTGCACTTCATCTGATCTGGTTAGGTGCACGCCTCGAGCTTCCTGATTGAAAGATCAAATCCCAACAATTTTCTATCTACAATCAGGGCCTCAATAGTCACAGGACAAGCCTGCCTGATGTCCAACTTGATTTTGCCATACCAATCAACTGTTAACACTTCCACTTCCTTCTGCCTTCAAAGATGTCATACAGCCTTGCTCACCAGCATCTGCGAGTACCCAGAGTCCACAAGAGAGTCACACTTTTGTCCATCAACAAATACCTCTATAGCAGGAAGTTCCCATTTCTTTAATTGCTTGGAAAGAAGACTGGTACTGACATTCTCTTCCCTCAGACATTTCCATGATATATGCACTTCAATGATATGTGCCCAATCTTGTCACATTTAAAACACCACATCTCACAGTGGGTATCTCACACTCCTTGATTAGCCATCCCCTCTGAAAACTCCTGCATACAGTCTCTTGCTATATGGTTAGGAGCAGAGCACCTATAGCAAATGGCAGCCCCTCTGCATGAGTTTGTGCTTGTATGCGTTTGTTGAGCAGACACAGTGGCCGATTCCTTTCAGCTGAATAAGGAGCAGAAGGATGATTCTGGCCCTTTTAGGGTTCGAAAGGTAAGTCATAGCAATATTCAATGCATGGACAAATGGTTGACTTATAAAGATTTTTAAAAAAATATGATTCAGTTGTAATTTGCTATTAAAACAAAGTGTTTTGTTTTAAAGGAAAAAAATGTGACACTTTACAACATGGAGAAGTTTGTAGAACAAACCATCACTTAAGAAGAATCTCTCTTCATTGAAAGCAAAGTGGATAGGGCATACTATTCTCAGTTATTCCAACAAAAGGCAGAAGTAGATACAAAGCATCTGAAATTAAGAGAAAGGACAATATTTCATCAGTATATTATACTGCATCTTTTTTTGTGATCAAGCAAAAATTATCTTTTATTGCAGTCTCCTAATGAAAAAAAGTTCAGTTCCTTGGAAACCTGCATCAAGAGAATTTCTTTGCTGAGAGTGATAAAAGGTTTTTGAAGGATATGAAGTTGCTTGAAAAATGGCAGACTATGTGGAAAGAAAATCAACAAGCTTATTACTCAATTCAAACTCCTCCCTGTTCTTTTAAACAGGAATAGAAGTTTATCTCTTGTTTCCTGTTTAAGATTCGGTTTCCAGCGCCTTCTAAAGTCTTTTCATTCTCTTTCACTCTCAGTAGACTCTTGCATTTTAATGGCATTGTTGCCATGCTCGGGATGAATTGATTAAAAAACTGTATTTTGTTCAATAAAGTTAATGTCAAGAAGAAAAAAAAAAAAAAATTTATGTTTACTTAATAAATTGAACAAACGTTCTGTCTAGCCTGGTAGATGAAGAGTAACATAGAACAGTTTACAATATGTGCTTAAGTTGTTAAGATTATTATACAAGATTGTGGATTCACTTTTCAGTTTTGTAAGTTGGAAGATAATGAAAAAAGAATAAAAATGTCATGAAAAAAATGATGTGTTGATTGGATGGAAAGATGAAAGCTCTTTGTTCATTGCATGTTCAACTAGAATCATATATGTCAACAGAAATTTAGTAAAGGAAAAGTGAATTTACAACATAGAGAGTGCGATGGATAAATTGTCGTCTGGACAAATGCTGTGTATCAAATTATTTCTGAAGTTTTTATGGTCTCTTACTGTACATATAATTCTCTTTGAATAACAATAGTTTTATTTGTGTGATTGTTTAAACAAATAGTTTTATAGTTTTTGTTATGATTACACTTTCTGTTGGGCAAATTTAGAATGTTTTATGATGAACTTTCTAGTTTTTTTTATTGTATTTATTATTTAATTAATTTATTTGTTTCTACTTTACTCTGTAGTTTTGTTTTAAAAATATCTACAGAGTAAAGTAGAAACATAAAAAATGAACCAAAAGTAGTGCGATGGATAAATTGACGTCTGGATTATGCAAAAATAAAAATAACACTGTCTCATTTTAACAGATACTTTTATAACTTATAGAAAAATATCTACTAAAGACTAAATTTATTCAATAAAGTTGCCATTAGTTTCAACCACAGCCTCCAGACAAATTCAAAATTTCTTGCAACTCTTCTGGATGGTCCCCTTGTTTAAGTTGGTGAATGCTAACATAATCTTTGCCTTCAGTTTATTTTTGGTGTTACAAGAAGTTTTGTTGGTCTCTTGCTCAACTGTGGCCCACATATAATAATCATGAGGTTGCAGTCTGGGGTGTTATGTGGCCAGATTTAAGGGATGATGTGGTCACAGAAATTGTCTGACAGCCATGACTGGATTCTCCTGCTTGTGCAGCATGGTGCAGAGTCTTGTTGCCAGACATTAGGTCTTCCAGCAGCCACCCTCTTGACCCAGGGTAGCACTACTTCCTCAAGGCACTTGATGTAGGCCTTTGTGTTGAGTCTGAAGCCCTTATCAACAAATTCAGGAGTTCTTTTCTTATCAGGATGATTAGAGTGAGTTTCCTGAGCTGCTGTACCTTCATAATCACCATTAGACCAACTCCTCTGCCCTCTCCTCAGATTGACACTGAAATGGAGCTTCCGGCTTGAATGCCAAGCAGTACAGCATGCTGCTTCCTAATTTATGGCAGAGTGAATTGTGTCATGGTGCTCTTTTTCTCACAGACAGTGCCTGACTGACTGTACTATACTGTGCAGTTGATAAAATCAAAAACAAACAATCTGTATGCATGAAATTAAAAATATAAACTGGCGACAATCTACTCATCACAGCCTGTAAGTTTTTTAATTTTATACTTGTACTTACTTCAGTTGAAACTATTGCATACAGATATAAGGTAATAGACAGAAAGAAAAATAAAGTAAAAAAGTAGATATCTCTCCTTCTCTTTCAGAACATGAGTGATTATGGTTTTTTAGCTTCTTGTCTTTTTTTTTGCTTTATACAGAACTTTCTTCTTTATGATTCCACTTTGTCTTAATGCTACTTATCACTCCATTCATTTGTTCAAACTTCTCAAGTAATCAACTTGCTGCTTTCCTCTGCTTCTCTTGCTTTTAATATATGTTCCTATTAGTGTTAAATTCTCTAAGCTTTCTTTTTTTTCTCTAAATTTCAGCTATTTGTTTCTGATTGTCAGTAGCAATTTTCTCCTATCAAACTTTCTCATTTGTTGTATGTTCTGCTCATGGTATTCTTAACATGCACTGGTGTAACCACATTTCGGTAGTTTGAAGCCTTCCATTTTGTTTTCCTTTGGAATTTATCATCAACACAGTGTTATCTGTGTAACATATGTTGTCATGATAATGTTCTGGTAAATTTTCTAATTCTCATAGACTCAATCATCTTGCTGTAGGCATTAAATAAATCTGGTGAAAAAGTGCATCTTTATAGCACTCCTCTTTTTATTTTGGTGTAATCAATTCATTGTCTTTTTGCATACAGATTGCAGATATATCTTTTCCATGCAGATTAAGTTTTTTAAGTAAGCAGTTCTTTGCAATGTACTTTATTGAATTTCTTGTGTAATCTATGAAGCACATTTTTGCCTGTTTCTGACAGCATTCCCTGACAACATATCTTGTAGTGTCTCATACAAAACCACATTGTTTTTCCTCTATTTTCACTCTGATTCTGCTACAAGAATAACATTCTCATTATTATGATGCCAATTTTTTTTCATTGAAACTCACATTCATTTACACCAGTTTTCTTTGACAATGTGATTGACTTTAGATCTTCTGGCATTTTTACTACAACCGTATATTTCATTATCACATCAGAAATCTTATTAATTCTAAAGTTATCTAAAACTGTCAGCATCATGAAAATTCAAGTAGATACATATAAAAATAAAAAGGATGGGGATAGATTGAAAGACAGAGAAATGATCAGGAAAATACAAAGAAAGATAAAGAAAATAGAGAAAATAAGTGAGAGAAAGAAATGAAAGATAAGAATGAGTGGGTTATTTTGAAGTGTTTTTTCTGTTAAAGAGAAAAAGAGAAGGAAAAGAAATTGAGGAAGAGGAAAAAGAAAAGTTGAAGAAAAAAACAGCAAATACACTAAAAAAATATTTGGTAGTTATAAGATGAATTCACTATTTTATAACAGCAGCAAAATGAAGAGCTTCTTGAAAACAGCATTACCACAATTCCAAATAATTCTTAGAAAAGATGGTGACAGGTGAATATTATGTCTTTGAGCTTGGTAAATAGCTGCTGGAAATGGGACAAAAACTGCTGTTGCATAATAGTGACAAATGTACCATGATGAAGGTGCAGAGGCATAGAAAACATGGTAGTGAGTATATAATGCAACTGTATGTTTCAAATGACATTGGTTTGATGGCAGAATAATATTTCAGCAAAGCAGCAGGTGTTTTTATATGACATTGTAATTGGTTGAACACACACATACACACACACACACACATATATATATATATATATATATATATATATATATATATATCTTTAAAGTATTTTTCAAAACTGAGAAGCAATTTCTAAATTTGGTTAAGATCACATTGAAGGTAGGAAAATGTTGTAAAGTCGGTTCCTACAATTATCCTCACATTTAAAGTATTATTTGTAAGTTATATTGCCATATTACTGAAGACTAGGACAAAATTTCAAATTTGAATCTATACAAAACATTGTTTCCATTTCACTTGCAATCACAGTAAAAGAATTTATTTAAAAAAATTACTTTTTGTTGTATTTTATAATGATAGTTTTTGTGTTTTTGTTGGTTGGCAACTTTTCATAGAGATTCTTTCGGCTGGATATAATAATCCTTGAATCAAAAGCCGGAGTTGATACTGTCAGAAATTTGTTTTCAACAACTGACAACCCTTTTCCAAAAACCTATTTTTATAGGGGCTAGCACCTAATTAGCATATTTCTAGATCTTTCCCGAATCATCTAGCTCTTTCTTGAATATACTGGAATGATCTAGAATCTTCCAAACGTTCTATTTCTAATTTCTCTATTTTACAACTACTTCATGAATGAAAACTTTTTTGTATTAACAAATAGGACTCAGTAGAATCCCTTACTATAGAAATGCATCCTCATAACACATTTAATAATGATAATTTTTATGTTTTTCTTAATATTGGGATTTTTTTTTAAAATTTAGTTTACTCAGTACAGGGTCACTCAAGGTAGAGGGTTACTATATGAGATTGTTGTAAGGGAGAGGGAAGAAGGAATATTATGTAGGATATATATCAGTTGACCCTGGAATTGAAGAGGTTAAGAATGTAATGATCAGGGAAACATTCTCTTGGATATCTGTTCCACAAAGTAACAGTTCTGAAGAAGAAACTGAGTAGAACCAGAAGAACATGAAGTGAATAGGATCTTTTGCAAATTCCTTTGGAACATCACTTCTAATGTTGATTTTCAGTGTTTCCATTTGTAATTTCCATTTTTTATGTTTGGCCAATTATGTTATTTCCTAAATTAAAGTTGATAATTTGCCTTTGATATATTTTATAATTTTTCAATCTTATTATGACATGTTAACTTTTTGAGAATCATTTTTTTCTCAATTTAAAGTAAAATTTGTTACTGCAAACTACAATTCGAGGATTATTTCATTTATGATAGCTACATTTTTAATGCTATTGGCTTTTTCAACAATCATGAGAGAAATTTTTTTTTTTGTTTTGGTCTATCAAGTTGGACAATACCAATTTTAATGTCAAAATGTTGATTTGCCTAATAGAACCTGACACAGTGCAGACTGAAAAGATTTTTTCACATTGCTGAAAATTGTGATGATATCGATTTCTAATGCAGTCATTTACATTTTCAAACTATTAAAAATATTTTTACAAAAATTAAAGAAAATTTTTTCAATAGAATGTAAAATAACAAATTGAACAATAAAAGATTAATCACTACAAAACAATAAGCTAAAACTTGAAGGAAGAATTTACCCGTAATAATTGTCACAAAGAATACATCAGTGAAGTCTCAAGAAATTTAAATAATAGATTATATGAAAACAAAAGGGATATTTTGCAAAACAACACATTAAATGCATGTGACGAGACTGACCACAATTTTTATATAAAAAATGCTAAAAGAGAAAACAACTGACTAAGACAAAAATATTTAGAAATTGCTTTAATCACTTGGTCATCTACAGTAAATTTTTGTCCAGGTTTTTACAATATTTCACCATTTTCAGCAAATCTTCTATTATCACAATGTTGAATATTTAATAACAAAAGTGATGAAAACAAAAACAATCTAAATGAAATTGGATAGATTATATATCCAAAACACATGCATAAGAAACAAATTATTTTGAAATTTATAATTCCCAGCATCTCTTATTTGTGCATAGATGTCACATCAACATAAACAAACTTAGTCCAACAAAGTCATAAAGGATGAAATGCATCACATGAAAACTTTTTCCCACTTTGCCATCTAACTTACCCCAAAATTGTTCTTGATATATAAAAGTTTATAAGTCATCTTATATATATATATATATATATATATATATATATATATATGTGTGTGTGTACACACACACACTATACTTTTCCCTATAAGAATCAAAGGTAAGCAATATTCTACAAAACTATCATCTTTTTTTCACAACATTTTTGCTCTTGTATATAAATACTTGTTACAAAATAAAATCCTTGCATTTTGCCTTAATAAAGTCCCTTAGAGGACAAAAACAAAACACATTGGCTAAGATAAGTCTTCCATTTGTCTTTATTCATATTGTCCTTTTAGTTATGCATAAGAGAAATTAAGATATTAGTTAATAGAACTTTTCTTTTGTAAAGCCTGAAGAATGGCGACAATTTTTTAAAATTCTATTTTTAATTGAATAACAATGAAAATAATCAATATTTTTCAGAGCCAAAATCTATTAACCATTTTCACTAAAAATATTAATTGTCTCTTGAGAACATTTGCACAAAACTCAATTAAGTCAATTAATTAAAACCAAATGTAGATCAGTCATGAAACAAATTAGATGCAGTTTATTTGCTAAGGATTAAAAACAAATTGTAGAAGGATGATATTGTTTATTTGGTGTAAAATTCTGCACTGAACCATATCCCAAAAAGTACTGTTTAAAAATCAACAGTTTTTTTTCACTTTTGCTATCATATCTAATAAAAAGAGTGGCTTCATAATTTATTTCCAAACTGAACAATCAATAGACAGATAAATAAATATATAAAATTCAACCAACAAGTTCTGCTTAATTTTTTTATTGCATTTTCCAATTTTCAAATAAGTTGTTGCATATCCAGATCAAAATTGTAGATAAACTGTCCAAAAACCATGTTTTTTTCCAAATTCTTTCAATTGTCTTCGTCATTATCAGTAATTAAATGTTGTCAATATTGTCGACAAAAGTTTTGCTAACTATATCCTGACATTTTTCAATGCTTCAATTTTAAATTTAAATATATATACATTATATAAGTGACATCACATGTAGAATGGTTTCATAATGTTTGACAGCACTAAAAAATGAATACATTCACCTTTCAGCATTTGTGGCTTCACAAATTTTTCTTTAGAACATATGTACTTGTTATTTGCGGAAACTCTGATATTCGTGTTTTTCTGATGAAAATATGTACAAATTATTCATTGAGAATTCCTTCAATTAATGTATTTTTTCGATAGAACATATTTAAAATATTTCTTATATTATTTTCCTGTTGTTTAAGTGACTTAAAACATAACAGTCCATTTTTATGGTAAAAATTGGCAGAATTGTACATCTTCATTATAAAAAACAAATGCGTAGTGCTTGGGCATTGTTCTTTGTTAAGTGCTGCATCTGGGGTTTTAAAAGTGGCTTATGCTAAGTCTGGGGGGGGGGGCATCATCACAGTTCTGTTTTTAGAAAATGTTTTAAACTTTATATTTTATGTCTTGTTACAGATATTTTATACAGTATTTTCAACGGTTGTATTGATCTATGCATAATTAAAAACAGTTATTGTATGTATGAAAGAAAATTTATGCTAAGTGTATGGTCACCAATACAAATACAAATACATTTTTCAAAAATGTTTTAAAAAGGGTTTGAAATGTATCTAAAGTGTTTAGGATGAAAGTTTAAGTTATATGGGTTTTAATAATCAAAATAGGTACTTATAAACACTTTTAAGGTGGAATTACAAGCATTTGGATTCTAACTATTTGCAGTCAGTTCTGGATTCTATTTGCAGTCAGTTCTGGTTCCTAACCCCAATATCGGGGACTCACTGTATATTAAATATTTTATATGCATTATAAATATTTTATAGACATTTTAAAATGACATTCCATATGGTGAAATATATTTAATGCAGGTTATTTTGTATAAGAATAGCTTTGAGTATTTTGAGACTTTCTTTACAATTAGTGGCATGAAGTATTTTGATATTATCAACTTATATTCATCTTAAGTTAATAGTTGTATTTTGGTTGTTTGTGAAAATAAGTAAGTGTATGCACTGTACTAAGTAACAAGTTGATCTACAAGACTGTAGTGCTTGTATAAGTAATAATTAAAATACAATATTGGTCACACAAGCTTGAGGATTAAGTTGTCACTTATATTTATAAGGAACTTAACACCCAACAATGTGAATATACAGAGAAAAACAGCTAAGAGTAAATATTTATCTTGGATATTAGTTAAAAGTGTTTGAAAATGTTTAGGAGATTTTTTTACTACCTTTTTATACAAATCTCTGTTAGCAGATATCAATAAATATTGTTAACTTACCCTGTGGAGTTTGCAGCCAGCTTAGTCATTTTGGCTCCAAGTCGATTTATCCCTTTTGCATATGTCATTTCCATATCAGCTCTGAAAGAAGAAATTTTCATAAAGTTTATTTAATAATCAAATGAATAATAACTGACAGAAAAAATAGCCAGTTTGTTTTAAATCAAATTTAATCAATGCAAAAATAAAACTGTTATACAGGCAAAAGGAAGCTGAACTTAAATGTTAAGCCTTAAATCTTTTCTGTGTATCTGAACAAAACATTTTGACTCGTAAGAAATACATATTAAGGCTAAGTTAGAAAAAAATTAAAAAAGTGATTAAGCAAAATGTTTTATAAACTGAAGCATACAAATTCTAACTCCATTAATAGCCTTAGATAAAAATGAAAATAGATGATTCTTTATAGAAAAGAAAAGTAAAACATTCTAAAGTCTGGCAATTCAGTCAATTCTTAGTCTGTAACTGTAACACAAAATTAGCCAAATCAACTTCTACTTATTTATTATATATTATTTATTAAGTGCTTATCAGTTAGGTTTCTGAAAGACTGAATAATTATTTTAAAAAAATAAAAGCAACCAAAGACTAAGAAAATTTAAACCATTGTAAATATTAAACATTTTAAAAGAAACAGAGCAGATGTAAAAGTGAGTGATCTTGACTTTGAAACTCTCTCTCTCTCTCAAACAAGTTTTATCGAATTCAACCAATGAGGTGTGTTTGCTGAAATTAAGGGTTGTTTGGAATATATATTTAAAAAGTGTGCATATGTAATACAAGGACACTCTGAAGCTAAAGCCTTCTATTAATTCCACAGAAACTACAACCCATACAGGGAGCACAAAAACACCATATTAGATAGAGCAAGTCATCAGCTACAAAATGCTATTTTCTACATAGCCAGCATTGACTGTGCATCTTCACAACTAAGGCACAAGAGCCTATATGTTTTAATCATAAAAATTTGCACTTGTGACGACATCATTGTTATCAAGAAAATTTTGTCTGCAGAGTCAATCTTTCATCAATTCAGACAAATGAAAATCAAAATGTGCCACAGCCAGACTATACAGTGCGTTTGGATGGACATTTCAATCAAAATTTGAAATGTGATTGATGGACTTCAAACAGGTTTAGAGTTTGGCCTTATCATGTTGAAAAAACACACACAAAACAATACTTTTGGAGCCTATATCATTGCATTATACATACAATTAAAATATGTGGGTGTTATTTACTGAGGTATTCACCAGTTACAAAAAGGAATTTCAGGAGAGAATATATGGTTACAGAAACAAATTAAGAGTGAAAAATGCACACACACACACATATGTGAAAAATAAATGTGAATGTTAGTGTGTCACTGTGTCACACTTTTCAACTTTACTCCTAGAGGCTGTAACCCAACATATACCATTTTGGAATCAGGCCAATTCCATGAGCAAATTAAAAACATTCCAAGCTGGATCCGGACTCACAATCCTGAAATTTTAAATTCTCGAGTTTTCATTACTGTGATTGTTTTCGGTGATTTTTTTATGTAATTTTTTGCAACAGACTTTTTGTACCATAACAAATTTTATAACTTGGAAATACATTTGGGAATAATCAAAATTGAGAAATCCAGAGAAAGTCACCCATGAAATAAAAATAATTGTTTGTACAGAAATTAAGGACCTACATACATTGAATTGTCTTTAAATTAAGTGGCAGCAGAAGAATTATCGTTGAAATTTTAAAAGGTATTCTTAAATATTAATACAATACTTAAATGCAGTGACCAATTTTGAGTTCTTTTGTAGTTTATTGTTGCCTATCACATTTATTCCTCCCTACCTATTGTGATGATGACACAATCAAGAACCCTCTGCAAGAACTAATTTAAATACCACCTGATAAGGTGGCTTTTAAGCTAATATATATATATATATATATATATATATATATATATATATATGATAAAATATAGATTTAAAGTATGCTACATTTATGAGTTAAAGTGTTCAGTATCAAGGATAGAGTATGTGTAAATATAAAAATGGACATTAAAGTCTGTTTCATGCTTAAACACAATCAGTAAGCCTGACAATTGAGTTTAAGAACAAAAAAGACTGTCACTGCTGGAGATTTTATTCATCTTTATTCCTGGTGTGCAAATAATGTTTTACAAATATGGTTGTTGTTTATATATAAAATAACCAAAATTCATATTGTGTAGTTCAATTGCTGCCAATATATATATATATATATATATATATATACTCACTTATGTGTACAGATTTGGAAAAGCCACCTTGGAATAAAAGATTATAAAACAAATATAATTTAAATATCATTTTGTCACTACAAAAGCCTACAAATCAATTACTGAAAAACAGCAAAAAAGAAATATTTTGCCAGACAAGTATAATCATCCAAAAGAAATTATTGTAATTTGTAATGATTTAAGGCAAATGTGGCAGCCTTTAAAATCTGTACTAATCTTGCATTTCTTGCTTTATAAAAGAAAAAAAATTAAAATTAATTGCCATTTTATTCAGTCCAACTATTTAGCCTTGACAATATGTCAATAACACTATGAATATTTGATTCTAACATTCATATTTTAGATATGTTCAATAGAATACATATATTCACAAATAGGTGATAATTATACATTATTGAAATCTGTTAAATTTCAAGAAAGTTTTTTGTTTTTTTTTAATCCTTTATTATATTCCATACTAGTATCACATATTCTACAAAAAAAATATTAATATTAAGATTGGTTTGAAATCAGTTTATTTATAAGACATGAAATTCTTAACAAATACTAATAGAAGTCATTGGGCAGAATATTGCTCAACCTAACAATCAAACAAGAAGTGTTTTTACAAACTTTGTTGAAACTCAAATCTTTTTGTTAAGTGTAAAGAATACCATTCGGAATTTTGCAAAAGAGTTAAAAACAAACAAAAAAAAAAGATACAAAAAATACTTAAATGAGAAGGTTACTTCAAATTCTCACTGGCCAAGATCACATTCCACAATCTTGAGGGCCTCTTAGAATTTATTGAGAGAATCTTTGAGAGGATTATTTGCATTCACCAAACTAACCAGTTGTGGTCAAGTGTAACACTCAACAATAAGATTTGAGTTTCAACAGCATATTTAATATTTAACCAACAATGACAAAAGATAAAACAACAACTCTTGTCACTCATTGTCTAAATAAACTAACAATTGTTATTAACTGGATTTGTCAGGAAGATAGTCTGACTACTTCAGCAAAAAACTGTAAGGGCAAGTTAAACTAATGAAATTAAAAAAAAAATTCTTTTTTCTTAAATTTGATTAGATTTGTTACTTCTCTTTTGCATACTTGAAAAGTAAAGTGACTATTTAAAATTTATCAGTTTTTATTACTTTGGACTTTGTTGATGTAAAACCACTTTGAATCTTACTAAATACAGACAAGAACTTTTTTTTACCAATAGCTTCTGTTTAGTTTGAGATGTTGAAGGTTGTATTGAATCTAAGGATGATTTCCAATTCTTTTGACAAATCCACTTTTTATCACCAGTTGATCATTCATCATGAGAGAAATCACTTTAGAAATTTCAAAAGTGTGGCATAGAGGGTTGCTAAACAAACTTTCCAGCTATGGAATCTCTGGAAGAGTCCTTGCAATCATCAAGTTTTTCCTATTGAGTAGGTCCTTGAAATCAATGGTCAGGCTACTGAAACCTGTGAGATCAATACAGGTATCTCAGAAAACTGACTACTTGGTCCTATCTTCTTTCTGCTCTAAAAAGAATACCCGCTCGGCCCGGTGGCTAGGATCAAAGTGTAGTATCTGTGCTTTGTGAGCTGCCGGGTCGGGTGTCTGTCGAACTCTCTGCTTGCAGAGAGGAACCCTTACGTAGCTCCGCCGAAGGGTAGTGTTGTGTTGGGGGAGGTTGACGGAATTGGCCCCCCTCGGGGGGTTTGATGGTTATTTATTTTTGGCTGGGCCTACGGGCTCGGAGATACCCACATTAAAAAGGCCTTGTGCCACATTCAATCCTCGTGGGTGGATTGATAAATACCATCTTCTTTCTGCTTTATATTAACAAACAATCTCAGATCATTAGCAAATATCTATGCAGATGATATTACAGTCTGTGAGTGCATCTTCAAATCTGGCAGGTGATCTCTCATCTGACCTAGCTCTAACAGTTCAATGGGAGAAAAATTAGCTCTTAACTTTCAATACTACAAAAATCAAACTAGTAACATTCAAGCATTATTGAACTACCCCTGAATTCTCATCAGCCACAATGAATGGTTTCAAAAAGCTCCTTGCTTCAACTGTCTATTGAGACTCAAATGGAGCACATATATATGATCCATAACAAAAGATGTTGGAAAAACGATCAACTCCAGAAAGTACTTGACTCCTCCTGCCATATTCTATGTTTACAAGAGTCAGATCAGACCAAAATTGGAGTATTGCTACCATATCTGGGCTGGGGCTTACCAATCTTCTCTTTTCAGTCTCAACAGAGTTCAAAAGAATTTAAGCAGCCTACAAATGTGATTAATTATTTTTCTACATCTCTTTCTTACAGATGTGATATCACAAGCATACTGCTACTCTATTGCTAATTCTATAGCAAATATTTTGACAAACTACATTCCTTATTGTCACACATTCAGAACTTTACAGCTAAGACCCACCCTGCCATGTACACAGGTGTGAACCATCCTCATTCCCTTCATATTCTATTATTAAGAAGGAAGTTCCATTTAGACAGATTCTCCCCAAGAGTTGCTGCTTTGTGGAACAGACTCCTGACACCACTGGCTACTACAATTTTAACTTCTTCATTTAGGGCCAACTACAGATCTTTATAATCTACAATTCTTACATCCATAAAACAACTACATTAAGTAACCCTCTACTGTAAGTGGCATTTGAGTGAACAGCAGTTAAAAAAATAATTATGTATGAAATATGCTTCCAAAAGAGAATATTGGAATGGATATGCAAAGGAAGCAAAAATAGTATGAAAGTTCAATATGAATTGTCAGCTGTGATCTATAGTTAATACAATAAGACTTTGATTTTAAGTAAGAAATTAAAAGCACACAAAAAACTGTGTAAATTAAGTAATCTGTCATAAGACAAAAACATTTCATCATGAAGTAGTTTATACTTTCATTTTCAAAGTATATCCTGAGGTTCAATTTATTTTGTAAATTTAATCAAAAGCATTTAAGCATATTAATATAAATAAAAAGCACCTTGAAAAGATATTGCAAGAACACATCACTTTACAAGAGAATTGATTCTCTTGTAAAGTGATGTGTTCTTGCAATATCTTTTCATGTTCAGAAAGATCAAACCTGTTTATAGTGTAATGACTTCTGCCAGGATCAGCATTCTAACAAAAGCAATTAGCTATATTGTATATATATATATTTGTTACACATGTGTATACACTATACATATATATATTGTATACACATGCGTATACACTATACATATATATATATAGTGTATACACTATATTGTATATATATATTTGTATACACATGTGTACCTATGTTGATGAATGCAGAAAAAAATAAGTGAATGCATGTAACGAATGAAGTGATACATTGTATGTGTAAAAATATTTACACATAATTACAGGTATTTATTCTATGAGGTCAGGAAATTAGTATGTGGTCTTTTTTAAGGTGGGCAGAGTCGAAGATATGTAGTATGTATGTTACCTGTATATATACATATGCATGTGTGCCAAAAAAACATCTATAACTCAAAAGTAAAATGTACACTGAAACAAGTACTGAATGTAGAATTTAAAATTATAAATAGAAACCTAAACAGGATCCAAGTAGTAAATCAATGCATTTCTGGGTAATTTGAACTAAAAAAGATTTTAAAAATTCTAAAGTTACTCATTTCATTTTGCTTTGACGAACTTGGATGGAACTAGCAATAAAAATTGAGAGGAAGAAATTGTAATATAAGATATTTCTCTCTTTAAGAAAACTTGAATAATGTGTATTTCAAATAAATAATTTTAAAAATCATAACACAATCATCATCAAAAAGTGAAAGTGATAAATTACAAACCAAAAGAGGTGAAAAAATGAAAGAGCCATAGTGAAAAAAAAAAAGAGAGAAAAAGGTAGGGTAGGGGGGTGATAAAGAGAACTGAAATCTTGTTTATGCTGCTTTTGGATTAAATCATTTCTTTTTTTCTTTTATTTTTTTAATTCCTCAGACTTGGTTATCAATTTTCACTGAATAGTATCTCTCATCTTTGATCTTCAAAATTGCTAACTTTCTCAATGTGCCATAAAAAGACAAATTGTAATCCTGCAGTGATTCCTGATTTCAAGATAAAGACACTGAATAGGCTGAAAGATGGTCTCTCTACTTATCTTTTCTTCTTAGTCATTAGAGAGAGAAAAGTAATGAGAAAGTCCAGGAACAAAGAAAAACCTGTAAATCTTTCATATAGACTATACAAACCTATGAGAGAAAAAATAAGGAAGATTTACTGATATGAGAAAGACCAAGATAAAACTGTTTGAAATATTGACCAGAGTTATAAATTTTGTGCATGGCTGATTGTCTAAATTGGCAATAGTAGAAACAATGCAAGAAAGACTTCTTGATGGCAGCTATCAAAAGATTTAGGTCAAGTTGCTGAAGGTAATGCACATATGTATTCTTCTTATGTGCCGTGTACTCTCTGGATGTAGGCAATCTTGGCTCTCCACAACTTTCTGTTCCATGTGGCTCTTAATAAACTTATTTCTCCTAAAACCTATTCTTCCGTTTATTTACTCAAGGTCACTAAGTATGCTATGTGTTGTTTTCCTCTGTCCCTCTTGCCCTTTAATGTATCCCATGAGTATCAGATTTTCCAAGCCCTTCTTCATTATGTGCCCCAGAAACCTCAACTGTCTCTTCCTGATGTTAAGTATTAGTTTTCCATTTTCTCTAAAATTTTGTTGTTGTTCACAAGATTGGTCTATGGTATCCTCAGCATCCTTCTTTAGAACCATATTTCTGTTGCTTCAAGTCTCTTCATCTTTGAGGAGATTGTCCAGCACTCACTGCTACAGAGAAGGAGTGATATCACATAACAGTTTAGTAGTCTTTTATTTGTTTCTAGCAAAGTTTTTCTAATTTTTATTCCACTGCTTACCTCTTGGAAGGCAACTTTTGCTATCCCAATGTGCCTTCAGATTTCAGTGTCATCCTTTCAATCCTCTGTTAAAACACTTCCCAGATATTTAAATTTACACACTTGTTTCATTTTAGTATCTCCAATTTGCAATTTACACTTTGGGCTCATCCTTTTGCATTCTGTCTTCTTGCAGTTGATGCCATTTGTATTAGGTTGGATAAAAAGTTTGGATTATTAACTAAATTTTCTACTTAATAAGTGAACAAATTTTTTAGTCACCCAATAAATTTATATATACACAGTGTAATTGTCTAGATGCACAAATACATTACCACGATCAAAAGAAAAAAAAAGATAAAATGCTTATGAAAAATAAGCTTTCTCCTGTAATAAATATTTATACTTCACAGTATACATGGCAATAACATTTAAACAGACAATATCTTTGTGAAATACTGAAGTGTCAAATGACATCCAGAAATATGAGAAAGTTGAAAGTGTTTCAGACTAGCTGATTACTATTGAGCATAGTGTAACATTAAAATCAAGAACAAAACATTTACAATTTTAAACTTTTAAAAAATATCTATTCACTTCAAAACTCTTAAATAACTAATCATCATTTAGGAATCAATAAAGTATGAAATAATTTTCATAATTCTGTAGTAAATCATTATCAAAACATGTTGAAAGAGAAAAGACTTGACATCTGTTTGTGGTTAGTTAATTTGTGGGGAAAATTGGAAAAGTCAAAATCTAAGTTCAGATTTCATAAAGTTTGCAACCTCATTTTAGTTGACTTGCTGTGGGAGTTAGTGTTCTAGTCTTAAAAAGAACTGATAGCTTCTTTAATCACAATAAGTCAACAAATCCAGCCTTACATTTCAAATATTTGTTGCATGTTGGATAAATATTAACCAGACAAAAAGTTTTCAAAGAAAGCAGCGTAGAAGAAATGAGAAAGAAAGAGAAAAAAGGAATGAAGATTTTCATTTCTGAAAGATTAAAAGGAAATCATTTTCTTTAACATAATTGGTAGGAAGACATTTCAAAAGTAAACTTTTTAAGACAAAGATTTTGTTTTTAAGACTATATTTCTGTAGTAAATAGATTTGGTTTAACAAATATACAGTGAAAGCCTTTTTGTTATAATCAGAATATAAAGTTTCTGATAATATTAAGAAAAATATAAAAATATAAAATTTTTAAAAAAATTATAAGGAATAATTTTCACCCATTTTAATTTTTACAATGAACTGTTCTATAGAGGGAAAGTTCAAATATTAAAATGAACAACAAAAAAAAGAAATTTTCACAGTTAATAACTCAAACAAGTAAATATCCAATTGAAGTCCCAATATTTAAATGCTCAACAATGAAAGAACCAAAAAAAATGTTTCTCTAATATCATTTTGTCCTGCCTTTGATCTAACCACATATTTCTTGGACATATTTCTTACCAACAAGCATATCTTTCTTCCATTACTCTATTTCTCTGAGGACATCAATTTTATATCAAATGCAGAAATCTATTTTTGAACCAATGAAGTTTCAGGTTATATGACTAAGCAAACTCCTTATTTAGGAATTTAAAAGTTTTTTAGTTAACATTTTTTGCATACATATTGGTGAGTACATAAGTAAATAAAATGTCAATCAATTCAAGTAGCCTAGTCTATAATAAAAAAAAATGTATATTAAATATAATGGATAGTTTGTAAGTGGAAATGTGAACATTGCATTATTGCATAAAATAATGACAACAGCAGTTTTAAATAATCAATAAACATTAATATAACAATAGCATATTAAAAAGTCTCCAAACATTACATACAAATTTTATCAAATTATAATCATTTAAATAGGATCTAACTTTTGCACATATCTTTATCATTATTTTTATGTTCATGAATTCATTATCTATGTTTTAGATACAATGTGTTTTTAAATACAAACTAAGTGTTTTAGAGGTAGGATAAAAATATCCCAACAGAAAATAACTAGTTATTAACAGATATTTTTTAGGATTGTGTATATATATCCTAAAAGGATTAAAAATATATAACAAGACTTACATTCGAACAATAAAATCTTTGCTAAAATTGTTTTGGAAATTGTATGTATTATATTTTATAGTATAAAATGAAGTTTAGCAACATTACTAGTATTTACTAAAGTGTGTATACATTTTGGTAGCCATCTTGTATATAAACACAATTTATCTCTCTCTCTCTCTCTCTCACACACACACACACACACACACAAAGATAGTTTTGAAAGTAATGCCTTCTATTTTATTATAGTTATTAGCCCATGACATATGTTGCTTGGTATGATAACAAATAATTTTTCTTCTTGCCTTACCCTCAAATGAGAGAAAATCTAGCAAAATAGCATTTCACATGAAAATGTGAATGAAGTAAAAATGTGTCATTAAAAATTGCACCCACTGATATTCAACAACACCTATTGAATATTTATAGAAATCAAACAGTGAATGTGAGTATAAGTATATAGTGGATAATGCATTTTAGCCTTCCTGATAGAAAAAAATGTGTTCAATTTTGTTCTGGAATTTAAAGCAATAATATTAAAAAAAAAAAAAGTAAATATAAATATGAATAACAACATTTTGATGTTTACATATTTTACGAAGAAACTAAACTAAAATTTATCAATGAAAATGTAGGAAAATACAGAAATTTATTTTAAATATTATTCAATGTTATAAAATCTGATTATGACTTTCAGTAGATGTTGTCAAGAGCAGTATCATGGTCCCAAAATGTAAAAACATTGATATCTCAACTAGTCATGTTAATATAAATATGATTGGTTGGCGATCACAGTGTTCCATATTAGAGCAGATAAGTTTTAGCATTGTGCAGGTATTACCAGAATTATCCACTGGAAATACACTAACCATAGCTTCTAGGTAATGATGAAGTTTGTTGAAGCAATGAATTTATTCATTGCTGTATTCTTATATGGGTTTTGAATGATTCAGCACCAACAACACAAATTACAAATTGTGATCATATACCTCATATACCTAAATTGTAAATCATAGACTGGAATGAAAATTGCATGGGTTTCAAAATATTAATTACTAAGTATTGATTTTTTTTATTTTAACAAACTCCTATTATGGTTCAATCCTTATCCCAGCAAGATTGCAAATATAATTCTTGATCAAATCTTTAAAAACTAGATGCCTACTAACATTACACCATTAGATGTTGCTGTATATATATGCTGATTGTGTTTTTAAAGGAGAGGAAGCATAACAATGACCAATACAATTATATTATTAATAATGGGAATCTGTAAAATGCAATAAACATTTGTAATAGTAGAGATATTAATGGTTGTAGCAAAAATTAATTAACAAGAAAGAAACTGCAGTAATGATTGCTCAGCCCATCATCAACTTTCCATTCCTCACATTCATTTATTGGTAGTTTTAAAAATTTTACAATAGAACTTCTGTAATATGACTGAGTCTTCTCATACAAAAAATACTAATCAAAATTTCTAGAAACCAATAACTGAAAAGGAATAATTTTAATCAAGAAAATTCCAATAAAAAGAAGCATTAAGTTCAACATCTTCCATGTTGTTTCACAATGTCTGAAAATAACTTCTTTAATGTAATTTTTATGCTGCTTTCAGTAATGGCCTGTATAATTATTTCCTAACAATTTTATACAATTGTGCTTTATTTAAATTTTAGTGAACAATTATCTGCATTTGTTTTTTAATTTTAATTATCATTATAATTATATATTCGCAATATTATTTTCAGTTAATAAGTTTTGATTAATCAAATGTAATATTAAAGCTAGTTTTTATACACTCACAAAAAAAAAATGAGTTTGGAGTTTTATGGCAAGTTTAAAATATATGTACATATTTTTTGTTTCCTATGTAAAACCAAAAGAACATGAAGTGAAATGAGAAGTTTAGTATCCCAAATAAACAGGATTAATTAGAGAAGTATTATAGTATAATAATGACTAAATATATCCAAATAATACTTAATAGAAAAAAAGTAAATAATTCTGGAATAAAAGTAAAAATACAAAAAAAGAAATTACAACTTACCTCTCTTGCATGATACTTGCCACATCCTTGGCAAACTCAGCACCTTGTTTCACAATTTTTCGTAACTCCTCAAACCCATTCACCCCCTAAAAGAAAGAAAAACAAAGAAGTTTTACATACATGTTATCCTGGCACTTAAGAAAAAGTAGAGAAAAACTGCAATATATATATATATATATATATAAATTCTGCAATCTTATGAATGTTATAATTTATTATACTATGTATGAAACGGGGAAAAAATATATGTTTTAAGGTATAGGTGAATCCCTTAAGATACAAGGCTGATAAGAATCAGTAAGATAATCACAGATCTCTAGACAAGATACTGAATATATTTGCATAGCTAAATCAAGGTTGATTTAATAAAAAGATAAAATTAAATTTAATATAAAAGATAAAATCAAGTTTGTTAAAATGATTTATATATATATATATATATATATATATATATATATGTGTGTGTGTATATATATATATATATATATATGTGTGTAAAAAAATCATTTTTCCTTTTGTATGTATATATATATATATATATATATATATATATATATATATATATATATGTGTGTAAAAAAATCATTTTTCCTTTTGTATGTATATATATATATATATATATATATATATATATATATACACACACACACACAAGGTGTAACAACAAATCTGTACAAATCATGTAAAAGCAAAATTGTCCATTTGTTAGATTAAGCTTTGAACCATTGTATATTAGAAATGATCAAAATATCTTACTGGAATTTTGTTAGGTTTTTATCATCCTTGTATATTTTTTTTACACCAAAATTTTCTATACTGGTAGACATTAATTTCAGTTTTGGAAAAAAGAATATATATTGAAATACATACACCCACTAAATATGAGAATTATAGCAATGAGAAAGATATGTGTGCATGGATAGGAAATACTTCACAGAAGTCACAGTTACATAGACAGAATTGCTGGGAAGCAATACTAAATACTAGGTAGAGTAATACAGGTACTCTGATCCTTGGTAAAAGTACTGTCTTGTCATTTTTTATAGGTACAATGCTAGTAGAAGAATAATATTATATGAATAATAAAAGATTTAATAAAAATACTAAAAACATTTTGCCTTTTTTTTTTCTTTTGTCATATACTTTTCTTTTTTTGAGTAATCTTGTTTTATAAAGAAATAAAATCATTTTGTAATATCAGAAGAAAAAAAAAAATCAATTATATTGAAAAATTCAATAGAAGGAAAAATGTTCAAATTATGACTATAAAAATGAAAAGTAAAAAAAAAATGATATAAAACAAACACAAGATAAAAATATCTTAAACATTTTCATCATTGATTTTATTAACAGCAATATTTATCACACATGCATGATAATAAAAATGGAAGAAATAAAATCTAATTGAATGGAATGATTGGAATAAGTAGAATGAATAGACTATATCATTTAGATTAATGAAGATTATTAAGATTATAAGATTAAAGAATATGATTGAGTAGATTTAAACATGAATAGATGCAATATTTATTGAATAGTATAAGTAAAATATATTGAGCATATCAGAATACAATGGAATATATGAGTGAAATAATAAAAATTAAAGAAATACAGTAAAAACTTGATTTGAAAGAATCCATGAATTAGAGAGAATGCAATGAATAGAACAGAAATCAGTTGATAAAACTGAGTGCTACAGAATAAAGTTAAAAGAACAATTTCATTATTAAAAGATACAAGAAAGAAATACACTTTCACTTAGAAGTAATTTTTTATTCCAACAAAAAATAAAACTATAAACGGATTCACAATAGAAAGAATGAAATTAAATGTCTTCATAGGCTGAATCCCGAAACTATTTGGAATTATAAAATATTTTCTGTTTCTAATCTCAAAGTATTCACTAATATTTCAAATTTATTTTATTAACAAAAATGTCAAATTGTGAAAAAAATCTCTCATATTCTATTTTTTTATCCATATTTTTTTAGATTAGTCTCGTTTTATAGACAGTCATTTGGCTCACATGTTCTTTATATATGTAAAATGAGAGAATCTTTAAATTCTCTTTTATATTTATGAAGTATTCACAATGTAACTAAACCTTTTTTTACATAATGCTCTGTATAGCAAAAGTCAAAATAGCCTTTGTTTTTATTGAATAATGTATTGTCTTACAATCATTCCTACTTTCCCATTCTCTTTTCAGTTGTCCATCATTCTAAACACACACATATGAAACAAGAATATACATATATTGTTTATATATTAGATTAATACTCAACATTATTTGTCATAGATATTATAGCTGCAGCTGGTAATGTTGTCTATTCTGCATAAACACTATTATAATATGATGATAAAGTGTGTCATGGGCATTTTTAGAAAATGACAGTCTCATCAAAGTATTCATTGTGATGTGTATCAAGAACTAATAGTAGTATTCTTTCATTACAGTTTTTTTCCAATACTGTATTTAAATGTGAAAAAATTATGCAACCTTGTAGAATGCTTGAAAGACTTTGATATGTTTCTAAGATACTAGCAGCATTCACCTCCTCAGTTTTATTGGCATTCTTTTGGTGCCAATGCTTATGTGGCAATGTATCCTTAAATTGTGAAGAAATTCTTGGCAATCATAAGAGACTGGTAATTACCAACAAGGATGAAGGAAGAGGGAAATGCACAGTCAACATCTCAGTAACTAGGTAAGCCCGAGAGCTGTGAGGATTGGGGTTATTTGGGGAGAAGGAGCAGAAAAGAGAGAAAGAAAATTGGTGAGAATAGCAGAAGGGAAAATTAAAAAAGGAAGAAAACAAGATTTTAGAATTAAATGAAGATATAATAAATCAAATAATAATAAATAGTATGACAATATGAGTACATATATGAATAAATGTATAGAGGTTGGGAAGAATAATAATCAAGAAAGAAAGAGATATAGTTGTAAGAACCCCCCACCCTTAAAAAATGCAATAAAGGAGAAAGAAAGATGGTAAAATATAGGAAAGAAGAGGCTTTTAAGTTAGTGAAATCCATATTTTCTATTAATATATGTAGAGTATATTTAATGAAAATTAGGATTTTTAACAAACCAAGACAGTAAAAAACAAGCTTAGGCTAGTAAACACACATTTCAAAAAAAATTATAGTTAAACTAATTAAATTAGTTTAAACACCAAACAGATAACATTTTGGCTGAAATATTAATAGGAAATTATGGAACATATACCCTACCACTTTCTCTCTCCATATATATATGTGTGTGTGTGTATTTATAATGTAAAAGGACAATATAAATAAAGACAAAAGGAAAACTTATCTGGCATGTTTCATCCTCTGAGGAACTTTATCAAGACAAATGCAAAGATTTTATTTTGTAACATTTTTTTGCTCATAAATATTTATCAGGTTAGCTGAAAAGTCAGGCAAGCTATGAAGTGATACAATTCAATGTATAATAAACAAAAGGGATTAGCTGATGTTTTTGAAATTACTATCAAATTTGTATTTAAATTAATTTAGTTTGGGATTAATTTATGTGTGATATAATTTGAATAACATGAGGCTATGGATTTAACCATTTTCTTTCAATTTTTGTAGTCAGTTCTCTTGGCTTGGGAAAGTAGTAATTCTTTCAGGAATGAAGATATTGGAAATAATCCAGGGCACAAATTTATATCTTGCTAACATTCGATTGCAGCATTCTCAAGAATTTTCCTTCTAAGTAAGTTACTTTCTCTTTTGATAAGTGTGGTATTCTTTAGATCAAAGTTGTGGTTGGATTTATTTCTATGTAGAACTAATTCATTTGATAAATTGTTGTGTATAAGATCCCTTTTGTGTTCATAGATAATTTTTTTTAAATTTCTGCAAGTTTCCCCAATGTATTGTGGTGAAAAGTTCTGGCAATTTATTTTATATTTACTGCTTCAGAATTATTATTGTTATAGGTATTTTTGGTTCTAATCATGTCCATAATAGTTTTGGATATGGTTGTAATTATTTTTTGTTATTTGTAAAACATGTAAAATAGGTACCTCCACTAATTCATGAATGATACATAAGGTTTAAAATGACTTTTTAAAAACGAAAAAGCTTTCTTGAAGCTTTAATTTTAGCTTTAATTGAAAGCTAAAGGATTAACTTTACTATTTCCAATAAACAAAATACTCTGTGGTGTATTTCAAACAGAAATTATATAGATTGGAATCAATTTTTTTTTCAGTAAAATTGATGAAATCAGCTATTTTGACACCTTTCTAAACAAAAGGTAATTTTTGGTTTTAAAAATCTTGCAAAAATAAAATATATATTTCTGAAATGTTATCTGAGAAAAATAGGAAAATTTTAAGCTAAATTAATCTGATTTGAAACGAGTATTACTTATAGCATAAAATGTTGTATACAAACATTAACAATGGGGTCTTGTTTTATTGACATGTTAATCGATTTATTGACAGCCAAATGTGTTGACAGTTAAGTATGGTGGAGCAGAATTGCTAGCAGCCGATAAAAGGTAAGTGGGGGAGGGACAACCCTTAAGAGACGTGACCTTTTAATGATAATGTCAGATATGAACATCCGTACTTACAAATTCTGCAAGTTTATACACATACAAAAACAAATCAAAATTCTTTTTAAAAATATTTGGGGGTATCAGATTGTAATAAGCTTTACAATATATGATTAGTAAATATAGTTTTACTTAATAACATTATTTTGTAAGTGTTACACCCTTAAAACAAGAATTTTAAAAAATTTCAAAAACTTTATAAATTATTCAATTTAAAATTGTAAAAAAATGAAAAAAAATCTTGTAAAAATTCATTTTTCATTGAAAATATTTTTTCTTCAGATAATTTTGTTTTTAATATATATTATTCAAAAAAGCAATTAAAAGATTCTCTAATTAAATAATATCTTAGTTTTATTGCGTTTTTTAATTCAGAACAGATTTTTGGTAAGTCTGATTTTGTAAAAAAAAAAAAAAATGGTAGATTAAATTCTACAAAGAATAGTGCGTTTAACTAATATAGTCACTAAAAATTATCACATTGAATTTCTCAAGTTTTCATAAAATTAAGTGTTGTGGCCTGTTTAGGGTCCAGAAAGAAAGACATGGAAGACGAAGGTAGGTTGAAAAATGTATATTGAAAATATATACAATACAATAGTGTTAGTACTAAGTAGATTAGCACTGTGTCTACTACTCCACTCCACTTTCCACTCTGCACTCCTGTCCGACTATCGCAGTTTGTATTTATGAGAGAAAGAAGAGTTCATTATACTGTAAGAGGGTTTACCACAACACCCCCCTCCTAAAATCTTAACTCTGCAGGAGTCTGAAGAAATAAAAAAATTTTTTTCACATGTACCTGTAAAAAGAAATTTTACCAACTTTTTAGTGGTTTTCCTCCGCCTGACTTGTTTTACATTATCAAAAAAAAACAAGCGTTTCCTTTTTACATCTGGCTTGGAATTTAAAACTTGGCTGATTTGTTTTGCCACGTTCAACATAGAAAAACTTGCACACTTTTGTTCTCTTTTACATTTAGGATTAACCACCATCAAATCAGTTGCTTTTCTTTTTCTCTTGGAATGGCGCCTTTCTGGAGCCACTAGAAGGGTTTGAATATCAAAGGTGTCATAAATGATGTCCATCACAGTCTCCTCAGGGAGCCCATTATCAATCTCGCCCATTAGGCGCTTCCTGATATGCCTTTTATGAATAAATTTCAGACCCTTAATCACATATATCATGTTACCAACTCTTTTCTCTATCTTCCAAAAAGATTTGTTATCTTTATAAGTTTTGAATAAAACTTTTTCTCCCGGGATGTATCGTTTTGTAGGTACAATGTTAGCTCTTTCTGGCTTCGTCTGTTTTGGTAGTAGTTTGTCAAAAACAGATCGTATCCGACGTGCAAACATCACCTTGGCAGGAGATTGCGAAGCTGGTGTTTTTTCATTAGGCGTAATCCTGTAGACTTGAAGGGAACTGTTGAAGGGCTTTTTCAGTCGGTGTAGCCCTAGCTTTTTTCAGAGCTCTCTTCAAAGTATCTACAAATGTCTCTGCCTGTCCATTTGACCTAGGATGATATGGAGCGATGGTAATGCGATTGACCTGATACGTTTTACAGAAGAGTTACTAAATTCTGGTGATGTAAACTGACTTCCATTATCAGACACTAAGGTGTCCACTACCTCGAATCTAGCAAACAGTTCATGAAGAAATTTTATTGTGATTTCAGTAGTTGGTTTTTTACATACATGTACTTCGAGTCACTTTGAAAAACTGTCAACTACAATGAGGTAGTAGTATCCTTCTATAGGGCCCGTGAAGTCAACGTGGATTCTAGGCCACGGTAGGTCCGTTTTGGGCCAGAGACTAAATTTAACAGGAGGTGCCTTTGCTGCCAAGGTACAGCCTTTACATGATTTGACAGTGTTTTCTATGTCTTTGTCCATAGACATAGAAAACACCAATAGACATAGCTATGCATCAAGCTTTTCATTCTAGTACTCCCTGGATGGCCAGTGTGAAAATCCCTCAGAATACCCTTCTGGAGTGTTGATCCTTTTCAAAAATTTTCACTTTTGTATTCTTGATAAACTCATCATGGAGATCCTCTTGTTTAACATGTTCAAGCGTCACTGGAAGTTCCCTTACTGTATTACAAAGGGTAATTTTTAATTCTCCTTCAGATTGAAGCAAAGCGAGCACTGTATCTTTCAGTGGTTCTTTGTACTTGGGAATCAGTCTCAATAACCCATCCGCATAGCCGAATTTTGTTGATGACACATACTCCATTTTGAAATTGTAATTCAGCAAGGTAGTACTCCATTTCTGTAGTCTGTTTGCTGTGTGTGTAGGTAGACCTTTCTTTGAGCCAAAAATAGTGAGTAATGGTTTGTGGTCTGTCTGTAGAGTAAAATGTTGACCATAAATATAACAGTGGAACTTTGTGACTGCGAACATAATTCCAAGCGCCTCTTTATCAATCTGCGAATAATAATTTTTTCCTGCAGGAAGCAAAGCTCTCGACACATGACCTATTGGTTTTACTGTTTCATCAGTCATTTTATGAAGAATGCATGCCCCTATGCCATACGAACTAACGACGCTGGCAACAATGATTTCCAAGTTCAGGTCGTAGTGTGTAAGGAATAAGTCTGATGTTGGTGTTTTCTTTATTTTTTCAAATGCCTCCTGGCATTCTGCTATTCAAATCCAAAGCTTGTCTTTCTTTAATAGTTCATTAAGTGGTGTTCACAGATCATGCATATTTGGTATGAATGCCTGGTAATAATTTGCTAGTACAAATGGTGTTTTGCAAAAAAGAAAATTCGTTTTCAATGGATTACTATGGTTTGTCAATTCTAACACTTGCTTTTGAAATTTAAGCTGTCTCTCTTGATTTCCCTTTTGAAGTTTGAGCTGTCTCTCTTGATTTTCCTTCTGGGTTTGCAGTAATACATTTTCCATTTTTCCTGTTGAGAGAGCAATTGTTTTTGCCACTTCTCTTCCATTCTTTCATGCAGTTGCAATTGCTGTGCATTCTCGTATAAGTTCTAATAAAATACTTTTGAAATCCTCCATGATAAGTGTGTCTTTTACAAAAAAACTCAATTTTCCATATTTTGAGAGAGTTCCTTTTAATCACGATGGTCCATGCAAAATCCTCGTAAATCTTTGTCACCAAGTTGTTGTGGACACTGGCAACGGCAAATTTTTTTTGAGTTCCCGTGAAGTGCGAATCCTCGTTGCCAAGTTGTTGTGGCCTGTTTAGGGGCCAGAAAGAAAGACACAGAAGACAAAGGTCCGTTGAAAAAAGTATATTGAAGATATATACAAAACAATAGTGTTAGTACTAAGAAGATTAGCACTGTGTCTACTACTCCTCTCCACTTCCCACTGTGCACTCCTGTCACTCTCACAGTTTGTATTTATGAGAGAAGGAAGAGTTCATTATACTGTAAGAGGGTTTACAACATTAAGTAACACATAAAAAAAAAATATATATTTTTATCAAGATTTATTTATCAATAAAAAAAATTCCAAAATAATTGAAACTGCTCATTTTTGTATTGCTTGAATAGTAGTAGTAGTAGGCACCCTTCTACGTCACAAGATAATGGGAGTGCCCTGTTTGTTTAAAATTCTGTTTTTTATGAACAGTGTCTAATGTGGCTTCACAGTCCAATGTCAGTCTCTTTTGCAGGTGTGTGACAGGTGTTCCCAGCCACCAGAGTCCATGCCTGTGAGTTTTGGGTCCCTGATATATCTTTGAAATATAGTGCAGGGCAGCTTACTGGACATGATGTCTTTGGCTGTCATTCATTCAATGTATATGACACAGCCATTGAAGATGACTGCTCCAGCAGGCTGTTTGCTTCAGCACAGCAGTGTTGGTAACTTTGTCTCTCCATCTGATACTGAAGATACATTGTAGGCAGTGGAGATAGAAGTTTTCTTGCTTGTTGTCAAGGTTTCACCGAGTACTAAATACACATGCCTGAAATACTGTTGTCCCATACTCTCTTGCTCAATTTGGTCATCACTGTTGTTGCTTTGGCAATGCATTTTTCAATGTTCATGTCAAGTGATAGGTTGCTGGTAGAGTTCAGATATGTGAAGTGATCTGTGACTTCAAGCACTACATCATCGATGCTGATTGATAGAGATACAAAAACATTTTTTTATGCTAATAGTCAGTTTGAATTCCTTACACTTACAGGCATGGTTAAACTGACTCAGTTGTTAGAAGTCTTGTTTGGTGTGTGGTCAGAGCTACATTAGCATTTCTCTGATAAGGATTGTGCACACCTTGGTGTCTGCCTTCAGCCAGGCTAAATTGAATCGTTTACCAATGTGTGTAAGTATACACCTTCTTTGGACTGTCTGAATGGAAAAGCTCAGTAACATGGAAAAGAAGATGCCAAACAAAGTCAGTGCTAAGATGCATTCTTGTTTAATGCCACTCTGAATTGGGAGGAGCACTGGAGTTTCACCTTCATAGAGGACAACACCCTGAATGTTCTCATGAAAGGAAATGATGTTCAGCAACTGTGGGGAACAGCCAATTCTCATTGGTAGCTGAAACAGACCTTTACTGCTAACAAGGTTAAACACCTTTGAGAGATTGATAAAGGCAATGATTAGTGGCATTTGTTCCTCACAGCATTTCTCCTGGAGTTAATATCAAGAGAAGATCATGTCAACTGGATCTCTAAATCCACATTGTGATTCTGGGTAGATGTGATCAGCAAGGACTGAAGAGTCAAGATTTAACACTAAACTTGATATATTTAACCTTTTAAAAAAGGACTATTCTCTTACATTTGTTGATTTTCCCCCTTTTTCTATATAAAGTGAATTGATGAAAAATGTGATAAAACTACCTAAGAACATGTGTCATTTCACTTTGTTTGCACAATGATGGCTACGCAGTGTTACATGGCATCTATAAGATGCAGGTGTCATTGTGTGGGTATATCTATCCAGCCACATTCTAGCACTGTCCATAACTGACCAGTAGTTACAAACACATAATATTGTCCTCATTTCATCGCAAAAAAAAAATAATAATAATAATTAAGATTTTTCAATATATATCAAAAGTTAAATTCATATTCTTAATGGATAAAAATTTGCAAAATGTATTTTCCTTCTTTTACATGAATATAATTTATTTTCTACAAATGGAAATAGCAGCTTGCATTATATTATTAGCCATATAAGTGATAATGTCTAAAGAAAAAAGAAAAAAAAAGAAGAAAAATATTTAAAACAATTAACATAGATAATTTACACACTCTCATCCAGTAATGAACATGCCGCCTGATGTCTATGACTAAATTGATATTCAATGAATAAAATGCTAGTATTGTATCACTTCCTTCACTCAGATTTTGTGGATGACATTGCCGTCTTAAATTTGGCTTCCTTAAAAGAGATAAATTTATGAAGAGGTAGTCAACTGCTTCCCAAAATCTTACCAAATATCAGAATTAAAAAAATGATTAGTCAGACTGATAACTTTTCAGTACTCTTGTATAGTATGGAATAAAGAAAAAAGGAAAATAAGTTAGGCAGACCTGATTAATTTGCACATTTCTATTTTAAGCTTGGTAGATACCATTCACCCAATGGAAAATATTAAGCTGGTGCAAAAATAATTTCGTTTTCTCACATAGTAACATATGTTAGAAAACGAAATTATTTTTGCACCAACCTAATACAATATACAAACAATTCTGAAGCTTTTTGGACAATTCTCTTTGAACAACTAAAATATCACCTTGTGTATGATGATGTATGATTTTGAATTCTCAGTCATATGCAGGTATTGTGTAAATTTTTTCTAGATTTTGCATTGTATCATCATTTATAATAACACAATGTAAAAACATTTAAATTTCATGAAAAGGTTTGTCTCTAGATATTTGATTTCTTTTTATTTTATATTATTTCCATCTAATGAAACCATTTATTAAGATTTTTTCTTTCAATTATTCTTAAAATTTGAAATTGTTGATATATTAAGGTTGCTGTGAGTTCTTAAACTAAGGTTTTTGCATCATTTTCCACTACAGCTATTAACGTTTTATCATTGCTTCAATTTCCTTTTTTATGACTGAAATGCAACCTCATTCATTCACTTAAAACATTGTCCCCAAATTTATATCACCAACTTAAAAAAAATTTATGGCATAACAAGCATAAAAGGTAAAATTTGAGCTGAGAGACATTCTATAGTTGCTTAAAAAGAATTGATCAAATATTAACAATAAAGTAAAGCTTGCTGAAAACAAAATTATATATATATATATATATATATATATAGATATCTCATTTAACATTATGTATTTGTTTATGTATATTTTTGTTAGAAACACTGGATACATGTAATAATTTAATGTCATTTAAGGTCTACATGTTTCTAAATAAATAGTTTTTTATGTAATTATTTGTTTGAAGTGTTAAAATAAAGGTAAAAATTGTACTATTATTTTAAATACATTATTAATGTACCTCAAATTTCATCAAATTCAGAAACCAGACATATTTTTATCAACACTAAAAAGAGAATAGCTTACAATCACTAAAATCTAATAAAAATCCTCTCAGATGGCAATTCTGTAATAGTAACTAGAGATGAAAGAAAATTTCTTCAATTGTCCAACACAAAATGACCAACAATACACTTATGTATGCACATAGTTTTCTCACAAGAAATTCATTTTTGTAATGACTCCTTAATAGTCATTCAAAAAACATTCAATAAAAGTTAGAAATTTTTTCCATTGCTTGTAAAAGAAGTTTTATTTTTTTCCATCATAACATAATTTACAAAAGAACTTTTGGCAATTTTCTCCAAATAAAATTTCTATGTCAATTACTTTATTTTTGGAAGATTTTAAATGTTCAGTTAATTTATTTTTATTATTTTCTTAACATTTTCATGTGGTCATATTTTGGAGAAGTATATCGGCATCTGACACCCTGAGCTTGTTCTCCATCTTTCTCTGTATCCTTTCCCTAAACATGCCTCTTTACTCTTGTTCTCAATTCTCTGTAACCCCTTGCCTGATAGTGGCACTGCTGTCTTGCTTGGGGTGAATTGCTTTAATATATATATATATATATATATATATATATATATATATAAAAACTCTCCAAAAGGTTTACATTAATTTCCTCTACAAGCATTAAAAAAATAAAATGTGAAGCACAAAAATACAGTTATAGTGGAAGTGTAGTAATTTCAAATATTTTTCCAGAAGGACAGAAGGCAGTCATGCACATTTTGTGTATTTTAAATCTTGCAGAAAATCATTATAAGCAAATAGTAAAAAAGCTGGTAATCATTTCACTATAAAGAAGTTCCACAAATTGTTTTATGACTGGTACTTCCCATTAACAAACCACTTGCTTCTATTTGTGATCTTTATCTTTAAAAAGAAAATCAAAAGATACAATTTTGTAGGAATTACCAATGAGAATGAAGAGTGACAGTTTGGAATGCAATTAGAGTGACATCAGTTACTAAACACATTGCAAGAAGTCAATGATGATGTCTAAGAATGATAGCTGAACAAAGCATTTGATACAATAGACCTCATGGAACAATAAGGAAAAAATCAAATGAAAGAAAATAACAAATGGAGTTTGAGAAATAAAATAATTGTCAAAGGGTGAAGATTTATGTACATAAATGTCATGAACCAAAACTTCCCTGATGAAATAAAACAATAATATATTTTGTTGACCCAATGCAAGGGTTTTACTGAGAGGTAATGAATTGCCAATAGTTAAACAATGAAAACATTGATAAATCAATAAATAACACTAATTATCAATTTACATTATTTTATTTACATGTGGACTATTGTCCTCATTTTTGTTATTGTTATCACTTTCTAGGTACTACTCTTGTCATTGAGTTCAAGTACACACTACCCGTACCAGGAATTGAACTCACATTTACTATGTTACCAAATATTTGAATCAACACTTTAATCCACAAAGATATTCTCCCATACTATCGGGTAAGCAATAACTGAGTAGTACTAAATAAGAACTAGACAAGATTTCTCTAGACCTGAGCAATGGAACATGGACAATCTACTCCTGTGGAAAATAAAGGGTTCTATTCAAAATTCCCTGTAGGTTAGCTGAATCAACATGCACCTGATGAAGGTCAGAAAGCACAATGGTTGAATGTGATAACAACAATAAAGATGAGGAAATTGATGAATTCATTAGCATAAACAAAATATCGTTAGGTTAGAAAAAAATATACGAATGAAATGGATGCTAATATTTATTCATCATACTGCAATGCTTTAAGAATAAGAGAGATTTTGAACTCCATAAAAATTCATTATGAATTTGTTTCTATCATTATAAACTATCACTAGCTTATCCAAACAACAAATCCAATGATTCAAGTTGATTAAAAACGAAAAACCTACAAGGTTACTACATTAGTCTTAATTACTCCTCATAGAGCAAATAGCTTAGAGTACTTTTGTACTTTTAATATGTAAGAACATGTCACCTGATGTGAATCAAAATGTTCACTGATTAAAAAACAGATAAGGATAATTGCTCAACTAATTTTAGCAAAGTTAATTACAAAATTCCCCACATGGTTTTAAGTAGATTGCCATAATTTTCTCTTGTAACACCATTAATCATATGTTGAATTTAAGAGGAGATTATCTGTACAGAAGCAAAAGAGGAAATAATTTTATGAGCTGTGATTTCCTATTTGTATCACCTTGTGAGGCAGATTTGGCACAGAATTTTAGCTTGTGATCAAAGAAACAAAATTAAAATATTGCTTTGAAATTTGTTTTCGAGCTTTTAATATTTTGTTCAATGACAAAACCAAACATTTTCTTACATGTTATCAGCAAATCTCAAAAGCTTTCAAATTTAACAATCAGTTGAAAAAAATCAAGATTTTCTTTTTGAGATTTCACAGTATATATTTAAATGACCTTATTTGCTATATATTACACTTTTTCTAAAATTACTTGTTGCCCTATGGAAATTTCATATTGTATCTGTCAGACACAAAGTAATTTGTATATTTTAACGGAGAAAAATAGTTTAAAAAATGAGCATATTTTCTTGTAGACATAAATCCACCTTTTCTTCCCTCCACTATGGCTTAAATAACAGAGTAGAGTAGGCACTCTAGCCTTGAGTAGCAACCTGTCTAAGAGGACTATTTTGCATTCAAAATTCTAAAGACAACAGGAAATCACTCCACCCTTTCACAAAAGTCATTCACAGATAATAAAGAAACAGGATCAGTGGAGAGTCTTGATTACCTTCATCCACATAAAATAAAATTTAGAAATAAGAGTTCAAGAATATATATATATATATATATATATATATATATATATATATATATAATCAGCAAAGAGCAAGTTAATCTGAAAATCTAACAGGTATTTCTAATGAAACTCAATGCATACTACTATTCACTTCTTGAAATAAGGAGAAACAGGTTAAGATGTAAAATCAAAGTAAGAATAAGTAAACATTAGCAGAGACTTTATACTTAAGCATGTCACATTAAACATTTTTTATTAATGACATTTCAGTGATTTCATTTAGATCAATGTCATAATCTTAGAAAGGATTGCTACTCTATGGACAAACAATTTCATTTTTGCTGATAACTGATGAAGAAACTCGTATTAAAACATCATTTAAATAAAAATTGAAAATTGTCTGATATATCATTTCTATATTTAGAAACAATTTCATTATTGTAAAGTATTTGATATAGCAATTACAGAAAAACTGAATAAAAAAATAACTATTTGATTGAATATTCTTATGTTTACTGCATTTCAGTTAGTACGGTATCAAGTTTTCATCAGAGGAACTGAATATTGACTAGAGAACTTAGAAACAAAACCCACTTTTGTACTAGTTTGTACTAATCTCTTGCTTTTTGAAAAGAAGGTGCTCTGCCTAGTGATTGAACTCATTACATTAGGCTTAATTGTTTTATTTTGCAAGCTATATTATTCACTTTATAAAGTGGTTTGTTCATACATAGTGAACGGATCAATTGAAAGGAGAAAAATTATCAAAAATGTTAATTATTCCAAAATAGTCCAAGAAGCATTCAAATTTTCTCACATATACATGATTATACACATATGCCCACAATGCATATGAGGTGAAAAAAGAGAGGATAAAAAGAGGGAGGAAATAAGAAAGATGATAAAATGAAGATTAGAGAGAGAAAGATTCAGAAGAATGTATTAAAAAAAAATTAAAAGAATATGAGACAAGAAAAGTCAAAATCAATTGGTCTTTAGTCAACAAAGAAACAGCCCAAGGTCTTTGAAACAAAGAAAACCAAATTAGGAAGAATGGTTCCTTTTAATTCCCTAAAGATGTGCACATCCACACTACCATTTAATCAAAGAGTTGGAAATGGTAGTATATACCTTCCACCAATCACTGCACAGAAATCAGTAGAAAACAAAAGAAATTTCGATTGGGATATCAAATTTTTCTCTGCTTTAAAGAAAGATTTAAGCTTGTACAATTGTACATGTCTATTTATGAAGGTATTTTATAAGGTAGAATGTATGTAAAATTGTCCAGTGTAGTGATAAAAAGCAAAAACTATATAAATTTAATTTCCAGCACTGAACACTTCACCCCCACCCCAACTGTACTTGGACATTCTGTTCATCACTGACTCATTACAGTGAAATGATTGGTAGATTATAAGCAAATGAGGTTAAATCCATTTGAAGACCTATGCATAAATCCTACACATTGTTATAAAATAAAATAAGACACATCTCGGCTGATTTGCAGGCAAATAAACTAACATACTCAAAGTGAGAGCCAGATGTGAACGGGACAAGGCCCCATCACAAAATGACCATTATCGTCATTTACACATATTCCTGATGCACGAGTTCCGGTTGAAAAATAAAATAATATTTTAAAGTGTTTCTATTTTTCAACCAATAAAAATGCTTCCCTCCTAATTATACTCACGTCGTTTTTCAAGCCTGTTACGCCATAAAAAGGGTCACACAGTGAAGTACAACAGCAGTCAACAGGAGGCCAGGGAAGAGACTTGTCACGGTCAGACTGAGCGGTCGGCAGCAGCCAGCAGCAGTAGCGCCACGCCAACTAGAGAACTACTATGAGAGATCAACCCAGCTCAGGAGCCGGCTTATGAACTATACCACAAGGTAGCTGTACCAAACCACACGTTCCTATTGAAATAAATCATGTAAATCTATTTCTGCTGTTGTCGTATTTCTTTCTTGCAACCATATGCTTGTCTATAACACTGATGTCAGAAGCATACAGCAAGAGAAATATGGCCGACTACACGAGCTTCACCCGAGCCGAACTATTTACTCTCAAGGAGCAGAAAACACTACTATTCAACTTGAAAATGGGACCAACACAGTCTTCCAAAGCCACGATACAAGAAATTCAAGCTGATATAAATGACATGCTGACTGCCCTAAAATCAACTACTTTAACACCTCCCACCACTCAAACAAACAACGATTACAGCTTAATGATGCGCCAACAAACTATACGTGACATATTGAAGCTAGAGAGAACTTTTCACCCTGGACACGACATGAACCAATTCATCACGGCTCTAAACAAAGCATACAATACTTAGGAATACTTATTAGCAGCAAATGGAAGCCAGATGACTAACTTCCAACACCTCAGTCAAGCGTGGGATCTGGAATGGCGAGACGGCGAAGAATTAACAGACTTCGCGGGTCGACTCCAAAACACACTTAGAGAGGCAGCCGTCCACATAAAAAACAAATACAAAAAAGACAAATATACAGAACTAACAGTTGATGGACCTATTTCCCTCATCGGTGCTATGCTAATGAGCGAAAAGGTGAAAATTTGGAACTCAAATCTTTACCCACATCTCGTCAAGACAATGGACAACGACTATTCAGCCATTGGCATAGTCTCCGAAGCTCAAAGATACCTTGATCGCGGTGTAAAATCCAATGACATGACTTCGCACGACACTGTATATTTCACACAGAAACCACAGCGGTCAAACCAAAGAATCGCACCACTCTGACCCAGCAGGCAACCAAACCCACAGGAGACGGGCCTCACCAACCCACCCGAACATGGCCACCATCCGACACGCAGAAACCATCAGCACACACCATGAATCAGCATGTGCAAGAACTATCTTAGAGGTCGCCTCTGCCTCCATGGACACAACTACCTATATCACCACCCACCTTGCACTCGGGCACAAGCCCATATCGCCACAACGAATGATAATATACAAGCCATAAATGATGTGGAACAGGATTTTTGCTTCAGGCAGGACGAGATTCGCCGTGCCCCTACGTCAGCCATCACACCTTTTAAGGACTCGCTCACCATTCACCTCGTCCAGTCCACCTTCAACTTCAGGGACATCACCTTCTCTGGCATCGCAATGTTAGACTCTGGATGCTCCACCTGCATCTTACCAATATCTCAGTTATCCAGAGAAGCCAAGAAACACATGATCCGCTCCGACGTCATAGTAAAAGGAATCAACGGCAGCACCACCGCCCTTGGCGAACTGACTTGCGACATCACCATCAGCAGTCAAGACTCACCCACATTCAAAAAGGTTAACGTGCTGGTGACTACCCAAACCACACCGATCCTGATCAGCCAAAATATCCTATGTCACAACACGTCGATTTCTATCTAATCGACAACCAAAATGCAACTATAGAATTCAGACGCACACTTTCCTCAGGATACACAACACACACAGCCGCAATCATATCACTGACATCGTCAACCAACGATCCAGCATATGGTGACCAAGCTGACATCATTCAAAACCAGCCTACTATGGAACTACAGCCCAACATCCAGACACTGGATCAAAAGCTAACCTGGCTAAAGCATAGCACGGGGCTATTGCTATGAAACCACCCGAACCAAGACGAACTAGAAGCCACTGCAAACTTACTCATTCACTACGTTGACATTATCGGCACTGAAAGCAGCAGCAAAGGCACATTCATCTGACCCATCCGCATACCAACCAATGGCCAATCTCGCAGCCAGAAACAACACCCAATCGCCCAGGCTTTCGAAGCAGACGTTGATACCGAAATTAAGCACATGGCTGATGAAGGTATCATTGAAAACTGCAGCGACCCGAAAGGCTTCAATAGCCCTGTATTTGCCGTACGCAAGAAAAACGGATAGATTCACGTCGTCGCTAACTTTAAAAGAACTCTCAACAAGGTCTTAGTCGATCTTGACCCTTACCCAATGTCAAGGATTGACCACTTGTTTAACAACATCGGCAAAGGCAATAAATATTTCCCTTCCCTCGATCTACGCAGCGGCTACTGGCAAATTTAGATCGACAAGTGAGACCGATACAAAACTGCATTTACATGGAAGGACCAATGCTATCAATACACGCGCCTGGCCTTCGGCCTTACATCTGCTGGACAAATCTTCTCCCATTGCATAGCAGAAGCCCTAGCCACGGTCACATCCCGTGACAACATTTCTTCCTATGCCGATGACAACCTGGTCCACGCTAGGACATTTAGGGTGTACATACTCTCCCTCGAACAATTTTTTACTGCCCTCCGAAAATTCGGACTCAAGCTGAATCCAGATAAATGCTCCTTCCTCGCATCAGAGGCAAAATTCCTCGGACACATAGTAAACAGCAAAGGATTCAAGGCTGATCCAGAATACGTTCGTGCCATCAGGGAAATGAAACCTCCAACATCAAAAAAGGAATTACAAAGCCTTATCGGCTGTTTAGTGTGGATCAGACAATTCCTAGAGACACGTCTTCATGAACAAATCAGGTCAGATATGTTTTCAAAACTTATGGGTCCCATACACAAACTCAACAAGGTTAATAAACCATTTATCTGGACACAAAATGCCGACAGAGCCTTCAAAAAAATCAAGAGCCATCTCTCTTCACCACCCGTCATCTCGCTTCCGGATTTCTCCAAACTTTTCACACTCACCACCGATGCCAGTGACGTCGCATGTGGAGCAATCTTAATGCAAGAAGCCGACAACGGGAAGAAAAATATCATAGTGGTCGCTTACTATACATTCAACTCCACGGAACAGAAGTGGTCCATGACGGAACGAGAGGCATATGCAGTAAAGTGAGCAATATTGAAATTTGATTATTTCCTTCACAACCGCCACTTCGTCATCTTCACCGACCACAGATCGCTGACATATCTGTCCCAACGAGAGTTCAATAATGCCAAAATACGACGATGACAAGAAGAAATTTCATGTTATAAATTAATTTTAGAATATGTCGAAGGCGAATCAAATGTATGGGCTGACATGCTCAGCAGAGGTTGCGGACATAAGAAAACGAAAGCCCCAAACGACCCCACACAAGCAGGCAGGACATTCAAGGTAAGTGGTTCAGACCTCCGCATATACATCCCATCTTGGTGCCTCGGCAAGTTTAACGGTTTACAGCTCATTCCCAAAACTCACACACCACAAAACACCCGCACCCACAAGCGCATCACCAACGCATTCTTCGCCTATCACTCCACCACCACCATCCCCACTGAGAGAATCTGTAACCACCTCGGCATCGCAAATGAACAACAGAAGGATGAAGCCCTGGCAAAGATCATCAGCGCCCTCCAGTCATCCACTCCAAGCGAACCTCACATTGATCTTGACGACCACCGAGCTATGCTTTTCAAAAAACATTTGCACCAATTTTTTCTAGAACCATTTTGATGATAAGAGACAGTAAACACTCTCTGAGATTGGTTGTACCATACAAACTATGATCCAGATACCTCTACCAGGCACACGAGGGCAACAACCACTCAGGTGTTACCCGTATGCGAGAACTCCTTTCCAGCTACTGGTGGAAGTTCAAAAACCACAACATCAAGGCCTACGTTAATTCTTGCAACGCATGTGCTAAGTGCAAGGGCAACTATGGTAGATGTACCCACTAGCCCATTGGTCACTGCAAACAAGGAAAGAGACCATTCGATCTTGTCTTTATAGACTTTGTCACAATGCCCAACTCAAAGAGAAAACGCTACATCCTAACCATCTTGGATAGCCTCAGCCAACATTTTACAGCCATACCATGTGCGAGAGACCGTGCTATCAATGCCGCCTGCGGATTGTACCAGTTCTTCCTTCAACACAGAGAGATTCCACACATAGTATCCTCTGATCGAGGCACATGCTTCACTGGAGAAGTCTATCGACAATTCTGTAACCAGATATCAATCACACAAGAACTTCACTGTCCTTGGCACCCGCAAAGTTCAGGAAATATCAAGAGACAACATCGCACGATGAAGAACGCACTTTATATGTTATGCAAAGACAGGAACTGTGAATAGAGAGACGTTCTAGAATCTGTCATTTCGTCCATGAATGCCACGACCAACAGCGCCACCGGTGTCTCCCCGCACTATGCCATTACTGGCCATCACCCCAACATTGGCCTACCTACACTACACAGAAAAGAAATCACAAGTGACAATCCTGGAGCATATGGAATGCAAATTAATGCCTTTGCTAAAGCAGGTTGACCACCACATCACCCTGGCCAACGATGAAACTGACCACAAACTTGAGACTAACTTAAAGTAGGCGACAAGGTTTTACTTCATCGGTTCACTCAACTGTTGCCCAATTCTCTCATCTGCCCTGGATAGGAAATTACACCATTATAAAAACGAACAATATGATGTGTCAGGTGCAAAGCGATAATGGTAATATTAGGTTGGTGCAAAAATAATGACGTAATAATGTCGTTTTTTGACGTAACGTCAAAAAACAACATTATTACGTCATTATTTTTGCACCAACCTAATACAATCTGGATTCACCGTGCACATATCCGACAACTGGCTCCACGTCCAACACATCTATCTAATACAATCCTTCTGCCTCCACCATGTAACAGTCACCAGGATCATTCTCCTCCACATCCCTCTGGGACACATAATTCAGCAAATAACTCCATCCCAAAACAAATGCCAATAAGAACACAAGGACAACTTCCCACACGCTTCAGAGACTTTATCATGAATTAATCACCCAAATATACACGAATAACGCTCACTGTAAATCAGACTGAGATCTGGGGGAGCCATGTTATAAAATAAGACATATCTCGGCTGATTTGAAGGCAAATAAACTAACATACTCCAAAGTGAGAGCCAGATGTGAACGGGACAAGGCCCCGTCACAAAATGACTGTTATCGTCGTTTACGCATATTCCTGACACACGAGTTCCGGTCAAAAAATAAAATAATTTTTTAAAGTGTTTCTATTTTTCAACCAATAAAAATGCTTCCCTCCTAATTATACTCGCATCATTTTTCAAACCTGTTAAGCCATAAAAAACGCCATGAAAAGGATCACACGGTGAAGTACGACAGCAGTCAACAGGAGGCCAGGGAAGAGACTTGTCATGGTCAGGCTGAGCGGTCGGCAGCAGCTAGCAGCAGTAGCACCAACCAGTGAGAACTACTATGAGAGATCAACCCAGGTCGGGAGTCGGCTTATGAACTATACCACAAGGTAGCTGTCCCAAAACCACACGTTCGTATTGAAATAAATCACGTAAATCTATTTCTGCTGTTGTATTTCTTTCTTGCAACCATACGCTTGTTTATAACAATATGAGAATATATATAAGATTATATCTTAACACATGATTGGATTTGAGATTTATGAGTAAAAATTTTATATGGAGACATCATTTAATTTTGATTAAATGATGTCTCCATATAAAATTCTTTTGTTAAAAGAAAATGAAAAATATTAAAAGAAAACATTCAAACTGAATATTTAATTATATGTGAATGTTTTTTATGTATCACTGCTTGATGTTCAATTCCACAATGCTAACAATTACTGAACATTAAGGAAAAATTACAGTTTATTCAAAGTTCATATTACAATTATTTGCAGAATGCACACAAGAAAAAATCCTTCATAATAATATTTAAGAAATTTTTTAATAGAGCATATATTGTTCACCAGGTTAATTTGCACTTTAGTGCCAAACATGGAAATTTCTGTGTCAAAAATTTATTGAAATAGTTTATCAGAAACAGGTTTTCAAGAAGGTAAATTAGCAGAGTTTGAGGAGTAATAGCAATATATCAATTTAATTATCTTGCATTGTCTATATAAAAAAAAAGAATAAATTTGGGACTGTCTCTTCTAATTCAACAAGAAAATGAAAAGTCAAAAAGTTTGCCCAAATATGCGGTTAGCAATCTTCAAAATGCCATTCCCAAATGTTTCATAGATTTAAGCGACAGAGCTCCCCTTTTTATCCAGGGTTTTGTTTTCTGCAGTTTTACTTACCTGCAGTCAACTCTGAAAATAGTTCATAAATTTTACTTGAAAATCTTTCCAAAGTGCAAGTGTAATGCAATGCTGATAATTCTGCATTCTCATTAGAAGCCCAAAATGATTTCCTTTAAGTGAAAAGAAAAACAAAATTGTAACTGAATTTGCCAAGATCTGTGGGAAGAATGAATCTTCTTTTCATAATACAATTACACATAATAATTTCATAATACAGTATATTGTTATAATTGTTCTATTATTAGTTATTAATATTCATTAATATCTTGTGCCGAATTTATAAATTAGGCTTTATTTATATAACAAAAAAAAAAAAAAGAAAAATGTGTGTACATACACAAAATAACATTTTTGTTTCATTCACCTATACGTCACTGTCTCACACTTAGTGATTATTCAAAATAAAACAAAAATGTTATTTTTCAAAAATGTTACTTTTCAAAGGTCTTTCAAAGCAATTTAAAATGGAGTATTCTTATATACACAAGAAAAGGAATATGTGTGTGTGTGTCATCGCCAGTGCCAAGATGTACTGGACTACTTTTCCTTTGGACAACACTGGTGGAATGGAGAGGAGAGACATACTGCATGGGTAACTGCCAATCTCTCATAAAACTCTGCAAAGGCTTGTGCCCTAGAGAGGACACTCCAGCATCATGGAGGATTCCAAATTCTCTCAAGACCAATGGGTGCCACACACACACGCACACAATGTGTGATGAGGATTAAGAAATTTCCAGTACTATCTACCATTTGAGTAATCTGTTGAAAGTATTCAACTGGAGAAATGGAGACTACTATAACCCAAAACTTTCTTTGAATTTACTAAAAAGAAAATCTGCAGAATCAAAGTTTTTACAGTTGATATTCTGACCATAATGCAACTGTAATTCAAAAAATAAGTGTGATTTTATCCAGCTTTTCAAATTCATGTTTTATTATAATACAAAATGAAAGGAAATATTTTATAATATAATATGCATTAAATAAATTATACATAATTTATAATGATTATGAATGAATGAGAGACCAACATGTATTTGTTGTAACATGCAAAGAATTGGATATTTTTTAATACCAATACAAGACGTTAGAGATTGATGATTAAAAATATCAATTGAAAGAGCATCATGAAGGAAATCATGAAATGAGTCCCAATCAGTGTATTGATAACAGAAATGTGTTCTGTTAATAGGGAATTCTTGCCTGATGGGAGAGTGGAAAGATATATCTATATATACTACTGTGTAATTGGCACTGCCAAGTGGACAGAGTTTCAAAATATGACATGGTTCTGAAGAAAAGGTAAGGAAAGATAAAGTAGATAAGCATGTTCATCAGAGTTACCAGGGAAATGCGTGAAGAAGTCTATTTAGAGATTTAAATATCTGGGAAGTGTTATAACAGATGATGCCAAATATGACACCAAAATCTGGAAGACACATTAGAACAGTGCAAGATGTCTTCAAAAAGCTAAACAAAGTACAAAAGATACAGGAAAATTTCATCAGAAACAAAAAAAAAAGAAAAAAAGAGTACTGAACTACTATGTAATATCACCATTCCTATATGGCAGTGAATGCAGGACAATTTCCTTAGAGATGAAGGAACTTTAGGCAATAGACAACTTTTCTTGCCAGAATCTATCTGATACATTTCTAAGTCTACCATTTGTCCATGCATTAAAAATTGCTTTCACATCTGGTTTGGTGCTTCTGCTATGTTTTTAAACAATCTTGATAAAATCCAAAGAAAAATCTGCAATGCTATCAGTCCTGACCTGGCATCTTGACTTTTCTATAAATATTTTCATGGTAATTGTTCTGATTAGCTCTTCTTTTTGGTACCTGGACTTTAAAAATTTAAGTACTAGATTCGGGACAATTTTACAGTTGAAATAGCTAGATGTAACTCTAAATTTTATGCTAATAGTTTCTTCTATTGCACTTCTAACTTGTGGAACTCTTTTTCAGCTTCTCCCTTTCCAGTTAACTTTGATCTTTAAAAATTTAAATTCAATGTCAATCTTCTTGTCTAGTTTATTCCTGTTCTTTTATTGTTCTCTCTCCTTAATAATGTTTTCTCTTTCTCATATTCTTTTACACTCAGTAATTCCTTGCATCTTAGTGGCTTTATAGACTTGTTTGGGGTGAAATGATTAAAAAAAATAGTGATTTGATTCTAGAGAAGAATACTGATAATACTATGGATGAGAAATGGAAACAAAAAGGACACATATGCTTAGAATCAAAACGAGACAGTTGAACTTTCAGGGACACAAAGAGGGAAAGAAGGATTGGAAAATTAGATATTCATAGGATATATTGAAAGCAAGAAGTACAAGTAACTTGCCTAAAAAAATTGCATAAATGGATGGCAGAACAGGAACTAGGAGGGATAGTAAAGGGACAAACATTTCTTAGAGTTACAAAGAGTCATGACTGTCCCCATACTGAAGAGATATAACACATAAAAGTAGAACAGGTGGTCTTTCCTTGCGGCTGCTACTCCAATTTGTTATTCCTGTGATTCTCTTGTATCTTCTAGATATCTTTCTGGCAACTTTACTGGAAATCCATAAAATACACCACACACACACACACAATTATTTATTAGGTTGGTGCAAAAATAATGACGTAATAATGTCGTTTTTTGACGTTAAAAAATACGTCAAAAAACAACATTATTACGTCATTATTTTTGCACCAACCTAATATTTGAAAATTATGACATATGTTATAAAATCACTACAAAAATAGTCATTTTGTTTCAACACTTCTGGTGTCTTATCAAGTGATGGTGTTGAATGTATAATAAACTGGAATGACCAATCAGAATACAAGTATATGAGAATTCAAAAAACTTGACAACGAACTATGGTTATAATAATGCTTTAATGTTAAAATAGAATTCATTCTAATAAATATTAAATTATACTATAAAATTCAAAATTAAAAGTTACAAATTTTAAGTTTAATCTATATTAAGTTTAAAATTATAAAATTATTTAAAGAAGAAACTGAGGAAAAAAAATAAGGCTATGTAACTGTAAGTTTAGTAGGTTATTACTTTTATTACCTGATGGTCATCCTGTTGATGTACATGTCTTGTGTCATTTGTGTCTGCACATGTGTGTGTGTTTTTACTGATGGGCATGTATATATGATTTTATATATATATATTTGTATTTGCATGTACTCCTCTATGTATGTATATGTTTATGTGTATGTATGTGGGGGTATATATATATGCATAGTGGAATCTGTATTTGTGTGTATATATGTATATATCTGTACTTATAGTTATATGTTTGTATATACATACACACACGTGTGTGGGGGGGTTGTGTTGATACCTGTTATATGTGTGCACTTGTGCTTGTGTGTAAACTTAGGTACATGTCTGCATGTGTGTGTGCGTATATATATATATATATATATATATATATATATATATATATATATATATATATATGTGCATGTTTATGTATGTGTATATATATATATATATATATATATATATATGGGTGTATGTGTGTACGTCTTCGTATATATATTTGTGTAACTTAGTCTCTTGGAATGTATCATCAATGATGTTTGATAATGGTTTTATAATTGCTTGTAGACTTAATAATCAACAGTTGTGTCTTGTTACATTTTAATCTTGTATGGACTTTACAGTCCTTTACCGTCTCTAAGATAATATTGTTAGAAGATGTGTAGGTTTAAGTATGTATATGTGTATGTAAGTTTGTGTATGTGTGTGTGTATGTATGTATATATATATATATATATATATATATATATACACACACACAAGTGGATTTTCTAGATGTCACACTAGACCTTTGTTAAAAACTCCACTAAAATTAAGGTAGACTGTATTAGGAAAATGATCCATAGGGTATTTAAGGATTTAGGTCTTAGGACAATAGTCACTACTAATGTTAAACAAGTGGATTTTCTAGACGTCACACTAGACCTTGCTAGCAACTCTTTCCAACCATATGTGAAGGTTAATTCCAACCCGATATACGTACATCCAAATTCCAACCATCCCCCTTCAGTTATCAAACATATACCCTCTTCCATTGGATTTAGAATTAGCACTATCTCTTCTAACAAAGATGTTTTTAATAAACATTGTGATTTTTACAATTCTGCACTCAAAATAGTGGATACAAAGATATCACGATTCAATATAAAAACCCTGTCGATTACAACCATAGTAAGAAAAGAAGATCTAGAAAGATCATCTGGTTCACTCCCCCTTTCAATATAATGGTTAAATCTAAATTAGGACGTATGTTTCTAAACCTCATCAAGAAACATTTCCCTAACCCTGAAACTAACCCACTTAGTAAAATATTTAATCCTAATACCCTTAAATTAAGCTATAGTTGTGCAGATAACCTAGAGAAAATAATTAAAAAACATAACATAGTCTTTAACAAGTATAGGAACTCAAAAAGCTTGATTACTCAAAAGGTTACTAACAGTGATACTAAATATAATAACACGAATAACAACTTATGTAATTGTAGGTATCCTAACAATTGTCCACTACAAAATAACTGTGGGATTAGTTCTGTAGTCTATCTTAGTACAATCTCAACTATTGAGAATC
>OZ010613.1:15578403-15670903 GCA_963932145.1 Acanthosepion lycidas
TATATATATATATATTAAGACATTTTTATGTTTATACATTCTTTTTTTATAGATATAAATATTTAAGTAAATACTCTGTTTATAATAAACAGTATTAACAACATTCACTGGCCTAAATGTCTGACAAATTGTCATAGAATTGAACATGTATCCTATACGGATTTTACTGTTTTTAAACTACAATTTTAAAATTGACCTTGCTAACCAAAACACTCCGCTGTGGCAAAATTGGTAAAAGCACGTTAGGTTATATGACGGTTCCATATGTATGTTTGTGTGTTTCTATATATATATATATATATATATATATATATATATATATATATATGTATGTATGTATGTATATTTGGTTTGTTTACTTTTTTATGTTACTGTGTGGGTTGATATATTTATGTATGTTTCCGTATGTGTGTGTATATGTTTGTGCATAGGTATACTTTTGTGTGTTTCTGTCTGTAGTGAAGAATGTGTGTACACATAGGCCTATATGTATTTTTTATTTTCTTTCACATATTGTACTCGTGTATGTGTACTAGTGCGTATATAGGTGTATATAAGATATTTATATATATTTATGTGTTTAGGAGTTTTCTTTTTTATATATTAGATGGTGTTATTTTTATGCATATATATCTACTTTTCTGCCCATGTCTGTATGTTTTAGTGGTCTTTTTCCTTATGTTGTTCATTGATGAATGTTTTTCTGTTATGCCAATGTTGAACTTTATCTATTCAACCATTTTTATGTATATTATCTATATCTTTTTATCTATATATCTTTGCTCGTATAAGTTATACTTTAATAGGATGTTAGAATTCATTTAATAACAATTTCAAAATTGAATATTTCTTGGTGGGTGTATGGACCTATCTTTGTCAATGTATGTGTGTGTATGTGAGTGTCTTTCTCGGTGTGTGTATATGGTCACTTGTGTGTGCCTTTCATTGAGTGTGTATTTTGTCTCATTTTTTTAAGGGTCATGAACATATTTCCTGTCTCATCGCTTTTTTGCGTGTTTATATATCCAAATATGTCTGTGTGTTTCTGTATTAAAATCTGATTGTGTATGTATTGTCTTTTGCAAGGTTTCATCCTACCCTACCCATGTCTTCACTTCAAATGTATCTAAATTGTAACGGAGGTCAGAGCAGCATTAGATTTTAACGTTTATTCCAACTTAATTTCATTAAAAACAAAATAAATAGAAAAACATATGTATTTTTTTTTTACTCAGTTTCTTTAAATAATTTTATCATTTTGGACTTAACATGGATTAAATCTAAAATTTAAAATTAATTAACTATGCCTAAATCATTCATATCAAAATATATATAAATTAAAAGATCATAAAATGTGCTTTATTCAGTGAGAAAGAAAAGTGAAAGTTTGTATAAGTTCTCAGTTGAACCCAAGCAACAAGTAAGACTGGATATATGAAATCAACATTAAACACAGAGCCTATCAGATAAAATGACATTAGACATTATAGCAGAAACAAGAAATGATTTCTATTAGTAGTGACTATGTAAGCCAATCACTGAAACAGACATTAGTGAATGCATTGATAGAAGAAAACTTCAGGGTTTCCATTCTGCCAAAAATAGTTGTTTATAAATAGTTGATAACAAGAAAATGAAATGAGAGGATTTGGGATGATAAAATGAAAGAAAATCATTTACTACAGAACAGACTTCAAGAATCCTTAATTAGCATTTTTTTTTTCAAATTTATGAAATAAGTCTATATACAAAGTTCTCAACAAAACCAAGAAGGGCTTCTAGAACAAATTCTAGTGTTTGGTCATTTGGTCAGATTTGTAAAAGTGGGCCAGGCCAAGATCTTTTCAGCACCCCCGCCCCCTTGTACCTTATTCAGTTATGTTTTGTATTTTTCTTTTTAATTTGAAGTTGTAAAGCTTAGTCTTGTCTCCATGGCACTCATGGTTATTCTCACATAAAGGTTTCAGTTGAAATACTGTTGTCCTGTTATTACAACTTGTTTCTTTGTTTTTCTTGTGTTTAATAATATATCAAATATTTTCTTTGAATTTATCCTTCATGAGCAGGTACTGACTGATGACACGCATAGATGCATTTTAAAATTAGACATTTAAAATACCTACTTTATATAGGATGCTAGAGGTTTTGCTTTTCACTTATTTGCAATTGTTGCTCTAATTCACTTTTTTTAGAGTCTTGGCACCTTACATTAACATTAATAAAAACTAGTAATAGTAGTAATCATCATGTTGGTAGTCTGTTGATTTTAACAATGACCATGTCAGAAGATTATTAATAATGGGAAAATTGGAGAGAGTGAAGTTCATGAGCTAATATAGCTAGACAAAGAGAAAACTACAAATCATTATATGTGAAGCCAAGCTTATTATTTTTTTTTTGTATCCTTGTTTTTGAAATATGTGTGGGGTAAATAATTGTAAGGTATACCTTGGTTATTATATATTTAAAATGTATTTGTAATTTGTATGAGAAAACTTTTATTTCATGTAGATTAAAATAAAAAATAGGTGATACATATACATTTTAAATAATACACATTTTATATATACCAAACATATATGCAAGTATTTACACATACCCACATAGATATAAAATTAAAGATGCATATAGATAAAAAGTATAGATAATATGCACATCATAAATGACTGAACAGTCTGTATCCAATTTAAAACAATGCATAAAATAACACAAAGTAAAATAATTTCTATTAAAACAGCCATGTTTATGTCATTAATCATATTTCAATCACATTAATTTAATTACTATCAAAAATATTTTCAAAATCTTAAGAAAAAAAAAATCTTGTCTTAAAAACAATCACTGTCTGATAATCAAGAAAATGCTTTGGGGTATATTATTTCTTTCACTTTAAAATTCCAGTATCTTTTGTAAATCAACATTAATTATCAACAACTCTGTTTCTGGAATGATTTTATTTCTTGCACTTTAAAATTATCTAATGGATAAACTTTATGACATAATTAGCTTTTATTCAAAATATGAATACTAAAGTTTAAATAAATACTTAAGTTATATCATCTTTGAAAATTCAGTATGTGTGTGTAGGTGTGTGTGTATGTATGTATGTATATATATATATATTTTAAAATTATAGGACATTATATCATATCATATATCAACAAACAGTATTTAGAAAAATAGTATGACAAAATGGGAAAAGTTTTTGTGATGTGTTTCATCCAGATGAAATGTGTCACAAAAACTTTTTTTCATATTTGCCATACTATTTTTATAAATATAGAAAAAGTTAATATATATATTATAACTGATATGGATTTTTAAGGTGTTTTCTTGATTTATCATTATATATATATATATATATATATATATATATAGCTGGTCACTTGTATTCAAGGATACCTGCCTATTAGGGCAGGTAGTCAATCCCTATAGCAGGCAGGCACTCAGGTGAATCTGTTCCCGAAAGAATATACACGCGGCTGCCAGCAAGCTACACACACCACTCGCCGATGACCTCATGTCAAAAACGACAGCGTTGACAAACTCCAGTAAGAAACAATTCGTATCTCTCGTATCCATTTTTAATATGAATCACGCACACGCATATTGACTTTTTCATACAAACACACATATCACAACATTTTATTGTTTCTCACACACAAAGACAGTTTATATTTTATTTCAGAACTATTTCAACCCAAACAAAAGACATTACTTTCCAATCTATTATCAACTGTTTGTATTCCTATCGTTATATTAAATCAATGTTTATTTGTTGAAACTACGTCGTCTTTTCTACTGAATTTTATTCCTTCAATGAAAAGCGTTTGATTATTCTAGACGGCCAAATTACGAGCGAACCTGTAACGATATTTTATTAATGTATTGAATCCTGATACTCCAAATTTTAACATTCAACAAAAAACTGAGTAGAAGGATTCCTACATCCTCACTTAAAACCATGTGACTTTGTGCTAATACAGCTATTGATGGCTCCCAAGTATTCCATCTACCCAATTTCACTCACAAAGCTTGGGTCAACCCGTAGTACGGTTTTGAGGCACTTTCCAAAGGTGCCGCATACTGGGATGATCCCTCTCCAGACCAATAACATCAGGAAGTCTCTTTCCTGACAAATCAACCGTGGTGAGATTCAAACCTGGGTCTCATGGTCAGAAAGCAAACGTTCTAACCACTCGGCCACACGCCTATATATATATATATAAAAGCAATTGTGTCCTTTTAATATTGCTTTAAGAATGGATATAACAGTCTCACCAAATTTGTCTAATATCTAATTTTAATTGTAAGTCAATGTAAACAAGAGACAAGTATCATCCACATAAAATCATGTGAAACTGTACAAGGAATGGCCTGCATTTTATTAATGAGGTGTCTTCACAAATCTATACAATAGAAATGTATACGGACTTTCATTTCCATAACAACAGAAATTTCTACATAACATATTGCTAATAAAACAAACACTACAACAGTAAAAGATACAATGATATAATGACATGTATTTACATAATAAAAAGTATGCATGCATATACATAAAAGATTATAACATTTTCCAGAACATGTAGAATTTCACACATATCAAAGGTGAAAGCAAAACTTACAAGATGTTTATACATAATCTAGTTTGTCACATACACATATATATATATATATATATATATAAACGCACACCAAAATACATATACATATAAAAACATACGTGTATGTGCACATGTACACACACACATTGAAACAAGTTTTACTGAAATCACCCAAGTTGCATTTTTCCAGTTTTCATATAAAAGCTGTCATACATTGAAATCAGTTATGAAGAAACCAATCCAAAGATCATCAGGTTTTGTTTTAGTTTTTTCTGACCATTATCAAGAACATAAATGTTATTACAATAGAAACAAAGTTTTGATCAATTTAATTCTTTTTTAGCAAATTTTTAACAAACACATTTTAACACATAATTCTTAAATATTGAGAGAATTAGCATTAATTATAATAAACATTCACTCATCTTGTCCTTAATCTGAGATTACACTCACTCAAGAGGAGACTTGATTATAAAATACTTTACATTCAAGTAATCTCCATGAAACTCAAGTGAATATTTAATTTAGTTTATCACACACACAGAGACATCATCATCAAATAATTTAAAGATAAAAGAAAAAACACTTTATGATTTTTCATTACCAATCAAATAATTGACATAATTGACAATAATTTCCCTAACATATCAATTATTTGTATATATTTGTTTGTAAATTTTTGTCCATATCTCTCACTGAAATATGCAAAAATAATATGAAAATATAATTCAACAATTCTATTTTTTTTTTATTTGTTTATATGATCAAATAACAACTACTAAAAGAAATTATTTACAGAATCACTAATATTATTTTCTGAAATAGGTGTATAGTCCATGTGTGTGTGTGTGTTTATGTTTTCCTTATTTTGTTGGAGGAGGATGTTATTTTCATAGTGACCCTGATTCATAATATATTGATAGACAAATATAAGAAACAAAGTACTTTACCTTTGAAAAATATTTTTGGAGACTGAATATCTTCATTGTTCTGATTATTCAAAAATAACAGAAAGCTGATGAATCTCTGAATAAATTTCTTAGTCCCATGATATCCACATATTCAATTTTACAGTCAAATTCAGAAAAACAAGCAAGAATTTCTGTTAATAAGCTGAAGCATAACTGAGGTTCCAATTCAAGGAGGATCTTTTGTAAAAATCAACAGTTAATATCAAAAGTTGAAGAACTTTTCAAAACTCTGAATAATTGTGAAGTAATCTCCCTTGTCTTCCAGAATATAAATTGTCACAGAGAAACTTTTGAGATTTTTGTTTTAAATATAATACATATTATCAGTTTCCTTTTATGGAAAAAAAGATAAATTTCTTTCCAAAATATATTTTTGCATTTTTTTTTTTTTAAATCCAAAGGTTGAAGTGGTGAATGGAAATACTTCACCAGTTTAAAAAAAAAAAAAAAAGGAAAAGAAAATGAAGTAAGTTTAAACAAACACCCAAAAAGTCCATCAGACAAAACAAAGTTTCCAAATGTTCAGGTTGAAGATATCCATTTTTTGATCGGAAATTCAAAATTATCAAGAAGAATGAAGTTGATCAGATGCAAGAAATCCAGCAGTTAAAAATGGCACAAATATTGAATGCATATTCCAATGGCAATCTCTGAAATATTTCACAGAAATTTCACATACATTAACACACTTGATGAATCAGTTGGTTGACTACAAAGGTCAGAGTTCACAGGAAGGACATACAACTAAGTTATCATGGTGGTTGAACCTTTACATGGAAGTGTTTTATAAACAGCTACTGGCTCTTCTGAAGTGGGTGACATGTATTTCCATTCCTACTGTGACTAAAAAAAATAATTGAAAGGTTGCCTTAGGCATTTAGAAAAATGTGGTCATAAATTAAAATAAAAAAAATAATACATGAATTGTTAAACTCTTTAGAAGGTAGTAATGAGGAGAACAGAGATGAAAATGTGATCTACAATGAATTATTAACATCCAAGTATATATGGAACATTTAGGAATCTTCATAAACACAGCTGTGAAGAAGCTTGTGATTGGAGTGGGAATAGAAGGATGTGATCAGGTTGTTGTCATGATTAAAAGAGAATCAATACAAATAAAACTAAAATTGATTAAAGAATATGGTTCATACTATCATTGAATAGACTATTGTATATCAGGTACACAAAAAATATTTTGATTGCAATTGCTATATGAATTATTTTTTATTTGCAGAGAAAGACAAACACTCAACAGTTTTAATAACAATGATAGAAAATATAGTTATAAAATTCACAAAATTATTTTATCCATCTCTAATATGAAAAAAAATATTTGCACTTTGCTTGTTTATTAGTGAATCAAACATCAATTTTGAGATTGTAATTATAATTGAAGAACAATGACTGCAAAATTAATTTTATCTTTATTAGAATGGTTTCAAGGTAATGAAAAATAATACAGTATTTACAGATTCTTGTAAGAGTTATTCAAAACTTTTACAAGAATCTGTAAATACATCTACCATTTTAATAAAAATATGTCTTATAAAATTTTGAAGAATATCATTTTTCTTCATCCATTTCAATTCTGTGAGAGTCATTAATTATATAAAATGAAAGAACATTTAATCAGAAAAATTAAAAAAAAACTTAGTAAAATCAGTCATTAGTACCTCAGTAAAAACAGGTCACCTCTAGTCACAATAAATTTTGATAGTAACTTAGAAGCGTGGCTATTACTTTCATGTGATTATTTATATCATATAATAAAATATCAAAGAGTTAATAATAAGGATAATAATAATAATAATAATAAAAAAGACAATGTATTCCTAAAATGCTGAAATTTTTTCTTAAAGTAAATATCAGTTAAGTAATATTTATTCTGAAAATAAATTTTCTTTTTTAAATTGAGCTTTTTTTTCACTTAATGCTATATACATCTAATCTTAACTACTGAGCATTGCACAACAGTTATTTACTAGTCACCAAATATAACCCACTTTGACATTAATAGAGTCCTGAATAAACAATGAGTTAATGATCACTATTTCTATGGTATGCTACCCATAGATCTTTGGGCAGCTTGTATTGTTTATAATTTTTATTACTATATTATTAAAATAGGATGTCATTCTTAACTGCATCAACTAATAATTCTGGTGATGTATTCAAGAATTATACAAATTTGAAATTTTTTTTTTTTTTTTTTTTAGAGGAAATGAGTTTTATTGAAAAAATATTTGTCAAATAAAACTCAACTGCATAGCAAATCTTAAAAAAATTTTTATTGAAGTTACTCTAAAAAAAAAATTATAAGATTTGCTCTGGGGTAAATGATTCATCAAAATTTAAGGTAACTAAATGAATAAATAAATTTTAGAATTTAAACAATAATAAGAAAAAATAAAGAGAGGAACAGTGTTCAAGTAATTTTAAAATGAAGCAGTTTTATAAAAAATGTAGAAATTAGACTTTCTGAGATGAGTATTTCAATTTTAAGTAAACAAAATATTCATTACAGTTTGAAAAACTAGTCCCATATTGTTAGTAATTCACTAGCTTCTATATGAATGAGATTTGATAATTTATCTCCCTTCGAAAAAAAAAAAAAGATAAAATCCAAGTAGAAAATATACTCCAGTGATTGATGATGATCTTCAAACAGCCAGGTTTGTATTGTGCTCTAGTAATTGTAGAGAAAATAAATGAGGTTAATTCTGGATAATAGCTTCATGGTAAAAGTGCTGAACTGGAAATCATGAGTACTAGTTTGTTTTATTCACCAATAACAAAAAGTCTTTACTTTTAAAACCAGGGTAAGAAGAAAGGGATTTTCTTTAATCGGTGATTCAAAGCATCATAAAATGCTCATGATTTCATTTCAATGTTAACACACATAAAATTCAATTTAGTTTATAAGCTTTTTTGAAAGATAAAATATTGTACAAGAACTATGAATTTAAGGTTCAATTCCTTCTTGAATTCTTTTTCTGTAACTATTATATTGTTGTATTTCAGATGTGATTATGATAAATAGAAAAATATAGGTCATAGCCTACCTTTTACATTGTTTCACATGAGAAGGATACAGCATTCAAAATGATACCAATCCAACAAAGTCCAGAAGGAAGGATTAAACAGTTTTTCTATTAATAATTTACCAATAGAAACCAGTAAAGTTCACATTTTCCAAGAAGGAATATATATAGACAACATATAAGAAAGGCATGTTACAACAACAGGTCATGTGACCTGGATAAGTAGTAGCTGAGAAAAAGATCACTGAAGTTATGAACATGTCATTTTGATGCTTGACATGGACAGTTGACATGCTAAAAAAACATGAAGCTGGATTAAGGATTCATCCAGCCTACGGCATGAAATGACTAATGAAGAGACAGGTATTTGCAGAGGTAGAATGTACAATGTACAATATAATCATCTGATGACAGAATGTACAGGTGAAAGAGAGATACAGTTTTAAAAAGGACTGACACTCTAAAAATTCTTTTGCTTGTGCGTACAAATAGATTTATTTTCAAAAAATTCAGATAGCCCAAGGGACACAAGATTTTAGGGAAAAAACAGTTCTGCTCAAACCAAAGTATGATTAAAATTCAAACAAATAACAAAATATTTTAAAATACTTGACGTGATTAAATCAATATATTTTAAAAGTTTCTCATCTGTCGGTTAAACAACTTAAAAAAATGACAAAATAATATTATATTTAATTTTCAAACTGTTATAAAATATAATAGATATACTAGGGAATGAGAAAAGATAGTTGGACCATATTTTAGTTAGACTCAGACTTATGCGAGAACTACTGACTGTGTTTGTCAAGTATATATTTCTATTAGCACAGAATATAACATAGCAAATATCCAATGCTATTTGATTAACCTAAGAAACCATATTGTTTCCCAGATGAACCATGACATACAAAGGTGCATTCCAAAGGTTTTGAGACTTTTTTAGGAGAAGCAGTTATAACTAGCCCAATTATTGTAATTTTAGCCTTTTTTTTTTTTTTTTGCTGGCACAAGAGATTCAAGGATGGCAGAGAGGAGGTGAGAGTCAATGAAATGTGGGAGTGAAATGGACATCAAAACATCAGAGCTGGTTGAGAAACTTTGCAATTTTCTGGATGAAGACTGTCAAGTGTCTATAAAGACAATAACCATACAGTTTTCAGTTGGTTGACAAGTGTACCCAATTATTCATGAAAATCTGAACATGCATAAAATTTATTTCCAGAGTGTTCAGTAATGAACCAAAGAAAAGATGTGTTGGTAACCAACTACTTCATAGAGATGGGCATCAAAACTGTCCGTCACCTCCCTGCAGTCCAAACCTTGCTCCCTGTGACTTTTAGTTATTCCTCAAGCTAAAGGAGAACCCAAGGGGCAGTTGTTTTGAAGATATTGATAATATTAAGGAGGCTGGGACAACAATCCTGGACACATTCACTTTGGTTGACTTCCATGGGGTCTTCATAAAGTGGCTGGGGTGTAACAAGAAATATATCGAAAACAGAGGATCCTACTTTAAAGGAGATTAGAGATTTGTACTTCTTTGAAATTAATAAATGTCAAAGGTCACAAATCTTCTGGAATGTACCTCATATACATCTTTAGTCAAGAAAGATAAATAAAAACTATAATAATAAATGTAGATTAGCAACATTTGCTAATTACAAGTCAACATAAAAATGATTCAGCTCAAGCTTTGTATAAGGTCAAAGTAAAAGCTTCTAAAATGTTTTGATAAAATCTTTTCTTCAGACATTCATTATTCAGTCATCAAAGTATTTTTGCTTGCTTTTTATGATCTTACCCAATCTTTCAGTTAAATTATGTATTCCTTAATAAAAGAATGATTCCAGTTTTGGTTCTATGACTTCAGTGAGAAGTTGAACAGATCAGACAAAAAATGATAATCTGAAGGCACGGAATCTCATGTGGGAGAATCTTTTATCATAGTTCCAGGATGTTTTTTCTGTCTTAAAAAAGCTAACAATGGGCAATATCATACAGCAAATTCACTAATCAGCTGTCCTTCCCACAAAATGTTATTTTTCTTCAGATATGTCATCCAAATGAGTTATTTCTTCATTGTAGCATTGTCCAATAAGCTTGTCCAGGCTCCAGCTACTCATAATAATTCATGATTATTCATAATTAATTCCCTTGGAATTTCACTAAATAACATTTTTCCTAAAGAGATTCCATTTAGGTTGATATGCTCTCTTGGATCAATACATGATTTTCTTTATTTTGAATTCTCATAAATATATTTGTTATGTGTACATTCTTGCCTCTATACATGTAATTCTTTATAGAATTAACATAGAATTAAATTTTTGTTGTAAGAGATGCTTCTGTAACTGAAAATTTAATGTCTGTTTCTAAGTTTTTAGCTAAGAAAGTTCAATAATTGAAACTTAATAGAACCCTGCTTTATACTGAGTTGTCATAATATCATACTTGTGGAGCTTAATGTCTTAGTTGTGGCCATATAGAAAGATATATATGATAATATAAGTAGAGATATTTGATTACTTTTAATAGTTAAAAACTTTCTACTATTTATCTACCTATCTATTATTAGTTTAAATTGAAAATCCAAGTTAATGGTTTCAATATGCTCTGAATGAAATGTATGGTCAAAGTAATCTCACTTAATAATTCTGTGTTCTAAGTGGTGATTACAATAAGTACTGAGAAAAGCCTTATGAAAAATACATTGATAAAAAGGAAAAAGATAATGAGGGAATATTATAATTAATCCTACTATTTTAATATTGTTCCTATTTTTAAGTAACTATTGGAGACCAAATGAGATATTAGTGTCAAATGGAATATGAGGAAAAAAAACAATATTTTATGTTATTTATATAATTACTTTAAATAATGTGAAAAGCCAGTTACTACCTGATCACAATTGTTTTGAAGGAAAAATGGAAATTGAGTTGTCCTTGATTGATGCCAAAAAACATCTATTTATTGAATTTGTCAAAAAATGTTTTTATTATTAGTTGCTATTTATTAAAAAAAGATTAATTTCTTGAGATAAGAACTATTATGACATTATCTGTAAGGGTATGCTTATTTATATGGTTGGATTGGTTCTTGACCTGCTATTAATAACATTAAATGCTACAAAATAGTTAAGAGAATAAGACCAAAATGAAAAAGTGGGAACAAAATTATGACTTATTAATGTTTTGATACTATTTTTAGTCATTAGGATCCCAAATTAGCTATTCTCGAGCTTTTAATGAAAATTTGCATTTTGCTGAGTTTAATTGTTCTAATGTCAACAATAGTTCAAATTATTCTCACAAAATTTGAAATGCAAAATGAAGCATGATAGAAAATGTAACAATATTAAAGTAGCTATATTTATGTTGATAAATTTGTGATAAAGGACCAATGCATCTCAAACATCAAAAATTATTTCATGTCAAATCTGAGAAGAAAAATAATGAAGTAGCAAAGTGGAGTAAATTAAAAATGTTACAAATACTTTAGTTAAAATATACAGTGATTTTGGTATTACACTAGTGTTGTAGGTTAGAACAAGAATAGTTAAAGCTAGAAAAATAAAAAGTATTAAGATATGATTTATCTGATCAGAAGTCATGATTATGAAAATAATTTTATTTTCTTCCGATATAGAAATAAATATTCAAAAATAAAATAAGGATGCAGCTGATGTTAGGGTTCAAGTGATGTAGATTTGGGTATTTTAATTTTTTCAAATATAGTGACACCATCTTTACATAGTACTGTCTTATTTCTTTTGAAACATCAGTGTAATTTTTATCAGCCTTTGTTTTTTATACAATATTCTTTAGCATTATTACAAGAAAGAACATGTCTTTTGGAATTAACTATATTAATGATGGTTTTTGTTTTTTCTATTAATATTCAATATTCTGTCCTCAGTTTCTTTTAAAAACCCATGCTTAGAAAAGTTTCAAGTCAAATTTTGCCGTCAACTGAAATTTTTCTAAATGAGACACCTTTACTTACATGACAAAAATAAAATACTTGAGAAAAATTCTTACATGCTCACAGAAGTTAAGCAATGGTAAAAAATTCTGATCACAGAAAAGAATAAAAGATTTATCTGATAAAAGTCTAGCATCAAAAAGAAAAAAAGTAACTTGAAAGAAGCTATCTGTGTATATAAACTGTTTAAGTTATGATAAATACAATTTATTAAACAAATATTATGAAAACTAATAATGTCAGAAAAAGTTTCAGATTTACACTTACTCCACCAATGTTAGTCAGGTTTTACACAAACAGAAAAATTATTTGTGGTCATAGCATAAAACAAAAAAATGATGAACAAATACCAAATTTTGTAACTTTTGACTTGAAATTTGTTTTAGCCTATTCATTCAATCTAGACAGACACACCATAGGAGTATTTTGTAATTGATTTTATGAGAAGATGAAAACAAAGATATAAATGAAACACTAATATTTCATCTAAAAATTATCAACATATGAGAGTTCAAATTCAAAATAACAATGTAGAAATAATCTATAATTCTGTAACCATGTCAACCAGGCAATTTTAAAGCATAGAGGAGTAAAGTAATGAAATATATCCTTTTGGCTGTTTGACTAATACTGTTTTATCTACTGGTAAATGTAAATACTAATTTAGTAAAAGCTTTAAAAATATATATAAAAAAAACTGACCAGAAATTGATTGTTTTAAAATGTATAGTATATGCATGATTTATGTCTTTCAATAAGAATAATATTATATAAGCTGACAGTAAAGATGATATTTTTATTTTTAAATATATGTATAACAGCAAAGGAACTCTCAAGAACTTGAACTTTGCCAATTAAGTGGTTCAGTTGAACATTAAATTTTTAAAACTATTATTTGAATTCTCATTACAATTAGAATGATATTTATATAAGTAGCTTCCAAAAGATATCCTTTTTGCTAATGCCTAAAGATTATTTGATTTAATCAAAATATATTAATGAGAACGAAATATAAATTGAGGATACTAGTTCAGAGAAAACAAAACATATAACATATCCAAATGTAAAACAATAAATTGTAAAACAAACTGTTTGATAATTTGCATTACTTACCTCACTGTCAGTGAAAATATTTTGTTCTTTGGGTGTTAGAGTTCTTACAGATATCATTGAACTACTTAATGTAGGTATTGTCAATTTAGGCTCAGGTGGGGGTGGTGCTGCAAGTTTTGGAAATGCAAATTCAACATCGAGTTCAGATTGAGGATGTATTTTGACTGATGATAAACCTGTAATGTTCCCACCTGGTGAGGTATAAACTCTTCTCAAAGGTGACCCAATACGGACCATTGTTGGAGAACTCTCACATCTTCTCAATGACTCAGTAGTTTCTACTCTTCGAATGATTGTCCTAACAGTTGTTATGGTGTTTCCATTTCGAGTACAAGACTGAATTTTTTCATTTGAGTAATGGTGTGGTGGAGGAACTTTCATGGGGGAACAGTATACAGTTCCTGTTGAACTGCTGTGTGTTTTATTTAAGGGAGAATAAGGAAATTTAGCAACCATCTTGAAGGTCTGGCTGCTCCGTCCACTTACTGAACAGAAAGAAGACATCAATGCTCCATGATTATGACGAATTCGATGAGTTAATGAATTCCAGAGTCGAGAAATTTCATGGCAACGATCCCAAGTGTTTAAAATTTTATCCATCATGAGATCACATTAGACATATTCAGTAACTGATAGGGTTGAGAAGAACTTTACTTTTTGTTCGCTTGTAGCTTTTTGAAAATATTCAAAGTTTTTAATTAGTTATTTTGAAGGAAAACAAAATACAGTGACAAAAATTCATATCAGAAACAAATACAGAGAAATAAAGCTATGTACTTGAAATGTAATTAAATTTGTAATTTTAACAGTGTTAATAATAATTATTAATTGTGATAAACAACTACTTCACTAAAGCTAGTTATCATCTGTATAGTTAAATTATAGCATTCCTATAAAAAAAAATTATTTAATTTTGTATATATATATTTCATTTAGCCTACAGAATAGAAAAAAATACAATTTTTATTGACAAAATGATATGAATGCAGATAAATGCTTATTAGATTTAATGTAGCAAAAACTAGATTCCTGTAAGAATTTAATTTTATAAAAACAAACTCTCTCCGTTTTTCATATATATATATATATATTATATATATATATATATATAGGGAGAGAGAGATTTTAAATATTAATAGGATAGCAATTAAAGAAAGTTTTCACAATGGTAATTATGCAAGAAAGGAATTTTTTGAAAACTTAAAATGTTATTTTATATCATAAAAACATTACAAATAAAAGGATTAATATCTTTGAAAATTATTTAAAAAGAATCAAATTGTATAAAAACAAAATTGGTGATAATGGCTAAAATATTAAATAAAATCCTATGATCCTTCCTAATAGTGACAGTGGTAGATTGAACATGAAATTGATGTGCCTTCAAATTACTATGACTAAAAGATTGTTAAACAATCCAGGTGTTCAATAAACATGTAAACAAACGGGTGTTCAATAAACAACTGTTTTAGCAAAATAACAAAAAAATCTAATTCCAAGCAGTATCTTAACAATTGACTTTAAAAGCAAATCACTTAACATTTTAAAACTTGAGATTTAATAAAGCAAAATAAAACAAATGTGTAAATGTTTGGAACAATTTTGTGATAATAAAAATAAAACAAAGCCAATATCATCTGATTATGATTTTTTTTAGGATGAAAATATTTTCTTTGTCTTGAAGCAAATTTTTAAAAAAATCTAATTTATTGAGTTTAAACAATAACCTAGACTATGAAATACAAAATACTTATTCTAAAAATCTTTGAGGCATTCTTTGTGAAAGAAAATCTGTAATTAATATTATTTAATAATAATTTAATATAATTATTTAATAACTTAATTAAAATGTTAAACATTTAACAGTTTGTTTTTGTATTATTTTTACAAATTACACTAAAAATCAAACTTTAGATAGCTTGTTTATTACAATGAAAAGAGTATTACAAAGTCCATTTGTGAAATTTTGCAAAGTAATAAACATTATTATTAACTTAGAAATATATAAACATAAATGAACATAAAATTCTTCTAAAAGTAACTTTTTTAAGTAGTAAATAAAATAAATATTTATAAGAAATAAACATTTTTGAACAAAAAAAAATATTAGAAATTAATAAAAGAAAAATCAATGAATTCTTTAAATGTATAAGAAAAATTTCTTAAGAACAATCCTTAAAAGGTAAAAAAAAAAAAAAATTTGTATCTAAAGATAACTATTTTACAAAAGCAAAAATCTAAGGATTTTATAAAATTCAAAAATGTAAAAAAATTTCTCTATATTGTAATTGTTGCTCACTTTTTTGTTTTCCTTGACAATAATAATGTAGAATGAAGACTGATGGAAAACTAAGAAAACTGAGTTATATATTTTAAAAATACATACACACTTTCATGAAAAACAACAAAAAAAAAAACAAACAACCAGTAACTGCCAAAAAGTATGCTTCTCTTGAGCAACAATTCCAAGGGACAAGTTCTTTTTGATTAAATCCACTCCATACAACTTGGAGCAAGTTTGAAGTTTACAATTTGAAGTTGTGACACTGCTGCTTTATGGTTTATACAGGAAATGAAAACAGTATGGCTTAAAAGTGTGGATTTATTGCTCAACTGGTAATCTAATTAGAAAAGCATTAATGTATCAATAAGTAGTTAGAAAACAAAATTACTTAGTGTTAGACTTTATTACATTAGAATTTAATACTCTTTATCAACTCACATTTTTTGTTTGTTTTTTGTTTTTGTTATGCCACTCAGTATATTTTTGTCTCAATTAAAACAAATACAGCTTTAAAACATATTCTAAAAAAGAAAAAAATGTAAAGATTTTTGAATCCTACTAATAAAATCCTTTTTTTCAAAGGGCAATGTCAATCAATTTAATATTTATTTTTAAAAAAATGTAAAATGACCCATAAAATGACACTATTTTGTAAGTAAGCGCAATGATTCAGTTTATATGATAACTTTTTTAGAATTAATGCTTGAGTTGTATATAATTTACAGGTGTCCTAATATTTTCTAACTTTTAAAGAATAAAACTTTTAAAACATAAGTTGTACAAAGGAAGTTTATATAAAGCAAAATTGCTCTTCTTATACTGTATCTATTTTGCATAATACAGGAACAAACTGTTTTGTCTTATTTGAAGAATTTTATTTAGTTCTAATTGTTACTAGAAATGATTTTCAACACTAACTTATCCCAAATGCTTCTTAACACCATCTTGTCATCTTAGCTTATGATATACTAAGATGACAAGTTCAATTTTAATAGGGGGGAAGGTGGTACCAGGTCCAATCTACAGTGGTATAATGAAACATTCAGAACCACAAATGTATTTACTCAATATTGTAGTATTCATGGTATATATTTTATAGTTGTATGTTATCAAATTATAAATTCTGTACTGATGTAACTGAGAAAGAAAATATTTATTCTAACAAACAAGATGTCTGTTTGACAAGAAAGAAAAAAATTAACTGGTGAAAAAATTCTAAAATGATTCCTGTTCTAATCAAATAAACAGAAACAGAAAAAAATATATTTTAAAAAAATCAAACAATAAATTGAATAATATAATAATGATTAAATCAAACAAACATAAATTGAAATGTTAGGTTGGTGCAAAAATAACGACATAATAATGTCGTTTTTTGACGTATTTTTTAACGTCAAAAAACAACATTATTACGTCATTATTTTTGCACCAACCTAATATTTATTATATTATTATTTATTAATAGTCAAAAGTTCAATTCAAAATCTAAAAAAAGAATTACTACAACAGTAAACCAACACCAATTACTAAAAAGTACATTTACAAAATTACAAGATATTCTTTCATAAACATTGTCACAATGGATAAAAAATATCTATTAGTTTCTCTTCTTTTTTCATTGAGGACATAGATATAATAACAATATTGGCATAATGGTGACAGGAAAGATTCCAAGTTGTTTTGCATTAATGTGGCCAACAGTATGTTAATCTTTTGTGGATCATGTGTCATGGATTAGCAACATTTAATGTGGCTATGGGTTTCATTTATTTGAGAGAAAATCTATCAACTTATGTTGTTACAGGTGCAGTATTTCTTCTTCATAACTATATTAGATTTTATAAGTACTGAAATGTATTGAGATATGCTGAAAGTAAATGAATGAGGTTTATTTACCGATTTCCACATTACATTTGATCAAAATCTTTACATTTTTATCTGAGTTATGAAAATAAACCACTATTGATTCCTCTTTTTAGTTTCACGCTTTCTCCATTAAAGATACATCAGCTCTATGAGTATTTCCAGTTTTGGGGTTTGGAGAAGGCAAGAGTTAAATGATCAGTTTGACTAAATTTTTGCTAGTTTGTTTTCTTATAATCACCTGACCCCTTTATGATTAAACAATTTAGATGCTAGAATGATATTTTTCAACTCAGTTTTTATATATTAAAGTAACAAAAATCATTTTAATATCCTGTTTTCCATAGTTTGAGTATAATTGCTTAAAAATGAGAATGTTTATTTTATCACTCTTAATATTCATAGATTAACCATTCTCAAATATATTTTACATTGATAATGTGACATTTGAACTAGGACTATGAATAATACAACATTTATAGGGTCAAGTAGAATTTTAAAATAATTCTAACTCTTTGGCATGTAAGAGAAATCTGGATTTAAGCACAACTTGTGCATTTATTTCTTTGAAGTAACTCATATATGCAGACACTTGATCATCATTTATTTAGTCTTAAAAATCTTTAAGAAAATGTTACACAATGTTTATATAGACACACTAAGTTTGCAAAGACTAAATATTTTAATTCAAAATGAACTGAATGTCACTCACATGCCTCAGTGAAACCTGACTAACCAATGAAAATCAAACAACACAAAATTAAAAATACCAAAATTTCTTCTTCTTTTTCTCCATATCTCATTCTCTGATGAAGCTTTAATAAAAGTGAAACATGTTAGATTGAGAAACATTTCCTATTTGTTCTTTATCTTATATCACATTATGAAGATGATAAACTGTCAGTTAAGTTTTGTCTCCTAGCAATAACTGACAGTCTTTTTTGTTGCTGACCACAACATTTGCTTCTCTCATGCTTGTCATTCATGCTATAATATATCTAGACACACTACAAATATAGCTTGGATGAAAATTTCAGAAATTACCAAGAATTGTAATAATATTAAATATATTATTGATAGAACACGTGAAGCAATTATTCAATAAAACCTATAGATCTGATGAGGATATTAGTTGAAATAATTTGTGGCATACCTCAATACAATTTCGAACAAAAGGTAGTTATGAAGTTTTATAAAAATGCTATTGAGCTGTAGGCCTCAATTGAGAAGTTGGAAAATGAAATGAAAATGGAAAATTCATGGTGTATCCAATGAGGAACAAAATAACTCACAATTGCATGCAAGATGAAACATTAACTATTGCTCTATAACAAACCTTGTTTATATATGCTAGTACAAATATTTTAAATGTAAACTTTATGACACACGAATGAATGTCTCATTTCTAAAATATTTGGAATTATTTCCACTAAACACTTTATATACATTATTAAAACCTCAATATAGTTACAAAACTATACTAATATTTATATACCCAATTATAATTGTATATGTAAATTATGAGACTAATTCAAATGATTCTATTCTGACTAAACATTTAATCCTATGATAAAAGACAAAAAGAAAAACTTATCTTTCCTTTTGTTTTGTTTTTTTTCATATTGTCCTTTTACAGATATACTCTATCTGAAATTTTTACACAATATAAGTCACATGTGTTCAACTCATAAGCAAATAATGACTAGTTGAATTTTTTGGGCAGGGAACAGAAAGGAATCATGCACAATACATTCTGCTGTACTGTAAGAAACTCAGTACAGAAAATATATTGGATATCAATATTTGATGGACTAATAGGAAAATGTTATCAATTTTGTTAATATTTTATTGATTTAAATCATTAAAACAATACAACTGATACAGAAAACTTATAAAGAAACTAATAGAAATCAATAAATAAAACTGAATTAGAGAAATTAAAGCAAAAATAATAAGAAAAGGAACCTGAGCAAAATTGAAAAATGAAGTACATGTAACAAAAGTTCAAAGTTGTTACCATCCAATAGTTTACAAATTTCAGAATTACAAACAATAAATAACAAAATAAAGAGTTCACTCTTTCTGGAAAAAGCCATAAGTACAAGAGAGAACATTTTGGTGAATTTAAAATAAAAAATAAAGTAAAAATCATAAACTTCAGTTTCTAACAGTTGGTTTCATTAGGAACATTTTAACATACTAGGTATTAGAATATTAATGCATTTAAGAAATATTCATACTCTAATCATCAGATTTTAAAATTAATTATTACCTGATGTTCTTTATTTTTTCAATATTAAGAAGAGTAATTGCTTTCAGTTTTACTTTCACTTTTAAACTTATGACATGTGAAATCGTATAAAAAAAAAAAAAAAACACACTATAACAAAGGCCCATTAATTTTTTCCATGTTTATTACTGCTTCACATGTACAGGGTGCGATGGATAAATTGCCTTCTGAATTATGCAAAAATGAAAATAACACTTACATCTCATTTTAACAGACATTTACAAAAATTACACAAAAATATCTTGAAATACTAAACAGTAAATTTATTCAATAAAATCACCATTAGCTTCAACCATGGCCTCCAGATAACTTCAAAATCTCCTGCAACTCTTCTGGATGGTCTCCTTGTTTAAATTGGTGAATCCTTGTCTTCAGTTCATCTTTGGTGTTACAAGGAGTTTTGTTGATTTCTTACTCAACTCTGTATCACACATAATAATAGGTAGCCAGATCTAAGGGGTGATGTGGCTGCAGAAATTGTCTGACAGCCATAACTGGGTTCTCCTGTTTGTGTAGCATGGTGCAGAGTCCTGTTGCCAGACAAAGGGTCTTCCAGCAGCCACCCTTTTGACCCAGGGCAGTAACTATCTCCTCAAGACACTTGATGTAGCCCTCTGTGTTGAGTCTGGGGCCATGCAGGAAGAGGAATGGCGGCATAATGTCACCATCACTAGTGATCACTCCAAACACCTTTATAATCACCATTAGACTCATCCAACTCTTTCCAGATCCTCTGCACTGTTCTCAAATTGACACCCAAACACTCTGAAATGTTTGTATTGGAGCTTCTGGCATGAATGCCAAGCAGTACAGCATTATGTTTCCAAATTGCTGGATGAAATGAATTGTACCATGGTGTATTTTTTTTTTTTTGATGCCCAACTGACCCTACTTTACTGTGCAGTTGACAAAATCAAACAACACACATAAAATGGCAACAATTTACCCATCGCACCCTGTCTGTGTGTGTGTGTAAACAAACTAAAGTATATGAGCAATTATGATAGGTGATGAGATCAAAATAATATACTAAACATTTATCTTAAAAGATATTACAAGTAGATTTGGAAGCATGTTAACCAGTGTTCAATCAGCAATAATGTATTTTATTTTGTTTGTATTTCTTTAATGTTTTATTCTTTAAGGTTCCAATGTCAGAATTCTAAATTAAAAAGAAAAATAATGACATTATTCTGTTTCTTGTAAAATGCTTTCATTATTCTACTTACAAAATGCTACTAAAATTTCATTTTCTTAAACTTTTTCTAAAATATAATCATATTATAGATTCAAATGTTAAAAATACACTTCCATACATGCCAAATTTGAAAAAAATGTCATCCCTGTCAATTTCTATTTAATGTCAGGAGATAAAATGAGCGAATATATATATATATATATATATATATATATATATATATATATATATATATATATATGGTTGATATATAACAAAGGATTTAAAAAAAAATATTCAACTGTCTATAATTCTCAAACAGTACATTTTTCTTTAAAAAAATTTCTGATGAGTTATCGTAGAGTATTTTTTCAAGAAGCATCTATTCTTTCCTTTAATATAACAGCAAATATATATAAAACATGCATTCTAATTCTTAATATGCATGAAATTCAGCCAATGATCATGTCTGAAATTCCCTATAGTTAGGAAGAATAACTTGAAGATAAAAACTTGACAACAAGCCATTTTCTGCAATGTCACACTGTAAAGAAAGACAGCCATTGGTTTTGAGTTCAGAGTCAAATAGAAATTGAGAACTTACTGATATGAAATCATTATGTTAATGATTTGCAATGTTTAGAATGTAAAAACCTTAATGAAAAAACAAAATCAAGTAACCACACTGTACAATATAATTAGGTTATAAATTAGTTACTGTGTTGAGAACAGATAGAAAGTCTAGTGGGCTGTGAGGCTTAGTGTTCAGTTGAGGATTATTGAATAGTTTGTTCTAAAGCAGATGAAGACCAGTGAGGTGTAAATGAATCCCATTACAGTATTCTTTGAGGAAATACACAATTGAATCATTGCCAAAGTGATGATGATACTAGGATTGTTTACTTAAAAAAACATGACTTATAACTGTGGGCTGTAAAGATAAAGATTTTAACCTGATTATGACCATTTTGCAATGAATTAAAGAACATGAAGATGACATGTAAAGGCTGATTCTTTTAATAATTGCTGCTATCATATCGTTGAATAGTGGGGGAATTGGCTCAAGATTGTTTAAATTAAATTCAAGTTTTAACTAACAAAAGAATGGTTAAAGCTTTATTATAATTCTATGGTTATAACTTATGGACTATGGTCATTGTGCCTCATAGTTTGACTGTAAATTTTAATATTGGATAACACACAAAGCTTATTGCGTTTGACATAAAATAGCATTTGGAACATTTAATTTTAACTTTATTTAAAAATCTTTGCTTTTGACTGGATACTGACAGATGTCATAGTAATTTTTTTTTTAAATTTGTCAAATTTGGTATATTTTGTTTATTAATTCAAACATTGAAAATGAGGTAATGTTTTATTCTTTTAAAAAGCTATATTTAGAATTTTAATAATAATAATTGTTACCCATTATTTAATTGTTAGATTGTCAAATTTATATATTAATTTTAAATATTATCTATTGTTAGCCAAGTGAAGAAATGAAGAAATGAAGAATGCACCAATTGGCAAACCTGATGAATTCTTTGGAATGGTTAGCAAAACATCAGCTAATTGCCAATCAATTTGAATATTCATGTATTTTTCTAATCTTGTAAATAAACAACCTAACAACTAAATAATGTGTAATATTTTTGTTGTTATAAAAATTCTACACATAGTGTTTTAAAACAATAAACATTGCTGAGACAGTCAAGGGAGTATACAGTAATAAGTGTCAAGAGAAAACATTCTTTTGACACTGTTTTTTTGGCTATGTAGGATAAACACTGTCAAAAATAGAATAACATTTTTTAAAAAAAAAGGTAACACAAATATAGGAGCAGTTTTGTACATTTTGTGAATGACTGAACCTTACAAAAAAAGTTTCATCCAGGAGATTCTTCCTTGAATTATATTCTATATAGATGGATAAGATCAACTGCAGTTGATAATGATCAATAGTTAAAAATAATCAATATTACAGATGCTAGAGACAACATATTAAAAATATTCAAATTTCAATACATGATATCATTTATACCAAGTTTGGCTATGTTAGTTGCTTTGATATGTGTGATGTCCACATAAGTGAAAATATTTTCTACAATTATCCACTTTTACAAACAAAACCTTCAAATATAATCATATCTGAATGTTTTACTTGCAGAACAAATTATGACAGGCAATAGAACTTTATAATACTTTACAACAACATTGAATGACAGAGATTGTGAGTCAAGCAGAGTAAAAAACCAGGCTTCATCGAAAGTAAAAAATTGTTACTATAAAGTTTTCATTCATCCAATTAGATTTGAACTGTCAATTATTCTGTTTATTTACAGAATTCACTTAATAGAAAGAAAACATTAAATTCCCTTGAGAGCTAAAAAAAAATATAACTAGAATATTTCTGTACTGAGAAAGAGAAAATGTTCTGGAATTATGGGTTTTATGGAGTTGTCTAAAAGATGGCAGAAGATAATAGAACAAAATGTTATATGTATTATTCAATATAATTCATGTTGAATATTTTAAAAATGTCTTATTTTTTATTTAATGAATAGAACAAACTTTTTACACAACTCAATATTTGCAATAATACTCAATATACAAAGACTAAATTTAAATTTAGTTTTGAATTGCCCAATTTTTATAACATTCAAATTTATCTGAAAATTGCAAATACATTCTCATACCGAGTATAAAAGATAAAATTTTAATTTTAATTTATAAAAGCATTTAAAAGAAAAGACATGTATAAAAACAGCTTGATCATTTTTCTTAAAAAATATTTACTGATAACTAATTCTGGTAATTTAAAATTTTTTAACATGTAATGCTTTAAAATTTAAAAATTAAATGCAAATTAATAAATGAAAATATTTAAAATCTAAAAAATTATATTCTTTATGTGATTCTAGAAATAAAACAGATTGCTTTTGATTATAACTAACAAAAAAATCTAGAAGCTTCTTCTATGTGCAATGTCCCTTCAGGACATTGATGATCATGGCTCTCCACAATTTTCTGTTCTGTGTAGCACTTAATAAGTTTTGTCTTTTTATTATCTCTCCTAAACCTTGTTCTGCCATTCATTTACTCAAGTTTACCAAGTAGGTTATGCATAGCTTTATTCTGTCCCTCTTGCCTTCAATCTGTCCTGTTTCAAGCCTTTTCCAAATTATGTGCAATAGAAATTTCAACTGTCAACCTGATGTTAAGTATAAGTGTCCTTTTTAGAAGCTTAGTAATAATAGATGAAAGAAAAATTTTTGTATTAAATGTTCTTTTGGTGTCATTAAAAAGTGTTAATAAACATTTTTATGATTCAAACAAATGTAGTGTATCACCATGCTATTTTTTAAGCTTTTGTGATAAGAAAATGAATAACATTGCAATTTTTTATATTTAAATCTTCCCCACAAATACAGATTTTGTAATAGTTACACAAGCAAGAACCACACAAGTGATTGAGGTAACCTTATAGATAATGAACAAAAAGATTATTTACCTAAAAAACAAAAGCAAACATTAGATAGAGTATTGAAGGAATGAAAATAGAGGTGTTACTCTTCTTAAAAGGCTATTATCAATTATATAGGGAAAAAATAGAAACATTCTTGTGACATTTGTTCTTGAAAGGAAATAGTCACTAAAGTACTTCTATTGTCTAATAGTAAATATTATACTAACTGTAGAGTACCAGAACAAGAAGAGTCACACAAAAATATTTATATATATTCAGAGATTGGTAGATAAAGGGAAGGAGAAATATGCATGTATTTTTAAGCTGTTAATAGATTGTTTTCAAATCCAAATATTAATATAAAGCATTATATTTAGTGGATACACATGTTTGAGCAGATTACTTTGCTTTTCCTTTCTTTTTAAACAGTGAAATCAATATCTTTCAGCCTAGAGATTGAAAGTCATGCATCCCAACAAAAATGAAATATGTATTCCCTTTTTAATCTGGAAAACCACTTCCAAGACAAGTGAACTTTACCATTAAGCTATGAGAAGCTATCACAGTAAAGCAAAGCATAAAAAAGTGCACATTCCTTGTTGGGACCTTTCAAAGACCTTTGCTAAATTTATTTTAATACCTGAAACATAAAAAATAATTTTTAAGCAATTAATGTTATTTTTTTTTAATCCAACATTATTACTTATTACTATAAACATTATATTTAATGGATAAACATGTTTGAGTAGATATGTTTTTTTTCTTTTAAAACAATGAACTTGAACTCACTACCAGCCTAGAGATCAAGAGATTATCATAGCCCTTTGCTACTCCATTCATGTAATCATGGCCAATGCAATATTTCTTCAAGACCTCGACCGTTTCTTCATTGTGTTACTCCACTTCTTTCAATTCAATATAACAAGTGTAGTGGACCTCCTCGAGTGGGTGTGACATAATATGGCTTGTATGCCCAAAGACTTAACCAGCAACTACACAACACCAGCACTGGACATTTAAATTGAACTTTCTTCCTTTTTGGCTATATATCATCCAGACTCAAACAACCTATTCCATACACTTCAGTTAAATGCAATGGAAGGTTTATCATTGAACTTAACCAGCAACCATTCAATGATTTCACCACTCAAGCACATTTGTGTTTGCTCAACACCCACAGAGCCCACCTATGGTTTATACTGCAACTGCTGAGTGGACCTTAGTTACAGTTTCTGGGAGAGAGCATGTTATTATTGTGAGACCAGAAACTACCTACACAATAGACTCTTCCAGGCCTATATTAAGTAGGCGACATAGCACTCTAGAGAGTGACAGTGAGAGTCTAGTATGATTACCAGTGTTGGACACTAACTTATAGTAAGCTCTGCTTACACTATCTCTGTAACCTGTTGTTAATATATCTTTCTTACATCTAATCCGTGTTTTACTTCTGTGGGCCCAACTTTGGTACCCACATCAGTTATCTAGTGTGATCAACAATTTGAACAAGGCCAGCACACTCAAGCCCTCAGCCATGATGACTTGTGACTTTGTGCTAGCACAGCTATCAACGGCCCACAAGAGTTACATCTACACAATTTCACTCACAAAGCTTGAATCACTATCACTTTCCAAACGTGCCACACACTGGGATACCCCACTCCAGACTAATAACATCAGAAAGTCTCCTTCCTGACAAATCGACCATGGTGAGTTTCGAACCCAGGTCTCATGGTAAGAAAGCGAACATTCTAACCATTCGGCCATGCACCCATATATATATATATATATATATATATATATATATATATATATATATATATATGTTTGATTTACAACTACAGCAATATACTAATTTCAAAATGATTCTTTGATATTAATCTATAAACAATGAGAATAGTTGCTTGTTTTGAAAATTAACATCTGAAATTTTCATATTTTGACTGGAAATTACAGAAAATATGGTCAAATAATCAGATATGAGCATGTTTCAAGATAAAAACAAAAAGGGTGGTTGTAAAGGACACAGTCTGACATAGCTATGAGATAAATTATGATTTTAAATTTTCATTGAACAATGTTCAAGTTTTATCATTTAAGAAATATTAGGTTAAGTGCATTGACAAAGAAGAAAATTATTTTGAGAAATATTTTTCATGATGAGACTATGGACTTAATTTACACAGGTATATAGCAAATATAAAATTACAACTATGATCACCCATGTTCTGAAAGGACATGGCACACAGAAGAAGAAGAATACTAATAATATTAAAATAAAAGATTAGTTATAAATAAAATAAAAATGAATTTTTTATGCAAAGTTTTCTTCTCATACTGAAAAGAAAGATCAATTGATGAAGTGTTCAAGAAAAAAACTAACATGGTTGGTTACTATAGCAATGACTGTTGGCAGAAAAAAAAAAAAGGTACCTATTTTTAGTAAGTATATTTTGCATTATTGAAGAATAGATAAATTGGAACAAGGAATCTAAGGTTTTTTTTATGGCATAAAAAAAAATAGAAAAAAAGGGAAACATCTGAGTTGGTGATGAAAATAAAGTGAATTGAATAAGAATATTTATTGGAGAATAACCATGGTGGTTTTGCAAATAAGTCAAATGGAAAAGTGAGATATAGAGTATCAATAAATATACATATTTCATTTAACAAAAACTGTACATTTTATTCATTATTCCAATCTGTTATTTTTAGGGATTAACTAGAAAGTTCTGCACTCTTCCTTCACAATTTGGCCAAGTATCAAAAGTTTTGATATAAGAAAAATTTATGATAGTCTAAAGAGCAGTCATTATTATCTGCAGCTGAAATGATGATTTAGAACACACAACCTGAAACCTCATTAAGAATTATTACCAAAGAGCCGTTAGTTGGCATGTGAAGTAGTGGCCAGTGAAGTTGGTAGTTATCACAATCAATAATACACCTTGAATATCACTATTTCTTGAATTGCACAGCTTATCAAATGCTCTGATTAAGAGCGAATCTTGTTGGTAATCAAGAGAGAATTCTGATTGGACAAGAGCCACATCAACTGCTTTCTCTTTCCAAGAGACATCTAATCAATAGCTTAGGAAGGCTAAAGAGATTTTCCTTATACAGACTCCATAAAAACATTCCAGATGCAGGTTCACTGCATTTGATCCTAACAGATATAATAAGATTTCATAATTTTAATTGCTCATCATCAATTTTCAGTTTAATAACACTATTTCAGGTGTGTAGAACATACAATCAGGTCATTAATTATTTTATAATTTTCAGGTTTTTCATTTGAAATTACTCTCATGATAGCTCCATACAATTGTATTACATGGTAGTTATGCAAAATATCTTATTTTTTTAAATGTTTTTACTTATCAACAGTAACCTATATATGGAAGATGACCTAACATAATGTTAAATGGCATATGATATTCTGACATTATCATTTGTTTCAGATGTATCAAGAGCATTAATATCATGGTCATGGCACTAGTTGTTAACTACAGTGACTTATAGATAGCTAGATTCTTAGCCAAACGAACTGAATGAATGACAGGTGGTTCTGTATAGATTCTATAAAGATATTTGTGATTATACACACCAATTTCATGTCACCTGTGAGGACCCTGGAGGTTGTGAGCAACAAGGGCCATATCATATCACCCTACTGCAGAGTGTCATTATTAATGCCATCACCGACATCAACGTACTTAACATTGTGATCAAGTCCTGGAGCAAAGAAGTAATCATATGTGCTCTGGCAGGACTCCCTCACACATGTTACCTGTGACCCAGGCTAATTATTTTTATGATTCTTACCTCCAATATATGACTTCCTAGCTATTAACACTCCAAGACTACTATATCTGGGTTATCAAGAGAGAGACTAACCAGTAACCCCACAATACCAATGATTCCTTGAAAGCCACAAATATGATGGCCTACTTAACAAGAAGCATTTGAGCATGTCTGACAATGTATCAGGACTATCTTCATGGCTGAGGTCAATTCAATTGAATAAACAAATTTTTGTTTTTAAATTGAAAATGTGTACAATTTTTTAAAAAATATCCGGTTTCTGTTGAGTAAATTTGTTTTATTTGTTCTGACTTAGAGAATATAAGTGACAGACACATTGTTTCTAAAGTTTAGCAAGATATTCTTGATTAGGTAATGAGGCAATAATTCTTTTGTTATGATGATATGTAAAAGTCATCAGTGACAAAATTTTGTAAATATAAATAATATGTCTAGGATGATCTGTTAAAGTATTGAAAATGTTATTTCAGAAAGTTTTCATTGATTTTATAGTAGTGCATATATCACCTTGAAACTCATTGAAAGATGTTTGTGAAAAACATGCTTGAGTACAATTGTTGAAGCAGGTTACAATATCATATACTAAAATATTACTTCCCAATTAATTCCATAAATTGATTTTTTTCAGAAAATTGTAATGAGGCCCAGTTTCAAAATTTCATTGTTTCTATCTTTTCTGCTTCTAAAGATGCAAATACAACAGAATGTTGTATGTTAGTATTTGCACATAATTCTACAAATATTTGTGATGCTTTTTCAGATTTAAGAGCAAAAAGTACAATAAAAACAAATATATGAAAAAGCGAGAATTGCTGAAGCTGGTCCATTTTAAATAATAAGCTTCTATATGAGTGGAAATTGTAGAACTAGAAGGATTTTTTTTAAATCTTATACCAATTCTATTTCACAGCATCACATGTTCAAAAATTTATAATTACTGAATAACATTTGTATATATTCAATAATTTATATGCCTTCCACATACATTAAATGTGATGAAGCTCACAATGAAAAAAGGAAGAAATTATCCGCAGTTCTTCATCTAAAACAAAAGCAAACAAATTTTATACATTTTATTAGGTTGGTGCAAAAATAATGACTTAATAATGTTGTTTTTTGACGTTAAAAAATACGTCAAAAAAAGACATTATTACGTCATTATTTTTGCACCAACCTAATAAAAGAGAAAAATCTTACATTATTGAGAATGACAAATAAACAGATGCAAAGATGGATACCATTAATAATATTTGTCATACAAATATAATAAGAATGAATTCACACACAATAAAATGATAGAAAAACAGTCTGAAAAAAAAAAAAAACTAATTTGGAAGGCCTGGCTATGGTTTACTACTGACTGCTTTGTTAAGATATTTGGATATCTATTCTACATATCAAAAATTATATGTAATTACTCTGCTGCCATTTTAACTGTCGTCATCTTGATTTAGGAAAAGATTTACTAAACCAGGCCTTTCATTGATTAGCAAAGTAATATAAGTTAAAAATGGAAAAATATCAATACAGTAAAGGTTTTCTTAATTTCAGCAGAAAATTGAGATTTCACATGTTAACTAGACTGTTATCAAATCAGTGTATTAAATACAAGATGGAAGGAAAAAGCAGAAAGCTCTATTTACTAAAGAAGTTTTATATGTAAATTTGAATACTATGAGTGACTAAAAATTATAAAGATATTGAATTCTAATTACAGTACATCCATTATTAACATGATGTTAATTTAATATCTGTTTTATAATAATTCAATCTAATACTTTTCAGAAAGTTAGATATAAAAAGTTATCAAAATGTTATAAAATGTATAAAATTAAACTATAAAATTAAATGTACTGGAAGATACCTTTAGCAAAAAAATTCTTGCAAATATGATCAATGCTAAGGAATCCAAACTGCCAATATGAAAAAACATTACAGAATACTTTTCATAATAAAAGAAGCAGGAGATTGTAGTAAACTCAACCAAGTACATACTTTATATAGATATATATATATATATATATATATATATATATATATATATATATATATATATATAAAAATTTAGAAAAATATGATAAACTGGAAAGGTTTTTTGTGACGTGTTTCATCCGTTAGGATTTCATCAGACTTGGCTTTGATGATGTTGCCACATCTACACATGTGCATGAAGCGAGAGATGCTGGTAGTTTCAGAATCTTTTGAAAGGATATTTTTTGAAAGATTTTTTTTCCCTCAATCCAGTTGAAATCACCTGTATTCTTTTTCTTTATTTCTCCACCCACTTTGTTCCTGATTATCCCACACTGACAATATAAAATCTACCAAGAATGGTGATACATTGTAAAAGCCTGTAATTTAATGCCAAATAAATAAGAGTGAGTAGATGTTGTTATTGTTGAATATATTTATTTACTTTTTGTTATTGTAATTATTAATTTAATTTGATAAATTATTTCTGTATTTATTTAAAATAATAGATTTTGATTTAACTGTTTTCTTTTAATTTTTTAATATTTATTATGCTCATGTATGTTGGTTTGGGAAAAGAGTATATTTTTTTAGAAAAGGAGCTATTTGAAAAAATCTGGGGTTCAGATTTACATTTTGTCAAGATTCAATAATGACATTCTCAAGAATCTTCTATCCAAGTAAGTTATTTTGTCTTTTAATAAGTGTGGCATTTTTTTAGATCAAAGTTGTGGTTGAACTTAGAGCCTTGAGGACAAAGTGCTTCCTTGGGTCAAGAGGGTAGTTGCTGGAAGACTATGTCTGGCAACAGGACTCTGCACCATGCCACACAAGCAGTTATGGCTGTCAGGCAATTTCTGCAACCACATCACCCCTTACATCTGGCCACCTAATTCCCCAAACTGCAACCCTCTTGATTATTATGTGTAGGGTGCAGTTGAGTGAGAGACCAACAAAACTCCTTGTAACACCAAAGATGAACTAAAGACAAATATTATAGCAGCATTCACCAACTTAAACAAGGAGACTGTTCAGAAGAGTTGCATGAGATTCCAATATTGTCTGGAGGCTATGGTTAAGCCAAAAGGCAATTTCATTGAATAAATTTACTCTTTAGTATTTCAAGATATTTTTATGTAATTTTGGTAAATATATCTGTTAAAACGAGATCTCAGTGTTATTTTCATTTTTGTATAATTTAGATGACAATTTATCCATCGAACCCTGTATACCTGCTTCAGAATTATTATTGTGATAGACATTTTTGGTTTTGATTAGATACATAATAGTTTTGGATGTGGTTGTAATTATTTTGATATTGTTAAATAATTACGCACAGAAAATTAACAAGACCCTTGCTCTTTAAAAAGGTTTTTGAAAAAGTAATTTACTTAAATATATCCATATATGAACAATTTAGCATAATGTTCTTGTAATAAATGAGGTGTTTTGGAACATGGAAGAGACGTGTATCATTTTCATGTTCCAAAACAACTTCTATCTGCTTAGCTACTCATCTGATACAAATTTCAAAAGATAATAATAATTGTGCATGAAGAACAAGAAAATATTTTTATTATATTTTATAAATTAGCAGGAATAATAATAATAATAATTCTGTCTTCACTCCTCCTTTTGCATGAACTAAATAGTAATAACTATGGATACAAAATAAATACAAAGTCTTTCATCACTTATTCTACATGGATGACTTCAAATGTTTTGCCAAAGATGACAATGAATTGAAAGGTCTCCTTAATACTGTAAAATGTTTTAGTGTTGACATTGGTAGGGGCATCAGATTAGATAAAAATGCAAAGTAACCTTCAATAAAGGAACACACTGAATAGATCTTGATTTTGTCATAAAGAAGAAGCATATAAATACCTAGGAGTTAGTATCTGTCTATATTTCTGAGATGAGGTATTATGTACACTATTTACATTATTTGGACTATTATCCTCATCATTGTCACCATATTTATTACGTTTTGGAAATTGTACACTCTTCAGGTGTTTGGAATGTCGAACTGGGGTAGACTGTTCTAATTCTACATGCCATGTTTAATGGATGTCAGTTATCAGTTATCCCCTGTTATTTCCCCTCTCCAAGTTCTCCACTGCCTTAACCAGGTATTGAACTCACATGGTTCACTTGTCACTGGATCTAACCAACACCTTTATCCACTGTGCCATGTGCCCTTGAGGACATCTGTGGAATTTCTGGGTATTATAAACCTAATGTCTTCAGCAATCATTTTTTACCAGTGCTGATATTGCAATTTTTGTTATTATCATTGCATGCTTTTAATATGGCGACAAAGATGAGGATAATAGTACAAATAATGTAAATAGTGTACCTAGGAGTCAGTGATAATGAAATACAGCAAACCTAAAGGAAGGAGAAAATAAGAAAAGAATACTGCAGGCCTGTGTGTCTAATATTAAATACCAAGTTGAATTCACAAAACAGAATATCAGCCATAAACACTTTGGCTGCCCATTTCATAAAATACATTTTCAACATCCTTAACTGAACCATAATTGACATTAAGTGAATGGATGTCAAGAGGAGAAAGCTCTTAACTTGTCACTACATGCATCATCTTCCTAAGGCCGAAGTTGGTCATCTGTATGCATGCAGATCCAAATGAGGTAGAGGATTATTTCAACTAGAACTGTCTTAAAAAATGAGAACAATTGGCCTTCAAAGATACCTAGAAACTACAGAAGACTGAATGATGATCTGTGCCAAAGAACATGAAAAAAATAAGAAACTTTATTCTGTGATAAAGGAAGCCAACAAATTCGAAAGGGAATTTGAAGTGGATGAAGAAGAGCAAGTAAGTTATAACCTGACTATTGCAGCAGCAAAGAACCTAAAAAAGTAGATAAAAGCAAATGCAATTGATCAAATGCAAAGGCAAGATAAACCTCTTCATGGTCTTAAACTCTGCCTGTGTCAAACAAGCTGATGTAGACAAACCCTGTACCTATCAGTGGTTGCATAGTGAAAGATTGAAAGTTGAAACTGAAGGTTTTATACTTGATGCACAGAACCAATGCTTGCTAACTAGAAATTATCAAGCACACACACTGAAAAATAGTGATGACTCTAAATGCAGATTATGTGATGAATATCTAGATACAATTGACCATCTTGTATCAGATTGCATGGTAATAGCATCCACTGAATACAAAACTTGGGATGACAGGGTGGGAGAATATCTGTACTGGAAAATTTGTAGTGTTTATGGAAAGTAAACTATAAGAAATTAGTATGAACACCATCCATACCCAATTACAGATAAGACCTTTAATATTAGGTTGGTGCAAAAATAATGACGTAATAATGTCGTTTTTTGACGTATTTTTTAACGTCAAAAAACAACATTATTACGTCATTACTTTTGCACCAACCTAATAATTTTATGAGATTTTACAATACAAATAGACAGAACAATCAAAACGAATTACCCAAACATAGTAATCAAAGACCACAAAAAAAGAATGTGCTTTTGTATTGACATGGCAGTTCCTGCAGGCTTGTAATGCAACTTTGAAGATCTTCAAAAAACTATTAAAATACAAGGATCTTGAAGAGGAAATCTAAAAAAGGTGACACATGAAGACATCAATAATTCCAGTTGTGGTTATGGCCCTAGGTTTGATTGAAAAAGGTTCTGATAGACTCATTAAAGAGAATGCTGGCAGCCTTAAAGAAATACAAAAAAAAATCACACAGTTCAAACCCTACAAAGAGTTTTATCTATGTGTATTTTTTTTTTTTTTGTTATTTTACACATGTACAGTGAAAAATGTCAATGCCATTTCTAACATTAGGCCTCTGGTTGAAGCCCAGAAGGAAATAAGTATACAACAGAAATCAAAGGCAGTGATGGTATTACTATTACTTTTTCTTGTTGTTGTTGTTGTTGTTGTTATAATAATAATAATAATAAAATCCAGTATCTGTTAAGCATAAGTATCAGCTTTGCTGATAAATATTTAATCATTTGAACAGCCACTTATAGACTAAGGGACTAAAACAAATAATAGTATTTTTTCACAGAACCTTGCCGGTATAAAACCATTCAATACTAGAAATTGAGTTAGCACAAAACAGTAGAGTGTAAACTGAGATGTCTTCATATATTAAAGATAAACACAAAATGAAAAGGATAAATTGCTATGAAATAATGACTTCCCATGCAAATACAAATTTGATGAATGAAAATGAATGATATCATTTTTTATATTCATAAACATGATACAAGTCCATAGGTAAATTTGCATAACACTAACTAGAAAAGATGGGTGAAGATTTATTTTTAAAAATCAGAGAAAAAATATTAATACAGTCAACATAATCTGTCCTTTTGTTTATGTATTTCTTCATCTTGGTAGCAGGTTGACAATTCCACTCTTAAAGAATTCTTCATTTGGAGAACAAATAAATTCAATGAAAGATTTTTCAATTTTATTCTAGTTAAAGAAATTTTTGCTTGTAAGAAATCTCTCAGCTTGTATCAGAAAATAATTGTTATCTCCAAAAAATTTTTACAATCCAAAAATATGTTTTGGCTTAAAAAGGTTCATAAGCCATAAAAAACAAATCAATCAATCAATCAATCAATCAATCGAGTTTGTAAGGAAGTAGTCTACATGTTTAATAAATGGCAATCTGTAAGAAAGAAGTTGGGTGAATATATATATGGTATGTTACAGAATGGAAAGAATTATTATTTTGCAAGTCCTGGTAGTATTTATCCTGAAAAAAAAACAAAAAAAAAAACTTGCAAACTCATGCCAATTCGAGTAAAAAAAAAAAAAAAAAAAAAAAAAAAGATATGGAATTTAAAAAAACAACAATTAATAAGACATGTTGCAAAAAAGTAAAGAAATAAATGAAGTCAAAATAAAGAGAGGTTGGAAGAATAAAATAGACTTTGCACTATACTGATATACTGACTTAGATACACTAATTACACTATGAAATGACAAAATACTGGTCTTACAAAATCACTAATAATGAGTTTAATTATCACTGGATATTCAGAAAATGTGCAGTCATGTTTTAGAATTTAGTACATACATATGTTATAAGTTACAAAATTGTCAGTAAAAAACGTAAAAAACAAAAGAATGTAGAAGGAGAAGGCAGTTTTCTATGTTGTCAATTGGGAGTCATTTCAAATTCAGTATGTCTATTATGGTATTAAGAAAATGAGTGATACCTTTTGACTTGGCTACATTATTGCCTGATATTTTTGAAAAGACCACATTTGATGCAAAGTGTTCTTATGCTGGGTAAGTTCTTTAATTCTATTTCTAGACCTTGTTTCTGCCTCAGCACACAATACCAAAAATGGTTTGTATCAGGTTTCATAGCAAGTTAGCTGGGAAATGCAGACAAATGCAAATATAGTAAAATGCAGAGTATTAGTTTTCATTGTTGGTTTTGCTTTACATGGAACATTTACAAGAAATAGGGAAGAGGAACAGAACATAGCAAAATGCACACACATGTACACAGAATCTGCAATCAATACTTACTCATCAAGATCTCATCTAATCTATAAACAACATTCTCTGTGCATGTGCTGCATAAAACAATTATAAAAGAAGCATGTGATCATTTTCAATAAAATTGGAGATTCATATTTTTGCCAATTTATTCTCTTTAAAGCTTTGTAACTGATTAGACATTTCTCCAAATTCAATTGTATTTTCTCGACTTAGAAACTGTCTGAGAAAATCATGACTAAGCTCTTGACAAAAATAAATTAAAATTAAAAAATGATAAGTAAGAATTCATTGATAACTGCAAACATACTTATTAGTATGTAAGATGGAATTTATGAAAATCAGTTGGATGTTTAAAATTTTTATTCTGTTCTCATTGGCTTCACTGTATAAAAGCATCATTAGAACAAATGAGTAAAATCTAAGGAAAAACATTAACATGGAAAACTTGCTACATTGTGTGGTTTAGTTAACAAAATTTAAAATAATTATCTGTCAGTAATTCAATAAGTACATAGAAAACCTTAAAATGCAATGTATTTTATCCTAAAATTTAAAATAAAATATATAAAATTGTACATATGTACATTGATCCTATACAAATATGCCTAAATACATATAATATACATATATCATTATGTATTTGTGTGTGTGTGTGTGATACATAATATGAAAATGGATAATTGAATATGTGCATAAATAAACTGAACATTACTGGCAAGTATATATAAATAAACTTGCACACACCCATCCACCCAATTGTCTAAATAAAATTCACCAAGGCAAAATTCATCAATCTTTTGCTGTTTTTTATATGCATTTATAACATTATTGATGCATTAATGTGGACATTAATGTATCAATGTTATAAATGCATATAAAATCATAGTAGATAATTGTTTGTTTTACATGACCACTTTAAGAAACATTTACATATTTAATTATTCATTCAATTTCCGCAAAAAAAAAAAATCAACAGGCAGGAAATCCTATTGGATGGCATTTTGTGTTAGATAATTATTTATGTCAGTTTTGTATGAGATTAAATGTTCCCATTGTGTTTATATCTGGTGATTGATCAAATTTTAATTTCATTTTTATCATTAATAACATTAAGGGTGCATTCATTTAAAAAAATGAATAAAATCTAGTTTGGCATTTTTTTGTACAGGTATGTATATATGAAAAGTCAGAGAAAATAAGGAAAAATGATTCTGAGGAACATTCTTAAATAAACAAAAATTGTTATTTGCTTCATTTGTTCAAAGTATGATATTTATTTTCTATCAAATATTCAATATTTGAGAAATAATATACCAATAAAGTTTACATGTTCACAATTTTCTGTACATTGTTAATAGAATTTTCTTCAAATGTTACTGATTCCTTGAAATTCTTTGTTTATTAACTGTTAAATCTGAATCATATTAAAATCAAATAAAAATGTATCTTAGTAATGATAAGCTAGTCAAACTATACACACACACACACACACGATACCAATACCTATAAATACATGTATATGTATAAATATACATTTAACTGTTACATAAGGAGAAAAAAAGATTCTTGTGATTTTCTGTAGTGATTTAGATCAATGTTTTTTTTAATCTTGAGTCTCCACCTACTCAATTAAAGAAGCTCAATAAACACTTATATTTACAATCTGTAATCCTTTGTCTAATTCAATATTTTTTTTTTATCAGTTTTCATGAACACCAAAATCCAGTCGGAGTCGGATTACAAAAAAAAATTATACTCAATCCGATTACACTACATAAAGTACAAAAAACTACACAAATTACTTTACAGATAAATTGTCACATACAAAAGCATGTGTAAACTTCAGATTAAATAGTATGTAGATTTTGTTGTTAATTTTGTTAATGAAGTCATTTTATATTCAACTTTGTACTGAAAAACTAGTATTATTTTTCTTTTAATTTTAAAGTATCTTTCTTACAATAGCAGTATATGAAAATTAAGATAGTAATTGGATAAACTATTAGTTGGCAATATATTTATATACTAAACATTCATATTGATCTGCTAAAAAATCTACATTTATTTTCTATACTAAATTCTCTGCAATTATTTTTTAGGTTTGCACAAACATAATTCAAATGTGTTCAGTTCAGAAAATAGTTAATAAATAGAATGACTGAAGTAGCATTTCAGAAATGCTCTCAAAGTTTTTTGAAAACACAAATTCTTTTGGATTGACCAAAATGTAATTGCCCTTGTAAGCTGCAGTGTAGGTCAATAACTGATCAGGACAGAAAAAACAAAAAAAAGATAATGGCTGGTAACTTGTCCAATTTGGTGTCTAGATATGACTAAGTGCATACTTTGAGAACATGGACTAACCAGCATTAAACAAAAAGTATTTGAAGACAAGATTAAGTTGTTGAAAGATGTATAAACTTCCAGATGCAATGAAACTAATGGGAATTTGTCAGGAAAGCAAAATGACCCGTGCTATACAATAAAAACAGTGAAATTTGGGAGTAAGAGTTTCAAGCTTTGGTGACATATGAAAAGTGAATTCAAGAAAGTAGGTTAAAATTGACAGTAGCTTGAATATTGCCAAATACACTGACTTGCAGAAAAACCAGGTAATACCAGACTTGGATGATGGCAAGATTTCTCAACTTGACAAAGTTCCATGCCACAGACATGTGCAATACAATAGAATCTGGTTGATGAGGATGTCACTATACATAAAGATTAGTTAGGTCAGAGTCATACTTAAATATCATTGAGTAATTATTGAAGAGTTCATCAGAAGAATCTACACCATCTTAAAGAGTTGTGGGAGCTCAATCACAAACAATGCCATCTAACAATATGCATCTCTCCCCAGATATGATAATTAAGTATGGAAATGACTCCAGTTGGGCTAATGTATCATCTGTAAAAAATGCAATGTAAAACATTCATATATTTTATAAGTTGACAATTATTACAAATTTACAAGTTTTAAATGACCAATAATTTCTGCACAAAACTGTTTATGTTAACAATTCTTTATCTAAGTTTGGTACAAATGGATTATTATACTTCTTTAAAAGTTAAGAAAACTTTGTTCTTAAACAAAGGGAAACATCATTTTCTTAAACATAGGTTTAATTAATAAAAAACATATTTATTAGTCAAATATTATTTTTAGTAATAGTACTATAATTGTTATTCTTAGTTTCTTGTACTGCATAGTACATTTTGTTCTCAGTTTTCTTTTTGTATAGAAATAATATGAATCCAAGTTTCATTTAGTTGTTTTTAAATTAGAGAGTTATATTCTCTTATACAACTATTCAGTTTTTGTTTTCCTGAAATCTTTATGAAAGTATTAAGAGATTTCTCACAAGTAGTCAGGATGTAATATTGAAAATGTTAACTTTACATCAAATACTAAAGGAACAAGGATTTTATGTTTTAATTTATACTATTTTTCTGATAAGCAAATAAATATATTTAGAGTTGATTGAAATAAGTTACTTTTCAAGGTCAATAAATTAGAAAAGACTTTCAAGTGGATTAGTTTCTCTTTTGAAAAGAAGATCTGAAACTAAAAGTAAATGAGGAGTGGGGATTTATTCCAGAATAATAAAAAGGTCATATGAAATCATTATTACAAACCTACCAAGGCTTGGTACACAGCTAGACTTTCTTCCAATTCCTTTGTAGACAGACAATACAGTAGAAGTCATTCAGTATGAAAATGGATAAATGCCATAAAACTCTTTTTAGAGAACAATATCTTCTATTAGAATCTGTTCAAGAAAGATGGATTTCTGTATTGTATTTTTATCAACTACTTATCTAAATTTGTCTGGTTGTGGCGATAAAAGATATTAGGAAATCAGTTATGGTTGTTTTGCTATTATAATTATCTGACTATCCATTGCTGAAGAAGGTTATTGGTGAAAATAACAAATATGAGAAGCATTTTTCATTAAAATTTTTGCTATAAAATTGTTTTATAAAAAGAACAACAAAAATAGTCTATTTTAAGATACAACAAGATGTAAATACATCTTTTGTGTTATAAAAAAATAAAGAAAGTAGTTAGTCCTAATGATGTAAACAACTTTCCATCCAACAATCTCCCATTATCCCAGAAATTTATGTTGAATAATATCTACTTTTATTAACAGAAATCTTCAATTTGCTGATCTGTTAAAGAGACCCTCTTCCAGTCTCCACCTACTCCTGGTATTCAAAGATCTTATTACAATATGTATTCATACCTTACAGGAATATCAAGTCAACCATTTGCCTTCTTAGAACATAACTGTCCAATCAGAAGTTCTGGGGTATATTATACAATGCTAATATATAATTTGACAAACTAGTGTTCTTACTAGATAATCCTTTAATAGAAGAAAGGCATAGAGCCTATATAAAGCATTTTATTTTGAAACTTTGAGAGGTGAGGTATCAGTTTTTTTTATAGAAAGCATATTGTGGTAGACTACAATTTTTGTATGAGCAATAGTCATATTGCTATGAGAAACTGCTTGTTTGAGAGAAACTGTTTGCAAAAAGAGAAAGAGAATGAGGACAATTAGGCAGTTTCTAACAGTCTCTGATAATACATTGATTCAACTGTTACAATTTACCTTACTTCTGTTATAGATAAGCGTATGGTTGCAAGAAAGAAATATGACAACAGCAGAAATAGATTTACGTGGTTTATTTCAACAGGAACGTGAGGGTTTGGGACAGCTCCCTTGTGGTAAAGTTCATAAGCCGGCTTCGGATCTAGGTCAATCTCTCATAGTAGTTCACACATGTTGACACTGGCACTCCCTGCTAATAGCTGGTGTCGCTCGGTCTGACCGTGACAGGTCTCTACACTGGCCACCTGTTGACTGCCTGTTAAACTTCCGTGTGACCCCTTTTATAGTGTTTTTTATGGCTTAACAGGCTCAAAAAACGAAGCGAGTATAATTAGGAGGGAAGCATTTTTATTGGACGAAAAATAGAGCACTTTAAATATTATTTTATTTTTGACCGGAACTCGAGTGCCGGGAACATTTGTAAACGAAGATAATGTTCATTTTGTGACGGGGCTTTGTCCCGTTCACATCCTGTTCTCGCTCTTGAGTATTTGCCTGTAAATCAGCCAAGATATGACTTATTTTATTTTATAACACTTCCTCTGGGGTCATTAAAGATTCTAATAAAAAGAGAGAACTCTCTCTCATTGACGGACAAATAATTATTGCAAAATTTAAAGTAATTGTCGAGCAAAAAAAACATTAAAGTGAAAGAAAATTTTTTTATTACAAGAAATAAAACCCAAAAATAAAGAGTGTAAATAATATGATTTCTATTTTTTACAATACTGTTAAAATGTATGAATTGCTATGGTTCATGCTAAAATTACAATGATGCTGGGATAATGTAATCAGGAGTAATCCCCCTTGTTTTATGATTAGCTCCCTTTGGAGAACTCTTTTCATTTGTAGAGGCTATAAATAATCACTACACTGGACTCAATTATTCTAGGCAGAATAAATCTCAGTGAGCATCGTGACACAAGCCAGTGTCCCATTTTGCAGTTTTGACTGGTGATTACCACTCGACTTTTCCTGACACTTTACAAACTTTTCGAACTGTAAACTACATTTTGTTAAATTTGATTTATTTTTACTGTTTTTCTTACATTCTTTTCTTATGACTGTTTTGAAAAAGTTTTTGATTTTTTTTTTCAGTTTTTTACCCTTCCCATTTTTTAATTTTGCTCCTATTCTTTTATTATTAGTTTTCTTTTTGATTAAATGTAGGGCTCTTAGGATGTCCAAGTTTCCATTACATAGTTTATTTGGATCATAGGCTTGTCCTGGTCCATGTAAACTTAGATAAACCTAATGTTAGGATGGCTAGCTACTGGAAATTAAACTGCTTTGGTGAGCAGGATTTCCGGGACCAGCTGCTACTAATGATACAAAAGGAACTGACAGGGTCTGTGGTTGGGAATGCCTGGTGGGACAAATTAAAATCTAAAATTAGAACGTTTGCTGCTGATTTTAGTCGTTGACTCATTCTAGATAGATTAGCAGTGCAAATGGGTGGTGAGCAAAAGGTAGATCAGGCAATTAAATCCTGTGATAGTGGGGAAATAGCTTTAGATATGGCAGAGTTGGCCTCCTTGCTTATCAAGAAGGATCAAGCTCTGGTAGTTAGGGCTAGGTTAAAAAAAATGTCCTCTGAGTTGATGAATATGGCATGCAGAGGAAAGTTGGAATGTGTCTTGACGGCATATCGCGTGCGTCACATTGCCAGATAAGCAGACTGTGACTACAAACACAGACATATGTGAGGCTTTAAGGGATTACTTTCAGGAACTGCTCAGTTCGACGCCTATTTAGCTGACTTTTCCTGCCTTGAGGCAGCTGATGCAGATGGGTGCAGAGTCTAAAATCTGGGATGTGCTGAGGCAGATTGGCATGGATAAATATCTGGTATTAGATTGTCTTCCTTACAAAGTTTACTTGAGGCAGTCACCTGTTTTTGTTTCTTTACTGGAAGTGATTTACAACAACTGGATGAAGCAGGGGTCTATACCTCAACACTTCACCAGGGGTGTGATCAAGTTGCTACGCAAGGATAAGAACGCTGAGGATGGGTTAGACAACTTTCGCCCTTTAAGCATATTAAATACAGAGTTAAAGGTTTTGGCAAATATCTTAGCCAACAATTTGCAGCTTGTCCTCTCTAGTCTGATTGACTCTGAACAGACTTGTGCAGTGAAGGGCATGACTATTCTGGACAACGTTCATATGGCCCACTTGATCATCAAGAAAATCAACAGTGAAGCCACGCTAATCAATTTAGATCAGTCCAAGGCCTTCGGAAGGGTTGACAATCAATTCCTGGAGGCTGATCTTTTGGCCACCGGCTTCGGGCCAGACTTTCGCACCTGGATCTGACTTCTGTATGCAACTTCCAGTATGTGGTGGAAATGAATGGGGTAAGGTTGGAAACTTTCATATTGTCTCATTCCATTCATCAAGGTTTTTTGCCCATGCTTTATGTTCTTGCGTTGGAACCTTTCCTTCGCAAGTTAAAGGCAAATCCGGTCCTATGCAGAATTTTCCTACCTGGTGCTACCATCTTGGTCAGGTATTCTGCCTATGCTGATGATGTTTCGGTTCTTGTGTCGAGCAGAGCCGAGATTGATAAAGTCAGTAATCAGTGGTTATGAGATGGTGACAGGGGCCAAGATCAACCATGATAAGTCTGTTGTCTTGCAGTTGGGTGCATGGAAGGGAGTTTCTCTTCCCAGATAGATGGGCCAGTCAAGATACTCGGCATCTGGTTCGGTCCTGATATCCTGCTGTATATGAATTGGTCAGAGGTACAAGAGAAGATCGAGATAGCAGTTAATCTGGAAGGAGGACGCCCAGTAAGAACGTCCCATCCCTGAGAAGTGTGCACTTGTGTGAGGAGGAGGCTGTTTACACCAAGCTGAATGCTCCTTCTACCAAGAATGTCATCTTGCTCTGAAATGCCACTTATGGGCGTAGGATAGCCTCTCCAACATCCAGGTGTTGTCTCAAAGGATATTATATCATGTGTTAGTCAGGGGGTATATTCATGATGAGCTGAAGAAGACTGTCCTTTTTCCCCATTCCCCATTTTGTACCATAGTACAAATAAATATCCTAAGCAGAATAAAGCTTCCTCAAGCTTACTCTTGGTCTCTTTTGTCATTGCAGATGCATTTTGGAATTTGAAGATCAAAGAAAACATAATCAAATATCTTTTATTTACACTATTTACATTGTTCAGACTATTGACTTTATCTTTGATGTTATAAAAGTTGTAATTTCAAACTAAACCCTTTATTTGGTCCATGGGGGTAGATTCCATATGTCATACCCTTTCTAGATATTTCAGCTTCAGTTAATTCCATTTAGTAACTCAATTCCTCAAGTTTTTGTTCACCTCTACTGTGGATAAAAGTGTTGGTTGAAGTAATCCAATGACTTGACCCAAAGAGTTGTGAGTTTAATACCTGGCGACAGCAGAGGTGAACAAAAAAGCATACAATGGACAAAATGTTGTGGATGGCGATAACGGTACAAACAATGTAAAACAATGTATTTGATTCTATTTACACTATTTAAACGCAGATTGTGTGTGTGTGTGTGTCTGTAACGTTTATATATTGGATCGGATTTCCTACATTTTTCAACCGATTTCAACAAAACTTCACAGGACTACATAAAATTACCTTGCGGTGGTTCTAACAGCACCAAAAATTGGAAAAACACAATTGTTTTTGCACAAAATCAATTTGAAAACACGATTAAGAGGCATTAATGAAAGGGGAACAACTCACATTGGGTTAAAAACCCAGGCTGTGTGTGTGTGTGTTCCTTTATATATGGGATCGGATTTCCTACATTTTTCAACCGATTTCAACAAAACTTCGCTTGTTTTTTGGCACTTGTTTTCTTATTGTCTTGCACACTTTTTTCTTTATTTTTACATTCAGAATGCTTTAAAAATTCCATTTACAAGACAATTGTTTATAATAAAATTCTATTTAATCGGTAGACTCATAACGATTGAAAACAATATTTTTGTTTGAGTTTGAGTTTGGGTTTGACCAATTTGTAAAAAAAAACAAAAAACAAAACAACAAAAAAAAAAAAACTAATTCAGACATGCGTGTCCGTCAACCTTAAACAATAATCTAATGATCTCTACTGATTGTACGAATCCAAACATCGGATAATTCTTTATCTTTAGGGAAAGATAATTCCACATACTTTAGGGCCGTTTTTATAATTCCCTTTGCAATTTGGTACAAGGCATCTACAAGGAATTGGTTCTATTTGAAATTAATTCAATATTTAAAAGAAAGTATTAAGAAATAATTTAAAAATGCCAACGTAAGAAATCTGATAGATAAAAAACAAAAATATTTCGAAGAGGATAATTATTAAGGAAAGAACACAGTACTTACCTTGTACCCGACTTTTCTGCTCGATTCCTTTTTCTTTCTTTTTTTTGTTCATGCAGGTGAGTCTTTTACGAGGGGGGGTCTGTGTGTCCTGCTTAGGGGTTTACGAGAATTTTCGTCGTTTCCTCAGTGGACCTCGACTCATAATTGACTTTTTAAACTTCAATAATTGTCCACACATGGGTGCCTTTTCGGGCGCCAAGGTCATCCCACTCCTCCCTTTACGGACGGCCTCCATTACACGCACTAACGCAACAGTATACACAATATTCGCTAAGAGAGAGTGGGTATTGTCACTCTCTCTCCATTCACCTAAGGTTTGTGTTGAGAGGGCACGGTCACTGTTACCGATTCTTTCCCCTACTTTAATGACAGCGATATCAACCGTGATTTCCTCTTTCACCGATTTGTTTAATAGAGAGTGGAACGTCACTCAAGGTCAACCATTTCTACTGAGTGACTCAGGTGTGCTTTCACACTTTTACATTTATTGTTGCCCACGTGCACGTACTTGGCTTACTTTATTCGCCAACTACAGACACCACAAGTTGTTAATTACGTGTTCTAGCTGCTTTTTTGTTTTATAGTTCCAACCCAACCCTACACACGTTAGCCAATTGTACTAAAACCCCATTTCCTTTTGGATTTACCCTTGGTTTACCTTTTTAAATTTTCACTTTTTCAGTTTCGTGTTCCCCTTTAGTAACATCTTACTTATTATAAAACGCAGATTGTGTGTGTCTGTACGTTTATATATTGGATCAGATTTCTTACATTTTTCAACCGATTTCAACAAAACTTCACAGGACTACGTATTTGAAAGCACGGTTAAGTGTATTGCATCCGTCCGGAAGTTACTGATGGCTGCTCAAACGTCCGAATGCCGTTAACTTCTGGTGACTCAGCGTTTATTTTCAGCGAACGATACACAAAAAGTAAACAAATGAAATCTAAACATACACAAGTCCTCCTAACTAAAAATAATAACCGGAAACTACTTTAAATACACATGGTGTCCAAATTTTTTTACTGTATTCAATAAGTAAAAATCATAAATTGTAAAAGATTACAGAAAGGCTACTAAATGAATAAGATTTGTTACATTATAATTAATAAACCCAAATAAAGTTAATATTTTTTGTATTAGACACGAGTGGAAGATATATTCAAATCAGAATTCTAATTATGAATCACCACAAGCAAAATATGCAATTTTTTTTTACTGTATTCAATAAGTAAAAATCATAAATTGTAAAAGATTACAGAAAAGCTACTGAATGAATAAGATTTGTTAGATCATCTTACTTATTATAAAACGCAGATTGTGTGTGTATCTGTTATTGGATCAGATTTCCTACAATTTTCAACTAATTTCAACAAAACTTCACAGGACTACGTAAAATTACCTTGTGGTGGTTCTAACAGCACCAAAATTTGGAAAAACACAATTGTTTTTGCACAAAATCAATTTGAAAACACGATTAAGATGCATTAATGAAAGGGGGACAACTCACTTCGAGTTATACTTATAAAACCCAGGTTAGTTATTTGTGTTTGTGTGTATGTTTGTGTTCGTTTATATATGGGATCGGATTTTCTACATTTTTCAACCGATTTCAACAAAACTTCACTTTTTTTTTGGCAGGTAGTGTTTCTTATTGTCTTGCACACTTTTTTCTTTATTTTTACATTCAGAATGTTTTAAAAATTTCATTTACAAGACAATTGTTTATGATAAAATTCTATTCAATCGGTAGACTCATAACGATTGAAAACAATGTTTTTGTTTGAGTTTGGGTCTGACCAATTCGTAAAAAAAAACAAAAAAAAACTAATTAAGACATGCCTGTCCGTCAACCTTAAACAAATAATCTTTGTCAATTTTATTTTTCAGTCTTTATGATGGTCGATACTTGATCAATCTCTTACTGTTACATCCCCGGGCAACGCCGGGCTCTACTGCTAATCATCCAATATTGCTGCTTCACTTGCAATGACTGAAACATAGTAATGCATTAGATGACCCAAAATGAAATAAGCAAATTCAAAAGCTTCTTCTTTGTGGGTTTCTTCTTGACAGCTTCAATGATTCTCTTAGAATGGTTTCTTTCTGGAACTGGATTTGGTGAGGTTGTTTGCTCCTCTTGAAACTTTTCCATACATTAAAAACAGTTTTTTGCAACCATCCAACTGTTTTATTACCTCACAATTTTTCATACCAGCCATTTTAAATGTGAAAAATTGATTGCATTTTATTTGAACCACCATATTTAATTAAACTGTAAGCAACAAAACAAATGAATGTTAGGAAGTCTTATGTAAAATTTTAAACTATTTTTACGAATAGGGGTGTTTTAATTTATGTTTAAAAACTGGGTAAGTTTTTATGCTTAAATAATGAGTAAATATATATGGTACACCAAGTAGAATGGTTCAGTTGAAACATTGTGGCAACAACATCACAATGAAGATGTACAATTTTCAAGAAAAAGCCATGAAAGTTAATGGCTCTTCTCAAAGGTATAGATAATATTAATATAATTATCTAAACATGAGCTAATTTTTGTTTTGTAATATCAAAATATATTATCTCTCTGTACCAAGTCCTTTTAAGATATAGGACATCATAGCTCTCCACTTTTCAGCAATACTTTCTCATTTACAACCCCACCTTGTCTTTATATCACTTTGATCAAACTTACTCCTAAATCATGAAACTACATTGTAAAAATTTCACAGGTTCTACAAGTTGCCTTAAAAATGATAGAAAAAAATGTTTCTTTGACAATAATTAATGTCAAAAGAAAGTAAATATATTATAAATACCAATCGATGCTTATTGGAAAACATCAACACAAATATCTATACAATATATCTCAATACAAATATGTCACATGGTAAAGAACAAATAACTGCATTGTAATAGTTGTTTCACCAGCTTCTAATTATAAAGTCAATAAACTTTATTACCGCTTCTAATATGTTTGCTATAAAAACAGTTAAATTAGGCTTTATCAAAAATAAATGTGTTTTTCCAAAGATTGTCTTTTTATATGAATGTTATCATCATTATTATCATTAAATAAAAAATCCAACATTGTTTGGATTTCCAATTTCCATTGTTTTTTGGGAAATTTATCCTTGATAAAATCCAAAGAAGAATCAGAAATATTATTGGTCACTTTCCCACCATCATAATGTTGCCTCCATTTGCCTTTTCTATAAATACTTTCATGGTAATTGTTCAGATAAGCTCTTCGCTATGATACCTAGACTTTTAGAAATTTAAGCGCAATACTAGCCTGGTGTTGAAATCTCGTCAATTTACAGTTGAGCTAGCTAGATGTAACCATAAATTCTATGCTAACAGTTTCTTTTCTCACTCATGGAACTTCCTTCTGGCTCCAAGCTTTCAAGCCAACTTTAATTTGCAAAAATCTAAATGATAATTGCTAACTAATGCCCTCCTGATTGCTCTTTCCAGTTCCTGCTCATTACTGTTTCTGTTCCTAATTCTTCATTACTCTGTAACCCCCTTGTGTCTTAGTGGCTTTACTGCCTTGCATTAAAAAATACATAAAAAAAGAAATGTTACTTTTCAAGAGCAAAATAAATTAAGATTTAAAAGATTTTTCTCATTCAGTAACAAACCAATCAAATAAGAACTTGTGTATGGCCCGTGTATTTTCATTTTCTTGGTAATATATTTAAAAATGCTGATTCACAATAAGTAATGTATATTTCCTTAATCCTTTATATAATTAAAAGACTTAAAGTAAAATAATATCAACATTTTTAACTAAGTTAAAGTAAGAAAAACATTTCTCTGTGATGTTTAGTGCTCTTTTATATTCTGTTAATGTTTTCATGGAAAATGTGCCAAGTAAATACATAGACTGCTTCTTCCTTTCAAAGATCTTAAATGAAACATTTGAAAATTTGGACTAAACAATCATTTTAATAAATAATCCCACAAATATGGACTAAATACCAAAGCAACAGTACACTTCTTTTTTGAAACCTTTATTTATTGGAAGTTTTCCATTTGAAGTCATTCATTCAAGAAAATTGTGAATAACTTTTTTAAATTTCTAAAATACCTTTTATGAATTATATTCAAGGTCAACTTATTGAGAGTTTAATTAAATGTTGCTTTTCTCTCCTTTTCAATTGCTTTTTAAGTTTTGTTTTATGAATCAACTTGGTACAATTCATTTTATAAATCAACATCAAAGGGAACAATGAATAAAGATTCAACAAGTCTGGCTTATCAGTTTATTACATTCGTTTAATGATTTAATTAAGTTTATAGTCTCCAACAATCAGGGCTTCATAATTTTATTTTTTTACCTATTATAATTTAATATTTTTGTATATAAAACAACAGATAATGATCATTATCCTTTCTTTTTTGTAATTACAAGTTGACATTTGTCCAGCTTACATACATATTTACATTTAAAGTCTACAACCTCAACTGATAAATACACAGAAATGAAAATATGACCTTACCTTAATTACACAAATAAAAGAATCAATAAATTATTTGAAAAAGTTAAACCTATACAATGAAATTATACCTACCACATCTAACATCATCAACTGTTTATAACTTTATTACTTTTTATCATTTTACCACAAGCAAGGTGATAAAACCACTAAGATGCAAGGGGTTATGGAGTGTGAAAGAATATGAGTAAAAAACACTATTAAGGAGAGAGGAAATTAAAATAGCAGGAATTAAGGAAACAGAAGATAATGATTTATATTGCATTTAAATTTGACTGAAACCCAAGAAACTGGAAGAGAGTTCCAGAAGTGAGAAGTGTGAGAAAAGAAACTATTAGCATAGAACTTATGGTTACAATGCAACTGTAAATTGATGAGACCTTGTTACCAATCTGATACTGCAGTTAAATTCATAAAGTCAAGGTGCCAAACAGAAAAGTTCATCGAAACAATTACCATGAAAATATATATAGAAAAGGCATGAGAAAGATATGTTAAGGTGGTGGGAAAGTGACTGAAGCCAAGATGCCAGGTCAAGATTGATAATATTGCAGATTCTTTGGATTTTATCAAGAATCTCTAAATACATATATAAAACAAAAATTCAGTCACTAACTTTTGCCTTCTTAATTTATTTTACTGTAAAATTAAAAAGAAAACAAAACATATATAAGAAATATAATCCATAGATACATAAAGTTCACATATAGTAATAAGCATCCTTTGTTCATTATCTATTAAAATATCTATTAAATATCTATTCTTCTTCTTTATATGAAGACCCATGATTGCCTTCATCCTGTAGCAATCATGGCTCTCCACAATTTCCTGTCCTTTGTAGCTCTTAACAAATTGTGTCTTTTTTTTATTTCTCCTAAACCATGTTCTACCATCCATTTACTCAAGCTCACTAAGTATGTTATGTGTCATTTTACTTGCCTTCAATCTGTCTTGTGAATATCAGATTTTCCAAGACCTTCTTCCTCATTATGTACCCTAGAAATTTCAACTATCTCTTCCTGATGTTAAGTATAAGTGTCCTTTTTGTTTCCATTTTCTATAAAACTTTGTCATCACTTACATGTTCGGTCCATGGTATACTCAGCATCCTTCTGTAGAACCACGTTACTGTTGCTTCTCTTCTTCATCTTTGATGAGATAGTCCAGTATTCACTGTCATATTAGAGAACAAATGTCACATAACAATTTAGTAGTCTTTTATTTTTCTGTTTCTAACAAAATTTTTCGACTTTTTCAATGCACCTTTGGTTATCCCAAATGCGCTTTCGGATTTCAGTGTTGCACATTCCTCTGTTAAAACCCTTCCTAGATATTTAAATTTTTGTACTTGTTTGATTTTGATATCTTCAGTTTGTAATTTACATTTTGGGCTCATCCTTTTGCTAACAACCATGCATTCTGTCTCCTGGCAGTTGATGTCTAATTCTTTCTTTTCGCTTTCCTTCACTACCTTCTGTAGGAGTTTTGTAGTTTTCTTTCTATCTGCTATCAACACTATATTATCTGTATATCTTACATTGTTAAGATTGTAACCACCAATAATGCATCCTGGTAGGACTTCTAAATTTCTCAGAATTGCCTCACTGTATAGATTGAATAAATTAAGTGAGAAAACACATCTTTGTCTTACAACCCTTTTTATTTTTGTATAAAAATATATATAATGAATTCAGTAAGTATACTGAATTCATTTTATATCTGTATGCAGGTGGTTTGCTGCCAGTATAAGTTCTTGATTATTCTAATATCCTTCCCGAATATGTCATGGTTACTTAGCAGTTCCAACAGCTTTTTGTGACATTTATCAAACACTTTTGCATAATTTATAAAACACAGGTACAGGTATTGCTCTTTCTGATATCATTCTGAGCATAAATATTGCATTCCTTGTTTCAATGTCTTTAATGAACTTGCACTGTACATAATTTCAGTCTGATTCTGCTGAGCACTATATTTATCAGAATTTGTATATTATTTGTTATAAAATACTTAACTTAGTGGCCACTAATAACATCACATTAAAATTAAAGCCTCCATGCAGTAACAATGTTGTTTACAAATTCATTTACTCTATTAGAGATTGTATCTCTAAAAAAAAAAAAAAAAATCTTATGTAAGATATACAACCACAATTCTCAGAGAGACACATCAACCAAAGTGCTATATGGCAAGACATGAAACAGAAAAATTACAATAATATAAGACAGATTTTTGTGAATAACACAATCAACAAATTTTAAAACCTATCTATATTAAGTTAAAATAATCACTAAAGCTCAATCAACAATTTCTGGAATATACAAATGTGGGATTTACACTTCATCTGCTTTCTTCTTTTCTTTTCTCTTTGTGGATAAGTTGAATATTTTTATAAGGCCAAATTGTTGAAGGCATTGTAGAAGGTTGACTTCCACAACACCCTCAACACCCAGATATAAAAACTGATCCACCAACAAGAAAAATCTTATTTAAAATAACAGACATAACTTGTTTGTTATATTTAACAAATCTTGTTTGATGGAATATATATATATATATATATATATATATATATATAAGGCATGCCCAATTTTTCACATATTAGGGTTATGTAAAAGAATTATTAAAATGCAGTAATACATGTCATGAAAAAACTAATTTGCTTAGCATCAAACATCAACAATGAAGATATTTTTTTGAAAATAAAGAAAAAAAAAAACACAATTTTCTTAACTGAAACTAAGAGCTTTAAATTGTTTTTTCTACTTGGTATACAAAAAATTATTTTATAATTTACAAACAAGAATAATTTATCAGTAAAAACATTAATCCTAATCATTAAATACAGATTCAAATATTTGTTGAGTCAAAATTTGTTTCATGCAAAGTCATAACTATAATAAAAAAATTAAAGCTAAAACTCAAATCTGAAAGCAATAATAAATATATAGATGAAATTGAAATTTATACATTATATTAGTGAATACATTTTTAAAAAATTATTCTGCTAATATTAACCAAACTAAGACAGTAAAATTATAAGTAAATTTTCATTCATGTTCCTAAAATAAAAACATCATTTGTAATCCAGCCATTTTTCTATACAAAATGTTTTTATAGAGTTTTAACAGGATAATTTATGTTTTTTGCAATTGTTGGATTACTACCCTGACAATAATCACAGGCATCTAGATACTGAATTACCGCTCCCTGAAAATAATCACAGATGGCACTAGATTTGAAAGACTCACCCCTTTTTCCCTTTGTGACTTTGGTAGCAACAAGGTGTTCTCTTCTTACACTGACAGGTATGTAAGTACTTCAGAGACAGATACTGAAGGTTACTTTGAAATCTTGACATTAAATTTCATTTCTCATTTTCTTTGTCTGTTTAATGTATTTATTAATAATTTATTTGTCTAAATTCCATATCTTATGTGTTTTACTTTCCCCCCCAACTCACATGAGTCCACCAATATTGTTTGCAGGATAAATGTACCAAGAGCTTTAAACATTTACTAAAAAACTTCTATACTTTGTATCAAGTGTTGATTCCCATAACACAATATATTGAAAAAAAAGTCTTATTTCTGCCTAAAGAATAAATTGAAAAGAATAAAATTGAAATTTTTATTTAAAAGTAAATTATCAAATACTCACTCATTTGTCAAGGATCTGTAATATATAGGTAGTTACACTGAAAAAAACTATACAAAATTATCAACTTTTGAAGAATTTTCTGTTTTCTTTGATTTTTGTAAATTAAAACTTTCAACTCTGTATTTTTTGCTCTTTCTGCTGCTGATTTGTATAAGTTATTTTTCCATTTCTTCTAAACTAATCTGCTGAATTAGTTCTTAACTGGTAAATTAGTTCTTCTCAGTAAAGGTTTTCAGAATGTTAATGGTTTGCTAATAAACTGATTTGTTGAAAATCTCATCTGTTCAGCTTCCTTCACCTTAAAGATATATTTTATCTTTGTTCTATCAATTGATTTTGACTTTATTTCAAAAAGGGCTGTATGCTCAACTTTTCATTTTACACATGCTTCATTAAGTCTGAGAGTAGACAGCTAAATTAAACTTATCAGAGTAGAAAGAAACTAGCAAGGCATTTAAAGAACTTTGGCTATAGCCCTTATCATGTCTCTTACACTAAACTGAATGTTGACTGCATGACGACCCAAGGTAGAATGCGAAAACACATTGCAACGCATCATGGCTCAACATGTTTTCAGTATTGAATGAAATAAAATAAACTTTATATATTGGCCAGTAGAAATAACTCCTGATAAAAGACCCAGTCTTTGATTTGGAGCCAATTACAATGGATATAAATTCTGGATTCAATGCTGCAAAGGGCAGAGACAGAGAAAGAGATGAGGCTGAGATGTTGACACACAGAGGCTGAGATGTTGACACACAGAGGCTGATCAAGTACACAGCAGGCACACTGAACATGATACTATCACTTTCAACTTTCATCCTTTGATGCCACCATTTTCACAAAACATCAGCTGACAGCCATGACCAATATTCTTTCTCTTTCTTTCTTCCTCTCCCACTCTGTTGCTTTTTACAACAGCAATGGTAGTATGATGGCTTTGTATATATGGAAATAAATTATACATTTATTATAAATGCCTTTGTATATATGTATATAAATTATACATTTATTTACCCAAAATATGATGTATTCCTTTTCCTTGAATTTACATTTGCTGAGACAAAGAAGAAATTAACCTCTTCAGCAGCAACAAGTTCTGCCTTCCAGATTACCCATTCTTCATTTCCATAACAAGTAGCAACAAGCGATAACAACTTCTTCAGAAAATACATGGAAACTGCAAGAGCATGTGGCGCAGAAATAATCTGCAACTAACATTTCCTTTGTAATCCCAGATCGCTTACATCCATGATGGCTACATCTGCACAAATATCAATTCGCCAAAAACAAATTTAACAAAATGCTACAGGAAGGGATAATTCACCATTTGGTCTTCGGAATGCTGCCCAAACATTGCAAAGACTAATTGACCAAGTCCTGAGAGGATTAACATTTGTATATGCTTACATTGATAATATCCTCATTGCTAGCCACTGTACTACCGAACACAAAGACCACTTACAACAAATCTTTCAGAGACTATCCCAATTTGACCTAAAAATAAACTTAGATAAGTGTATTTTCAGCACTACACAAGTTAAATTTCTTGGACTCATGGTAGACCAGCATGGGATTTCACCCTTACCTGGAAAAGTGGAAGCAATCGAAAATTTTCCTGTACTTACTTCCGACAGTTATGAAGATTCATCGAACTGATAAATTATTATTGCAGTTTCACCCCAAATCTATCAACTATACTTCTGCCTTTGATTAATCTGTTAGAAAAAAAAAACACAAGAACATTATTCTTCCTGCCAAATCAGAACTTAAAAACTTGACTAAACTCTCACATATCAGCAACGACAAAAATGCACTCATCTTCCTAACTACAGACACATCCAACATGGAAATAGTAGTTGTAATTGAACAGGAAATCAATTCAGTAAGAAAACCTATTTCCTTCTCAGCAAAATTAACCAAGACACAAACAAATTATTGCACCTTTTCTAGAGAATTATTGGCTGTATATTTATCAATTAAACAGTTTAAACATATACTAGAAGGTAGAAACTTTGTGATATACACAGATCACAAGCCCCTCACTTATGCTATGAACTGTAGTGCAAATACATCCCTAGAGAAATTAGATATTTAGATTTTATTTCTCAGTATACAACAGACATTTGTTATATTAAGAGACAATAAAATATTGTGGCTGATGCACTCTCACACGCAGATATAACAGCAATTACCAATGATACATTAAGTCATGATTTAATTTCTGATGAACAAAAATCTGACTACTCTAACAGAAATATTATCAAATACCTCTTTAACATTGAAACAATTTCCAGTTCCTTTCAGTAATAAAACACTTTATTGTGACACTACATTAACTAACCCTAGACCATACATCCCACCCACACTGAGGAAAGAAATATTTCAACACCTTCACAACCTTTCACATCCAAGCAAGCGATCCACTGTAAAAATTATAAGTGAACATTTTGTTTGGCCAAACATGGCATCAGACATTAGAAGCTGGACATCAACATGCCTAAAATGTCAGAACAAAATACAATGACATACCCAAACACCAATAGGTACTTTCAGCAACCCTGATGCAAGATTTAAACACATCCACTTAGACATTGTGTGTCCCCTATCGAACTGTCAAGGTTATTCCTATATCCTAACTATTGCTGACAGATTTTCACATTGGCCTACCGTGATTGTACTGAAAGACACATCAACAACTTCAATCACAAATGCTGTTTTAAAAGATTGAATTTCTATTTTCAGATTACCCAATGCTATCATTGGCACACAAACACTGATCATGGCACACAATTCCGATCATCTCTTTTACAGGAATTCAGCAACTTGCTGGGAGCAAAGCAGATTAAAACCACAGCATACCACCCATGTACTAATGAAAGATTCCACAGGCAATCATTAGCCATGAAGGAAAACTCGATCAATTGGATTGATAATTTATGCCTTATACTCCTCTCTATAAGAAACATTATTAAAGAAGACCTTGGCTGCACACCAGCTGAAATAGTCTTCGGTACACCCTTATCATTACCAGGACAATTTTTTGAAAATGACAAACTATAACCTGACAACGTATTAAAAAATAAGATACCGCAATTGAAATTCACACCTGCTCGAAATTCAAACACACATACACACCAACAAATCTGTATACCTGCAAATACATTTTCGTACGAGAAGATGCAGTAAAAAAACCTCTATCAGCAAAGTATCAGGGCCCATGCAAAGTCTTACACAGTGCAGAAAAATATTTCACAATACAAAAAAGTAATCAATCAGACACAGTCACTATGGATAGACTCAAACCAGCTATCTCAGAAAAAGAAAATCAACCACACACACACATTCTCCATATGTACAAGAAACACCCAAATGTAAAAATACATCACAATCTGACAATACACCGACAATTCAAATCAGATCAAGCCATATTTCCTACAAACTTCAAGACATTACTATTTAATAGATACAGCTTTTACCCAATCAATTTTCTAGAAACGGGGGCCTTGTGTCTCTTACACTAAACCAGATGTTGACAGTTTGACGACCCAAGACAAAATGTGAAAACGCATCTCTGCACATCATGGCTTGACACGTTTTCAGTATTGAATAAAATAAAATGAACTTTATATATTGGCCAGTAGAAATAACTCTCACTAAAAGAACCAGACTGTGATTTGAAGCTGATACAATGGATATAAATTTCCTGATTCAACACCGCAAAGGGAAGAGACAGAGAGAGAAACCTGGCTGAAATATCGACATGGAGAGGCTGGTCTAGTACACACAGCAGGCACACTGAATGCGATACTATCACTTTCAACTTTCATCCTTCGATGCCGCCATTTTCACAAAACATCAGCCAACAGTCACCAATATTCTCTTTCTTCCTCTCCAATTCTTGCCTTTTACAACAGCAACAGGTAGTATGATGCCTTTGTATATATGTATATAAATTATACATTTATTTACCCAAAATATGATGTATTCCTTTTCCTCGAAGTTACGTTTGCTGAGGCGAAGAAGAAATTAACCTCTTCAGCAGTAACAACAACAGCAACAAGTTCTGTCTTCCAGGTTACCCATTTTTTATTTCCACAACACCCTATGAACTCATTAATATTCCTCCATAAGCAATATCAACAAAAACAGATTCCTAGATAATAGACAAAATTTTTTCAATTTCATATTAATACAAGACTTTAATACTCAGACCTGCCTGTGACAGTGTGGAATTTTAAAATATATATTTTAAAATGAAACAAAGAAAAACTAAGTAACTTCTAAGAAGCTAAAGAATTGATTGGATTAAAAATAACAAAGGTAAAGACAACAGTCTTTCTGAAATAATAATGGAACAGTTATATAGAATAATTAAAATAATTTATCTCAGGAATTGAGAAAATAATTAAAATCATATTTCCTCATTACAAACAAAAATAAACAGTTTAATATTAAGGAATTTATTTTCTACTTAAATATATTATCTGATAATTATTCTGTTATTCAAAAATCTGTTTGAAGTACTTACAGTGTAACCCTGATATAAGAGAAACCCGGATATAAGAGAGATTTTATCTGGTCCCAAATTAGAGCCTATATTAATGTATATAAATTAGACCAAACCCGGATATAAGAGACTTCTTCTCCGGTCCCGACAACTCTTATATCCAGGTTACACTGTATTATAAAATAACCTTTGTAAATCAAAAGCATATAAGTTTCCTAACTCAAATGTTTGGAGAGTTTCAATTTTTCCTTTCCGCCATCTAATAAAGTGAAAACAGATTTGCTAGTTATGAAGTAGAAACATTTGGTTTTATAATTTCTGTGCCATTGAAAACAGGCAAATCTACCTTGAAAATGAAAATTATTCTCAATCTACTGAAAAACACATTTTCTGAAAAGAAGAATATAATAACATTGGTATGTGTATACAATACTTTTCATATTTATTTCAGATTTTTAATGCAAACCAATTTTCAAACAAATTATACAAAAACATCTCCTACCTTTTGAAAAGAAAAAAGTAGCATTTACAATCTGCCATTTTCAATGGAATCCAATGAAAGTTTGAATCACTTACCTGAAAAAGACAATACATACAGTTTTAGTCAAGATAAATGAATAAGAAAAATTACACAAAATAAAATTAAACTTGGACAGATTTTAAAGCATAAAAATAGAAACTATTAGCAATTACAGCAACAGCTTTTTCTTTTAAAATTTTCATTTAATTCTCCTTTTAATGAAAGACTTGCTTCAATTATTTTTCTTTTATTATTACATAAAAAATACTTTTCTTTTTTTGCACAATCTTTAAAACAGTTTTTGGTATTATTATTTCAAAGTGAGATATGATCATAATTTCTGTCTTCCGAGTTGTGTTGAAAGCAAAAATTATATTCTCATATATTTATAAGAGAAATATTAATTGATGCTTTCATCAAGGTTACAAGAGGATGTTAATTAGTTAAAGACTTGAACCAATTTCTAAAATCTGAGTATTATTTTGTCACTGGAGCTGAAAAAGGTGATTTCTTTTATACAGTAAGGTTTCAATTTTTAGGATCCTTGCACTTATTCTGGAATATATCATATTTCAGAACATTGAATCATGTCAATGTAAAATGTGGAATTTTCAAATATTAAAATCCAAACCATCATAAAGTTCCTATTCTTGTATTAAAAAAAAAAAAAAAAAAAAAAATTGGTAGAAATTCATAAGTGTATTATTCAAACCTTGGGTGACAAATGTCCATTATATTCAAATCTGAAGAGTTGTGTTAATTTCCATCATGGAGATTTTCAGACCCAAGTTACTGTGAGGTCTGGGATGCCTCTAACAGTGTCAACACCTGAAATTATTGATTTTGGCTCATGGCTTAATTTTGGCAGATTGACAAATTTCGACTAAGAGAATTGCTGAGACAACAGAGAGATTCAGGGAGTGTATTGGGCTTATAATTCAGGAGCAGTTGGGTATGCAGAAGCTGTCATGGTGCCAAAATATTTTAATTTTAATCAGAAATGATATTGAGTGGCTATCTAAGAATGGAAATCTACCAAAAATGTTCCCTCTCTCTCTCTCTCTCTCTATTATATATATATATATATAAATAAAAGGTATATTTAGACAGCAAATATTCATCCAAACAAGTTTGATTAAAAAGAATCAACAGCACCCAATGCAAGGGAAGACTCAAAACTCTAGAAGCTATTTTTACACAAAATAAACAGCCCTCATTAAATGAAATATCATTCACCATAAGAGATAGTATCTTGAAGTGCATATGAGATAATTAATGTGCACACAGATTATATTAGTATTAAAAAAAAATAACTAAATTGCATACATTTTGTGTGACCTTGTTCCCAATAGCCATTACACATGACATCATGCTAGGCAATTTCAAATGTTTAACTTCCCAAATAATACCAGAATGCAGAAAAAAAATTCTAACTACCACACAGACACCACATCAGTTCTTGATAATGATTATGAAAGTACTTGAACAAAAATAACAAAATATGAACTTCAGACAGTTTATCCACAACTTTGAGCACAATACTCAACACCTTATCCAAAAATTGGAAAAATATAATTAAAAATATTAAACAGATAGACATTGTCAGTTCTTTTTAATCAAACTTGTTTGGATTGATATATATGTGTTTGTGTGTGTGTGTATTCTCCATAGGGGATTGTATCTTGAAGTATGTTTAATAAAAAATGCAAAGCACAAAAATTTCAATTTGACCATTTACATGGCATCACCTTGAGTGACTTGAAATTGATTCCATCAAGTGTGAAAACATTGGAATAAAATGCCATTTGTGTAACAACACAAAGAACAATCCTTAAAAATGAATGGAGAAACATTCAAAAGAACTTGGGGGAGGATAATATAAAATAAAGGTTAATATGAATTTTGGCAATGAAACAAAACAACTTATTCTGAAATTTGAAAGATCTAATAAAAAATTGATTGACAGAACTTGTTCATATTATTTAACAAAAATGCTTATATATATATATATATATATATATATATATATATATATATATATATATATATATATATATATTAATAAAGTAAAATTAGTTAAAAAGCTTCTGTAAAACAAATAAATTGTGTTTATTCAGTTTAATGAAAAATAGTAGGTACAAGTGCTAGATTCAAATATGCAGTGCTGATGATAGTGAAAGAGAGATGGCAAATGAATATACACCATTATTTCACTCAAAATTTACATTTAATAAAGATATATTTTTAAGTATTAATATATTATAAAAGTCCTAGAGAAAAACCACACAGTCCTTTCACAATGCCTTTGCAAGAATTGTTAGTTTTCTAAAAAGGACATATTATTAGTCAATATGAATGTGGTAAGAATCAAATAGATATTTAAATTGGGAATTTCAATTTCAACTGTGAAAGCTGAATATTGAGAAATGTCAAGTCTCTTTAAATTTTCAGTACGTTCCTCAGTATTCTCCCAAAGAATCTCAATTCTTTCTCAAATTTCTAATTCATCCATTATTTCAACAGTGAAAAATTTTTTATTTGTATAATATTCTGGAATTGTTTATTTTATTAAATAATGACTTGTTTGTCATGTCTACATGATGCCTCTCTTATATAAATAGATGTTTTACTTATAAAATATAAATTAGAAATATACATATTGCTTTTGAGTCATTCCATGTCAAATCAACAAGGGTCTAAACACCACCGACAGATCTTACAGAGTTTCATGATATGAATTGAAAGGCACCTATTTTACATCTACATCAAAGGGGTCCCAAAATATGATCCTTTCATCGTTGTCAAAAAAGTGAATTTTAGAAAATAGTCACTAAGTTTAAATAGCAATATTTCAGTTGTTTTTCCATCTACAAAGCTAAATTATATATACCATTTTAAAGTACTTGGATAGATCTAAAAAAAACTAATCTATTTAACTTTTTGTATGAAGGTCAAATAAAACAATTTGACCCTGACCTTAACATTTGATCTTTAATTTCTCAAAAAACGGTTCTTTATTTTTTTTAATTAACAACAAATTTCTCTCCTTTATGACAAGATATGTACAAAATTTTGTGGTGGACTTTTGACTGTGGCCTGAGTTACAAGGGTTTTACTGTGTTGGTCCAAATTCAAAATGGAGGATTTGCACATCTGCCATTATATCACCCAATATGGTCAGAATTTGTGTTGTTTGTGGCTAAATTTTAACCAGTTAGGTGCAAAATAAACAATATTATTTTTCATTTTGTTTACATTTTTATTACAGAACAAAGATTTTTATATGAAAAAGTGACATAATGAAAATTATTTAAAAAAAGTGTCATGAATTAATGGTAAGATAACATAAAATAATATGAAAATATGCAACAAATGATGTTAATGGCTAACAAATTTTTTTGCCATTTGCCATTATGTTGTTATTCTGATAAACTCACTATAAAGACAAAAGACATTGCTAAAATAACTGAAAGTAGATATTTAACCAAAACAATCCATTCACAATTTGATAAATTTGTCAATAGGAACATTTTTTAGGAAATAATTTTGTTAAAGTTATTATCATTGATTTTAAAACATGATGTCTGGTTTGTACTTTGTCAAAATAATATACATTTTTACAAAGGCAAGTTTTACAACTTTATCAAGAAAATACAAAAATAAAAAATAAGTTTTCTTTCATTAAAATCCAAAACAAATTAAGAAACAAGATGGAAAATAATTTCCCCAGAGTAAATTTTACTTCATTATCTTCTACAATTCCAAATCTAATATAAAACATTTTATTTTTGAAGAGGTGATTGCATAGAGAATTGCCTAAATTTGAAAATTAAAGGTAAATATTATTGCTATGAAATTAATGCATGAAATGTAAATATTAATAATAATATTTACATTTCATGCATTTACATGTTCTCATTAAATGCTATCTGATGATTATAACTTAATATTAAGAGAAGTTTCTTAAAATTTCAGTATTCCTCAAGCAGCCTCATTTATTCTCAAAATTTCACATTTATTCACACTTGATTTTCGTGACTTTGTCACAGTTTCAAATGCATCAATTATCATTGGCATGACCTTAATGTTCCATAGCTTCCTAAATTCCCAAGCAAAGTGTTGGTATTTATTTTTTTAATTTATTTGTTTTTACACTATGGTCAGTTTACACAGCTACATGTATTATCTGACAGAACCTCTTTCTAGTATTCTTTTTTGGATTAAATGGTTAGTTTAGGTCCAGTTCATTTTTATTTTCTAAAACATTATGCTTATAAAATTGTTTTTATAGCCAAACCAAGCCCAATTCTCAGTATTTTATTATCTCTACTTTGTAGTGTCTATTTTTACCGTTTACCTACAGTAGCTCTTGGGCCTTGTATAGGGGTGAACATTAATGAAAAAAACACAATCATTAGATGGTATCTAATGGATTTGTATAGGTTAAGAGTTATAGGATAACAACCTGAAAATTGGGATAAAAAACAATTGAAATGCAATGAAAGGAGAACTGGCCAAAAACTAATAAGTTTTAAATTTCCTTATTCACAGTATTTATTGCATGAAGTTAATGTCTTTAGATCCTAAAGTTGGAGATTTGTAAATGTAGGCAATTGATCATATGCTAAGTTTATCTGTTTCATCTGAGTGAGGTCATTCTATATCAAAGATCTTCAAGCTACTTGCTTCATTTCTTTGTTGGCTATAATTAAACACTTGCTCTTTATTTCTTTTCAATTACTAAGCTTGAGTGGTCTCCTTGAATGATCACTGTGAGGTTTACTACTCAATTTCAGTTCTTCCAGCCATTGTGGTGCCAATCACTTCTTGTATTCTAAGATTATTGCACATTTACACATTCCAAATCTTTTGCAGCCTTAATTCCAAGATGTATGTGAATTATGCACTATCAAATGTACTAGACTTGTAAATCATTCATTGATTTCTTACTAGATTTCTGCTGTACATAAAATGAAGATAAAACATGTAACACTTGGCTCAAATATCTGTTCCTTCCTTTTTATCTTTCTGTAACATTCTATGAGCCCCCAAAATTAGTATCTTGTTAATCTTATTTCTTTTCTAATTTAAAGTTATGAATTTTCACTGCTTGCAAGGGTAATTCCTAAGCAATGACACCAAGCATGACCTATCTTTTCATTTTATATCTATGTCATGAGGTCTGAGTACAACTGGCTCTTTATCAACCTAAACTACATCTAGGTTCTTCACTACTCCTGATTGGCTAAGTAGTTTTAACAAAAACTATAACTAACCTTCTCTTTGATAAAGACACTATATATATATATATCAATACAAAGAAAAAAATTGTCAGAAAAGATATAAAAAGAAAAAAAAACATCATTTGATGATGGATGTGATTAATAACTGGTTCTGGTGAATCATGCACTATCAAATGTATTAGAATTGCAAATCATTCATTGTAGGTTTGATTCATCCTGGAATCTCAAGAAAAAACATTTACTTTCAACTATAGCTAAATACTAACAGGATAGACAGTTATGTTTAACCATTCCTTTACATTCAATGAAGTATAAAAAATAATGAGTTGAAGATATATTTACTTATATACCATAGTTTTAATATTCACCAATTATGGTGCACATATATTTGTATTATAACAGTAATAATACTCCTATAAAGATAATAAAAGGCAAGACACATTATTACTAATGTGTCTTGCCTTTTATTATCTTTTATAGAACCAAGAACAAATAGAATAGAATCAAAGTATGCTTTTATCATATATTATATGAATATATTTATCATACATTATATGTAAGTACCATCAAAGATTCATTAAAAAATAAGCATACATGATGAAAAAATGCCCCAAACATAATAAAAATAAAGTTTTATCATTAGAATCTTTGTGTTACTCTTACGAGGAAAAACCAAAGGATTTTTGATTATTAAATTATATTTTTGAATCCTTTTTAGAACCTTCAATATTTTTGTTAAAACCTTTTTTCTTGCATCAGTGGGTGACCATAAATTAGTATTAGGAAACTTTTTGCTCTGAAAAAACAAAAAACAAAAAAAAAAAGCAAAAAAAAAAAACACTGTTTTTTAAAGAAATTCCAAATTTGTCGAATTTTAATGAAAATTTCAAGACTTATTCACAAATAAATAAAATTATTTATAAATGTATTTTTTTAAAAATCTGTTACCCCTCAACACACACACAAAATTCATTTTTGTATGGCGTAGTGATTATATTAGTTATAAACAGAAGTCCTTGAAGAATTTAACTCAATTTTTTTTTTTTAAACAGGGCCTCCAGTTACTGAAAATCTGCACTATATCATAAAATAAAAAAAAATAATAAAGTTTTGAATTGTTTTATGTATAAGATATATTATGGACACTATATCTTAAGAAAAAAAAAATTGATGAATAATGAATTTTTACAAGAATTGATTTCATTTTTTTAAATTTTAAGTAAAATAATTTTTTAAATTTTAAATCTTTTAAAATTCTGTATTCATTTGTAATATTATTATTATAAAGGTGATATTATTATAAAGTAAAAGCTATATTTACTAATTGTAAATAGAAAAGCTTATTACAATTCAGCAACCCCGCAACATTTAAAAAAGAATTTTTTTTTGTGTGTGTGAATAAATGCGTAGATTTTTGTAAATACAAACACCCATACACAACATCATGAGAAAAATTCAATAAAACATTAGATTACTTAGAACATTTTCCAAATTTTTTAAGATTACTGAATAGTTAAAAAAAATTATCTAAAAAAGGTGCTCACAAGTAATTTTTACTGATATGTCCCCTGTAGAAAAAATTAGTTCAATTTCCCAAAAATCAGGCTGTCAATAGAACTGTCAACACCTCATAAATTCATGCTTTTCTGTGATATTGTAAAATTAAAGTTAAGTAATGTTTGTTTCAAATCAGATCAGTAAACTTTAAATCAGCTAATCTTCCTCAAATAAAGTTTCAGAAAAGTATATTTGATTTTTGAAAGATTTTTTTAATAGAGAATTACATTGTGCTCAGAGAATTGTAAATATGGTTAAAATCAGCCAATCAATTTAAATTAAAGTATTTTGCTTATTGGAAATATTTAATCTATTAACTTGAAATTAAAACTAATATAAAAGCTTCAAGAAAGATTTTTAAAAATTCATTTTAAACTTTAGGTATCGCATTTCTTTGGAGGTACTTATATGAATATATTTATTATACCTTATACCTTATATGAATGTATTCATTGAAAAGAATTAAAGAATTTTGTTTAAGTTCAAAAAGAAGTAATGTGTTAAGAAACAGGAAATGCAATATGCATCTGACATAGAATTTTTTCACTCAAGTAAATAATAGAATATGATTGCTATATAGTGTCATTTTTACATTTGGTGAAAAAAAAAAAAACTTTCTAAAAAGATTAAAACAAAATTAAAAGAGTTACATCTAAAATATTAAAAGTGCATAGAAATGTTAGGAAAGATAATTTAAAAAATCTATTACAATCAACAGTTTTAGAATTTTACAACTCTGAAGAACAGAAAATATTCAAGTCAGTTGAAAAACTTTCCTGCAATTGGAAATATTCTAAAGATCTCAGTTGCTATAATCAATATCGCTATGGAATGAGGATATCTACTTAATTTATACTATTTCTTTGCTAAATAAAGGAAGCAAAATAGAAAAAATGCAATTACAAGAACTTTCTCTCTTTGATGAAAAGTGATTATGGCAGTTTGCTTTGAAAACTTTTCCCCTTTTCATCATTTATGATATACATATTTGTATTAGAACAGCAATTTGAATAGTTTTATGGCATGGCAACATCAAAAAGGGTTGAAATGAGAACTAATTTCCAAAAAAAATCCAACACTGATGATTATTTGCTGTTTTTTCTCATAACCTTTAAGCAAGTATCAATGAAATTAAGTTTATGTATTTGCTATTGTAATTGATTTTAAGTTTTTATATTTGATTTTTTAAAATCAATTACAATAGCAAATACATTTTGGAGTTATTCATTAACATTGCTATAGAAAACTAAATATATTATCAAGTAAATTGATAAACAAATTGATGATGGTCAGCTTATATAAATGTTCCAATAAAATCTCTAATAATACAAGTCTCTAAAATAATACAAATCTCTAATAATACAAGTAATTTTCAATTTGTTCTTCAGCTTTTTTATGATCTAAGAAAAAAATAAGTAAAAAGAAAATTTAAATAATTAAAAATTCAAACATAACCAAGTAACTCAGTCTTCAATCTGACTTTTGTAATTTACTAAAATTAGAGAATATAATCCTAATATGTTTAGGATTAAAACATATAGACATTTTGATTATATACACTTTTCAAAATGGATAATAAACCTTAGGGTTTATATATATATATATATATATATATATATATATATATATATCAAGCTATACTCAATTTTTGAAAAGAGTATCAAACTTTTGCAATGCTAATCAACTACTGTTTTGTAAATATGTCTTGACTATTTTTATAATTGAAACAACAGATGGAAAAAGTAAAAAAAAATGAAAAATAAACAACTTCTATCTTAGAACATGAACACATCTCTTAAGCTAAGCAATTTATCCAGTAAATGAGACCTGCTTTTTATTCTAGAAAATATAGCAAATAAGGCCATATAGTGTGTGAATTTACAAGAATAAAGGGACTTAAGAAAAAACAAAGGTAAAAAAAATAAATACTTTTACAATGATCAAATGGTACGAAGACTGCAGTAAAGTTTATACCTCACACCTTCAATTTGTTTTTCTATTGAGCAATTTTGACTCATTTATAAATGGTAAAGATAGAGAATAACAACATCTATGTTATTAGACACCTGTTAAAAATGTATCAACACTGAGGAAAATTGGTTACCATTCCAATTCTAAATGGTACATAACAATAGGTCTTTTAAAACCCTTCAAAATTAACACAATAGTATATAAGGAAACATAGAAAAGTTCTAGGCTTGAGCCACTTCCTAAATTCTAACCAAAAGAAGTTTGTTTTTTTTTTAAATTCTTTCTTTGCTTTTCAGCCCATCCCTAAATAAATCAAAATAAAATATCACATTGAATATTAAAACTAGATGTTTATTTTCAAGGTAAAAAACATTAAGGAGGCAAAAAAGTACTGTTAGATTTTTATTCCATAATTTAAACCAATATTGTTTTGCTCTCTTTTAAGAGAGCAAAAAAAATAAATTTCTTAAATAAAAATTTGTGCTAAATTTCATAAAAAAACAATAATTATAAATTCATAGGCAGAATCAACATCAAGAAAGTACAGTTAATTTTATGATAGTAAACAGAAATTATAAGGCAGAAAGTAGAAAATAAAAAATCTTGAATGGGCAAGAAATTTGAAAGTATAATAAAAATGAGAATTTAAGTGTAGGTAGTAAAGATTTAAAAAATATACAAAAATAAAAAAAGGAAAGTATATACATTGACATTTTGGTTCAGAATTTTAGATAATTTTGGAATAATTTATTTGAATTTAAAATACTTTGCTTCATTGATGGTTTTGTTCTATATAATTATCTAACCTCCAGGAAATCTTTTACTGCATAAATACTTTACGCTCTTTCATGACATTTTATACAATTGTTCAAAAGAAAGCATTTTTAATCTCTTTCTTTAAAAAACAAAACAAAACAGTCATTTTATATTTAAAAATAAAAACAAAATGGGGAAATTTTTTTTTTAACTACTGTTCACTCAAGGTAGAGGGTTACTGAAGGGGTGGTTGTTGTGTGAGCAGTAAGAGTAAGGGACACAGTTTATATGGACATGTGGGAAAGATAACGGTTAATCCCAAACTTGAAAAGGTTAAGCTTGTAATGGATGGGAAAGCATCCTCTTGGTATTCTGTTCCACAAAGCAACATTTTCCCAGTGGAACTTACTTCTAGCTAAGGGAATACTAAGTAAATGAGTGTGGTTTACCTCAGTGCACATGGCATGGCATATCTTAGCTGGGAGGGATAGAGTTGGGGAAATTAAGAAATGTAGAACATTTTCCATTTGTAGGAAAAAATTCATCACTCACAAGGCGGAGTAGATGCTTTTAGACTATCAAGACTGGGAAGTGAAAACTGAGCAGCACCAGCTGTACTCCATTTCCGGCTTAATCTGGCTCTTGTAAAGGTAGAGCATAGCAGGAGGAGTTGGGTGTACTTACTGGCATTGAACATTGAACTGGCCATTTTTGCAGAATCTTTAGTGATGAATCATATATATGAGTTCAACTTGAAGTCTTAGGGGAGCTTAAAGCTCAGTTGGCATTCAAACACTAGAGATGTGTGGTTTAACCAAAAAAACAACTTTTTCAGTTCCATCTTCACACCGTGAAACCACATCGAAATTTTTTACAGAACCAAATGATTTCAGTTTCATTTTTATATCACTACTGGGTGACCATAACCAAAGAAACACTATTGAAAAATACTTTCAGATGTTAATAAAATTAAATTTTATCAACATTTATACCATTGTAAGAGAGTAAGAGAAAAAGATTGAACAAAAATATATTAAAAACATTTAATTGACTAGTTTTAGGAAATAAATGTGAAATCTATTTGTTTACAAAAGAAATGAAGAAGAAAAAAAAGGCAATACAACATGATGTCTGAAAGTGAAATCTATTTGTTTCAGTTTTCAAAAAAGAAAAAAACTTTTTGCGGTAAAATTAAGTTAACAACAAAATAGCAAGTAAAAAGAAAAAAAAATTAATTGCCAGTTTCATCTTAATGTTAAATTTTATGAAGTCTGATTTTTTGTAAGGTTTTTCTAGTAAGCCATTATGCCAATCACAAAATAAAGTTGTTGCAAACAAAAAAAATGAATGAAGATTTTTTTTATAAATAAATTTGGTTTTTTATCTAGGGTATGCATCTAAATTAGATATTAAGAATAATTAAAATAGTTCTTAATTTCATTTTTAAGATGTGTATATTTCCAGATCGCAGAGCTGAATATGAATTCTAGTCAAATCCATTACATTCACTTATGTGCTAATACCCTTGGGAAAGGTATAAATCCTCTTCTTCTCCCCCCAGCTATGGGTAAATAGCAGGACAGATCGGGTTCTATAGCCTTGAATGGCAATTGGTCTACTGCAGAAAGAAATAGCAACCTGCTGTTGGAAAAAATCTGCCTCGTCAGTCATGTATCTTTCAATTCATGATCACCTAAGCGTGTATCACACATGGCACATAACTGACTGATATTTCCAGATATGCGAGTCTCTCTTTTCTACAAATAAGATTATGTTTCTATCTAGTGAATACATGTAAAATTAGATATTGAAAAAATAAAGTAAGTTTTAATCTCAGTTTTACAATTTTCAAAAATGCAAGTCATTTCTAGTGGCTAAAAATGAATAATTTTTACTTTGGGTTTTTAAACCCAAAGTAAAAATTATTCTTTTACCGAAAACCGTGGTATCAAGAAAAACAAAAATTGCCAAACCCATTTACTGTGATAGATGGAAATTCATTTGCTTGATGATGATGAAACATTACAAGTTTGGTTTCAATTAAACTGAATTTGATCACTCCCCATTTTGTTAAAGCGAGGCCAGAAGAGCCTCTAAACCCTTTAGATTTTTTCTTAGATGTACCTATATACCATTGTAATCTGCATAGATATTCACACAAATGAATAATTTTTACCTTGGGTTTTTAAACCCAAAGTAAAAATTATTCTTTTTTAGCCACAAATGTTCGGTGGGTGTTTGTTACTGTTCTGCCTATAAAATTCTTCTAAACAAGGAAAATTAATTCATTTTATTTTTACAAATATCCTTATGGTTTTATCTGGTGAATAATACACTTAAGTAAGATTATATTAAAATGATTAAAATAGTTTTTAATTTCAATTTTAAAATGTGTATCTAAAAAAGAACACAGATTTGGAAATCTATTCATTCTAAAAATGAAATTAAAAGCTTTTAATTTTTTAAAAATATTTAATTTTAGGTGTATTCTCTAGATAAAAACAAATTTATTTAGGGGAAAAATAACTCATTGATTTTCCTTGTTTAGATGAAATTTATTTGCAAAACCCCAATAATAGTTGACTGGTATACCAGAAAAGAATTGCCTTTTTTTTTTTTTGCTTACTTTATAATTTTTGAAGGAATTTGCTTCCTCAGGTCAGAGAAGAAATGAATATCTTCCTGGTTGTACTTTAAGTTGTCTTCTAATTGAGTGTACAATTTCAAGAATATTGATAAAGATTGGTGACTTTGATTTTTCAAAACGTGTAAAAATTAATCTCAAAAAAAAAAAAAAAAAAAAAAAAAATCATTTCACATTTTTGGCTGCAATATCGATTTAACTTGCTGTAAAAAAATAATTCAATGAATAACAGCATATACAAATTACATATTTAGAAAGATTATATTATTTTCTTTCTAGCCATATGAATATTTTTAAGATTGAACCAGAAATACACAAGATATTGTGAGTTGAACAGATCAAGTATTATCAATATCAAACAAAATCAGATATTGTCTGGAAATGCTATCATTACACAAGAAAATGAATGGCTTCCTTAGAAAGTAAAAATACAAAATTAAAAACTGAAAAACCAAACTGGAAACCATTGTATCAAGGAAAACAAAACTGGAAACTGATACCAAAACATAAATTGCCAAACCCATTTACTGTGATAGATGGAAATTCATTTGCTTGATGATGATGAAACATTACAAGTTTGGTTTCTGATATACTGAATCTGATCACTCCCCATTTTGTTAAAGCGAGGCCAGAAGAGCCTCTAAACCCTTTAGATTTTTTTTTAGATGTACCTATATACCATTGTATCATCTGCATAGATATTCACACAAGATCAGTGTATGCTCTTAGACCAACCCTCTCCCTGTTTTATATTAATGATATATAAAACAGGAAGAGGGTTGGCCCAAGAAGCAATCTTTTTCTGACCATTAAAAACTACCTTCATGGATCTACTTGATAGGAAGGACTTGATAATTGAGAAAATTCTTTCACTGATTTCATTGCTGGAGAGCTTGTGTAGCAACCCCCTGTAGTATACCTTGTTAAAAGCCTTCAATATATCTAATGCACAATCATCCTTGTGATGTGGCTATTGTTTAATGCCTCACTGACAGGATAGAAATGGTCAACCAAGCAGATTTGAAATCCGTATTTTCTATCGCTCAAGAGGTTGTCCCTGTTGAGGTGCTCGACAACTTTCTTGTTGATTATAGCCTCAAAGAGGAGACTGATGGGTCAATATTGAGATGGGGATGAGCGCTTACCCACATTCTTGAAAAATGATACCCTTCATAGCCTTGGAGATAATTCAAGGCTAATATTCTTAAGGACAACCACTGGGATTTTATCTGAACTGGTAACCTTTTTAGGGTCAAGGATTTTGATAAGTCTTGAGACCTCCTAGGATGTGATGGAAAGAATAATACCAAAGAAAAAGCTAAAACAACAATAAAAAAAAAAAAAAATAAAAAAAAATAGATTAATTCGGCTTATTAAGAAAAAAATAAAATAAAGTTTTTGTTATACAGTGTACAATAATAATTTCTCATAAAAATTCAAACAATTATTTTATTTTGATATAAGATTTATTGAACAAAATAGGATTTTGTTATATAATTTTCAGCCATCTTTCAGCCAACTACATAAGTCCTATCTCCAAAATCTTTTATCTTTATTAGAAAAGAAAAGCTCAAGGTACTCTTTGTCAGTTTCCTAGAGAATTGCAATTTTGCATTAAGCCAATTTTTTAAAAATTTGAATAAATGGAAATGCAAAAGTGTAATATTTGGGACAACTGAAAATTTCTGACGTAAGTTATGACAAATTTTGTCTGGATAAAAAGGCACAATTCATGCAGTATAGTCTAGCATTACTTATTAATTTTTCCCTTTCTTTTAACAAATTCTAGATTCTTTTTGTTGATTGCTAACTTTAATTTAATTAGAAAAAATAAAGAAAGATATTCTAATTTTGGTATTTTTAAAATTCATGTTCTTATGACAACTGTCACAATGCAATCAAAAGTAACTTTTTGAATGTACAAGGAGTTGCTTAACTCTTACTCACTTCCAAAAAATCCATTTTTTTTTTTTTTTTTTTTTTTTTTTTTTTTTTACAGGTGTGTTGAATCATTAAGTGAATATGAAAATATGTTGACTGGCATGGCTCTCAGGTTGCCTAAGAAGAAGGACTAAACACTTTTCAATACCCCTTAATAATTCAAAGCAAATTTTCTAAATACAATCTAATGATAAAATGTGAATTTTTTAGGCTACTGAATATGAATAAAAAAAAGTGAAAATGGAAACAAAAATTTAATAAGCAAAGTTTTAAAATAAATTATCTTATTTTTTCCATGTAATTGCAAAAATAATTTTTGAACTGACAAGTTGAGTGGCACTACATTGTTAATATCACTGTCAATCCATACATCTACAGTGAAATAACATCAACAAAATCTGTCTACAAATTAGACAACTTTTCATAACATAAGCACAACTGAATCAATTAAATTCATAAACAGATGTGAATAAATATATATATATATATATATATATATATATATATTTATTAAAGACATTTTTTATGTTTAACATTCTTTTTATAGATACAAGTATTTAAGTAAATGCTCTGTTTATAATAAACAGTATTAAATAACATTTACCAGCCTGAATGAACAGAGCATTTACTTAAATACTTGTATCTATAAAAAGAACGTTAAACATAAAAAATGTCTTTAATAAATAGATTGTCGGACTCTGTCCATTTCGTAATATATATATATATATATATATATATATATATATATATATATTAGATCAATAATGCTGCTAAATTTTAGAAACATGAAAATGCAAACATCTAAAAATATTTGTTTTGTTTGTTTTCATTTGATTCAATTTCCTTTTATATTTCTTCATATCTGTCTCTCTGATAAGATTTTTCTTTGTTTTTATTTCCAGATTTCATCCTCAATAAATTTCTATAAATGTTAGTTTGTATCTAGAATTTTAAATGTCTTAAATAAAATACTCAGAATGTGTTCAAATATTTCATAGATATAAATTCTTATATATTAACAGAGAGTGATTTTAATAAAACTGATTAGGTTGGTTGATAATACGAGCTGGAAATTTTCTTAATTTCTCTATGACTAATGCAAACAACACTCTTCAAATAAAACAATAACAAAAAAAGGTTCATATTGGTTAGATATTTAAGAAAGTTGTCTGGTATGAAAAATGGATTTTTAATTTTATTAATCAATTGAATGTGTTTGTTTTATTACTCACCTCTTTTTTTTTAAAAAAAAAAAGAGATAGGCCTAATTAAACTTGGTTAGATTTTTAGATATGGAAAACATAATATATACAGAACTAGGCATTGGCGGCAACACAAGTATTTATTCATATCAAAATAAGAAATATAAATCCAAATTTCAAATATTCTTTCAAATTTTTATTCTATTCTTATTCCAATAAAGTCATTGTTGTAAGGCTTTTATAATAAAACATTTTTCTCTCAGTTATCAATCTAATCAATCAATCTGATCAGTTATTAGTAATTTTCATTGATAAGATTTGCATCAGGAAAATAAATAATCACTACTAAATATTTGTAATTAGCAACTTGCAATGTCAGATTACCAAAAAATAATAGAAGCTTGTTAAAGTTGCCTTTCTTAGATTTCAATTCTGAATTTCCTGTTGGAAATAAAAGTTCTAAGGCCAATAACTAATTTTCACATTAACCATCAACAAACAATTTACCTCTAAGTAATGCAAACATTTAACACCCCCTCCTCAAACGAACAACAACAAAAAATTGGTATTGCCTTGATATTTAAGAAAGGTTGCTAGAAAGCAAACAAAAAGTTGTCTGGTATAAAAAATTGATTTTTAATTTTATCAATTTATTGATCAATACCACATTCATAGCAATATACCTTATAACTATGGAAGAAGATGAAATTAAATGCTGCTAAAAATAGATTTTGAATAATATAAAAAATATGAGAAAATTAATATTTAAACAGTTTTGTATAGATTACACATTGCAATGTTATACCTAACTTAATATAGATTAAACAGAATATACAAAAACATTTCAACTCTTGGTTAAAAACAAGTAGTAAGTTATCACAGTCTAGTTGCAATCAAAAACTACACTTTTTAACAGCTCCATAAAATATGCATTATCCTTTATAAGAACACTATCTATTCTGAGATCTTTTAAGGATTTTTCTGCATAAATCTGATTAATAAAGGGAAGACAATACTTTTTAATTATTCATTTAATAATCTTAATGGTACTATATTTTTGAGAAAACAAAACATTTCTCTCAAAATGTTTTCATTAATAAAAGTTAGGGCAAGCTATAGATTATACATGAAGTCTATGTTAAAACCAATACTGTTATCTTAAACAGACAGACATAATTCTAATAAACTAAATATTAATTCACTGGCTGCAATATTTTAAAGAATATGATATATCGACTTGTTTCACATGAATTATTAAGATTTTTAGACTTTATTTATTTTTTTGTTTTGAACAGTATCAAATGTCAAACCCTCTGGCATAAAGAAAAAAACTGAGTTGAAATTACACCAGTTATGAAGACAACAGTTTTGGCTTCAGAGAAATAATTTCACAGATCCTCATTGGAGACTTTTTCAAAAGTTTCCAGCCACATGAATTGTAGTGAAACAATTATAGTTGGGGAACAAAGAAAAAAATGTTGAAAATAAGTGTAAAAGCACATAGTATGACAAGAGTATATTTTGTCAAATGATAAATAAGTAGAATCGTTTGATTTTGAGCAAAGGTTAATAAAAATTGGACAAATGGATAGGAGAATAAATGAAAAGGAAGAAATATAGAAAAAGAGAGTGACAAAAAGCAGATAGGAAAGTTTAAAACAGAAAGAATATTGGTGATTCCATCAAGAGAGAAGAAATAACCAAGTAGGAATGATAAATTACAAAAATAGTAAAAAGAGAGAGGAAAAAGTAACAGAAAAGAAAAGGAGAGAGAAAAAAGAAAGAAAGTGTTCATGAATAGATGGAAAGTAAAAAAAGAAAAAGCAAAGGAGAGAGAGGATTAAACACTGGTCGAGTGATTGATAGTTGAGAAAAAGAGAGAAAGAGGTGAAATTAAAGAATAAAAGAAGAGGAAAAGTGAAATGAGAGAAGGGAGGAAAATAAACTGAATTAATAAGAACAAGAAGCATGGAGAAAAGGAAGAATTCAAAGGTCGATGAGAAAATAAATAAGAATGAAGGAAAAGAAAGGGCAACAAAAGAAAAAGGAGAAATACAAAAAAGAATGAAAAGAGAAAACAAAGAAAATAATAACAAAAAAGAAACAAAATGTGATAGAATCTGAGAAAAAAGAAAAATAACAAAAAGTAAAAGAAAGCAAATGAAAGAAGTAAGTGAAAAGAAAAGAAAAAATATAAAGAGAAAAAGAAACAAAACTTAGGAAATAATGCAAAGAATGAGAGAGTAAAAAAGTCTGAGACAGAAACAGAGAAAGTGAGAGTAAAGATATACACAGACTGTGAAGGAAAGAGAAAATCACCAGCAGAAAGAGTGTCATCCATTTTGGGTTCTGCCTGCAAATTTCCAGCTATGTATAAAATAATTGGATCTCATTTCTCCTTTTATAATCCAGTGACTTACTTGCAGATGATAGACATTTATTCTCCAATTTTGCTTATTTTCTCTTTTCCTTACTTAATTTTGGCTCTGGTTTTTAGCCAGTCATTTTTTCCCTTCATTAATGGACAAAAAGCTCCAAATAATCCAGACTAAGTAAACCATACCTATTTTTATTATGTACCATATTTGCTTTAAATCATGTCAGTGTATAGATACAATCAGAAACCCACTTAAGAAGAGTATTCTTGGAGAAGGACTCTTGGTATGCAAAATAAATTTTTTCAATCTTTTTTTAAAATGTCAATACATATATCCTAATACACTGGCATGTGAAACTTTTGGGTCACATTGGTAAATTATTTTTTAATTCTATCCCAAAACTGAGAATAATTAGCAGTATGCTTTTCTCAGTACATTTTATGAGCTTTGAGGACCAGAAAACAAGTTACTGCATTTTTATTAATGCTGTATGATGGATGATAGAGTATCATAAGCATAGTGATACTGAAAATGGACATGCAAAAATACTGGACCACCAGAAAAAAATTTCACTGTTCTGCTCTGTGATCTTTATTATTACAGAAAATACAAAATGTCAAAGTATAAAGTTAGTAATTAGTGTTTGTATATTTAGCTCAAATAACTGCCTCAATTCAATGTGGCATGGAATGGAACAAGGTCCAGATTTTCTCATTGGGATTTTTTTCCTATTCTTATTGGCAGTCATGCCAAATCTCTTAGAGATTGCATGGTTTTCATTGGAGCACTTGTATCTTCAGTTCCAACCACAATGATTGAATTATATTGAGATCAGAATTCTATACTGGCCAGTCTTCCAAAAGTTGAATCTTCCCCCACAAAAACTCTTCCATGTAATGTGTGGCACAGAGCAACATCATGTTGAGAAATTTCTCCATCTTAATAGTCTGGCAGATTAGACCATAGTAAACTAACATGATTTTCACTGTTTAGATTTCTATCAAGTTTTAACAATTTTCTTCTACCATCAATCATTATGCAAACTCTCCCTGCCACCATTAGGTGTCCACCACCTAATTTTACCTTCTTTGTGGTGTCCTTTTCATTGTTTCTTTCTGCTGATGATCTTAAATATTCTCTTGCATTAGAATGTAACTATTTTTCATTCATCACTAAAAATTACTTTTTACTACTTCCCAGCATCCCATGTTAGATGTTCTTTTGACCATTTCAATCTTCTATTCTGATGTTCTATGGGTTAATGAATTTTTTTTTTTTTGCTGCTTTATGCATGTTTAAGTTATTTTTTTCATAATAATCTTTATGGTGTAACTGAAACCTCACTGTTAAGATTGTATTCACTCCTCATTTGCCTAGTTTTTAACTCCCAATTTTTCTTTCATCTTGTCTATCTTTTGTGGTTGTAGTGATATGTAAATGAAAGCCTAATTAGTATAGCTAAGGCATAGAGACTATAAAAGTGTCCAAGCAGTAAGGGAAAAAGTAAAATATGATATGCGAGATTAATGACTACTGCTGCGCTGAGAAAACATGAAGGAAATCACATTTCATAACAATAGTCTTCCAGCTTCTGTTGCACTTAAAACATTTCTGTCAGTTATAGAAAACATCTTTTGGATGGTTTGAACATTTTTTCTGAAATTTCCATCCATTCATCTACTTCTCAATGTGTCATTTTCCCCTTCAAATTTGCAACCATCTTTGTTTCAGTAGATGCATTTAATAAAAAATGGTTTTAATCAATTGACATTGTTAAGAAGAATATAAATTTAAATGATCAGGTAAGGAAGACAAGGTCTTATTGATTTTGATTGTAGAAATTAAGCAAAAACAAAAATGAGAACTCAATGTATGAATCCATTTCTGGATTTATTTGCAAGATTAAAAGTTATTAAGTATGGTCATTCAAATACTAATGCTTGCTTACATTCAATACAAAAATGTCTTAACCGATTTTGTCACTTACAGTTTTAGCCAAAATTTTCATCATCCACAGTTAATAGATTACAGTAATGTTCAAATGTAACAAAATAATTGCATCACCAATATTAAAAAATTAAATTTCTAAAAGATTAAAATTTAATACAATTTCAAATTTGCCTTATAATTAAACTTACCCTTATTTAAAGCTAGTATATGTTGTATTTTATATTTATATTTCATGAAATTTATTTAATCTTGGCTTAAATAATAAAAATTAAATATTCAGTATTTTTATAAAGAAATGTGCTACATGAGACTAATATAGAAACTGTTTCTATTTATACTTTTAAAAATAATTATTTTATATTAACTTTTTACAAACATGCAAAACTTTAATGAATGTGTAAACAAACATTATAAAATATATTTACCTCTGTGAATCTTAAGAAATCAAAATTTTAGTCTTTCAAGCACACTTGCTTATAAGTTAAAAGTCCACAAACCTTTTGATATTTATAATAATTTGTTAAAAACTGAATATAAAGTTTGATTTGAAAAAGGCTACATAGTGTTCAGGGTTTCACATTGGTTTATATTTATAGGAGAATATGATACATAAACCCTAAATATCAGACTAATACTGAATGACAAAATAGGATTTTGTGTATATATATATATATATATATATATATATATGTGTGTATATGTATGTGTATATATATATATATATATATATATATATTGATTACAAGTACTTGAATGCACATGAAAGATGAAATTACATTATAATTTGTTCAGGAGCAAAGATTGGAATTTGTCACATGGTTCAAATTAACTATCCATCGATTTGACTTAATGAGTGTTCTTTGAATTTTTATAACTAATTCATTCATTCATTCCATTTATTTATTCAGTTAGTGTATTTTGTGCTGCCACTGTGGTCACTGCTCTCCCCTATTTCTGTTGTAATTGTGGTTCATGATGACATTTAAGGCAAAATAGTCCAATAACTTGGTGGTTCCTTTTGCATTAGGACTGCTGAATTTACCCCATCCTTCCTCTCAGAAGTTCCTCCATCCACTGGTAAAGCCATTGACCTCTGAGGTACATCTCCTATACCCAAGCTGGCAACTGGCCAATACCCAAGCTGGCAACTGGCCAATAGGCAGGCTGGGAATACCCTCACACATTTTAGCCAGCATGTGGATACCGTTGACCAGGGTGTAGCCATTGCAGTGCCTATGCAACTTCTTGGAGCCATGTATGAGAGTTGAATATAGGCCATGGACCAGTAAAGTTCCACATCCCAATTCACCTGAGTAAAGCAGGATCAACCACTTTACTGCAAAGGTACTGTCACTGATGAGACACCCATATAAATAATATTTTCTTTTCTATATTTAATAACACGATTCAAAAAGACTTTCATTCGTACTTTTCTTTTTTTTTAAAACACAGTGAGATTCATCCTGTACAAGGACTAGGGGTCACTTGAAGTAGAGAGTTACAGAGTAAGAGCCAGTTTATGCAGATACGTGGGGAAGATAATGGTTAACACTAGACTTGAACATGTTTACACTAAAACCATACAATGAAAGAAGATCTGCTCATTAGATGCCTCTATTTCACCATGATATACATGGTGACTGAAAAGTAACTCTCCATTTTAAAATACTTATAATTTATTCGTTAACTATAATTTTTACAAGAAATTGATATAAGAGGAAAGTGTTTAGCATGAGGTTTTATTTAAAATTTGATATGGGCACCAGATTTCACTACCAGCTTCTCAAGCCACCTAGGAATTGTGTCAACTGACTTCACCAGGAATTCTCATGGTATGAAAGACATAACTTCTTGTATTCACCCTTCAAGTTCTTCAAAAGTCTTGGTTTGGTATAGTAGACTTGCTCCTTTAACCAACCCCAAAGAAACAGTCACAGGGTGTTATTAAGTCAGGAATCCTGGCTGACCACTCATACATAAAATAAGGAGTTACTTTTCAATCACCCTGTATATATTCTGGTGACTTCATGAATCCAATGCAAAACTTTTTATTAGTGCATAGTGTGCCTGGATCACTTGTTATTATTGAAGCTTTTCAATCCAGAAGCCCAAGGTCATAGGGAGAGATTTTTGTCCTTTGTCCATCTAAGTTCTTTCATTAAATTTTTTAACATACTCCCTACTAATATTTGATATAATGCCTATCTCAACAATAACTGGATTTTGGAGACCAGCCTTTATTTGAAAGGAGATTGTTAGAGCATATTGATATTTGATATCATGTTGATATTCACAATAGAAAGAACATATGTTCTGAAGCAAACAACAACAAACACTTATCTGAGTGCAAACTTCTCAAAGCCAGAAAGATTATCTTGACATCATCTTTATAAGAATCAGCTGTTTTCCTTATCTTGTGCAAATGTTCAGCCTTACAAATGCAATAAGATATTAATTGAGCAAAATATTTCATGAAGAGCTAAAAATTTATTACTAATCCCAGCTCCACTATGTTTGTCAATGTATAGCAATTTTATCACACCTTGGTGAAGCATTAGTAAATATTCCCTTGCTTTATCCAGTTGTTGAATAGTGTGCCAGCAAGAAGATAAACATACACATAAATCTCAACTGCAGTCCATAAAGGACGTCATCAGTACCTAAATTCTTGTCACTCATAAGCGTCTTCAACATTTTCTTTCTTATAACTAGCTTGCCAGACAAGGCAAGTCAGTTAAATAAGTTCCAAAATGAACAGATCTCCAACCAAGTTCCTTGATGAAAAGCTTCTAAAAGTAATCATGTAATTCCTTACATATGCCTTGATTTGTAGTCAAACAATATCCATCTGGTAACGTGACACTAATGATATATCTGTAGCATTCCAAAGTTCTTCTGTACACAATTCTACAAGCTGTATTTGTTGTCTTGGTTGGCATTCTTTTTAATCTAACTCTTAACTACCAAAGTCTGATCCTTCCTGTCAAACAAGGAGGCTGAAGTGGTAACAAAGAAGAAATTTATATCAAAGCAAACTAACATAAACAAGATAGTACAAATGGTTTCCAATACTTGATTTGGATATTTTAAGTGAGTTGCTTATTTAGTAGTGTATAATTGTAATTATGCCAAAGAAATATTTTGATTGATTGCCATCAATTATAGAGCATTATTGAGTAAGAAACCTTTATCAACCACTTTTGACACATTCAATGTAACTTCTCTATAAACTGTAAAAATCATTTTTGTCTTAGCATCAGAATTTTATCTTTCTTAAATAAAAAGGTATAATATGATAAAAGTTTTCTTCCATCTTCAATATTAGAATTAACAAAAATATGCCAACTTTTAGAATTAAAAATGAAATTCAAGCAGATATAATGGCTGTCACAATACAACTAAGATTGATTTTTTTTTTTATTCTAGTTTAAAAATAAATGCTCCTAATGCATTCATTTTTTTTATCAATCATTCACTTGCATGTCTTCTGTGCTTATCATTCATTTTTAGATTTGATTTTGATTTTGACCTAAACCCATACTTCCATGTCTTCTGTGCTTATCATTCATTGTTAGATTTTATTTTGATCAAAAGATCTAAACCCACACTTCCATGTCTTCTGTGATTATCATTCATTTTTTAGATTTTATTTTGAATTTGACCTAAACACACACCTGCATGTCTTCTGTGCTTATCATTCATTTTTAGATTTTATTTTGATTTTGACCTAAACCCACACTTCCATGTCTTCTGTGCTTATCATTCATTTTTAGATTTTATTTTGATTTTGACCTAAACCCACACTTCCATGTCTTCTGTGCTTATCATTCATTTTTAGATTTTATTTTGATTTTGGCCTAAAACCACACTTGCATGTCTTCTGTGCTTATCATTCATTTTTAAAATTTATTTGTATTTTGACCTAAACCCACACTTGCATGTCTTCTGTGCTTATCATTCATTTTTAGATTTTATTTTGATTTTGACCTGCATATCTTCTATGTTTATCATTCATTTTAAAACATGAATTTTTGACACTATTTACATTTTTAAAACTATCGTCCTCATCTTTGTTGCCATATTTATCACAATGGTTCAGCCGTTGTACACTCCAGCCTTCTTCAGGTGGCTGGAATTGTTGAACTGAACCCTTTATTTCACTCACTGGGGTAGACTTCATGTCTAATGGATATCAGTTATCAGTTATCTTGTGTTAATTACCCTTAAACAAGGTATTGAACTGACAGTCTTTGGGTCCTATCATTGGACCTAACTAACACCTTTATCCACTGTGCCATGTGTCCTTGAGGACATCTGTGTATAAATTTCTGGGTATTATAAACCTAATGTCTTCAGCAACCATTTTTACCAGTGCTCATATTGCAATTTTTGCTGTTATCATTGCATGTTTTTACTAGAGCTCATATTGCAATTTTCATTGTTATTATTGCTTTTCTCTGGCACTCCTTATGACTGGTTCCTATATTGTATTCATTTCTATGCTTGGTCGGCTCAGGAGATTTTTATGGCCTAGCATATGTCCTGATTCTTTAAGTTTATAAATTTTTGAATTAAAAACAATAATTTCCACAGAATAATTCCATAATCATTTACATGTCTGGCATCATGACAGATTTTGTCTAATAAAAACAAGTTTTTCTTTTGACATTTGTAATAACATAAAAATCTAAATCCCAACCTAACCACATAGACATGCATGCAATTTATTTTTATTTGTTCTTTATGATTGTTGTTGTCATGTGTCAATACTTGACTGAATTCATTCTTTTTGATGAATTGTTTATTCCATAGCTGTCAAAATTAGAATGATAAAGAAGTCTTTTGTTAGTTTTTGTTTTAGTCCCAAGTTCAGTTGAGGTTGGCTTCTAATATCAGTTAAAAGCAGATATGAAAAATGCTGTGAATTGCTGATTACTTAAAAAAATGAACAGACGGATCAAAAAAAATTGTGCAGCTATAGCAAATATATTGAAAACATCATGTAAACAAATTCTTTTTCTTTGATTTTTAACAATGTATTTATATATTTATTTTAATAAAAATATAAGAAAGTAAAGGTATTTTTTTTATTCATGTTAATTTTATCAATACTAGAAAAAAACTATAATAGTTATGTAGTCTAACTTACTGAAAAACTGCTTTAATAAAAAGATTTTGTAAATTTCAACCAAGAGTAACATTAACTTGAACAGTTAATGTTACTCTTGATTGAAATTTACAATGAATGCTGAATGTTTCTTGGAAACAGCCATTAGCAAAGTAGATTAAATAATTACAAGAGCTTAGTTCTAAGGATTAGCTAAAATATCAAGGTAAAATCAACAAGAACAAAAAGTTTAAATTTCATTTGTTTAACTTACCTTTGATAAAATTAATGCACATTATGCCCCTATAGATGATAATCACTTTTGATAATGAGTTTCTTTTTTCTTCTTAAATAATCTGTTTAATCTCAAGTTCAATATTTCAGAATGTGTATAAAATATGAGTTTAATCTTTTGCTATTTAAGTTTTAATTATATTAAAAAATAAATTTCTTTCATTGAAATAATTTTTCAATTAAAATTCTTAAATATAAAAGCATTGTAATAATTTTATTGCTCAGCAGAACAGACTCATAATTGAAATTGCTTGTGACTTATTAATTAAATACTGGATTAATCATAATTATATAAATATGAATATTAATCATGCACAACAGCTGAGTTGACAGAAAGATTATATGTTTTTTCCTGTTTTTTTAAAAAAAATCAAAACTGTACAATTCTCTAACTTTGATTGCAGTAAACCCAATGTTTAATGTTGAATAAAAGAGAATACAAGTATTAACAAAGTTAACAATTAACTTCTTGAAGAATAGATATTTAGCAATCAGTACTTTTAATTAATACATAATGAGAATTATAAACTTATTGTCACTTTGTTGTTTGTGAGATGAGTAATTATAAGCAGATATTGTTTCAGTTATATAATATTACATAACATTAAAGATCCCTTACATATCTTTACATTAAAAATTATAGAAATGCGATGGAATAATACATTTTACTATTTTTTTTAATGATGAATGTCAATTTTATGTAATCTAATAAGTGGTGATAACCAAATATCAATGGCAATACTTCCAGATTACTGTAATATAACAATTCATTTTTAGAAATATGGGACTTTACTGGTTTTTCCTTGACATTTATTTCTCAGAATATTAAATTAATTAAATACCAATAATGATAAATTTAAAAATCACAAATTTTGTGGTGTATAATTGTAAATGAAATTCCAGCATATAAATGTTTTTTTTATTTAATATTTCTATCACATTTATCAAATTATTTATATCCAAATATCAAGAGTTATTTTCCACCAGAAGTTCAATTATACATGTCCTTGATTCTTATATTATGATGATAAAAGATGATGATGATGATGATGATGATATTTATCAAAAGACAATTTTTAGCACTGAAAGTTCATCTACTTGAAAACATTCAGTTCAGTATTTCAATTTGACTTTCATTGTCATGTATCTTTTTTAAAGATATACAAAATATTTGCAATGAACATGTTATTCTAAGAGAATTAGACATCAATTAGGTTTAACCCCATTTTCTATTGCTGTAATAGAGGTTCTGTCTTGAACTAAAGAAACCCCACACAATAATACCAATACTCAATTCTTCAGATAGATGTCTTTGATCATGAGTTATACTTTAGAAATAAAGCTCTTTTCCAAGAAGTTTGCATATTCTTGTTTTAATTAAACAAAAATCTGATACACAAAGGAATCTAACAAATAAGATTAGATGCTTCTGATTTAGAATATTAGCTAACCATTTTTGTTTGATTTTTTTTTTTTTTTTTATATAAGCAATTATCATTATTGTCCACTGATTTAGCCAGACTAGTGTCCTCATTTTGGCTGATAGAATCGCAGCATAATAGTTTGTAACTATTGAGGAATTTTCAGCCAAACCTTTTATTCAGTCCACAAGAGTTACATTGTTTTTGTTCCACTGTCCATACTAAAGAAAAATCTTGTATCAATTAACTGCATACAAGATTATAAAAAATATAAGTTATCTCCATTCGGTAGATAACCCATTTCGTCTGTATAGGTATGACCCAAAATTAGGCACAAAACAGAGTGTGAGGCAACTACAAATGAGAGAGACATGTTTTTAGCCTACTCCAAGAGCAGGCGATGCTGGCCACGGGCAAACCTGAATAATACAAGTACAAGCAGCTAATGGAAGCATAATAGGAACATCTTCAGATAAGTGTTTCATCTATTTCAAACAGACACGTTTTGTACATCACCCCCAATGTCATGACTTAACTGCTGAAAGAATACATTTTTAGCAATCATCTATTCTCTTTCTCATTATGTAATGTATTTCTTATGTAAAATATGTTTTTTACAATGTTCAATTGTCTCATTCTTGTTCATCAAGTCACGGCTCAATTTAGGGAGTCGTTAAATTTCCCACAAGTTTTCAAGCTTAACTCCTATCATCTAGATAACCAAGAATTTTAGATAAACTATATATATATATATATATATATATATATATATATATATGCAATCAATGTAGATAAATTAATATGCACATTAGTACATTGACATATCTGTAGCTTAATAATGAAAATAGTATTTATTTTACATAACAAATGTTTATTTTTTAACATAATCCCTTTTCTCATCACTGCACTTAATTACTCAGTAAATATTAATCAGAGATTGAGTATTATATAACAAAAATTTAACACCAAAATTTGCTTAATATCTAGATGTGAGTAGTATAGATTTATTAGTCAACACTTGTGCACATATTTTCATGAAATAGTAAGTCTTATCTATAAACATATATGAAAATTATGGATAAGAAATATTCAGACTTGGTTTAAAATTTAAAGGTCAACCCCTAGTCAAAACCTGAACAGACATCAGTTTCTCAACCAGTGAATGTACATTCACTGGTTGAGAAACAAGTTTCAAACAAACAAGTATAAATGAGTCACAGGAAATTTTTGATATGCAGAACAAGGTCAGGTAAAGTTAAATTTTCAATTAACAAGTTTTGGGATACAAAGAGTTTTCATGTAGAATTAATTTATAAATTATTTTACTTGTTCTATTTCTAATTCTGGGGGACAGTATTGTGTTTTAGATAACGTCCAAATAGAAAAAAGTTATAAACTGAAATCCTGGCTTTTTTGCATATCAAAGAAAAAACTCATCATTCCATTCAGTCAAAAACTGTTCTTTTGAAGAGTATAAAATTTTTATCAAATATGGTTAATTTCAATAAAGATTGAAAAGAAGTAGATAAATCATACTGAAATTCCCTTTGAAATTTAAGGGTTCATTAAACTCTGAAATACAGGGGGTTTCAGAAAAATTGATACCACTTCATTATCTAATAACTTGAGTAATTCTTTACACTATTTACATTGTTCAGTCACATGGCCCAGTGGATAAAAAGCATTAGTTGAAGTAATCCACTGACTTAACCCAATGAGTTGTAAGTTCAATACCTGACTACAGCCAGGTACTGAACCTTTTACTAAGGAAAATAACTGAAACTGAGATATTTAGAAAAGGCATGACACATGGAATTAGAACACTCTACCTTAGTGTACGAAATAAAGGTTATGGTTCAAAATTCCAATGTATATCACCTGAAGAAGGCCAGAGTGTACAATGGCCGAAACATTGTGAATATGACAGTAAAGATAAGGACAACAGTCCTAACAATGTAAATAGTTACAATACCTCATCTCAGAAATATAGATAGACAGATGTTGAGTAATTCTTGTTCAAATGATATCAAATTTTAACAGCTTGTATAGAAACAACTTAAAATTCTATGTTCAATGTTTTGTTTTTTTTCTTTTCAGGCATAAAAATACCATTCTCTGGAAAAGAAAAGGTGTTTTGTGTGTTAAAGCATAAGGAGAAAAGTGTGCAGCATGCAATTGTTAGAGAATTCACTAAAAATGCATAAACTGCAATGCAGATTTGGACATGGTGTAAAGAGTTAAAAGAAGAAGACTGTCTTTATAGGGCAAAAGTATCTGGACAACCACCAGTATTAGAAGAGATGATCAAGCAGGTTTAGGAAACATTTTTGCAAAACTATAGGAAGTCCAAAAACAAGTCTGGAAACCCAGATTCCTCCAACGACAGTTTAGCGTGTTGCCGAGAAACACTTGTGAATGAACTGCAACTCATTCAGACCTTAAAGAGAGATGACAGGCAAAAATGCAAGCAATTCTGTGTTGATATGCAAGAGAAACTTGTAAAATTGTTAATCAAATTCTAACACTTTCGCTCCAGCCCCTCAACTTCTGACATCTTACTCTCTGGGTTGAGGTGTCTACTTGGTCCTAACTGAACTTAAGGGAGTGGCCGTACGTCCCCTGAGTATCCGTAGATTATTCAACCGGTCCACTGGTTTAATCCTGCTTCCTGTCCAAATTGTGTTTGGTTTGATCCAGAAAGCAGAAGTGATGTTCATCCATTCACGGTCGACTGAAGATGTAGACATGGTTGGAGAGTCTGCGCTAAGAAATTTAGAATGCAGCAAAAAAAAAAAATTAATATCTGCAGAATCTAGTTGAATTGGTAATGTCTTTTATATAGCAGAATAGTATAGAAAAGAAACGGGTTACAGAAAAGAAAAGTAACTGACGTAAAAACGCATACACTGGATTCTGGACAGAGAGAGTGTGTATTATGATTAACTTGTTAAATCATCTCAGAATGATATACGACTCTTGCAATGGGGGAATAAGATTTCTGTACGTGGCTTAAAGTTTATAGTGGCATTCCTCTTTAGCAGTAATAACAATAGTAGTGATATTTGTGGTAGCAGAAGCAGAGGTAATTATATCAACAGCACATGTTAGCAGATGCTTCGTTCCAATCTCTGACATCACGCTCTTCTTCTTGAGACTCCAACCCGATTCTCCACTGTCTCTAGCCCAACTCTTGTCCGGGGGCTAATTCTCTTCCGTTTGCACACTCACCCATCTTTTTCAGCATAACTACATGTTTATATAGAAAAATCCAGCTGGTTACAACTGAACCTTGGCCCTACTACTTCACATGGGATTATCATGGGGTTTTGGTTGTTTCAACCAAAATTATGTGAATTCTAAAGGTCCTCCTTGCTTACTCAGCTCTATTCCAAGTTTTGGATCAATAAAAATTATTTCGACCATTTCCAGTGTCTGCTAATGACACAGTTCCAATGGGTACAGCTCCTACCCTAGATCAATTTCACTAGTCAAAATGTACTCTAATTTCACTAAAAAAAATTGTGTGTGTGTTTTTCCCAGATTCTCTGTCACAAAATACACATACCTTTGAATTTCTCATTCAAATTTTGATGATTAAATATTTTACTCAACAATAACCCTGTTTAGTTTCATTTGCTTAGACTATGCAGTTACTCAGATATTTACATCTCAAATGATAGGAAATCTTTTGAAACACCCTGTATATGTAAGTGAAAAAAATCTTTTAGGGAAATAAAAACTTAAAAAATATAAGCTCATTAAATCTACTTTAATCATTCCTGACAAATGCATATGATAAACATACTTTGAAAATTTGAAATGCACAAATGTTCATACAGAAAAAGGAAAATGAGGACCCGATGAAAAATAGAGTGTCTCTCCAGTTTAAACACTACAGACAGCTTTAAAGAATATATTAGGAGCTGCTTAGTATGATATATTTTTATTTTTAAGAAGGGCAAAAGGCTCATATACTGAATTAGTGAAAACATTTTCCTTTTTTTTGTTAGGAGACATGCAGAGTATTTAAACTAACTACATTCAAAAAGATCAGTGAACTGAACCACTACAAACCATATCAAATGTGATCCTGTGTCTATAATGGTATTGAAAAGGAGTCTTCTATAATTGATTCAAACAAATTCTGCAAGTATATCAAATGAAGGCAGTAAGTGATACAATAAACATCTACAATTAGTTAAGAGAAAGATATTCTATCAGGTTAGATGTGAGACTGTTTCTTTAGTGACCAAGTAAAAATTGGTACAGTTTTTTTAGTGACTAGGTAAAAATTGTTCCAGTTTTTTTAGTGACAAGGTAAAAATTGTTACAGTTTTTTTAGTGACTAGGTAAAAATTGCTAGTTTCATTTAAAGAATAAAGTTGCTTATTTGGCTCTACTAGTAAATTCTTTAAATGAACAGAATATTGTAATCATTCTCCAGTTCTCGTTTTCAGTTTATCTGCTGTGCCTATGTTTCATTGTCAAAAGTGAATTCAGAATAATAGAACATTAAAATGAAAGGAATTTATCAACTTTAAAGAAAAAACCCAACAAAGTCCAGAATCTACAATTGCTCAAGGCTAGACAAACTCTAATGAGTAATTAGATTTTTCTACACAGCAGAAAGTTTATTGATTATAACAGATCAATTTGACATGTCAACTAATTAACTTGAAAACTAATCACATTTATAATCCCTTTCCAAAATCTAATGTGAAAGGCTGTTGACAAAAAAAAGTTTTATGGATATTTTGGAAGAATTCATAACATTTTATAAAACAGTTATTCTTTCTGAAACAAAATTTGTTTTTGAAAAAAAGCAATGTTCTATTGAATAAAAAGTATTTTTAAAAATCTATAAGTGTATAAGGAATTAAAATGAAATAAAGTTGGTAGGTAAATGTTCTAGCTTGTTAAGAAATAACAACTATATTTTTATGGTTGGTACTGTGACAAATATGTATTTTACTTCTCTTTTGGCAAGAAAAGAAGAACTTTTGGTTGACAAACACAAAAGATGTTAAAATGTTTTATGTAAGTTTAAATATTTGGTTCCATGTTTACAAATTGAAATGCCATTGAGTAAATTCATTTTCTGGGATGTTATTTTATCTACTTAAAAAAGACTTTCTACTTGCAATTCCATACACACATATATTCAACTAAAATACTGATAAACCTTCAGTGTTTTTCTTAATACTAAGATACAAATGAGCTAATTTGAGTGTATTGTCTTTGAGCCATGGATCTACTCTAAAATCATTCAAACCAGTTCCTGAGTACAGGGCCAGTGCCAGTGAATTGAGCACCCCCACTCACACCTCAAATCTATGATACTGGGCACCCCTACTCTACTATATCTTAATTTTCATAAGTTAGTATTTATATAAAATACAAATTTTATTGTAACCTAATTATGTGCAATAATGGATCATATGCAATATAGATGAATTCAACTTGAAAAATTGAAAATAAATACAATGTATCAAAATATGTCTAAGGCACATGTCATAATAGATCATTTTATCTTAAATAAATCAATAATGTTTTCAGCAATTTTTAACAAATTCACAGATCTGAACAAAAAAAGATCCAAGAATAATGTCAAATTCTGCAAAAAAAGGTTTTCATCCTTTAATAGTCAGTTGTGCTTAATTTAATTTGTATCATATGTAGGTAGAAAAAAGAAAATGTTGCTAAGATAGCAAGGGTCACAAAGGAATGCCCAGGGTCCCAATTAGGCTGCCCATGATAGGGAGGTGGGGGGGCGGTATAGTATGCACCAGCCCTGCCTAAGTAGCTATCCACTCAGAGACTAAAAAGAGGCTAAATTCTTTTACTCTAATCCTTTTCATTAATCTGTACAATTAGTCATTTCAAGTAAAAGATACTATTTTTGTCTAGGTGTCTACAGGCATGGACATAAAATAGGTAAAAAATAGAACTCTCACATAACAAAACATTGTAAATATTTTAAGAAGGTATTAACCTTAATTAAATCTAATGAGAGTAAAGAGATTGATGATTTGATTAAAAGCAAAAAGTAATGAGCTACATTAATTGTACCAAGTGTAATACAAATTAATAGTTTAATTTAAATTTACTTATTTATATTGTAAAATTCAATCGTTTTAATCCCTCATTTTTTTCATCAATATTAAAAATTTGAAAATTTATTGATTATCTAAGAGATAAAAATTTGAAATTTGAAACCAATTTTACAGATAAAGTTTATTTCTTTGCTATTTTATCATTCTAACCTACCATATAACTGAATGAGGATATGTCCCTTGGATGGATAATCTCATTATCAGAAGAAAAATATCACACAATATATCAGCCTGTTTATTTGTAATAAATTTTCAGTTTAAACATATTTTTCAACTTTGAAACAAGATTAATTTTCTTCATTACTAAAAGGCAAATGGAAGCATTTGTTGTTTATTCGAATATATAACTGTAGTTAGCAAAATTAAAATATAAATTTAAAAAAACTTGTCATTTAAGAAAATACTGAACTTTTTCATGGATTGACAATTGGCATATGACAAATGCTGATATTTTTCAATTTGATTAGATTTTTGGAAAATGAGCTGAGAACTTTTCAGCATCACTCATTAACTCATTTTCATCATAATCATCAACTCTATACCTACCTATCCCAGTATCTACAGCATACATAATGCTTTTTAAACTGATTATTGTTAATTGCTATGTCTGCTGTGAGGAAGGTTGGGTCAATAATTTTTTTTTTTGTTTGAATCCATCTTACACATTTATACATCTACTATTCGTCCATGTATTGAATACTGTTGCCATATCTGATCTAGTGCTCCTGCTGTGTATCTCGAGATTCTTGACAAAATCCAGAAAAGGGGTCTACAATGCAATCAATCCTGACCAGACATCAATTCACTTTCTCACCGATATGACATGTCTTCCCACTGTCTTTTCTACAAATATTTTCATGTCAACTGCTCGGATTAAATTTTTTTCCTGGTGTCCAGACTACATGAATTTAAGCGTGCTACTAGACTGGTAACTAGGTCTGACCATTTTATTATTGAATTAAGATAGATATAAATGTCACTTCTACTCTAACAAATTTTTTCTCACACTTCCCACCTGTGGAACTCCCTTCTGATTTCTTGCTCCCCTGATAATTACAATCTTCAGAAATTTAAATGCAACATCAATCACCATCTTGAAACTGTGTTCCTTTTTTGTCTTTTCTTCAATCCTCCCCATTCTCAGTCTTCTCATCCTCATTCATTCCCTGTAACTCCCTGCATTTTGATGGCATTGTCATCTTGCTTGGGATGAAATGATTAAAAAATAGTTACATTATTACTCAAAAACCCTTTCGTAAGAAAGGCATTTGCTATAATTTTATGGGAAAAAATTCTCTATAGAAAATAAGAAAATATATCAACTTACTCACATTGACTCTACTGTTATATCACCAAACCCCACAATATATTTTTATGTTTGCATTGATAGATAATCTTTCAGTCACTTAATAACTATAAATAAAACATAATGCATAAAAATCAACAAATTTACCCATAGACAACTTTTTTTACATCATTGTTTTCTATAGAAAAATACATGAAAAGAATGTAACAAAGAGAAATATTTTTCCTAAAGAATATCAAATTTTGGGACATTTTCTTTTTTCATCAAGGTTATATAAATTCCAAGTTTTCTTTAGACAATTGGAATGCTAATTTTTCA
>OZ010613.1:15675903-15865903 GCA_963932145.1 Acanthosepion lycidas
AGTAACAAAGACTAAATAATAATTGTAAGAAAACAAATGCATAGTTGTGATTAAAAAAGAAGAGACCTAGATATGAATTATTCAGCAAGGATATCAAAATCAAGCAGATACAAAAAATCAATCAGGCAGTGTAGGAAAATATGGAACAGAAACTCAAAGGCACATAAGAATAGCAAAATATACTTTTCAGAAACTAGGAAAGATATTCAGAGAGCTAAAAAAAAAAACATTAGAAACAGAGTAACAAGTGCTGGACTCCTATATAATGTCTATAGCACATAATGTAATGGCACATCAAGAGAGCAATTGTGGCATTTCTCATTTTTGGCATAATTTTTTTTAACTTTAAGCACATCTAAATGAACTTCACTTATAGTACAATATTGGTTTTAATTGAACAAAGACTTCTATAATTGATCTATTTTTCCTGCCTTTGATCTGCATTTGGGAACTGTAACGTTAATGCAAATGTAAGTATTTGTATAGGTAGTGCTTTTGATTTCAAAGCTTTTTCAGTGAACATTTGAACAAAATTACTGGCTTGCTTTAGGATTCAAACAATACTGCTGATTTCATTTACATCTCCAAATGCTATTAATGCTCACTAACATACTCAAAACATGCATGCTTGCATGGATGGAAACAATGCAGTTATTAATAAGAAGAGTTGAAATTAATGTATGCAAGGTTTCACTTCTTCATAGTCAGTCTACAAACTTTTCAGCCAACCCTTGTATATGGAAGTATATCAAAGTGCTTAATTACATTTTACATTTATCTATACCCCTTATAGATAGTAATACTTAATTATAAAATTATGTACAAAATATTTTTAAATATATTTACGTCACTTGTGCTTTTCATACTTTTTTACAGGTGTTGCTAATTATGTACAAACTTAATATAGATATAATTTTTATAGAATAACTAAACTAAGATAGTAAAGGTATCAACATCAATATATACTATTTGCACAGTACGCTTGAACCTTGTGTTGAGTGATAGTTTTCAATAACAAATGATTTATACTGATTTGTATGAATGACTGAGCAACTGACATCACCAATCATTTTTTGAGATTTCACTGTAATTTTCAGACAATTAGCAAGTATCCCCCTCTATATTATACTTTCTTTTCATCATCAGTTTGACAGTAAAATGTAGATTGATTTTCCACAATTCCCATATACATTACTGCATAGTCAATTGTTGCAATAAAATAGAAAAATGACTGAGCTTCATGCTCAGTGAGGAAACAAATGTGTATTTATTATTAATAATTTATAGATCTGTTATTTTACTTTGAGCACTATTTTATTAACACCAGCACTCAATGTGATATTATATATGTATATATAATATTATATGTATATATGAAATTATATATGTATATATGAAAAAAAAAGAAACATTCACAATTATTATCGTTCTAAGTTTAAAGAACTTATGACTCTTAGCTTTCAAACATGACAATACTGACATTATGTTCCAGTTTATTAAAAGAGTTCTGCAGAATATGAAAGATAACCAACTCCTGACCTGCCAATGATAGATTAGTTATGAACAATGACAACATGTCTTTCCAATATGAACTAATTCCCATAACATCAGAGAGAGAGAGAGAGAGAAAAAACTTGCTTTTATCATAACTTGCAAAAGAATAAACACAACAAATATAAAGATGGGAAAAAATCATAGAAGGAAATCTTATTGATCTGAACAGAAAACCACAAGTTACAAAAGGCGGTTTACATTAAAAACACAAATGAAAGATATTTTCACGCAAAAAGAATGATATACTTTTCATCAATCAAATGGTTAAGTACATGTCATGACAATTGTGGCGATATTCTTCATAGCATCTCATTCAGAAAAAAACATAAAAGCACATCTCTATTTGGTTCCAATGTTAATCCATTATAATTAAATGTGATCAACAGCTAAAACCAAACAATAAAATATAATAATCAAATGTATAATAGTTAAATATTATCAATACTGCTATGTATTGATCTACCCTTATAGCAATGATGTTTCTCCTTCACAGGTAATTGGCATAATTGGCTTTTCATGGGTAAATGTATCTAGACTTAAGGAAAGTGAAACATCTCTCAGAATGCCTCAATTAATCAAACAAGAAATAAAGGTGTTATGTCAGAACATATTACAGTTCTGAAAAGGAAAATGTGAATCTCAAAAATGAAAATGTTAGTGAGTATAGTATTCTGCCACAATTACAAATGATTTATTGAAAAAAAAAAAATCAGTGGAAGAGAATCTTCAAACTATTTGATAAAAACTTCCCCAAAATTAAAGGTTTCAACTTCAGTCCATTTGAAGTAAATTTGAAAATTAATGAAAACAAATAGAGTAAAACAAATGATTGTCACATGGACTCACTGAAAACTTTTTAAAAATCACACATAAATTTGACATTTACTTGATACTTTTGTGGAACAAAAATTAATCTCCAATGAAAAGTGGATTCAGTCCAACAACCAGAAATTATCTGCAAAATGGCTAGAACATTATAGAGTTCTAAAAAATTTCCCAAAGTCATATTGTACCAACAAAAGTTGTTTTTTCATTTCATCAGACGAAACTTGTTATTATTTAATTTAAACATTTGGACAAATCTTTAGAACAAAAAACAAACAAAAAAAAGGTTTACCCACAGGGGAAATACAGAAAATGACAATTAAAAAAAAAAATCTAACTTCCAAGAATTTTATTGTGAAAGCTTAAATTACTTTTCTACTTTTCTTTGGCAAAGTAGCAGAGATATTTAAGTAAGTTTACATATAAATAGAAAAGAATTTTAATAGTTTTTAAACTAATTAATGTGGACATGAAATATTGATGAAAGTAACACAGGGGGAGGCAGTCCTTGACTCACAACAGAGTTCCAGTCATATAATCATTATGCAATTTTCCATGTTAGTCAGAACATACCCATGATGTTTTGTGAATAAGCACTTACATCACTCACCTATGCTAATGCTATAGTAAATTAATAATCTAGAACATCACAACACATTTCTATCATATATGTTAACATAATTAGGACTAAAAAAGACTTAGAGGATATATACAATACATATAATGAAACAAAATTTTTTTAAGCTACTTGTATTGCCAGTGGTATCATTGTCTCTCAGTAGAGGAGATGATGAACCATGAGACCTTTTACAGTACTTGGAAGCAGCAGCAAATCTGGGGAAGAAAGAAAAAACTTAAGTGTATTCTTAAGCTGTGTTGTTTATGTCATATGTACAAGGCAAATGGCATAAATCAAAACAAGATTAATGGAGATTGTGCCATAGCCACTAATCATCATAGGTCAGGACAGTTGTAATCCAGGGACTTACTCTGTGTGTGTGTGTGTGTGTGTGTGTGGATATATATCAGACAAATAGTAGGCAATTGAATGACAGTTAATTTTTTATACATTATTTTACAGTATACAAACAACCAGAAACATTTTTCACAAACACAGGTTTTCTTTGCTGGAAACTACTAAAATTCTATAGAATTTCAAGAAGTCCAAATATTGATTTTTCCTTTTTGTTTCTGGACTCACATAAATGTTTCAATTCAATTTCAAATATTTTACAATTAGGATTAAAATTAAAAAAATATATATATTTAAGATGAAAATAAATATTAATAAATATGGGATATATTCTAAGGTCAATTATCTACAAGACAATTATTATCAACTAGCAGTAGAGCCCGGCGTTGCCCGGGGATGTAACAGTAAGATGTAGATCAAGTATCGACCATCATAAAGACTGAAAAATAAAAATTGACAAAGATTATTGTTTAAGGTTGACGGACACACATTATTAGTTTTTTGTTTTGTTTTTTTTTGGTTAAACCCAAACTCAAACAAAAACATTGTTTTCAATCGCTATGAGTCTACCAATTAAATAGATTTTATTATAAACAATTGTCTTGTAAATGGAATTTTTAAAGCATTCTGAATGTAAAAATAAAGAAAAAAGTGTGCAAGACAATAAGAAACACTACCTGCCAAATAAAAAGTGAAGTTTTGTTGAAATCGAAATGTAGGAAATCCGATCACATATATAAAGGAACACACAGACACACACAAACAACTAACGTGGGTTTTATAATAAGTATAATTCGATGTGAGTTGTCCCCCTTTCATTAATGCCTCTTAATCGTGTTTTCAAATTGATTTTGTGCAAAAACAATTGTGTTTTTCCAAATTTTTGGCGCTGTTAGAACCACCGCAAGGTAATTTTACGTAGTCCTGTGAAGTTTTGTTGAAATCGGTTGAAAATTGTAAGAAATCAGATCCAATATATAAACATACAGACACACACACAATCTGTGTTTTATAATAAGTAAGATGTTACTAAAGGGGAACTCGAAACTAAAAAAGTGGAAATTTAAAAAGGTAAACCAAGGATAAATCCAAAAGGAAATGGGGTTTTAGTACAATTGGCTAACGTGTGTAGGGTTGGGTTGGAACTATAAAACAAAAAAAGCAGCTAGAACACGTAATTAACAACTTGAGTACATGCATGTGGGCAACAATAAACGCAAAAGTGTGAAAGCACGCCCGAGTCACGCAGTAGAGATGGTTGACCTTGTGTATAGTGCGTGTAATGGAGGCCGTCCGTAAGGGGAGGAGAGGATGACCTTGGCGCCCGAAAAGGCACACACGTGTGGACAATTATTGAAGTTTAAAAAGTCAATTATGAGTCGAGTTCCGCTGATGAAACGACGAAAATTCTCGTAAACCTCTAAGCAAGACATACAGAAGCACCTCGTAAAAGACTCACCTGCAGGAACCAAAAACCCAAAAAAAAAAAAAAAAGGAATTTAGCAGAAAAGTCAGGTACAGTGTTCTTTCCTTAATAATTATCATCTTCGAAATATTTTTGTTTTTTGTCTATCAGATTTCTTATGTCGGCATTTTTAAATTATTTCTTAATACTTTCTTTTAAATATTGAATTAATTTCAAATAGAACCAATTTCTTATAGATGCCTTGTACCAAATTAAAAAAAGTTTAAGAACAGTTTCTAAAATAAAACAAGTCTTTTTAATTAAATTTATTTCCATGCAAATTCTCTTAAAAAGAACAAATGACATAAACAACTTTATGAACAAAATGTTTCAAAATACATTTTCATAACTAAAATCCTTAAAAAATAGAAGTCAAATATATCAAAACGGCCCTAAAGTACGTGGAATTATCTTTCCCTAAAGATAAAGAATTATCCTGTTTGGATTCGTACAATCAGTAGAGATCGTTAGATTATTGTTTAAGGTTGACGGACACGCATGTCTTAATTATTTTTTTTGTCTGTTTTGTTTTTTGTTTTTTTTACGAATTGGTCAAAAACATTGTTTTCAATCATTGAGTCTACCGATTGAATAGAATTTTATTATAAACAATTGTCTTGTAAATGGAATTTTTAAAGCATTCTGAATGTAAAATAAAGGTTAAAGTGTGCAAGACAATAAGAAACACTACCTGCCAAAAAAAAAAAAAAAGTGAAGTTTTGTTGAAATCGTCTGAAAAATTTAGGAAACCGATCCCATATATAAAAGAACACATGCGCGCGCACGCATACACACACAAACAACCTGGGTTTTTAACCCGATGTGAGTTGTCCCCCTTTCATTAATGCCTCTTAATCGTGTTTTCAAATTGATTTTGTGCAAAGACAATTGTGTTTTTCCAATTTTTGGCACTGTTAGAACCACCGCAAGGTAATTTTATGTAGTCCTGTGAAGTTTTGTTGAAATCGGTTGAAAAATGTAGGAAATCCGATCCAATATATAAACGTTACAGACACACACACACACATACAATCTATGTTTTATAATAAGTAAGATGTTGGCAATATATTTGGCAAGTAGAAAGAAATATTTTCATTCCCCTATAAACCATATGAAAGTATCCTACTACTAACCAACTTCATTTTCTAAAAGAGATGACCCTAAAATAACCAATAATCTGGATTTTTAAAAAAATAATTGTAGAATATAGCAGGAACTCCTAATATCATCACCAGTTCATCATAAGAAAAAAATGCTAATTCTTCATGTAGTAACTTAACAGTGCAAAATTTAATTGCACAGTAATAAGCATAATAGGATGATCTCTTCTCATTTAGTCTGTCTAGTATTTTAACCCATTAATCAGGCACAATTAAGGTGAATGTCCCTGTCATCATATTGACCTTAATAAAGTGGCCATCAGAGCACAAAATATACAAACGCATACATTTACAAATCTAAGTGCAGGCAAGTAAAGAGAAAGTGCAATGCAGTGTACTAGCTCTTGGGAGTTGATGTTTCATAAAAAATAAACATAAACATATATATCTGAATTTGTATGTCAAGTGTTATTAAAAGCCATTCTCTGATGTAGTAAAATCTATTTATCCATTCACGTTGAGGAGTGAAGAAAAAATATAAAAGCATAAAAAGAAAATGTGCAGTTGAACCTTTCAAAATGGCTACATTAAACACCAGTCTAAGAATATTGGGACAAATTAAAACAAAATGGTTTTTAAGCTAAAATAAACTAACATGCTGTCATTTACAAATACAGTGAAAGTAAGCAGATTGTCTTTGACAATGTTTATATTAAAACAAATGAACATTTACAAAAGTTGATCAGTCAGTGCTAACAAAGAATTGGTTTCTTCAACTAAGAAAGGAATTATAATATATTGCTTCTTGACACTTAATTTTTCTAAATTATGCTGGGGATTTCTTATTTCCATTCATAAGTATTGATATTATTTTGTACACCACATGAAAAAGTTTCAAATCCATTTTTTGCTGCACAAAATAGATTCCATGAAAAATTAAACAGATGAAAACAAGAAAGTAATATTAAACTGGAGTAAAAAGTAAAATTTTGACAATAGACTCAAAAAATAGAAACTTCCTAAAAGAGATTGTTAAAAGTGTTTGATAACTGACTATTGGTAACTCAAACAAATTTTTTGGTGTGGCAACCTACAGATAAATACTTGTGTTCACTGTTGAAAAATTTAGCAAACAAACACGCATCTAAAATAATAACAACATGTCAAAATGCCAATGGTTTGTCTATCATATCAATTGTCCATTGCTTTATGTCTTTTAGTCTAAGAAGTGACTTTCTTTTCACTGCTCTATCATAATAAACAATGTGATGCAATTTTGACATACATTGCAACAAGATTTTTTTAATTTCCCATCTCATTACACATACATTGTTCTGATAGATTAGACTGACCTTTCTTTTATTGGTTAACTGTACAATAATGTGCTTCACAGTTTAAAGTAAAAATTTATTTTTGATGCTGGTTTCGTCTTTCAAAATCAGACAATTCCTGGAATATGAGGCATTGTGAAGTGATTATTTCTTAGGCCTTGACTGTAAACTGAATAAGTGTCATTGAATATACTGTTATTAAATAACAAACCTAAGATAATAATTTATTAATATGACATTCCATGGAAACATATGTATGGTTGATATTAACAACCTTTTTCTTAAATAAATTTAAATCTAAATGTTGGTTTGCAGATTAAATTTTAAAAATTGTATATGTTTAAATGATGCATTATAAACTATATTGTATCTGACACATACAATAAATGTAAATATGTAAGAATGTATATCAATACATACATAAGTGGCTATCCATATTAGCAGACAAATTTATAATTTAAAAAAAGTTTAAGAACAGTTTCTAAAATAAAACAAGTCTTTTTAATTAAATTTATTTCCATGCAAATTCTCTTAAAAAGAACAAATGACATATATAAACAACTTTATGAACAAAATGTTTCAAAATACATTTTCATAACTAAAATCCTTAAAAAATAGAAGTCAAATATATCTTATTAGCCGAGATACTCAGCATTGCCCATATGTACATGGCTGCACACCCATGTATATCCGCATCCCACCACTGTCTAGAAATGTCTGCTTGTGTGTCTGCTTGCATGCATCATCCATTGGTATACTAAGCTACTCCCACCCCTCATCTTTTTTTTACAGTATATTCTTTGCAAGTGTTTATTCTTAAAAGAATTCCATCTATAAAACATTCTTGTGTGGTCATTGCTTGGGATTAAATTGACTTGACTTGTATTGGCTTTTCACCCTGGCAGGTTGAACCGGCTTCCTCCTGAGCAAGTACAGCATCATGGACCATCGCTGCCCACGCCCGCAGATCCTGAGCCAGGTCACACGAAATGGTGAGCCAATCACGATTCCATCGTCGAAGACCAACTATTTGTGGACCCGATAGTCATCCTTGACACGTTTTCGTAGCCAGTAAGAGAAGTGGGGAGAAGTACATTGCAGATGAGCTCCTCCTCCGGCATCGAGCTGTGTGCACAAACCATCGGAGACGACACTGGAGCAGGACGGGTGGAAGAGGACGGAGACTCAGGCGACGACATAGAGTGGCTGTGGGCACACAATCGATTCAGCGGCATTTGGGATTAAATTATTTCAATATTTCAGATATTCAGTAAATTTCCTATGACCATAATAACTTTCAAATAGTATGGCATTGTTCATAAATCTAATAATAAAAAAAAAAAACAGGGATGAAGCATCACAGCTTGATTCAATTGCAAGTGCAAATGAATAAAGGAACTCCCCCTTCTTTGCATGTTTACTGTAAAGCTGGGGTTAATAAGAGCTGCTTTGGGAATTTTTCCCTTTTAATGCTTCAACAATCCTTCTGAAACAATCTTTGCATAAAAGGTTGTTTGAATGTCAGTTTAGGATGGAATCATATGAAGAAACTATAGGCTAAATGGCATAAGCCGATTTGGGACCTAGTTTGTTGCAGATTTTGTTTACTTAACTGTAATAATCTAAACCAATCATTTATGCAAGACAATTTGTATGTCATATGTAACTTACATAGCAAATTTGAAAAACATCAGATGAAAAACTATGGCTGAAAAACAGGCTTTTTGAACAGTTTTTCATTATACCCAGGAAAGTGAGCAGGACTTTTTTTTTTTTTTTTTTTTTTTTTGCAACATGTTTGAAGAAAATCGGATAAAAAACGAGGAAGTTATTCAAGTTTTTATTTTAAGTAGTACAAAAAACCCAATTTTTTTCAGTTTTTTGTAATTTTTTGTGTGAAGCCAATGTCACAGGAAAACCATCAAGCACTCTACATAAACCTTATAGCATGAACTATGTTTTGCATTAAGTGCAAAGAACATTAGCTCATCCAGTAAAAATTTTGTTCATGTACAACTTTGCATTGGTTTTGCAAAAAGTTGTACCCACTTTCAGTTTTATCAATTTTTCTGACAAACCTGGGGTTACCTGGGGATTGAAAGTTGGTCTTAACCTAACTGGATAAATTTGCAATAAGTATGTACAATTTCATTGAAATTAGTCAAGAAATATGGATATGCATAAATAGCATACATACACACAGACATCTTCTGTTTTATAGATATAGAAGATAAGCTATAATTAATTAGGACCCTTCACTAAATTTACAAATTAGACTAATTTTTATACACATCTTCATCTAAGACACAAATACTTGGCTATACATATAATTCAAATTAAAAGTTGCATTAAAATAAAAAAATAAACTATCTAATAAATTATATATATATATATATATATATATATAAAGTCATCCACAGACAGACTGTTTCGCTGTTTCACAGCTCATCAGTGTGGCTAGACATCCGGTTGCCTCTAGCTCGGATCGAAACCCGACTGAATTGGTGTCAGTCGGAGATTCTACCACTAAGCCGTCGGCGCACAGCAGGGATGTAGGTGGATTTTTAGCATATTTATTTTTAGAAACACGCCCAGTGACTGACAGTGAATCAATTCACTATGCGAAGAGTCTCGCTATATTATCTATAATAGTCACTGTTTACAAACCCATACCTACTCCCTAGAGAGCTCAACTGAAATTAATATTTATTTCAGGAGTCAATGTAACGTCATCCACAGACAGTTTTGCTGTTTCACAGCTCATCAGTGTGGCTAGACATCCGGTTGCCTCTAGCTCGGATCGAAACCCGACTGAATTGGTGTCAGTCAGAGATTCTACCACTAAGCTGTCGGCACACAGCAGGGATGTAGGTGGATTTTTAGCGTATTTATTTTTAGAAACACGCCCAGTGACTGACAGTGACTCAATTCGCTATGCGAAGAGTCTCGCTATATTAGCTATAATAATCACTGTTTACAAACCCATACCTACTCCCTAGAGAGCTCAACTGAAATTAATATATATATATATATATATATATATATATATATATATATATATATATAAACTCATTTTAAAATATAGTTAATAAAAAAAAAAAATCAAAACTTTCTGTTATTACATATCATCAGATAGTAAAAGTTAGGGCTTTCTTTTTTTTCTCTATTTACCTTAACACACTTACAGTGACAGGAGGGAAAAAATTGCATATTATAATAAAATAAAAACATACTACCATGGTTCAAAAATTTTCCAAGAGAAATTTTCTAGCATGTTTGCATGCTGTCATTATTTCAGATCTTGGTATAAAATGACAATTGGAAAAAATTTTAGATTTTGTCGACACGTTTCATCTTCCGACTTTTTCAAGGCAAAAATGAAATCAAAATGTTTTTGTTGTTATAGCTACATTAAAAAATCCAAATTTAAAAAGATAGACACTTCTGTCTAAGCCTTTTTTTCTGGTTAATGTAAATTACCTTTATAGTAAGGGATTTTATTTTTTTTTTTTTCACAAGTCAACAATATAGTTAAATTCCCAGATCAATTCTTTTGGAAGATGAAACACAGTAAAATCTAAGATTTTTTTCCAATTATTTATACCAATCTGTCTTGTCCACAGAATTGATCTGGGAATTTAACTATTTCAGATCTTCCATTCAGTAACATATCTTGATTTGGTCATATTATGATCCCTCTTTTCTCCTCCTGACAGTCTGCAAACTTTGTTTCCTAAGCTAAAACTCTGGATGTATTTCATTATATCCCATTTTACAATAGGGCTTTTTTTCATTAATCTCCCACATGCAGCTAGCAAGGAGAGTGCTATTTTTAAATTTCATCAAATTGAAATTTTATGATCGTAAAATCTTTTTTTAGGTTGCTCCCTCTGTAGAGCCAATATATACTTTCTCTAGGTTTTCACTGGCCCATAATAATTTCAATGGACTCTAATTCTATTTGCATCCTTTTTCAGTTTTTTGGAAAGAAATTGTTTTTAATAATGCTTCTAAACTTAAGATTTTAATCAATATGTATCATGTCTTTTTCAAAATCCATCTATTCATCTATCTTTTAGTTCTAAAACAAAAGTGTTTTTTTTTTTTACATTCTTCCAGGTCATCATTATTTCTATTAACAAAAAATAATAATTTCCACCTCACTCAAGCTAGGAATTCCTCTATCTTGTTCAATAAAACATGCTGCTCAGATTTTGGGATATTCTTCAAAGAATATTTTAATATTAAATTTGTATATGGTTATGCAACAAAACATACACTTTGTCACAGTTGATACAAACAAAAAGACTACATTAATATATGTGGTAAGGATATATCTTAGTTCAACAAAATTAGAAATCATAACAAGTGTGTATTCATGGAATATAACATTAAAGAAACAGAAAGTGTACTTGATGAATTGATTTTGCCAAGGAATTCATGGAGGTAAAAAATAAGCATATGGCCATCATTAAGAATTGTCACAAGTCAAGTTAGTGCTGTATTCTAATGATTGTGCATGGCAAAAAAGGGAGGGTGAATTTGATTGATGGAGTGGAGGTGTTGAAACTTGTGGGTTTATGTATACTAAAAAACGATAAATAAAATTGTGGATATTGATAAAGAATAAAATGTTAATTGTTATGGTAGATAAAAAAAAGAAAAAGTGTTATAAAACAAAAGAAACTGTTTGAATTATTAAAGAACTTGGCCTCTATATGGAGGCTGAGATGAATTTAAAACTTGTTCAATACCTTGATATGAAACTTGTTATCAGAGATAAAAGTCTCCCTTTATACTTATGTTAAAAAATCTAACCATCCAAAAGCAGTTATAAATCAAATACCAAGGGGAATTGTCTAGAAATTCTTCAGATATAAAATATATAAATATAAAAAAGAGAGAGAGAGAGCCTTTCAGTATATAAGTATTTATATAACTGCCCATTTGAATGGAATATGGCACAAGACTGTATTTAAAGCAGGAATCCTATGCATGCATATAACTAATGAAAAAAATTAATCAAACAACTCTATCAACGTTTCCTTCGCAATGTCCCTTGGGATGTTGTCTATACGCTCACCATTCAAGAATGTGCTTCCGAGGTCTCCTCCTAAGTAAAAGCTGGAATCGACACTTTCATCCCCTCAAGGAAATATAAGGTCAAATTGCGCTCCTCCCCATGGTTCTCCGCTGCTTGCTCAGCCGCCATTGCCCATAGGAACCACTTCTTCCACCTATATCGTAGAAACATGTCCAACTGCAATAGATGTCTCTTTGCCTCTGCCCATAACGAGTGTAAGCGCATCCTCAACGAAGCTAAGTCACTATTTGCTGCTTGAATGAAGGAACGTATTGCATCTCGCAAATTCGGCTCCAAGGATTATTGGCATCTCTGCAAGAGCGTACTCAACAATAGCAAACCCTCTATACCTCCTTTGTTCAACCAGTTTGAGGTCCTGACTTCCTCTGCTGACAAGGCTGAATGCTTTGCTCGGAAATTTTCATTCAATTCAACACTCAACTCTTCTGGTGTACCCATACCCAATTTCCCTCTTAGAACTGAAGCACTATTGAACGTGTTGCACATAACCCCTCATTGGTATTGGAATTATCTCTAATTTAGATCCCCACAAGGCTAGTGGTGGAGATGGGATACCAGCTATTGTCTTGAAGAAATGTGCACCTGAACTGGCGCCCGCCCTCTCCAAATTGTATAACTACTGCCTCAAGGAATCTTGTTTTTCAGACTGCTGGAAGTCCTCATCAATTGTTCCCCTCTTTAAGAACTCTGGCAAACCCTCTGACCCTTCTAATTACCATCCTATCAGTCTCCTACTCATCTTTGGCAAAGTCTTCAAAGCTTTAATCAATGCCAAAGTGGCTAACCACCTTACATCCCATGATCTGCCTCTCAGACAAGCAATATGGTTTCCGCTTTGCCCGATCTACAGCTGATGTGCTTATGACCATCACTGAAATTGTCTACCAAGCTCTACGAAATAACGGAGAAGCTCATGCCATGGCTCTTGACATGTCCAAAGTTTTTGATAGGGTTTGGCATGCTGGCCTTCTTCGCAAGCTGCAGGGTTATGGTATTACAGGTCGATTGTTTGATTTAATACAATCATTCCTGTCAAACCATGAATTGAAGGACGTTCTCAATCTCAATGGATTCTTCTCCAGCTCCTATCCCATGACAGCAGGTGTTCCCCAAGGCTCCATCCTAGGCCCTACTCTGTTCCTTATCTTCATCAACGATCTTCCTGATGTCATAGATTCCCAAGTAGGCATCTACGCGGACGACACTACAATTTACTCCTGCCTCAAAAATGAATCTAGTGTCACTGACAAAACTAACCTGGCTGCTCATCTCGAAAAGGACCTCCAATCGGTTGTGAACTGGGGCAGGAATTGGCTGGTTAACTTTAATGCCTCAAAAACAAAACTGCTCTCTATTAATCACCACAGAGATCCTTCCCTGCCTCCCATTAGAATGTCTGACGCTCAACTTCTCAAGAGCACCTCTCTACAGCTGCTCGGTCTCACATTGTTTGCTGACCTAAGATGGAACAAATACATTGAGTCAATTGCTTCGTCCACTGCAAGGAAAGTTGGCTCCCTGTGCTGCGCTGGGAAATTTTTCTCCCCAGAATCAATCCTTCAAATCTACAAATCAACCATTCACCCTTGCATAGAGTATTGCTGCCATATATGGTCTGCTTTGAGAGAAAATAAATTTATTTCTTTATAACATCAGAAATATTTTAAAAATTCTTAAAAATCAATAGTGACTATTAAAAACATTTTTATAATCACTTCTCTTGTATAAGATGACCAAATATAAAACTACATTTTATCATGCAAACAAAAGCATAACCAGTTACCTTACATTTTTTTCAGCAAATCTATATTTTAGTGACCATTATCATTAAGAGTGACATTATTAGCAACCATATTTATGTTCAATTCTACACCACTGAATTCCTGTATCTTTTTAGTATTCATTGATTTATCCTTTTTTGAGACAATGAATTAACTTTCTTCAGAATTCTTCCATTCATAGCATTATATGCATGCCTCCATGAGTCTATCTATTGATTTATATAAAGACATATCAATTACTGTGAATATTTAATTCCATAATTAGCTATGTACCAATCACAGAACATGCATATATCTGTTTAATTTAGCTTTAATAATTGTACATTTACTAATTGTTCAAGTTAAAATAGATTTAGAGATAACTGCCAGCAAGATTTTCAAGACAGTAACGAAAACATTCTGCTTTTAGCAAGAATAAGTTGATTTATTCTTTACAACAATAGAATCTCAATTGGGGATAGAAAAATGATTTTTTCTTTTTTAATACAGAATCAATCATTTGTCCAAACAAAAGATAATTATTAGAAATCTATTGTCTAACTTCATAGAAAAGTATTTAAAAATTCTAATTATGTTCTGATATAACAATACTGTGAGGAGACAATTTATAAAAGTTGAATGTACAGCTTATTAACATTATTAAAACCTGTATCACTCCGTATATGACTTCATTTTCTGTACAAAAAGTTTATCCTGCCACTGAAGGTGACTCTGATCCCTGAACAATAGTGTGTTTGAATTTTATAGTTGTGTTGTCATATCCTGTTATGGCAACAAAAAACAACTTTGAGTGAAATTAACAATAAGGATACTGCAATTGTGAGGCCTTGAAAAAGAATGCAATGGAAAAGGAAGTAATAATTCAGAGTGCTAAAGATTAATTAAATGGCTCTTTCTGTAACAAAATGAAATTGTTTATATGCATTACTTCATGATGATTTATCTGTGTTAAAGATTTTATTTTATTGTTATGTGCTAGCAACACTTTTTTTTTTATTTCAGTTTGGTTTCTGCCTTGATTTTCAATGAAGAAAAGAATTGTTGAATTATTTTTTTAATTGTTATTCAAAGAATAGTTATAATATATAAAAAATACATTTTTACAAGGAATTTGTCCATTAAAAAGATACAACTTGCTTTTATTGAGTCTTTAAAAAATAGAGAATAAGTTTGAAAGACTTATTCTACATTTTTCAATGACTCAATAAAAGCAAGAAAAAAACTTGGTTTTCTGCTTGTGACTATGAAGAAAAACTATTCCAATATAGAAAAACATTAGCTAAAAGCACAGGAGACAGAAACTAGCAAAATAGAACTTAAATCAGTATTGGAACATGTCTGTTCATAGGACTTTTAAAGCTTTGAATACATCTTTTCAGAAATTTAGATGGCAGCTTCATGGACAGTTTTTTTTCTTTTTAAAAAGTAAAAAGAAGCTAATTTTCCTTATATGTATACATTTAACTGCATTAAATTAAGGTAAAGTTTTATTCAAAATCTTTTGATAAAAAAGTGGAAATATAATATAATGGATATAACAGAGTGAAAATCTTAAATTACTAGAGCAGAAGGGGTACGAATTAAAAACTTCTAATATTGTAAAATTATAACCATTTTGAATAAGATGGATTGTGGTTATAGTATTAGAAATAATTATATCAACAGTGGTGTGTGTGTGTATATATATATATATATATATATATATACACACACACCTTTTGGTACCCTCCTACATACATAAGAGATTTAGAGATATCTTGCCTAATTATTCCCTTCTGTTCACTGGCTTATCTATCTGGTCTATACCACTAAAAGTTTGATGTAAATTTTATATAAAACTGAGTTAAGAAAAGAATTTATATTTTCATATATGCATTATTTAAAGCATGCAAACAACAAAAGCAAAAGAATATCAAAATTGAAAACTAGTTGCAAAAATTCTAAACACAGCAAATCATGAAAGAAAACATGGTTTTTGAAAACTTTATATTATGATTTCTTAGTTGATAATGTATCATAGATTTTGAACTGAACTTAAAATGTCTTCTAGTAAAAAGATCAATAGCAACTGATTACAACATGGTATTCTTTTGAAATTCATTCACATTTAACATTTCTTATCTGTCTTCTATTATGGCTTATCTTGATAGCTTTTATCCTCATCATCTTAACTATATAATTTTTAGGAAGTATATATATATAGCTCACATCTATCCAACCATATATGTTAGCTCTATCTCTGATATTGAGCGCTTTCTAATAAGTACTGCGCATATAATATATAAATAATTATACATATATATATATTTATTTATATTTATATACACTCACTTTTCACACACATGTTTTATTGATTTTATCCATTAGAAAAAAAAAATCCAAATTCAGCCAAATTCTAGTTGGTTTCACTTATCTAAAACATTAGAGATTATTTTAACAAAATGCTGGGTGGTGGTGTATTTAAATGAGTAATATAAAGCTTCCTATGAATACGTCACAGAACTGCCAAAGGTTTTATCCTCTCCTTATTAATAACACATGAACATGGCAAATCCTTGATAATTAGTTGCCAGTATGCTAAATGGCATCACACATTCAAATTTTTTAAATTCATTTTTCCCTTGAAAATTTTTTTCAGATTCAGATCTGAATGCGATAACTTTCTAGCAGAAAGCATCATTTTAGTTTAAATTTTTTATTTGTTGTTCATATATTTATATTTCCAAATATTTGTAAAACATTATTCATATCTCCTATGTGGAGATATAAATAAGTGTATTTAAATGTATTCTTCCATTCCCAGAAAATGCATTAATTCTTATGTCAATAGGTACTTTTATTGATTTATTAATGATTGATTAATAGGATTGGGACTTTCTGTCTATATTGGTCTTTGATAATAAATGTCTTCATGTCAAACTTTTGCTACAACCAGTTTAATATTTATGTTCATTTTTTTTTTCATAATCATTTGAAAAGGTATCAGTAAAATTATTCAAGTAGAGAAGTAAGGCAAATCAAAAGGAAATAATTATTTATTTTTTTCTATTGTATTAATATATTACTTTGTATTTTATTCTAAACTTTGTAGCTGGTAACATGAAATTTCCCCATGTTTTTAGATATTGTTAATTTCTGTCACATTAAACCTCAGAGTTCCTTGTCTAGTAATAATCAGCTAAATAGCTTTGCAAGTTGTGATAATCTGTGTACATTTGGTAATACAGACTTCATTAAAAATGAATATTTTGTATACATGGTGGATAATCAAATTTGACTTAATCACCAATTGCATGCCTTTTCCTTATTAGTAAGTATATTTTTGCTTTTTCTTAAAAGCAGTATCTTATCATTGACAGTATTTTAGACAAAAGATGGCTGAAGAGCTGAACAAGACAATCATTTGATACAATTTATAATCACATTTTTTCAATCTTAATACAAACAGTATCTACAACAATAATGCAAGAGTTTTTAACGTTTTACTCAAGCATCTAAATATGATAATACATTTTTATAACTATTTTTAAAAAACTTGACTAATTTACCATTTCAGATAATTTTGACAGTATTTTGATTATGATTAATACCGTGAAAAAATGATTAGAAAATTAGATGAGAAAAAAACGTCTCATTAATATGAGAAATAGACCTCAAAATGAAAAAAAAGTAACAGAATACATTATTTCCAGAAAATGTAAATTCATACTAGAAAAAATTAAATTTTTTAAACGAAATGAAAATATTTTGATTTTCTTCCACAGAATGAATTCAAATTATAGTGATTGAACTTGTAAATTTGTTGAAAGACTGACTTCATCTTGATGTCTGAATTAACAACTGGTATTTCCTTCACTTATTTTTCTATGCCAAATAAAAAATCTCAGATGGAATGATCAAACTGTATGGATAGTTTGTGGGAGAAAATATTGGCACACAATTGTATGTATGTGTGTATCTGTAGATGAGAAATTGCTGAAAAGTTCTCACACTAACCAACTTTCCACAATTTGATCACATGAGTAAACATGGCCTTCACATAAAGTTAAGGAAAAGAATATGAGTCATTATTTTAGAAGTTTTTTTTTTTTTTTTACCTCTTTTTTGGCATAAAAAAAAGACATTTTTCAACAAGTACAATAATCCAAATTGAAGAAAATCATGCCAACCTTCAACATTTAAACATAAATGGAAAGAGAAAAAAAATGTTGTTTGATAGGATCCTTTATAAACTGTGTGACACCAACCGGTGGTTGCAGTTGCAGTCCAGCGCCAATATGTGACGTCCACTGGTTGCGACATCAATATATGACACAACGCCGTCGGCCTGGAGTCAATTCCCAGTTGCGGCGCGAAGCTTTAAGGTTTCTTCCACCAGGGTTCAGGGTTGCCTCATTGTCGCTGCCACTAGCCTGTGTCCCGGTCGATCTGGTTGTTCCCGGTTTGATACCAACTTGTCATTCCCAGCTCACTTTCAACATCTGGTTACCAAAGTAACTGCTTTGATCTCAAGGCTAACCTACCCATGTTGTGATTTTGAGACAAAATCAATCAGGCATCGGGCTGTAGTGCAAGCTGAATCCAGGGTAAAGGTGATACCACACAAGCGTAAGTAAAAGAAATAATAAAACAAACTCACAAGGTTCAAATATGTTGAGAAATAACAATTAACTTTATCTATCTGTTGAATACAGGAGTGTATTTTTCTCCCAGCCCATTTCTATGGATTCGTGACACTTTTTGCACTTCTTAAGCGAGTTATGGTATCTTAAGTCGTTCATCAATAAAAACTTGCTTTTGGTAGGAAGACTAAGTCAAAAAGAACGTGGAAATCTTTCGCTCAGCTTCTGCGAGGCTGGTCTCCAAATGTAACTCCAAACTCTTGAAAACTCTACCGAAACTCTGATCAGCTGCCTCGAGATGTTTGTTTATATGCACACCGACCAACTCCGGGGTGGTGGCCTGTCGTGGTTTGGGTTCTTTGATAATTCTCAATTCCCAACAAGAATTCTCTTTGTTTTTAAGCCAGGAAAATTAATTACTTTCCATTTTTGGAAGATTAATCACTTTCCATTTCGGGATTTGTCCCTCGTCCATGAGGGAAGGTTGGAGGAGAGTTATCCTCCCAGACTCTTCCTCTCTCACATTGGTATCTCATACCAATCCCCTCAGTGGGTGTTAACAACTTCTCCATCTTTCTCATACATTCACCTCCGCCTATCACCCATGCTACCAGTTGGACAATGATCTCTCGGCAGCATGGGTATGGCTAGACTGGCCCTGATGTTTACAAAGTCCTTTTTTTTTCTTTTTCCTTCGGCCAAAACATTTACAAATCCCAGATTGCCGAATAATTCTTTATCACATCGTAATTTTGGGGACACACAAATCCACTTAGCCTGAACCTCTATTAATCACTGTCAAAAAACCTGATATCTGGGTTCTCTGCTGGTCTCTGCCATGCCTACCCAACAATTAAATTCTTTATTTTTCTCATGTCTTAAAATTCTATCACCAGATGCTCATTTTCGAGACACTATGTCTGACGTCAACAGTTTGAATAAGCAATAATAATGATCACCTTTTCAACTCACTTTTTCATGTCAAGATTCGTACATATGCCAGACGGGTCTCTCGCTGGATCCAAGAACCAAAATTAAATGATCTGAAAGATAACTAATAGCTATTCTCCAGGGTGCTCCCAAGCCACATTTTCTCCATGACCGCATGCGTCGGCTGGCTTTGTTTTTCTATCTGAATTCTGTTTATATTGGCGTGTCACCCCCTTATCGTGACATTGATTAATTTTGACAGAATCACAGCTTCGCTTTTTCTTACAAATTTTCTGTCTTTTGCAAAAAGTATCTTTCTTTTGTAAATAAAATAAATTCTTTTTAATGTCGCTCAGTCTATCTTTCGGTATAGCTCTTTCTTGCCTTAAGTATTTCTCGTTTTTAATTTCTATGGTCAATTAGTTAGCCATTTACCATAGCTAAATAGTGTCACACTGGACAAACTGGTACAATGCAATATTACAGCTAATGATTAGCTCATCTGAATGATGCATTGGAAGAGAAAAGAGATTTGTTTTTTGTGTGTATGCAGGTTAACTAATGATTTGCTATATACAAATACAATCTAACAAATAATCATGAGGTGAGCATAGGAAATTCTCTAATTGTATCACCTTCAAATGATTGTTTTACTATATATAATTACATCAAATTCAAGATATTATTCATTGAATATTTCTTTTGTTATAGAATTTATTTGAAAGGTAACCTATGATCATTGAAAAGCAAGGAAAATTCTTTGATGACTGAATAATAATGCTATTAATTAAAAGATCTTATTTTACAAATCCTGAGAACTATTGCATCAAGCTATAATACAATATCTATGTAGATAAATATTGAATTCCAATCCAAAGAAAAATGAGAATAATAGCAAATTTAAAGAGATAATCATCCTATATAGTGAAAAATACTATTAGTACTAATAAGTATTTTATTGAATATTCAGAAGATTTATATGCTTAAAGAGTAATGTATAGATGTGGAGGCAACAAACGCAAAGGAGATGGCTTACAATATAAATGCAAACCCTGGAATGCATGTCTAAATTTAAGAATAAATACATAATTCTTAACAATACAGAAAAAAATTCACACATTTAATTAATGGCATATCTGTTTAGAAATTTATAATTTTCATAAAAAATAGAATTTTTTTTTTTTTGATTCAAAGACATTATTAAATTTAGTACTTTTTTTTAAGTTTCCACTCTCCTCTGTTTACTTCTTTCATTTGAAATTCTACAGTTTGTAATGTTCTAGAGTTGTTAGTGGCTAAATACTGATTGTAAAAAATATATTCAAATATTAATGAATGACAAAGGTTTTACTATCCCAAGAGAATCATTAATGGATATGTGAACATTAAGGTAGGTATGAAAGGAAGTACACTTTCAATAATATATAGATTATCATTATTGTTTATGGGCAAATATGGACTGGATCAGCAAGCAGTGATTCATTTTGTTAAAATATTTTTGAAAAAAAAACAATTCCTGAACAATACAATATAGACTCTCAATCAATATATTCTTTCATTTATATGGTGTCCCACTTCAACTTATTCAATACCATCTACACAATAAGTGCTGTTTCTGATGGCTACAACCACAATAAAAGAATTTGACAGGTTTTTCTACCATCCTCATAAAACCAGCCACCAACTGCTGCCAGCAATATGATTGCTCACAAAATATAGACCTGTTCCTATAATTGCTTTTTCCCCTACTAGTACTTTAAACAGAACATCATGGCCCTAATCAATAGTCCTACATCAACTACAGTTGATATCAACAGCATCACTACTGCTACCATTACTAATTTCACCAAGCAAACCATTACAATTACCATAACTGCAGCTCTAAATGTATATTATACTCATTGTTTTTCAAAAATTTAATGTCATGTTTGAATATTTTAAAATTTGAACAGAGGCCAAAGCAGTAACCAATGAAGATCTATCATTAAAGAATACAACAGATTATTATCCCACTTATGACCATGAAGTGAGATTTGGGTTTTTTTTTTCTGAACTTTTGTTCACTCATATTTTATTACTGTGCATTTGCCTCATTTTAACTTCACAATTTTTAACCCCTCAGAGTTAGATTTACTGGACAATCTCACCACAGATGAAGAGAAAACTGGAGACAGGAGAAATGTGGTTCTACAGAAGGATGCTGAGAATAACATGGACGGAGTGGGTAAGCAACAAGGAAGTCTTAAAGAAAATGGCAACAAAAAGAACATTTATACTCAAAATCAGAGACAGCTGAAATTTCTTGGAAATATAATGAGAAAGAAAAGCCTGGAAACAACTCTCACAAGGTATATTGAGGACAGGAAAGACAGGGGGAGGTTTGTGTGGCAGATCAGGGGGGTCGGAGAAGAAAGCTTGGCAAAAGGAGAAACACTGCTAAGAACCACAATAGATAGGAAGTTTTGGATTGGCTATGATCACCTTTTTTCTGAAGGGATGTGGCACATAGAAGAAAAAGTTGCACCAATTAATGTGCCTAAAACTAACACCTTTACAATGATTACTTAAACAAGTCACCCCACTTCCATATGTCAATGAGATAAATCAACTTTTCACAATGCCGCCTTTGCTATGTAAGACTATATTTAAAAATGTTAATTCTCTACATTTTACTAAACTTTTAACTATATATTTTTGTTGATAAACAATTTTTTTCATTATTTCACTGTATTTCACTTGTATTTTCTTATTATTTGACTGTGTTTGACTTGTATTTTCTTCCTACCAAAGGAACTTTATTGGAATTTATTCAAATGTCTGCATTTTGAATAATCTGTAAATTACAGCCAAATAGAATGGTTGCTAAATGCTTGATTTTATTTTTGATATTTTCTTTTATGCAATACTCATAATTAGAAACTTTGTGTTGGAAACAAATGTTATTGTGGAATTAACTATTTTTCATATAAGTACTTTGCTGCAAACTTTTTTACATTAAAGAAAGTAATCTTTAGTCTTGAAAATATGATATTTAATAAATTTTTCTTTGCATTGATTGGCTGTTTTAAGTAAATGAAGAATTTAACGCTTAAGTATTGTCCCTGTTGTAATTTTTCAAAACCTTTAAGTCTTAAAGAGATCTTAAAGTTTAAGATCTCTTGCCATTTTTTAGATCTACATTTTCGTTAGCAACAAATGTAAGAACCATTAAACGTGTTGGTTAATTAGCACAATATTTTAATTAACTGACGATCATCAATTAGCAGTAATAATATATTATATAATCAATCAGAAAATACATTTAGAAAAATATCCTTTTTAATGCCTGATTACATTTCTAGTTTGTGTTTTTAGTGCATTTATTTTAAAAACTAAAAATGAAACTATTTTAAAAATGAGTTACTAATTTTCAGTACTTTTAATTAGAATTTCTAAAAAAAAAAAAAAGTCAAATAAAGAAAACTGACGACGATTAAAGAAAAACACTGAACTCAATTTATCTTGAAAATTTAAAAATAAAAAATTAATACAGAAAAAAAGCAGTCATACCCCAGATATTTTTCATTTTTTCTTATTTCAAAAATGTATGTGGACATTTTATTTCAACAGAATTAATTTTTAAATTGAATAAAACTGGAAGAATGTTTAAAGTGAAATACACATAACAGTTTATTTTTCGATCATTGATCGAAAATGGATAGGTATCACAGAATAATGTCGGCTTACAAGTTTGAAATATTGCTGCTCCATCCACCTACCCAACAGTTTATTGACTTGACTTTTTACTTTCTATATTATTATTTTCATTTTCATCGATCAATATCTTCTTTATCCCTCGCTTTCAATTGATCATTTCTTCAAACTTCTACTGAAAGAAAGGTGTAGATCGAAAAATCTATCTTTTAGTTTTATTCCTCATTTCATCAAGAGAAAAAGTCAAACTTAAACTATTAATTAAGAAGACATTTTCTTCAGAAATATCTTTGCATCCTTGCATCAGGTGATTTTTTTCCTTTAGAGGTTAAAAAATGAAGTTTGAAATACAATTTACCAAATAAACAAAAATAAAATTGTTAAAAAATACATTAATGAAAAAAATTTATAACAGTCTGAGTCATGTATGCTTTATTGTTGTTTGCTAGAAAATGATTTATCGAACCGAATGGCCGAAAAGTTTTTAAAATATATTTAAAAAACGAAGTCAGTTCATGTTAAGAATGTTTCACAGAAAAGTGAAATTTTGCTTTAAAATTTTAACGTCAATCATTGGAAATCCTATTTCCTGCAAATAAGCATAGGATACTTTTTTCTTTTTGCATGTCTACGTTTATTTATTTTTTTTTAACGATGAACGTTAATTTGGGCTACAGCTGTCTGTGTTTATTTTTATTTTGCTTTTCTTTTAGTTTTAAATCTTTCAATTTCTCTTAAAGTAATTTCCAATAATTGAGTGGATAGACAAAAAAAAGAGAGTGTTCCGAACGATGGTTCACATTTTTATGGTAGGAAGAAATCTTAGAAGAGGTTATATGATTATTTTAAGTTTGAAATTAAATTGATTATTTATTAGCTCTCAGAGAGTCTAGCTAGAGTTTCTCAAACCCCAGGGAGAGGAAGCATCCGACTAAGAGGCAGTACTGCTAATTTCAAAAGAGCAAGTGCCACTGGGGCCTTGAACAACTTCCCACATTTCCGACCTTCTTGTGCCACATAACATAATGTTGGTGTGTGGATAAATAATAAATAAATTTAATAAATACCTACACTAAAAAATAAAACAAACGAAAAAATAAACAGGGAAGATTGAAATTACTTTTTTAAAATCATAACAGTATTTTTTTCATTATCTTCAATTTATTTATTTATTTTTAATTTTAATTAATTTAATGAAATTTAGGAAATGTTTAAAAAAATTCATTGGATTTAAATGATTATTCATTAATCATTATTTTATTAGTCATTCAAAAAAAAAAATAATTAAAGTAAAGAAAGAAATGAGATGCGGAAAAACAACAATAAATTTATTTATCATGTTATTAATTTTCTAACAAAATTATATATTTTTGTTTGTGTTATTCTTGCTATGGGTTCGTGGTTATTTGGGTCTTCTTCTGAGTACTCATGTCTAAAAAAAATAAACATTCGAAACAGCTAAAAACATCTCAGCAGAGAAAGAGTGACTGTGAACTCGGACAAAATTTACAATTTAAAGTTTTTATGTTAAAACTAATAATTGTTCAAATCAAATACTTTTAGGACCGTCGGTAAATGTCAATTGTCATATGTGGAATTTTTTAAAAATGTCTATCTTGTGAGAAAGTTGATTAAAAACCGTAAAAAAAAAAAAAAAAAAAACACGAAAAAAACTCTTTCCTTTTATTTTTGTATTCGCCGTTTTTAAATGTCATTCATTATGATTAAAATTAAATCCTAGCACACAATTCTTGTGTCCTTGAGCTCTTGAGAGACTAAAAATAAAAATATATATGTTCATTGCGGCACGGCGTCAAGGCAATCGGTTAGAGAAAAATGTTTTCGATTATGGTTGTGTTAAGAAAATAAAGAGGAACTTTCACTTTCAGATACATCACAAACCGAAACTAATCACAATGCTGATGTGCAAGCAAAGGTAAAGTGGATAGATCTTTTTTTTGTAAGTCATTTTAAAAACTGTCCCTTCTGTTGGCGACGCATTCCAAAAAGCGCCCGAGACCTTTTTGATCCTTCCCTCGCCGAATCAATATTATATTGAAACTGAAATACACGTAGAGAAAATGAAAAATATCACTTTTGCTTGTACACACAGAAACAGTAAGTTTATGTACACATTTATAAAGAAATGCAGAAATTTGATCGGTAATTCAGTTTCTCAAGTCAACAGATTTTATACGATGTTGCTGTGTAAGCTAGCGGCTTATTGGACAGAGTAAGAGTAGAGAGAGTAATTAGATCTTATCACGCTCTAGTCCCTTGCAACTACAGTCCAACATAGTCATTCTGGGAGGTCTACAAAGGACTACGTGAACAGAGGTTAGCAAAAATACTCAGATAGCAAATTTTAAACTGACAGAATGACATTTAGTAGGAAAACAAAAATATATTTTATTTTTCTGACTTAAAAAAAGAAAACTATGTGAAATTTTATTAGTATTTTAAAATAAATGCTGTACAATACATGAAGAAAGCCAAGTCTGACACAAGGTCATTTAAAATGTACATTCTAAGAATTGTATATTGAAGTTCATAAAACCTGAAAAAATATTTTCTCTTATCCGACACCACCAATGGTGATTCTCAATGAATACACGCTACGCTACAATTGCGCTCCCCAAAATTTACACACCTTTTTTTTTTTTTTAAATATACCGAATATTACTTGAAAAAAAAAAAATGCGTTCGGACTCAAGTTCAATCCAGGGGTATTTCAAATATAAATTTTCAATTCAAGGCAGGTCCTCTTGACTTGGGGTAAATCTTTATTCTTTCTACTTAAAAATGCACCATTTTCTTTTTACTTTAATATTTTTTATGGCTAAATTCTAGTTTTTTCTTAAAAAATGAAAACAATACTAGTAATTATTTATGCAAAATTTCTGGAATAGTCAATTGTTAAATGATTTTATTATCAATATATAATCAAACTGCTGAAAATAAATTTTAATTTGATTTGAATTGAACTCTCCTAAAATTAAATTTTTAGGAGACTTATAGTTTAAAAAATGTATAAAAAATCCTGGAGGTAGCTCTTCTTTTGTCATGAATTCTACATTTTTGTTTTGTACAATATTTGTGATTCAAACTGAAATAAAGAAAAAGGATTACACTCTTTTCAAGGTATTTTTTAATTTAAAAAACTCAAATATTTTTACAGTTTAAAATAAATATTTAAACTAATGTGAAAGACGTTGTCGTTAACGGTTAAACAATGTGTAATTTTTAATTACTAAAATACAAATTCATTAATGTAAATGTTAATATTTTTTAATTTAAAGTTTATTTATGGCTTTTATTGTTAATCGTCTGGCAATCATATGCAAGTACTGCATAATATTAACCTTGTGTCAGACTTTGCTTACTCCAAGTTAGACAAACTAAACATAATGTTGATGACAACGACTGGTATATCGCCATATAAACTTAGCCATTTTTGTAAACAATAATAAGGAAAACATACTTTGCTTTTTTCAAATTACTTAGTTGGAAAGTATCGTGGGATGCACGACTTTTTTAACAGCCCATAGAAAACTCAAAGAAAGAAAAGAATTAGAAAACTGAGAAAAAGTGGGGTTTAAATAATTAAGATGATAGACAATTTCAATTTATGCACAATTCGATTAAAAATCAATGGATGGGGTAGACAGGTGGTTTGTATACGTGTGTAGACTAGTGTAGTGCATAGTAATTTTGGAAGAAAAAAAAAAAAAGTAAAAAGAACCAAAACTGAAAAGAGATGCTATAGGAGGGGGAGGGGCTGGATTAATCATTTTGACAAGAAGTCGATTATTTTAAATAGCAAATGAAATGTAGGATAGACTTTCAAAAACGGAATGCAAGAGAAAAAAAAACGAAAAAAAATACACTGAAAGGGTAGAGAGAGGGATTCACTTACAAAGGATTTATTTTTTGTTTTGTTTGTATTTTTACTTACAGCGAGTACTACACTCAGTACACTTTAACAGTGACACTAAAATAAAAAAAATGAATCGAATCCTCATATACACAAAAAAATGTTTTTAAATTTTTTTATACATTGTATATGTAGATCTCAATTCACAAAAGAAAAAGCAAGTTATAAGAAGAGCCTCAAGAGTCAAGAAAGAGCATGTGCTTTTTAGCTTTACACATCGTGTGTTCACTCCCATCTTCATCAAAAACAATAAATGCATACTCAGTTAATGTTTCTGTTTCGTTTATGTCATAAATTCAAATAAAATGTAAAAGAAAAAAACAGACATTATATTATATAATGAATTTTATTAACCAATTTTTAGGCTTCTTCACGGTGCAAGGTAGATGCTCTATTTTATTTCCCAAATTAAAAACGTCAAAAGTCCTTTTTTGCAAAGTGAACGTTATGGTGACATGACGGTGTTACTTCAAACGAGGAACAGCATGCTCGTGCACGCACATACATGGACATAAGTGTGTACTTCGTATACGCACTGTGCACACACTGTAGGTACATTATTATTATTATTATTATTATTGTAAAAATCCACAATGCGCGTACATACACTGCTGCATTGACACTGCACGCCACATAAGTGACCTTTACCCTTTCTGTAATCTTTATCAATTTTTCTTTTTAGTCGCATGGGTAAATTAAAAATGTATTTTAAAATATCAAAGCAGAATTATATGCACAATGTGAGTTTGTAGACATGATATACACTCAAGTCAACAGTACCATTCATAATTGTAGAGTGGATATACTCCCTGAAAAAACAAAACAAAACAAAACAGTACGTGTCTGTTTCTAGAAATGATTGTATGACAATGAGCACAGATGTTTGTGTGTGTGTGCGTGTGTGATGCGTGTCGTACAAAAAACAGTAACATTTTTTTTTTTGCATACTAACATATACACAATAAATTTACAAATTTTACATAAACATTGGCTAAACATTTAAAAATAAATAGTCGATCAAAGAGCAGACAGACACACAAGTGAAAATTTAAATAATTGTGGAAATTTTTAGAAACCTTAGAGAACAAAATAAAAAGGTGAAGTTTATTCTGTCCCATAAAAAATCTTCACCCCAGAAAAAGAAAAAAGAAAACGATGAATAATGAATAGAAATCTAGTCATCAACATTTCGCAAAGGACAAAAAAGTCAACCTTTTTTAAAACTGATTCATAAGGCCGAAACATTCATTTCATATTTGAACATATTATTGAACATTTGTTGATCATCAGCTCAACAATGTTTACAACATGAGCCACGACTACTTAGAAGAGCATTTTTATCAGAAACAAAAATGATCCTATTTTAGTTTGAAAAAAAAAAATGCATGAAAAGTAAAAGTTAAAAAACTAAGTCAACCAACACGTGGATAACTAAATTGGGTTATTTGAGAATGGAAGTAATAAAAATAGGTTGAGAGTTACGGGATGAAATTATCCTCGAGAGAAAAAAAAGTAAAAACAAAGCAAAAAAATAAAGAAAAGAGATTAAAATGTTTGAAACTCACCCGAACCCTAGATCTAGAACTGTGTCTTCGACTCGACATTATTTTCAGAGGTGGGGGAGTCAACAGGAAGAAGAAGAAGGAACACGCTAGTTTTTTTAGTTACATTATCCACAGAGAAAGAAGAAATGCAACTCGACAAGAACGAAGCGATTCGTATTCTTGCACAAACTCAACTGAATATTCAATAATTCTACATGTGTTTTTTCTCTTTCTCTTCGTGGCCTTCCCTTCTCCTCTCGCAGTTTCCTATTCGCTTCCTTCTTCCACAGCTTGGGTTCCTCTTCTCTGTTCCTTGTCGGAAGGGTCCTCGGTTAAAAACTCTGCTGAACTAAAATAAGTACGTATGTTTCGCTGTTTGAGGAAGAGATTTCTTTCCATTCATGATCTCTCTCTATTTGTCCCTACTTTTTTCTTCTTCACCTTCTCTCTCTACTAATCAGTTGGTAAGAGAAAACTAAAGACATTAAACTCTACAAATACAAAAAAAAAATGCAATTTCTACTACACCTGAAAAGCAATCTTAAAGTTTAAATTCACTGATGATAGGTCCCAGGGTCAGAAGAGAAAGAGAAAGAGAAAATGGCTTTTAAAAGCTGTTCAGTGCACCCACTACGGATACTCTTCTTGACTTTTTGGTTTAAGTTTAACAATTCTGATGGTTATTCAATTCAATCGGTACACAAAAAGAAAGTGCAATGTAAAAAAAGATAGGCGGCGGTGGAGGTTATTATTGCCAAAATATTAGTTCTTTAGTCTGTGGATGGGGGGGTGCTTAATTCAACACAGGTAACCAAAGAAGCAGAATAAAATATGTTCGTTGCAATAAAAATCGTGCACTTGTAAAATCGGTGAAAGTCTCGTTTACGGTTTACTACACTACTAACAGTTTACTAGTACAGTAGTACACTATTCTTCTTTCTTTTTAATTTGCACTTTTCGTGTAACTTTTTTTTCTTATTTTACTTCTTCAGCCTTGAGGCGGGGGGGGGGCAGATTTCTTCGTTTCCATTAGTGAATTTTTTGTCCTTTTTGTAGAATTTTTGAATATTTCACACTGAATTCAGTTCTTGTTATCACCATTTTTAGCCGCTTATTCATCGTTTCGCTTTTCTCTTCCAGAACACACCCTCTTTAAATGCGAGTAGAGGGGTTATATTTGTAATTTTTCCCCCCTCTCTGCTGATATCTTTTTTCCCTTGGAAACCCACCCACTTTCACTGCCTTACATCACCCACCTCCAACACGCTTCACTCAATAAATGCTTCAATCCTCGCGGCATTCATTTATTATTAGTTTAAGACAACAAACCTTAGAAAAAGGTCAGGGCGATATGGAGACAACACACAAATACAACAAAAGTATTTACATGATTTATTTTCCTTTTTTTTAAGGTGTATGGAGGCAGTGATTTAAAATGGAAAATATGGTGATGATGAAGTCATGAAAAAACATGCATGTGGACTAAAATCTGAGTCAGGAATCAAGATTGAAGGTTTCGAATATTTTTTTTATGCCAATAATCTTTCAAGTACAAAACAAAAATAAAATCATTTAGTTACATAATTTACCGTATAAGAAAGATCCTTTGATAATTGATTTGATACTACTTTTTAAATTTACAAAGAATTTATAAAAATACAAGGCCGCCATTTAAGTTAAAAAAACAAAAAAAAAACATCATTTTTTCTTGTCAAATTATGGTAAATCAAAGTCAATAATAGTCACGAACACACAAACACATGCCTACCATTACCATGCAATGTATTTCCACCGGGCTTCATGGGTTTGTCATCGTCCTTTCATTTCACAAGGTACTTACTAGAAATAGGACAAACAAAAGCTCCCGTTGTTTTGTTCTACTTAGTACGACAAAAAACTATCAACTTGTAAACTTTTCATGTACATTCACAAACATTCCAAGGGTTGAGCATATGGTTTAAGGACAAAAGGAAGAAAAGCTGCTTTAAAATCCCAGGCTAAATGTAGTGTAGAGAATTAAAAATTGAAAAATTCTTTTCTCTAACAAACATGGATAATTTTATTTTTTTTCAAAAACAACTTTCAACACAAGTGAGAAAAAAAGGCAACATATATTCAGAAACTGAACAATAAATTGTAATGCTGGGCCATAAAATTAAAACTGACAAAAATAGTTTTTCAGTTTAAAAGTATGTGTGTGCGCGCGCGCTCTTGTGTGTGTGTACATTATCACAGTTCCAATTTCATTCATTAAAAATCAAAGGTTTTTTCAATTTTTGCTCATAAAAGTTTTTGGAATGTCCAAATTCACTCATTTTCTCCTGACATTAAATAGAAATTGACAGGGATGACATTTTTTTTCAAATTTGATCATGTATTTTTAACATTTGAATCTATATAATATTTTAGAAAAAGTTTAAGAAAATGAAATTTTAGTAGCATTTTATTTTTGTAAGTAGAATAATGAAAACATTTTACAAGAAACAGAATGTCATTATTTTTCTTTTTAATTTAGAATTCTGACATTGGAACCTTAAAGAATAAAACATGCTTCCAAATCTACTTGTAGTAATATCTTTAAAGATAAATGTTTAGTATATTATTAGGTTGGTGCAAAAATAATATCGTTTTTTGACGTAATTTTTAACGTCAAAAAACGATATTATTTTTGCATCAACCTAATATTTTGATCTCATTTACATTACCTTTATAACTGCCGATAGAGAGAGAGACATTTTTTTATGTTTATATGTTCTTTTTATATAGATACAAATTAAGTAAATGCTCTATAATATTATAAACAATTATCGGCCTGAATATCTGAGAAATTTTCATAGAAAATATGCGTCCTCTGACAGGAATTGAATCTGTATCTTAAATGTCATAGCCTGCATGACGTACTTTTACCAATTGAGCCACAGCGGAGCATTGCGGTTAGCAAAGTCGATTTTACTGTTTTTAAACCACAATTCAGCATGATTTTCTCTCATATCTGCTTGATGCATATCCAAATGTAAACAAATGACGTCACACATTATGAAATGGAGAAAATCCGACAATTATATTAAGACATTTTTAAATGGATAAAAAATGTCTTAAAAATAAAATAATTGTCGGACTTTGTCCATTTCCTAATGTGTGACGTCATTTGTTTACATTTGGATACGTATCGAGCAGACATGAAAGTTTGAGAGAAAATCATGGAGAATTGTGGTTTAAAAACAGTAAAATTGACCTTGCTAACCGAAACGCTCCTCTGTGGCTCAATCGGTAAAAGCACATCAGGCTATATGATGGTTCCATATAGGATTCAGGTTCGATTCCTGTTGGAGGACACATATATTTTCTATGACAATTTCTCAGACATTCAAGTCGGTAAATGTTGTTAATACTGTTTATTATAAACAGAGCATTTACTTAAATATTTGTATCTATAAAAAGAATGTATAAACATAAAAAATGTCTTAAAATAATTGTTGAACTTTGTCCATTTCATTATATATATATATATAGGTAAATTGTTGCCATTTTATATTTTTAATTTCATGTATGTGTGTTGTTTGTTTTTTATTTTGTCGCCTGCACAAGTCAGTTGAGCACCATACATGAGAAAAAGAGCACTATGATGCAATATAATCTGCAACTGGGAAACAGCATGCTGCACTGCTTGCCATTTGCACCGAAAGCTCCAACATTTCAGAGTGTTTGGGTGTTATAGGATACAAATCCTATATCATTCCAACAAATGACTAAAAAACACAAAGTAGATTTGCACACCCGCAAAATCGGATCAAAACGACTAAAAACAGATTTCGCAATAAGGTGTGAAATTAATTTTCTGACCAATGAAAGGAAGCGATTTGCTAAACTAAAAAAAAAGATAACGAGCCAGTGTGAAAAAAAAGTCAACAATAAATAGAGAATCTCAAGTCAATCACCAGTCATAAGGGTGCAGAGATCATAGATGACTGACAGTAAATTTCATCACTGACTCAACCCGACACTAAGAGCCGAAAGTGGAGGATTAGAAAAGGAAAACAACAACAACAACAACAACAAATTTACAACTGACTCCAAAACAATAAGTACATTTTCCTTTTATCTTTTATTCCTCATCCACACTCTTTTTCAACTTAAATTGATCGCCCCTTTTTCCTTTACACCTATACAAAAACAAAAGAAACAGACATTACTCTGCTACCCTGTTGAAAGACAGCGAACACAGACATTTTTGTAAAAATCACATTTTTACTTAAATGAACTAAAGCATTAATCTTTTTTACCCTATTCACAAGAAAATAAATATACAATGTTCTATTTTCTACAAACGTTCCTTATCGTGTTGTTTCTTCTTGAAATTTGTGTTGTATTTTGTGGGCAGGGTATCCCGTATTAAATTCTCCTTTAATCCGGGTACGCTGAACCCCACAGTGTCAATCTGAAGACAGTGCAAAGGATTCCAAAAGAGTTGGATGAATCTAATAGTGATAATGAATGAACAGCAGCTCAGAAAACTCACTCTGATCATTCTGATGAGAAAAACTCCTGAATTTGTTAGTGAGGGCTAATTACTGTGACCTACATCAAGTGCCTTAAGGAAGCAGTGCTACCCTGGATCAAGAGGGTGGCTGCTGAAAGACTATGTCTGGCAATAGGACTCTGCATCATGCAGAAGAATGTGTGACAAGCAATGTTCAATACAATTGAACAGTTATCAAGCCAAAAAATAAAAAACCTTGTTCTTTATTTCTTCGGTTGATAGATCATCTGTTAACTACAGTGGTGACCGTTTAGAAAAATTGTTTTTTGTAACTGAAAATTTGCTCTGTCCATTAGTGTTATTGTGTTGCCTTGTATCAATTGCAGTTGGTGTAGAAACTGATAGGAGGTAGTACTTTTGGAGCAGATCTTATCTATATCTTGTATATACAATGGTATGCAATTAAAAAGCAATACATCAAGTTTAAATAATTAAGTAACAAGTAATTTGTTTCGCACTTCTATTTTTTTAATTTTCATCCATCCATGTTTGACTATCTCAGGTTATGCTCACAAGTTTCTGTTCAGATTTTTCAATCATTGTATAATCTGGTTACAATCGGTTGAAATTTTAATGTCTTTAATACTAAGAAAAGAAAGATTCCATTAAGAAAGGTAGAGAAGAGAGAATTGACGCCAAATGCAAGCACTTTATAGATTTGTATGAGAACTATTTTCTCATAGTGAAAATGGATGTGCCAGTTTAAAGGATGATACAAATTCTGCAATATAAAAAAATGTTGTACCACTATAAAATATATAGACAGGTTTTCTTACTTATGCTGAGATCAATAAAAATTATCAAGACGAAAAAGAGTACAATAAAAACGAAAGTAAAAAAAATTATTTTTTAATTTTAATCATCTCTTATTATTCTTATTTGATTACATTAACTTTAATTTGACTACAACATAGCTCAAATCTTTTCCAAGGAGAAAATTTGCAATAAATTTAATTCATGAATCATATGTACACTAATGAAAACAACCTTTTGAGATATTAAGTGTTTAAAAAAGTTTTCAAAATTTTATTATTAAAATAAATTAATAATCACTACATATAATTATTAATTATCAAAATATTTTCCTTAATTTCCGTCAACATGCTGATAAAATAACTGACTTCAATGCAATAAAAAGTCGTCATTGAAATATTATACATCAAAGATGTCTTTAAATTTTTGATAAGAGAAAGAATGCTTTCGTATAATCCACATTAACTTATGGTAATTTAATTTTTGTACTACTTGCAGATATATGACAACCTTCTTAAATTTTGAGTGCTACGACTAAAATGTTCTGGTAATCCCTATTTCCTTTGTACCAATTTTTTCTGACTATAACAATACTAATACAACTTCACTTAAGCATAAGCAGCTTTTAGAAACAATTGATTCTAAGAGATAATGTGTTTCTTTTCTCCCACAACTAATAAGCCTTTGGCAAATTTATCAATTAAATTGTGAACTGGTCCCTTTAGTCAAGCAAATAAACCTAGGCGGATCAATGTAATATCAATATAATAGATTAAAATTCTTTTAAAATTTCTGAATATTAAAACCTGTAAACTTGGTAAAAAATGATAGTTATGCAAAGCTTACAAGAATTTTGATGCTTGTTCTATTATCTTTGTAATCTCATTGACTGTGGAGTTTAAAATTTTACCTCAAATGTCAGATAGGTAAAATTTTCAATTTTTAAATTGAAATCAGTATTTTTCTTTTTTGAGGAAAATTTTACCTATTTCAATTTATGGAAAAAATTTGCACAGTCAAAGAAATTAGCAACCAATATCGTGAGAGATAAATTTATCAAGATAATAATTTTACAAGATGAATTAGCTAGCATTACTTAAAATCAATATAGTTTTAATTAGATTCCCAATTTAGATTTACTGAGGTAATGATGGTGTTTGATTAAGAAGCTTAGCTTGAATAATAGCGTAAGTGAAGTCATTACATGAAAAACAAGAAATTAACAATTTTTTTTTTGTTTTGTCAATAACTTGGTTTATATCCAAATTCTAGGACTATTTTTTAACTTCATAAATAAAATGTGTAATGACCTGATTTTAAAAAACCTAGATTTTTATCTAAGGATGTAAACACTTTCTAATTTGAATAAAAATCTAATATTTATTACCTTAAATAACTATTTATAGTTATTAAAATATTTTGAGCTGCACAGAAATGAACTATAAACAAAGTAGAAAATACATCATTGAAATGACCAACTCTTTATTAAACTAAGCAAATGTTTCTTTCTCAGTGAAATTGAGCAACCTCACTAAGTACTGAATTATGATTAATTCTCCAATTATCAAGTGGAATAATTTCTCAGTATCAATAGAATGAAAGGAATGAAAGCCATTTCAAGAATATACAAAAAGTGCCATATTTGTCATAATTGAAAATGTTTTCTCTTAAAGTCTTAAACTTATTGTCAGAAATTTACTTTTTTAATCTTTTGATCTTTTTTAATTAAAGTAGCATTTTGTAAATTAAAATCATGGTCAGACTCATTATGGCAAATTTTTCCTTCAAGATTTAGATTTACATTTTATATTAAGCTTAGATAAATTCTTTTAAACTGTAGTTGGGATAGAGTTGGTGGGTAGAATAATATATTTTGATTCATTGGGTTTGTCAGGAAGGTCCACTTTTCTATTTTGAAATATTTTATGAGCATTTTGTTCTGCATTGAATATGAAATAATTGGAAGAGCTTAAAAGTATTTTCAATATATTTCTCCTCTTCATATAAATATTGGAGACTACAAATCTAAATGCTCTTAAATAAAATCCAGAGATTATTCTGGATCTTATTTTGCTATTGTAGTGAAAATAGAAATTTATGAGATTATTTTTAATAGCTGATTTGGGACGGACACATAGTTTTAGGCTATTGTTATTACAGTGTAACATGATATCTAGGAATCATTAAGCAACCCATAAAACACTTTTGACTTCCTCAGTCAAAGACACAAAATATGTCATTTACATATCTGTGATAACATAATGGGCTAACTGTATGAGTCATTGGCCCCTGCTCATAAAATCCAACAGATATGTTGGCCAGAGCTGGACTCAAATTTTCTCCTGTTTGTCTGCTACTGTTTTTTTTTAAAACATGGCACATTTATATACAATTGTCCTAGAGAGGTTTTCAAGAGTGATGATTGAAACTGGTTAGCCATTTTTCTTATTTTTTTTCTCTCTCCTTTCGCTTTTTATCTTTCTTTGTGTGTTACACATATTTTAACATGTCCTTATTTTTAGGAATAATAAAGATTAAATTCTTGTTTATTAATCAAATTTGGATTGTTTCAGAATCATTTTGCCTTGAAATACTGTAACAATAAAACCTTTTTCATATAGCAAAATCACTGTAATAAGTGACTATCTAAGTATATAAGCAAATACAATGTTAAGTTGTCCTTTTACTTTTGAAATAGAATTGTGATGTATCTGATTCTCTTATTTCTTTAACAGCTGACCAAGGCATTCAATCAAAACTGTTTCTACACAATATTGAAACACAATAAATATTTACTTTCTTTATACCAATATTAGTTAATTGCTTTTTATGATTTGTCAAAAAATAATTAATCTTCTACTATTGATTTTATCATAACTTTCAACAAATTGTGGCATTGTTGCTACAATCTTTTGTGTCATGATACCATTAGTAGCATGCTAAATTAAAAACTCAGTAAAATTCTAAACTATACTTTTAATGAAATATTATATCTCTCTAAATTTATTTACTATTCAATCTGTCCTCTCTCTCTTTAGATAAAAACTAAAAATATAATGATAAACATGTATAAATTTATTCAATCTATTTATCAGTAATTTTTAAAACTATTACACATTTTTTCACATTTGAAGTAACAAAAACTTTATCCATAAAACTATTTTATAACAAACTTTAGAATAAACGTAACTAATATTTTATGGTTTATTTTGTCAATATTTCTTTATCCTATGAATATTTATATTAAACAATATTCTTTTAAGCATCTTTCATTCTGTCTTTTGTGAGATTTGATGTAAATAAATTAAGAGTAAGTAATTAAAGTAAATAAATTAAGAAAAGGAAAAAAACTACTTTACTTATCTGATTCAAAATGCAAAGAAAATGGGTGTTTTTTTGTCAATTCTTCTTAATAACTTCAGTAATACAAGACAAATCTCCCACTCAATTCTTCAGTTAAAAAATATAACTTCAATAAAGAAAATTAAATTTAAAAAAATACTAATTGACTTTTGTTATATTAAAAAAGATTGGAATAAAAAAAATATGGATATATCTGAATTTGGCTCCAACTTTTTTGATTGAATCATTCCACTAACTACAGGAATAGTCTGCTATCCAATCTACCTCCTCAATTTCAATAGCGAAAATCTACAGACCAACAAATACTGGGACAAATAGCTCATCATTCTAACTTCTAAAGTTCATTTAAAACAAAAAATTGGTACATATACCATGTGTGCAAGTGCTTGTAAGTATATCTGTATATGAATGAAAGAGAAACTAATGTCCCAAATATTATCTATCAAATAAATATATGAAACATTTATTAAATTTTAAATATCCAATGTTGCAAAATAAAATAAAGCAATTTGGTTGCACCAGCTACACTTGCATTGTACAAAATGATCTGCCATTTGTCAACAGAGTAGTCAAGTTTTGATCATAGATTCATGGCAATTGAGTTTTCATGGTTATTGACATGTCAACATTCTCATATTTCATATTTTGGAGTTTTTCTTTCACTAACCTTGTTTCATATCTAACTTTTGCTTGTATTGTCTATTACTAGTAAATTTTGGATAAATTTAGCTTCATTTCTATGAGAGCTTTGTTCTTAGCTTTTCTCTTTCTTGAGAATGATAATTTTTTGGAGTTAAGATAAGAAGGTAAGATCATGCACATAGCTATTCGGCTAAAATTTATTTCTGTAATCTCTCTGAACATGCATAGATTTTACTGGCCATAAAGTAATTTGGCTTATCAACATACTGTAACAGAGAGATGCTACAAAATGTAATACATAAGGCTGAGGTTGAAAAGTTTCAAAAGAAACAAATTCAACATTTTCAAAAGTAATAAATTTCAACACATTCCAAAGAAATGAATTCAACATGTGGCAGAATTTTATGCATACATTTATATAGAACAACATAACTCATAAAAAAAAGAGAAATAAAAATTATATTTCTGTGTATACAGGAAGTTTAAACAAGGGAAAGAAAACATTTACATACTTAATCACTGTGTGCGTATATGTTGTCCAGGGAGTGTCTTCACAGTAGAAGTTGAGTGCTAAAGGATTTTTGAAAAGTTTGGTTTTATAATAAAGTGTAGAAATATTCATGAAAGAAAGAAAAGAAATGAAAAGATGTTTTTTTATCATTTCACCCCAAGTAAGGCAATAATGCCACTAAGATACAAGGCATTACTGAGAGTGAAAGAAAATAAGACATTAGTCTGGAGAAAACAGAATTCAGGAAGACAGAAGATGGTGATTGATATTACATTTTTATCATAGGTGGCAGGAAGCTGGAAGAGAGTTCCACAGGTGAGAAGTGCAAAAAAAAAAATATTAGAATAGAATTTACAATTACATCTAGTTAGTTCAGTAGAAAAAATAATTCAGTAAAATGATGAGACCTAGTTGCCAATCTAGTAGCACGTTTAAATTCATGTGGTCGAGGTACCAAGGAGAAAAAATCATTAGAACAATTGCCATGAAAAAATTGATAGAAAAGGCACATGAAAGTGGTAAGAAAGTGATTGAAGTTGAGATGTTAGGACTGATTACATTACAGACCCTTCTTTGGATTTTGTTGAGAATATCAAGATATATTACAGGAAATCTATATGGCAGCAATGTTCAATGGTAGATTTATAAACATGCAAGATGGATTCTGGCAAGAAAAACTGTCTGGCACCAAACAGTGAACCAACTTTTTTAGTAACAGACCTAGCAGTTAAATATAATCATTCTATTTCATGTCAGTGAAAAACATGAGACCAAGAATGTGCAATGAGGTGGTCTCTTGGAGGTCAGCATCAGCCATGCTGATGGAAAACAAAAATAGTCCTCTACAATGACTAAAAGCTAGTATTTTTGATGGAGTTTTTCTAAACATTTCTATTGGTGTATTATATCAGGTTTAAAAGCTAGTAGTTTAATTCTAGAGTTGTCAAAATTCACAATCCATTCCTTACCCCAGTTAACAACTGTAATTTTCTAGGTCAGCTACTAGTTTTACTTTATCAAACCGTCAAACTTACTATTAAGATGGGAGTAAGTCGTTGTGTCATCAGCATAATTTTTACAGAAAATGATACTCATAATTTGTAAAATAAAGGTATCATTATTTTATACAGCTATTAGTTCATTTCTTTTCCTCTTTCAATATTGATATGATTTCTTTACAGCTTTTATAACAAACAAATGTATAAAAATCAAATCATTATTATTAGAGAAAACTCATATGCAACACCTATATTATTATGATTCAGTTGCAAATTAGACAGGGAATTGATTGAGTCTTCAAGTTAGGATAGTACTGTTAAACTGCTCAAACCAAAGTAGGTATGTCTGTTACTGCAACACAGTTACTCACACATATACAAAGAGAAACTGGATCATTATAATATAAATTCTCTGTGGAATAAAAAGAGACATTAAGTTTAGGGCTGTATAACAAATAAGGATTATTGTCTTTCAGTGAATACAAATTTGTCCTTGACACCAATTCATAGAATGTACATTAAAACACTGGACATTGATACTAAATCCCCAAAACAAAACCTTCTGTCAGTGATGTTTAAGCTGCCAAAACAATTTACTCATGATAATTTAACATTTTGGTTAGATTTTACAATAAATTTTAGGACATTTACCTACAAAAAGGTTAAAAAGTGAGAGAATAAAAAAGATAAAAGCATGTAGCCTACAACATATTAATACTTTTGTTAGTTAAGCCAGTACTCATCTTGGCACATCAAGTGAGAAACTCAAGATGTACTGAATTTATTGTATATGTTGCTATTATACAAACATCAAATATTACTGTCAAATAACACAAGACAAATAGAGCTTTCATACAGAACTGCTACTGCTTAGAACAAGAGTTGCTGTCAGTCTAACTTGGATTTATGAGTGTTATTTAAATGTCAGAGTGGAAGCCCTAAGTTTTATGCAGAATAAGCCATTATATGCAGTTGTGGCCATGCAGCAGTTAACAAGCTCGAGAAATGTAACTTTATTCTAAATTTGGGTTTCATTAATAAATATGTATTCTTTACCTGAATATAACACAGTGGAAGCAGGGTATATCTACAACCATGACAACCACCCTGATATTAATACAGATGGATCCATAAAGTAGATAGTAAAATATATTTTGATATTAGAGTTTAAATATTTTTCAAGTATTTGACTCACAAAAAAACAGATTTTAACTTCCTATTTATTTTTATACTGACAAACACAAAAATAGAAAAATGTATTTAATGAAAACTGTTGAAGTTTTGAATGTACCATTTTGTAAACATTTTAACTAAAACAAGACAGGACACCTTGACTAATCTGAGAATTGAGTTGACTGTTCAAGCAATGATTGTAACCAAATGTAATTTTGCCTAACTTTTATATTCATTACATCACCTTTTCAAATATTATATACATGTAATGAAAGACAAAAGCTTTACTATTTGTGCTAGTTTTTTTTTTATGTTTTATTGGATATGTTTCAGACAACTAGCAGGTATTTTATAGGTGATTGAATAATAGAAATTCAACATGAAAAATACTTGGAAGAAAAATAATCCTTTTTAGGAATATGGCTGAACCAAGAACTTTTCAGCATCTGCTTTGTACTATTAGGTTGGTGCAAAAATAATGACGTAATAATGTCGTTTTTTGACGTATTTTTTAACATCAAAAAACAACATTATTACGTCATTATTTTTGCACCAACCTAATATATTTTAACTCAGGTTAAAGGAATAAAACCAAAGTGATTTAAAGAATTGTTGATGGGTGATGATAGTCCAAACATAGAAATTAGTAAAAATGTTTTAATGCAAAAGCCATTGGGACCTCATTATCTAATATACTGAACAGAATGAAATTGGAAGAATATATAAATTGGTTATTGCTATTGGGCAATGGGAAAGCAATATATCAAGATAAACAAATCTAAAAAAATTGTAATGATATAAGATGCAAATCTAAAATACCTGACCCATGCAAATATATGAAACCATACCAGTATGAGAATCCTGATCAAATCTTCATGAGAACTGGTTTCAAACTAAATGGGTCATGGTCCTTATAATATTCACTTGGACATTTGCTTAACCAAATATAAAAAGAAAGTAGATATTTCACCATTATCAATTTTTGACTAGTTTTACATTTTATTTTTGTCATGCCTCTCAAACTATTTTTATTTTCTATGATTATTAAGCAAGCAGCATAAATGAGAAATTAACTTGCAAGAAGATTCAAACTCACACACTCTATCCTTGGACAAGATGTAAAAACAACCCTAACATTGAAATAAAAATTTAAAAAAAACACAGCAAAATTAATAATAGTGACAATGCTATATCTGAGAAATTCAAATAACTTCAGAGAGGATATCTGTTGAAAAAGTTCTTGTTTGGCATAAGGCCATAGAAAGTGAAAGTAAAAACAATGCTATATGAATCTTGTACATTATAATCACTGATCTCCCCCAAAATGCAGGATTGAATTGATTTTGAATAACCATTTTACATAATAAGCACTGAAAATTTGGAATGAATGTAGCAAATGGGAAATAAGTTCAATTTAGCTTGATACAATATTATAACTGAGGATCATCCTTTGAGAAGGCAGATCACAAATTTAAAATTATTTGCTGATACACAAGAGCATCAATATAGCTGGAATACTATATCAGACAAAATCAAGATGAAACATTAAGCAGAAAGACTTCAAGTGTTTATTCAAAAAGGAAATTTCTTAAATATGTCTTAAGCCACAAACAACTTTCTTTCAATATAATCCAATTTCCTTCTTGCTAGTCTGATTTAATAATGTTGACTTTTTCATACCTTACATCCTCTATTGGTCAAAGCAATTTTATTCTCTGAACTAATTTCAGAGCTGTTAGGTGAGTGAGAAATAGAAGTTCCTTTTATCCAAGATGAATAGATATTACTAATTACAATAAGTGCAAGTAGGTATGGGTAGTATCTCTCCCTCACCACTGAGAGCAAATCAGAATTAAACACAAACTGTGAATTTAGCTAATGGAAAAATGTTGAAAGTTGTCCAAAATAATCATTTCTAGAAATCAAATTAGAAAAATTTCACAAAAGCTTTGGAATTAGATGGCATGACATGGCAATAAAAAATAAGTGAATAAAGAGAGATAAAGATAAAATATTTAATAATCAAAAGGATAGAATGAAGAAAGGTAAAAATTAATATTTCTACTTTTACTTATTCAATCAAACAGCTAGCAAAAGGCAAAACAAATACTTAAGTAAACTTATTTATCTTACCTATCACTTTCTTCTGAATTCACTTGTAAAACCCAGGAATTTATGATGAATCAAAAATGTCAACAACCAATAAAATCCTATCTTCCTATACATTCTACAAACACTTATCTATATGGTCAGCAACACCGAGAACTCTGACAATGAGTTGAAATATCAAAGACCAATAAAATACCCCCAATTTCCTATGCAATACACTTATGATTTTATCCGGTCACATATTGGACATAAATTTAAAAAAATTCTTAAAAACAAAACTATAAACGATTACTTGAATTTCAGTAATTCAAGTAATTTTTTATAGTTTGTCTGTAAGAAATTTAGAAGAAAAGAATTGTAGAAGATTGTTTAGACTGTTTATAATACAGCAATTTAACAAAAAAATAAACAAAAAAAAAAAAACAAATTAAATAATTTAAACCACATAATTTCTTTCCAAAAATATAATGAATTACAGATTAAAAATAAGAAAGAAAAAACAAATAAAGATTACTTTTTATCAGCATTTCATTTTTTGATTTCAGCAGATTTATTCCGGTTATTCATTTTTATCCATATTTAATAAATTTAAAATTTATATTGTCATCTTCTTTTGATGCATATATGCAAATCATTGTGAAATCAATATTTCTTTCAATGAATGAATTAGGTCAGCTATTAATGCTGTAACTAAACAAATTTGTATTTTTAAATGATTAATTTTTTTTATTTAGCTGTTTCATAACTTAATTCCTGGCATCTAAAGATATGTCTGGATGTTTTTTTGTACTTTAGAAGTACACAATTTTCTGTACTTTTGAAGTTTTACAAATTCTATGAAAGAATTAAATTTTGAAGTGTGGGCATGTAAAATGTCCACTGAAACATTATGTAATTCTGTAATTTGAAGTCAGTTATTTGCCGCACCCACATCATAAATTAAGAAAATTTAAAACCTGGGTATAGGTTTCCAGGAAGAAAGAATTATGGTATATAGGCATATACATGCACACATGGATTTCCCTGTAGGAAAACATGTGTCTATGTAATACAGAAATACAGTAAAGGCACAAGTTAGTATAAACAAGAGTGTAATTGCAGTTATCTGCATTAAAATGTGCATGATAAACAACAAAGAGGTTTGTGAATATAAATGTTTTGCCATGCATTCTCCTCTTTAAATGTTTTAAGTGCACAATGTATGCAATAGTCATACTAATTCTGTACATGAATATATCTTTTTATGCGCCTTAGTGCAAGTATTTACTTTTTACTTGTGTCTCTTCATATGTGAACTACTACTTGTGTGTGAGTGTGTGCAGCTAAACAAAACAAGTTACATGCTTCTGCATGTGTGCTGTACAGATATAAATGTACTTGTAAGAGATAGACTAAAGGTATTATTAGCCAGATGAAAACCCAGGTCTTCTTTACTTCTAATAAACAGCTTTTAGTACATATCTGAAATAATGGTTCCATGTGAAATGTGGTGATGTCAATAACAATGATGCTTTCATCAGTGATGAAGTTATTTTATTTAAAATAGTTTTTTTTTTTACCAAGACAACAAGCATGATTTAAAGTTTTTCAGCATAGATTGATTGATTTGTAAAATTGAACTAAAATGATAAAAGTTCATTTTCAGATTATAAACAGAAATAAAATTGAAGTTATTTCATCTTAAGATTAACACAAATATATTTTTCCAGGAATGGGGTCTTCAAGTGGAGAGAAATAACAAACATTCACAAATCCAATTTCAGTCTATTATGGGTGATGTCACTATATTCCACATGGGACCACTCTTTCAGAGATGTACTTCATTCCATAAATAAACTGAGAATGTCAAGAAAAGTGTACAGTAAAAATTCTTGCATTTACCTTGGGACTTTTATTTTCGCAACCAATATTTAATGTAACTCTATCGCATTGGAAAGGTATCAGTAAATTTCAAATTGATAAGAGTTTCAATGTATATATTTATTCAATCAACATGCTATGTATTGGTCATGCAATCACTGTGGGATGAAAATCTTCTAGAAGGAAACCTTGTTTAATACACTTTAATAAATTTAATATCTTGCTTGAGAAAACAATTTTTAAAAAAATCTATAGTCATTTAAATTTGCATGTTTACATTTTAAAATAAAAATTTTTTTCACCATAATATTTTTTCATTACTTTAAAGCAATTGGGAAAACATTTTCAAATTTCAATGAATTGATATTTCCAGCAGAATTTGGAGACTGCATTGAGAAAAAGGCAGTTTTTCTCCTGTGGGTCTCTTAGAATGGTTTATTACCAAAGTAAGATGTTAGAAAAGAATGAAGGTTTTTTGGAAGAGAAAATTTATAGATCATGAAAATAATTTGTTGTTGTTTAATTTGTTAGGCCTATTCTTTCAAGATGTACTGAACATTTTTTCTTCAAGTTATGTTCTTCATAGTGCTGAAGAAAATGTTTACATCTATTAGCATAAGTTTACTTTTAAAAAATAAGTAATGTTTTTAATAGAGAAACTGACATTTGGTAAATAGAAAAATGAATAAAAAAATAGCTGCAAATTGTTAAAAAAACAAAAAACAAACTAATTCTTTGTCATTTAAAATGTTATGATATCAACTGACACCAGAACATTTTTATAAGGAAATTTGAGAAACAAAATAAAGTAAGGCAATGAATAATGTGAAAAGGAAATATTGATTAAATCAATTAGACTTTCTTGCTTGCTCATCAAATGTAGAGTTATTTGCATTATTTATTTAAATTTGCTTAGTAGATTAGATTTTTTAAGTGTTGATAATTTTTAAATTGGTAGAAAATGAAATAAATATTGAATTAAGAAAATCAGAGTTCATTTTTTATTTGCTAATCAAATATTTGTTGCCAAGAGAAATTTTTGGTAGGAGTTGAATATTATACTTGATATATTATAAAACTGTTTACATGTGTGTGTACATGTAAGAAAGTTATTTATGTATCATTTTGTCTTTGTGCATTGAAGCCAGTAAATTAAAATCATGTGACACCCTGCTGAATTAGCTTGAACGCACAAAGGTAAAGACATCAGAACTCCCACTAGACTATACATAATTACGAATACACATTACCATCCGATGTCCACAGACATACAAGAATCTTCACAAACTTATATTCCCATGGAATTATCTATGGTTTTAATGCCCATGACACATGTCTGAGACATGAGAACTGACCCAAACAAAATTGAAAATACTAGTGTTTCTGCTTTTTGTCAGTTTTCTCTCAATCTCTTACAAAGTTTTAATAAAAGTAAAACATGTTAGATTGATATACATTTCCTATTTGTTTTTTATTTTATCATATATATGTGTGTGTGCACAGAAAGTTACCTAAATTTCTTGCTGAGAGGTTACAGGAAAATAATCTGCATTTAAATTCATAGGAACCACTTCTTCCACCACATAGCGACATGTCTGACTGCAATAGACATCTCTTTGTCTCTGCCCATAATGAGTGTAAGCGTGTCCTCAATGAAGCAAAGTCACTATTTGCTGCTTGAATGAAAGAACATATTGCATCTCGCAAATTCGGCTCCAAGGATTATTGGCGTCTCTGCAAGAGTGTACTAAACAATAGCAAACCCTATATACCTCCTTTGTTCAACCAGTTCAAGGTTCTGGCCACTTCTGCCGACAAGGCTGAATGCTTTGCATGGAAATTCTCATTCAATTCATTGCTCGACTCTTCTGGTGTACTCACACCTGATTTCCCCCTTAGAACTGAGGCTCCATTGAGTGAGCTGCACATAACCCCATCATCGGTATTGGGCATTATCCATAATTTAGACCCCCACAAGGCTAGTGGTGGAGATGGGATACCAGTCATTGTCCTGAAGAAATGTGCACCTGAACTGGCCCCTACCCTCTCCAAATTATATAACTACTGCCTCAATGAATCTTGTTTTACAGACTGTTGGAAGTCCTCATCCACTGTTCCTGTCTTTAAGAATGCTGGTGACCCTTCTAATTATCTATCCTATCAGTCTCCTACCCATCTTTGGCAAAGTTTTCAAAGCTTTAATTAACACTGAAGTGGTTAAGCACCTTACATCCCATGATCTACTCTCCAACAAGCAATATTGTTTCTGCTTTGCCTGTTCTACAGTTGATGTGCTTACGGCCATCACTGAAATTGTTTACCAAGCTCTTCATAAAAATGGAGAAGCTTGTGCCGTGGCTCTAGATATCTCCAAAGCATTTGATAGGGTTTGGCATGCTGGCCTTCTTCGAAAGCTTCAGGGTTATGGAATTTCAGGTCAATTGTTTGACTGTCAAATCATTCCTGTCAAACCGTGTATTAAAGATCGTTCTCAATGGATTCTCCTCCAGCTTCTATCCCATGACACCAGGTGTTCCCCAAGGCTCCATCCTAGGCCCTACTCTGTTCCTTATCTTCATCAACGATCTTCCTGACGTCATAGATTCCCAAGTAGGCATCTATGCAGACAACACTACAATTTACTCCTGCCTCAAAAACAAATCTATTGTTGTTGACAAAACTAACTTGGCTGTTTGTCTTGAAAAGGACCTCCAATCGGTTATGAACTGGGGCAGGAATTGGCTGGTTAACTTTAACGCCTCAAAAACAAAACTGCTCTCTATTACTCACCACAGAGATCCTTCCCTGCCTCCCATTAGAATGTCTGACACTCAACTCCACGAGAGCACCTCTTTGCGACTACTCAGCCTCACATTGATTGCTGACCTGAGATGGAACAAATACATTGAGTCAATAGCTTCGTCCACCAAAAGGAAAGTTGGCTCCCTTTACTGTGCCAGGAAATTTTTCTCGCCAGAGTCAATCCTTCAAATCTACAAATCAACCATTTGCCCTTTCATGGAGTATTGCTGCTATATATGATTATAAGTTTGTCTCAAGGTTCTTGATAAGATCCAGAGACAGATATGCAACGTAATTGGCCCTGATCAGACATCTCATCTGCAGTCGCTCTCTCACAAATGTGCCGTCACCTCCCTCTGTCTTTTTTACAAATACTTTCACAGTAACTGCTCCAATGAGCTGCTTTCACTGGTTCCCAAACTTCATGAATTTAAGCGTTCAACTAAGCTGGCATCTTGCTTTCACCCTTTCACTGTCAAAACTGTTAAATGTAACCATCTCTTCTACTCAATAGCTTCATGTCTCGTACCTCTCGTCTATGGAACTCCCTCCCCTCTTCCTCTTTCCCTGATAGCTATAATCTCCAACTATTCAAATGTAATGTCAATCAATGTCTCCAGATACCCTGATCTATCCCCTAACCTTCTCTTCATCCTTTCCTCTATCACTCCTCTTTGCTCTAGCTCCAACTCTCTGTAACCCCATGCGTGCTAAAGGCTCCCCGCCTTTCTTGGGGTGAAACACTTAAAAAAAAAATGTAGTAAAAGTTAAAAAATACTCAATGAACCACCAACTATTTAAGAAGCCAGGATTTATATTTAGTGGAAGCAGTAAATACAATGGACTTCACTACAATAAAATCCTCTGATCAATCTCCATAAGAACTGATGGATGAGATTAGATCCATGGACAAGAGGAATCTTTTGAGATTTCACATTTCTCAACTGTGCAACAATATAGCAAAGCATTACTTAATACAATTATAGATGTGTACACATTTCTAAGTAATGCTAAAACTATATAGGAAAGTATATCTACAAATCTATATATAACTACATGCATATCCTTTCTTAGAATGTGTGAACCTGATTAATCCACCTATGTGCAGATGTTTTTTCTTTTTTGAATAAGTAAAACAGCAAATGATACCAAAGTAATAGCTTTCTATGGAGAATGGCTGAATAAAGCAGCACCAGAAAATGCTTACCAATTTTCAATCACCACCTTCCATTTCATCTTGCCTCTTGCCAACATCACTCATATCCTGAATAGATCAATCAAGATCGATGTTGCCTGAAGTTGATTAGAATGTTAACAATAGTGCAACTCCAAGATGAAAATCAAGTGAAAATGCTAGCAGCAACATTGGTAAAGAAATCAATCAAAAATACAAGCTAGATAAGAAACAAATAATAGACTTGTAGAAAAAAAGAATAAAGAAGCCAATATTAAAAATGCTCTGACTCTCTTCCTGCTTATTGGGTAATGAAAATTAGATAGGGGTATACAAAGACAGGTGGGTGGTGAGAGAGAACAAAAAATTAGAGGGGAAGTAGAAGTTTAGAAAAGTTACAATTAACAAATTCAATTCAAATTACTTATACTTTCATTTTCTTTTGAGGAAAATTTGCATTTTTTTTTCTGCTTCTTCCCATCATGATTGCTGAGGATCAGGGACCATAGACAATTGTTACATTTTTTAATTCAGAGATGTCATTCTCCTTGACTGGTTGCCAACCATGGTTAGCAAGGCTGCCTTGCTATTTAACCTATAACTGGAGGAGAAGAGATGGATTCATATCTTTCCCAAGAAAATTTGCACATAAGTGACTTGAATTTGAACTTGGCTCTCAGTTTTCTTATTCCAAGCTGCTATCTATTCCATCACCTGTACATCCTTCATGCATGTTCACTGAGAAAAAAAAATGACATCATTGGGTTACAAATCCACTTTCAACAATTACTATTATGGCACAAGTCATCCATGGCTAAGAAAAAATTACCACAGTAAAATGGTTAGTATGCTAATCTTCCTGGAACAATGATATTATTTCATCTCAGAATTTCAGGCATCACCTTTTCATTTTGACAAGGAGATACATAGACACTTCAGCTTGTTCAGTGATAATTTTGACATATACAAGAAAATGAAGACCTCTAAGGATTCACATGTTTGGCTTTCTTTTTGTTGCTTCTCAGAAACCTGTAAATTAATAGATACATTTTGATACCAAATAAAAAATTGGTTTATACTTACAATGAAATTATTTTTGTCTCCCAGTTTTTGATGTAATGAGCAGAATATAGAGTGAACTTTCTGCTTTTACAGTGCAATTTTTCTAATTATACAACCAAGAACCCACCTGGTCACATTTCTTTTTACATTTTAATTTGTATTATAAGACTTATAATATATTTGAAATTACATAAATTTGATTAATATTTGTGATAAGGTTTTATTATGGGATTTTAAGGAAGAAAGATCTTTGTATGTTATTGCATGTAGATTGATATTTTTTATTTTCTGAGAAAAATACATTGTATTTCATTGTCATATATTTTTCATTTAGATAATAATAAAAATGCAATATATTATTATTATCATCATCATCATCATCATTATTATTGGGTCAATTTTGGGCATGGGGTATGGTTTCACTTAAATATCACAGGAAATCATTCTATTCAACCTGTTAACTGAAAATTTATTCTTTACGTGCATCTGTCCATTGTCTTATTATCTCTTTCCATCTTTTCATTCATGATTTTATCAGTTTACCTCATCAATTTGTTTTTTTTTCTTTTATCTTTCATTCAAATGGAGAGATAAAGAGGATTGTTCTCTTTTTGTCAAGGTAACAAAACATTAACCTAGCAACATGCTGAAAGGCAAGAGTGAGGTTAAAAAAAGGCAAGATAATTGGGATAAAAAGAGAAAAAAAAATTAAATGAATATTGTACAAAGAGGAGAGAGAGAGATAAAATGAGAAAAACAGAAGAGAAAAGAATTGAAAAAGATGAAGAAAAAGAGAAGAAGCAACAGATAAATTTCATTCTTTTATAAAAAAAAAATCTCCTCTGTTACATTTGATAATTTGATTTTGCAATTCCAATGGCTCCAGGAAAATTCCTGTAAATCTCCATCAAGTAATAAACAATGATATTGAGTGGCAGATTTTTTTCTTGTGTGAAAAAAAAGGTGGGGGGGAGAAATGATTGAGCAATTTCTGTTAATCAAGTGAATAAAAACTGGAGAGAACTAGAGGAATTTCAGAGTTTATCTAAAAAAAAAATGTATATCTGGAATATCTGGTCTTATGAGATATTCTTTGAAGAACCTTTGTATGTTTTTATAGAAAACTCAGCTGCATAACAAAATTTACTAAAGCATGGGATTAGTACTTGAATGTGATCATATTGTAAAAGACCTTTTCTTTTACAAAAATTAGAAATCATGAGATTAATACACCAAGAATCATGCAAAAGAAATAATTTGATTAATTTTTTAGACTAGCATTTTTATTTTCATTGTTCCAGCTAATATTTCTTGCCTTCTTGTGTATTTATTGTCTCCAATAGCAGATACAAACTGTTGAAAACTCAAATTCAACAGAAAAAAAAAGAGAATGTTACATTGTATAGCCTCATAAGGATCATTTGGAAAAAAATATTGGCAAAAGTTGCTCTCTTGCAAGAAGAATGCTGATTAAAATTATCCAAAATGCATTAGATTAGCAGACTTGGTCAAAAGACCATGATAAAATCAATACACACACACACACACACACACACATATATGATTCAATAAAAATAAGATCCTCTCCTACACTTTAAAAAATCTTGCCACATCTTAGCCATAGACAATTTTATGTGCTCTTAAGTAAATGTTAAATTGTAGAAACATTAAATATGGCCATTCAGAATTTTTCAAATTCTTTAGAATAATTAACTAATTTCACTTTTACTGAACAAAATCTTTTTCTAAGTCAATTGTGTATTTTAAGAATCTGTTCGACTCTATAATTACAGAACATGGATATTTCTTAAAAGAAAACAAATTCACTACAATCATAACTTGTTCAAGTTTAGGGTTATATCCCCATAAATTGTGCCTATTACTCTGTAACCTTCTACCTCAAGTGGTACAGAGTGAACATCATTGTAAAAAAAAAAAAAAAAAAAAAGATTGCAGCCAGTTAAACTTCATTGAGTTTTGCTTCAATTGATAATTTATCTTTATATCACATGTAAAAAAAATAGATTGACAAAAATAAATAAACTTACTAAAAATATTTTTTCAAGTTATATATAATTGACTAAATATGTTTAATTAATAAATTCAAGAGCAAAATTGTCAAAACAAATTAAGCTCATTGATGATCAAAGATAATTAAGTTGTTTCACTTAATAATGGGATTTTCAGAAACAAAAATACCTATAAATTAAATTAAAATACATCTATGAATTTTACATATATATGAGGTGCTAACCAAAATTTTAGGGAACTAGAAGCATGAAAGTTGCTTCCACAAAAAAAGAAATTAATAGAAAAATGAGATTCATTATTTCTATTGTGGAATAATTTTAAAAAAATGTGAAATATTTGGTGAAACAAGAGAATGCTGGGTAAGGTAAGACAAACAGACTGATTAATCTGTATAAATTCTCTAAACATTTGGGTAGTATCCTATACAGGACATTTGAAAAATTTTACATGTTATATTTCATAATTCTATTTTTTTTATTATGTCTGTATATGTGATAGGAATACAAAAATCAGTATAGGAGAGAGAGGCAGAAAAGAACTTAAAACAACACAAAAAGAGAGAAAGAGAGTTAGGCATACAACTTCACTAGATACCATAAAAAATATATTAAAATAAACCTAAGGCAATGAGACAAAAAGGTAAATGGTTTTTCATTTGGTCATCAAAAGACCAGTTGACCTTGTTTCTCTCCTAAGCTGATTAAATCAGGCTGCACTGAAAACTGATTAAAATAGCCCATTTAAATTTGTTGATGAAAGATATCAACAAATAATACATTAAATTCCATTAATGAAATTTAACATAGGCTTGATAATCATTTATGATGGTTCAGTCATCAGTCAAAAAATACAAAGCTTGCCAGTGTCACTCAAAATGGACTAAGCCAACTCATTGTCAATCTTTCTTTTTTTTTTTGACTAACAATATCAACAATTACTGGAATGACTGAAAAGCAAGAAATAAATAAAAATATAAAAAGTCCAAATTTGCAAAATGGTTTCCTAGAATAATTTGAATTACAATTTTATGAAAACATTTTAAAATATAAATGCATTTGTATAGAAGATAGATTTAATGCAAATCTATTTTGAAGAGAGATAACTCACTTAATATTTGAAATAAATTTATTCGACTTTTTTTTTGTAGAGTTAATTTAAATTATAGCAGTGCCCAACCTTGTGTAGGAGTGTAGCTATAAACTGGATCACTCCCTCTTTGACCTCCACAAACTGAATGCTTAAATCAGAAACTTTGAGAAGTCCTGTTGGCAAACAACTCTTATTGCACACTCAGAATCATACCTATAAATCATTGTCAATAGGTTGGCTGAGACCTCCCAACTTTTTAGCTTCAGCACCAGCATTAATAATATGGTGATCTTTGACCATTCAGCTACAAAATCTACAGTTCTTCCTCTCACTATCTGTATCAACAGCATCCAAATAAAGATTGTCAAACAGTTCAGGGTGTGTTATTTCTATAGATGGATCACTTGACAGAAATTGTAACTCATATTATGAAAATCAATCAGTCTCCAGGATTCATCCAAACTAATGTCATATATAATCATGCTCATTAGCTTACAGTATGGATGTGAGATTTGAACATCATCATGGGGATATATAGTGTCGAGCCACAAAAATATACAATGTCCCAAGAAACACATAAAAGACTGCATCAAGAACAGCCTAAACACTGTTGTATCTCTGTCTTATGTGTGGCGTCTTATAACACATAGATGCTATATCTTAAATTTACCCAAGAGCATTTTAATTCATAAAATCCTTATCCCATAACAGTATTTTTATTGAACAATAACTAAGGTTAGAAATGCAATAGAGGAAAAATCATAATATATTGAAAATTTAATTATTTCCAGAATGAATACCAAAAAAATCAGAATAGAGTGAAAATACTTAGAAAGTAACTGGAATATGAAAAAGTTCATATCACTTGACTTCTTTCAAACACATCAATAGTTGTAGAAAAATAATGAAATAACAGCAATGATAATTTTGAACGATTATAATCAAACTTTGAAACCAACAACTTACTGTAAAATTAAATTCTTTTAAAAAATTAAAGAAAACAAAGTCTGAATTTATAATTTTGAGTATTGACTAGAGTTTAACCTCATGGAAACAAAGACTTTAATGCTTATAAATGTCCACCATTATAGATTATATACACAAAAAACATATATTAAAAAAAAATTATTTTTTAAATTTAAAATTCCCAGCCTCTTTTGTTTGTGAGTATGAGTAGCCACATCAACATAAACAAGCTTAATCCAATATAGAACAAAATGTTCCACACAAAAACTTTTGCCACTTTGTCATACATCTTTCCTCCAAAATTGTTCTTGATATATAAAAATTTAGATATTGTTATCCTTATGTTCATCATTGTATGTAGCAATTTCATATAAAAGCAGTAATGCAGTTCAAACAAATATTTTGTATTGTGCATCCAGGTTTAGTGACTTTGTATAAATATTATTCGTTTAGAAAATTGAAAAAGAGTGATTGGAATTTTTTCTCATGTTTCATGCTGAAAAATCAATCACTTTGGATATTGATCTTTTGAAGTCATCAAATGAAACAAATCTTTGTCAAAACAGAAAAGGTTTAGCAAAAAAGGCACAATGCTGAATCATTGTGCCTTTTTTGCTAAACCTTTGTTCAACTATACAGGAATAATATTTCAAATAAACTAGAAATTGATCAAAGGAGAGAATTTAGTTTCACTATAAATTTCCAGAGAATTAAGTGCAACTTTCAACTATTTGCAAGAATGTATTGATAAAAAATGTAAACCTTCTTTTCTTTGAGTTCCTACAGGAGACAAAAAAGAGACTGTTAACAGCAAACATAAAAAGTATTGATTATCATGCTAAGTCAAAATTGATCATAGCACATAAGTATTGTCCACTATGGTTTGAGAGAAACCATTCCCACCTCTTGGGGCAGCTAGGAATTTATAAGCCAACAGTAGGAATCCACAATTTTTAGATGGTTAAATATGTAATAAAAAATTACCTAGAGTGAAAAATTCCACAATACAAATCTAGATGATTTACATTATACACATGTTAAATCAACATCTAACACAGCTGTTTTACTGTGATTCTGTTTACGTTAATTAGTCAGTGTTTCTAGATGCTATCATTCAATGTAAAGATATCAAGTTACTTATTTACACATATAGGGGTGCTTACACGCATACAGAGAAGATATTATTTAAACAGAAATATGCTTCATTATCCAAGACATTATGTAAAATGCTGTTTTTGAGATGTAATGATTGATAAATAGGTAAACTGAGTATAACAGAGAAATAAACAAAAAAAATAATTAAAGAGAAATATTTAAAAATCAAATCATGCACTGAAGCTGTTTTGGTGGGACAGACATTTATTTTTTTTAAATTGATATCACCCCAAGCAAGGCAGTAATGCCACTAAAACACAATGGGTTACAGGGTGATGAAGAATTAGGAACAGAAACCTTAATGATGAGAGTAATCAAGAGGACAGTAGTTAGTGATTGATATTGCATTTAAATTTTTGCAGATTAAAGTTGTCTGGAAAGCATGGAGCCAGAAGAGAGTTCCACAAGCAAGAAAAGAAACTGTTAGGCTAGAACTTATGGCTACATGTATCCAGCTCAACTGTAAATTGATGAGATCTTGTGCCAGTTATAATATTGTACTTAAATACAAAAAGTTTCGGTACCATAGCAAAGAGCTCATTCGAACAATTACCATGAAAGTATTTATAGAAAAATTACAGAAAAACAACCTTACAGTGATGGGAAAGTAACTGGAGCTGAGCTGCCAGATCAGAATGAATAATATTGCAGATTCTTCTTTGGATTTTATCATGGATAAATAGCAGGGGCACCAGACCATATGTGGCAGCAATATCCTAAGAATGGATGAATGGTAGACTTACAGATATGTAAGAGAGATTCTTGAGAGAAAAATTGTCTATTGCGACATAGTAAACCAGCTGACTTAGCAATGGATTCAATATAGTCTTTCCACTTCATATCAGCAGAGAACATGAGCCCAAGAAGGTGTAACAGATCACTTGCCTGGAGGATAGCATCAGCCATGTTGATGGAATGCAGCAAGGGATCTGTCAAATGACAGAAGTTTAGTTTTTCTTGTAATTGTTTTTAGTTTCCTTATCAGTTTAAGACATTACTGAAATTTCTATTTTAAACATCATTTTGTTTGCTCTTCTTGAGAACAGGTTTCAAGACAGTTTACATTGCCTCACTTATCATGAAGATGACTCTTGTCTCTTTATTTGGTCATCAAAAAAGAAGGATGAGATATAAAAGAATGCTACTGAAGATAAAAACATTAATTTTATAGAGCACACAGCATCTTTATTAGACTTGCAGTTTTAGAACATAATAATTTAGCAAAAAGGATCAGTATTTACAAATAAGTCATTATATAAATAAATCATACAAAATATTCTTTATTAGGGAGAAGTATAGAGAAATAATGTTGATTCAGATTAAATAATATAAGCTACCATAAAAAATATTCAAACAGTGAATCATGTTGTGTCATTTAATGTTTGTCATTCATTTTATAAAATAACAGGAAATGTCATAATTTGTCATTTTTGTGTTATTTCTATTTTACACAAAAGATAAAAAATTTTGATTGATTCAAATAATTTGTCCCTGATTTGTCTTTGTAATTCTTGAAACATTTTAAATCAAACCTCTTCTTTTCTAGTTAAGAAAAAATAGGTAACTCCAAAAATTTGCTAAAAAAGACAATGATAATCTACATTACTCAGTTTGTGACTACATGAATTTGCTATCATCATGACAAAAGTGTATTCATGTGACTCTAAGAAAGGCTCTTCTTAAACATCTCTTTAAAATATTATTGATTAAACCTTCATTTACTGCTCTCTAATAAATTTTTTATCATGCTTTTACAGTAATTTATAAAACAAAAAAATGCCACAAAAAGTAATTAGACTGAGTTACTGAGCTTTTCTTGGATTCAACATTCACCTACACATACACCACATAGGTCAGCATTAAAAAATCATTAGATCAGACATTTTCTTAATTATTATCTGTTCCAATAATGTAAAGAAATGTATTATTTTTTTGCCCATTTCCATTACCCATCTTTTTTGATCCAAGATTCATTGACTTTTTTTGGTGAAGAGGAGTTGGTTGCTACTGATTATGTTGATCAGTTATTTTTAGAAAGCTACATATTTGTTCTGTAACTAATTGTTGAGGTCTTATTTTGTATGTGGTCTTTCGAATATGCTATAATGTAGCCTTTAGCAGTTCATTTATGTCTATCTCAATTAGATTCCATTTTTCTATCACATATAAAAAAAATATACACATTCAAAAGTACATATTCTATTATCTTTCAACTTCCCTACAAGATTTTACATTCAGTTTTGCATTTTCAGATTCTCTCTTGATAATGAGGCTATGAAATGTTATTTGTCACATGGAATAAAGAATTTTACATGCATAATTTCACTTCGTGCATTTTCATATTTGTTTAATTTAAAATTGAGGGGGATTTTAAAGAAGTTTAAAAAAAAAAAAACATTTTAACTAGGTACCACCAGAGAAAACATGATACCTAAGGTTTAAAATGAATTTTTAAAAATTAAAAATCTTTCTTGAAGCTTTTATTTTAGTTTTAATTTCAAGCTCATAGATTAAATTTAATATTTCCAATAAGCAAATACTTTGTTCTATTTCAAAACTAATTTAAATTGACTGGAAGGAGTTTTTCTTTTTTTGATTAGCACCCTTTTTTAGTTGTCCTTCAACACAATGTAATTCTCTTTCTTTAAAAAATATCCTGCAAAAATAAAACATTTTTCTGAAACTTTATTTGAGGAATATTAGCTTATTTAAAGAATAATTAATTTAATTTTAAACAAATATTATTTACTTTAAGTTTAAAATATCACATAAATGCCTTTTTAACCCAGCACTAGCTGTTCTGATATGTTAAGACAGATCTAGAAGTTGTTCTCTGGAGACCTTAGATGTAAAACATAAAGCACCATATCTTCATCCTTGAACCTCATAGCTGGCTTGTTGAAATGTATTCCTCTGCGCCATAATCCCCCCACCACAAAATCTGCCATCTTTTATGTGTGCCTATATCAGTTATACAGATTTTTTTATGCCCACCTACAGGTATTTAATTAGTCCTAAGGCACTAGGTAATTTACATGACTGTGTATGGCACAAGGCCACTTTTGGTAGGAAGATAGGCCATGTCTATTATAATTATTTTATTAAAGTTTTTAATCCTTTCTAGCAAATTCAAAATTTTGCTTAGAAATTTTGTTTTTTATGCAGTAGCAGGTTGGCCAAAGATTACTATAGGAAATTTAGCATCTTTTTGGGGGGTAAAAAATAGATTTTTTTAAAACATTTGAACATGGCTTGCTTTGCACAACAATAACCATTACAAGCCAAGAAGTAAAAATGAAAATAACTGGAACTAACTCAATATATATGATTAAGGTGATAAAAAAAATGGACGTATTAAAACAAGGAGAAAAATTAAGAAAAAAAGAGTAAAAAACAAATAATATTTCTGTAAAGTGGTTAAATCAAAACATGTATAAAAAAAAAAAGAAGCAGTTAACCTGGTTTATCAGGCTTCTCTCATCAAAGCTCAATCAAGGACAAAAAATGTACACAGGAAATTGTTGATATAATCATCATAATCCATAACATCTACACTATGACAAATTAAAGGACCTAATTATTATGTCAATGACACCTTCTGTGTGATTGATAATGAAGTTGTGGTTGGGGTATTTCATCAAGCACTAAACGTGTGAAAAGGAGAGCAATTGGGTTCTTTCCTTTGTGGATGTTCTGGTACCCAGAATGGATTCATGGTTTCTCACATTGATGTACTGGAAATCAATCTTCATTGACTTATATAGCCATTGAAATTCCCTTTGTTCAAGACAGCAAAAGATCAATCAAATGCTAACTATGTAAGTAGAACAGAGTCAAAGGTTGGAAGCAAGGGTCTATCAGCACATATCAGCCAATGTTCACAAGGGCAAGGTGGGCAGGTGATAATATATAGTTCAAATGTTCTTTATTTCAAATTACTCCATGGGACATTTCTTTTTTTCCATATACACATTGCACTATTTTCTGTTATTTCTGTGAGGCATTTTATATTTTGGTTCTGTTATGCTCTTTGACCAAGAAACTGGTACAGTGTGGCCACAATGAATCCTCTTGCTCCAACTTTCACAGCTTTAACAATCATGCTATACCCTTCCTCTTCCAGCTCTATTTTAATATCTTCATACTTGCTGGTTTTGTATTCATGGCTTTGTTCTATATGGCTCTCATATAGTATTGTTAATTCTACCAAAATGATCTTAGAGATCATCCTTGACAATAAAACAATGTCTGGTCACAATCTCTTAATAGATATTATTTTCAGGTAATCATTAGACCAGGGAGGTCCACAGATACCTCCCAATTGCCACCTGCTTCAAGAAGATTCTGTCCAGGTATAGCTTGATGCTTACTTGATTGCCTAGAGCTGAAATATATTTTACCTGCCTCTGCAACAATTTTCTGGATTGAATTAGCTGCTTCAAGCTTCATCCAGTTCCATATAATTCTGCCAGCTTATCCAATACACTGTTGTGTCTCCAAATGTATCTTCCATAACCGAGAACTGCCCTAAAGGAACTGAGGACATGTTCCAATGTTTGTGGTTTGTCCTTACACAGAAGACAGGTTGGATCATCTTCTTTCTTCCATTTAACAAGATTGCTCTTTGATGGAAGCAGGTCATATGTAGACTGTATTAAAAAACTCAACCTGAGTGAAGCCATCTGTCATTCCAAGCAATATACCTTTGCAGTGCTTCCTCAGAGTTGGCCTTGTTAGAATTGTTGTACTCCTTTTATGAGTCTTCTACTGTCCTCTTCATTCTTTATTTCTTTGCCAGTAGACTTTGACCACCACTGCTTTTCTTTCATTCCTAACCTTTGTCTCCCTGTTTGTCCAATGACCTCCTTGAAAGTTAGGTTGTCCTTAGCACATTTTATAGTATCTGACTTTTCACTTCCTTCCTGGTTTCAATATAGATTTAATGATTTTATCACTTTATCCTTGGAATCATCAAGCATCATTTGAAGTCTGATCTTCCCAGATTTGAATTCCTTCACAAGTGATTTGAGAGGCAACTTCAGTTTTGTTTGTCTTCAGTACATTGCAACATCAGACAAACCTGGAGTTAAAACCAACCATTTTCTGGCATATTTGTTTATCTTTGCCTCTATTGTTTCAACAGAACTTGTAGCAATTTTGTATACATTGGAATAACTGTATGCTGAAGGCACCATACCTTGTATTTCCCTTGCATCAATCTTATGGAGACCTTGTAGTGTCATATGTCTCTTTCACTTCAAATAATTTTACAACAAAATCCAGGCATCCCCTCATGAGATAAAATTTATCTCCTTTTCATTATCAATAATATCAAAGATTCTTTCACATTTGTTAAAATGCTAACTGGACAATAATAAAATTTATTATTCTCCTTAGTAAATTTTGATTTTTAAGTAAACAAATTTAAGATTAAATAAGTGCCAACTTAAAGCAATTTTCTTTGTCTTTGAATTTATATAAGTTAGGAGATCAACAACATTCCTTTTCTTAGCTTCCATAAAGCCAATGTGAAATTGCAAGCAAAAGTCTATTCATAAAAAAAGTTTTTGAAAAAATAAAACAAAAAAGATGGATAAAAGCATGAATTGGTAGAATTACATTCTTCAAAATAGTTAAGTCAAAATGGTTGCTCAAATAGAGTATTAAAAACACTATATTACAAAAGATCTGATTTCTGTTTGTGGGTGTGTTTGTTACCCTATTAAACAGCAAAAATGGTAGTAAGATTTTGGTTAGAACAATGTCACTAAAATATTCTCTAACTGAAGTAATTTCCAATCAAATTTGCAACTTCAGGGACTGTGTTTGCACTCCTCCTGATAGTAATGACTCAATTTTTGTATGCTTATTAAAAAAGCTGGAAAAATCATACCAACATTAAAAGAATAAAAAATACTAATTACTGCATAAAATAATAATAATAATAGCATTACATTATTTTTATTATTATTCGTATATATTTTTATGTAGAGAAAGAATTTAACTGATAATTACAGAGTTGTTTCATTTATTTATTTTTAATTTGCAAATCTATAATATAAAAAAAGCTTCTCTGTCTATCATATTTGTTTGTGTGTGTGACTTTGCATCTATGTTTGAAATGTATATACATATGTTATGCTTGAGTGACTTACATGTTCTTGTACCATTTAATATAAACACAAGAATACATATGCAAAAAAAAAATCACTGAATTTGAAATATGATATTGGAATAACACATTCCTCTCTCTCTCAGTTTGGGCAACCCCACCCTGGGTTGAGCAATTAAATGAAAATTAGAAAGAAAGAAAAAAAAAGAAACTTATGAACAACTTAATTTCTATCAAACTTTTTCTTAAAATTGCGTATGTTTGTGAAATAAAAAATAAAAAAAAAATAATCAGTTTTTCTTTCTCTTATCTACACTAAGAGAACTTTAGTATCTTGTTGATAATTATTTTACTCTGTTTCTATCTATTGATACCAGTCTATTCATACTTATCTAGTCATGCCTATCATATATTGATATCACTTTATTCATTTCTATTTATTGGTACTTAGAACCTGACACTATAGAGACAGCTACAAAATAAATGTCTACTTTATTACTTATGATGACAACGTGAATTTATGTTACATTTTTTAAGGTTAATGACCACAAAAAATGAATTCAAGTACTGGTACAATTCATTAACCCATTAACTTTTAAAATCCTAAAAATATCAGATAACTATAATAATTTATTATCAGAAAGTGTTTGGTAATAAATAAAAAGATTTTTAAAGATTTTTATTTTGTAGAAATATTTTGAAATGTATCATTGAATTTAAATGTACATTCTCCAGAATCTATCTTACATATCTATAAGTCTACCATCAGGTTCATGCAGGCCAGAAGTCTGGAAAGGTACAAGAAAGTGCTGAGGTACTTCAAGAATCTTGGGTTCACTTAAAATATTTTCTGCCATTTTGAACTCTCAAAATGACTGCTACTTTGGTGAATCAATAGTTGATATCAAAGGCACCTTCACAACTAAATATCCAGCCCAATTCATGGTCTTGGGTGTCATGGTTTCCAATAGGTAAAAGATGCTCCCATTCTTCTACAAGCTTGGAGAGAAGGTGGGTGCTTACACCTTCAAGGTTTGAGGTAACATGCTTTGTCATGGCCCAAGTCCAACGCAGGATGGATGGTGTTCCTTGCCATACAACCAAAACTATATATAATTTCTGCAAAGCTAACTTTGCTGATTTCTGGTCAGTAAACTTGTAGCCATCCTTCAGCCTGAACCAGTTAGACTATGCCGTGTGGGTCGTTTTGGAGCCACTCATCAAAACCTCCCACCTTCATATTGATAACCTCAAGGAGGGCATCAAGGCAAAATGGATCAAGATGTTCAGAAGTTTTGTGGTAAAGAGTGGCATAACTTTTTGAGGTGGTGTTGAGACTGTATTTGAAAATAATAGAAGCCATGCAATGAATAAATTATTCATTTTATTGATATTCTTTGTATTATTAGACCTATTTACGCATAATAAGCAAATTTTGAAAATTGCAGCAATTTTACAAGTTTTATTTTAACCCTTCCTTTCTCTCCATATATATATATATATATATATATATATATATATATATATATATATACACATACATACACACACACATATATATATTCTTTTTGGATGATAAATTATATAAAAACTGTCTAATTGTTCATTTTACCCAAGCACTTTCGGCTATACATTTAGCCATTTTTAAGGTTGAAATGTATTAATTGTTAACAAGAAATAGTTTGTTCTATGTATGCATTTACATAAAGTTTTCATTTTCAAAACACACTCAAGATATTGTGTTGCTGTTCATAAAAGAACAATTGAACAGTTTTAATATAATTTATCATCCAAACAGGAAAAAATTATTAGATCACATGAGAAATTGTATAAAAAAACTAAATCAAAGCACCTTGTCTGTTGTATTTAATGAAATGTGCACACACACACACACATATATATATATATATATATATATATATATATATATATATATATATATATATATATATCAAGGTAAACAACCCGAGATCCTAATGTACAGACAGTTAGATCAGGGCTACAGGAATGTAGGACACCCATGGCTAAGATACAAAGACAAGGTGAAAAGCAACTTGTCAGCAGTCAATGTACCACATAACACCCTTGAGCACTTAGCCTTGGAGCAGGTAGAATGGCGATCAACGTGTTTTAGTGGACTCAGCAATTTTCAATCTGCTTGTCTGAATCATCTTCAAGAAGCGAGAGCAAGATCTAAAAGGTGAGCCAATCTAACAGTGATCTCATCTCACAATTCTCACACTTGCTCCATATGTGGCCTCCTTTGTAAATCACTAGCAGGTTTCAAATGCCACTTAAGATTATCGCACAAACTTTCATAACTGAATCAATAAGCTGTCAGATCCTCATACATTGAAACCGACAGGAGAGTCCATTATATATATATGTATACACACACACATAGATACATATATATATATATATATATATATATATATACACACACACACATAGATACATATATATATATACACACACACACACATAGATACATATATATATATATATATATATATATATATATATATATATATATATATACACACACAGATACATATACATATATTCTGTCGGATTTATATCCATTTATATTTGCTTATATACATATATATATATATATATACACACACACACATAGATACATATACATATATATATATATATACACACACACACACACATAGATACATATATATATATATATATATATATATATATATATACACACACACACATAGATATATATATCATACTTATTATAAAACCCAGGTTGTGTGTGTGTGTCTGTACGTTTATATATTGGATCGGATTTCCTACATTTTTCAACCGATTTCAACAAAACTTCACAGAACTACGTCAATTTACCTTGTGGTGGTTCTGACAGTGCCAAAAATTGAAAAAACACAATTGTTTTTGTGTGAAATCAATTTGAAAACACGATTAAGAGGCATTGCGAGAATGAAAGGGGGACAACTCATATCGAGTTATACTTATTATAAAACCCAGGTTGTTTGTGTGTGTGTGTGTTCATTTATATATGGGATCAGATTTCCTACATTTTTCAACTGATTTCAACATAACTTCATTTTTTTCGACAGGTAGTGTTTCTTATTGTCTTGCACACTTTTTTCTTTATTTTTACATTTAGAATGCTTTAAAAATTCCATTTACAAGATAATTGTTTATAATAAAATTCTATTCAATCAGTAGACTCATAACGATTGAAAACAATGTTTTTGTTTGAGTTTGGGTTTGACCAATTCGTAAAAAAAAAAAAAAAAAAAAAAAAAAAAACTAATTAAGACATGCGTGTTCGTCAACCTTAAACAATAATCTTTGTCAATTTTATTTTTCAGTCTTTATGATGGTTGATACTTGATCTATCTCTTACTGTTACATCCCCGGGCAATGCCAGGCTCTACTACTAGTAGTTAATAAAAATGGACACACTACTGCCCCTATCTAAATCATTGGATTTCTCTGTATCCTTGGAAACAAAAAATTATGAATTGTATGGGCATTTAAAACTCAGTAAATTTAAAAATAAGTTATTCCAAAATTCACTTGAAGATGAAACAGAACTAGTGCTTTTAATTTAATTATATAATTAAATTTGAAGTTTTTAGCTTGAGTTTTTGAAACATGGTAATTCCTGTGTAGTGAAAAAAAAACATATTTTAAATCAGTTAATTTATAATATATATATATATATATATATATATATATATATATATATATATATATATATATATATATATAATGTTTCTAAATATACATTTGTTCTTCACCATTTATTATGAGTTCGGAGTTATAACAAATGGAGAGGAACAAATGTATATTTATTATTAGCACAAATTTTAGCTGTTATTTTATATCAAGCACTGTTTTATTACTAGCAGCATTCAGTGTGTGCTATTTTAAATATATATATATATATATATATGTACACACAGACACACATGGTATCAACACTGCATAGCAACTGTCAGATTCATGCTTCAGTCACATCTTCAGACCAAATGGCTATACAGATAAACACTATCTCCAATATTGAGCACTCTTCCCTATAACTATAAATAACAAACAAAATTTTATATATATATATATATATATATATATATATATATATATATATATATATGCACACTAACATATACACTCCCTTACAATTAGGAAATAACACTAATTATTATTTATGTTATTTCCTCTGTCTTAAATTTGTGCTAGTTTCCTCAATAAAATTAAGGAAAAAGATTAAATAAATTGAAATCTATACAGGCCACTATGGTTATATGAATAAAAAATAAGTATTATTTCCATTATACTTTTTAAAATCAAATTTGTGCAAAATTTTCCAGGGAATTTATTTTTTATTAAAATGTGGTTTTCAAATGTATATTCACTGTAATTTTCCAAAATAAGTTTTTGTATATACATTTAGTATGAGAATGCAACAATTTAGCCTAAAGCTACATTAAACCTGGTATATAACATTTGACTTAATTTTATACATTACAAATATGAAACCTATTTAAACTAAATTACTTTTCAAACCTAGTTAGATATTTTGAAAGTTAGATGTTTTAAAACAAAGCAAACACTAAAAGTATTTTAAAAGAACATATAAAAATATAAAATTCAGAGGAAATTATAAGAAAATTATCAAGTGACACTCTTTTTTTGCTACACTCATGTACATATCAGAGAATATGACAAGCACAATTGTTTATAAGAGAAAATCATAAGAATGTAATAAGTTTAAATTTTAAACAAATAAAAAAAGCAAAACACTTACACTTTTCAAACAGTTAATCCGTAAGCAGAAATACGAAAGACAATCCATTGAAGATCCATGAAAAAACCCTCCAACACCATAAATACAAAGTTATCTTTATAATTTCTCAGAAAACATCCTCTAATCTACTCACAAGTTTGTCAGTGCTGTGTATATCTTTCTTCAAAATAATAATACTCTTTCTTTACTCTCTTCTCATAGTAGAAAAACAAAAAATTCAAACACACCAAATTTGAACAGGAAAAGAACAAACACTTTGTTTTGCATAGTAAGACATTTAGCCAAACTTATCAGCAAGGCTGTCTTGTGTACAAGGAAGGAACAAACTGCCTAAATTTGGAACACATACGAACATAATAACTTTAATACAAAATGCCAATGAATTCACTTTTACTTTTTAGGTTAGATGGTTTGTTTACATTTATTTCTATTTCAAATGAACAGAGATCAGTTTCATCAGCATGGGAGTTTAGTTGTTTTTTTTTTAAAGTGTAAAAATAGAGTATATTTTTAGATAAAAAATAGATTTTAAAATTTTCAGGAATTTTAATCTATGAAATACTAAACTCTATGTTGTAAATGAGAACATATTTTTAATTTTTCATTTGAGTAAACATTTTATTTTGAGGCCTTCTCATTAATAAAATGTTCAATGAGATAAAATCTTAATTCAATTATCTTCATTAAGAATAACAAATTTTAGCCAACCACTAAATCCACTGCTAATTTGGTTTCCATATTTGTATGGAATTGTGAAAATAAAAAGAAAACTTTCAAAATAGTGTTTGTAAATGCTTCTTGTTATTTTTCAACCTCATCAATGGAGCTTGCAGCATAAAAACATCTTTTTAACCAAACATATTAAGTTTTATGAAAATGAAGTGACTGATCTGGTAATATTTACAGGTTCATAGATACCAGTGAGAATTTGAAATTACAAATTACAAAATTTTTTCAATAAAATAAATTTTTCAATACATTTCAATTGATAAGGGTACAATATTTTATAAGGGGTTCACTATCAGTTTCCTGGTACTCAGGTGATTTTTATAAAAAATAAAATAAAAATCCCAAATCATAGAGGTAAGTATAGAAAAGTGTTAAGACTGAGACTTGGAATTCAATATTTAACCATTATTTAAATTACACTATAATTATATATGTGTGAGTGGTTAGTTCAGGGTCAAATATACTGGTCGTCATGGCACCAATATGTGACACCACCCGGTCTATCCTGGTCACAGCATCAATATATGATACTGCACCGTTGGCCCGTGGTCAACTCCCAGTTGCAGTGTGAAGCTGTAAGGTTTCTTCCACCAGCGTTTGGGGTTGACTCGTCGCTGCCACCAGCCTGTGTCCAAGTCGATCATTGTCGTTCTCAGCTTGCCTCCAACACTTGGTCACTGGTCACCTAAGTAACTGCTTTAATCTCAAGTCTAACCTACCCATGTTGTGACTTTGATAGATGAAATCAATCAGGCGTCAGGCCATAGTGCAAGCTGAATCTGGAGTAAAGGTGATACCGCACAAGCGTAAGTAAAAGAAAAATAATAAAACAAACTCACGAGGTTCAAATATGTTGAGAAATAACAATTAACTTTATCTATCTGTTGAATACAGGAGTGTGTTTCTCTCCCGGCCCGTTTCTATGGATTCGTGACACTTTTTGCACTTCTTAAGCGAGTTATGGTATCTTAAGTTGTTCATCAATAAAAACTTGCTTTTGGTAGGAAGACTAAGTCAAAAAGAACGTGGAAATCTTTCGGTCAGCTTCTGCGAGGCTGGTTTCTAACTGCAACTCCAAAATCTCTTGAAACTCTGCTGAAACTCTCTGATCGGCTGCCTTGAGATGTTTGTTTATATGGACATCGACCAACTCCGTGGTGTGGCCTGTCGTGGTTTGGGTTCTTTGACAATTCTTAATTCCAAACAAAAATTCTTTTTGTTCTTAGGCCAGGAAAATTAGTTACTTCCCATTTTTGGAAGATTAATCACTTTCCACTTCGGGGTTCCTCCCTCATCCATGAGGGAAAGTTGGAGGAAAGTTATCGCTGGAATCAGGAATTAAAGTCAAATGATATCTCTGAAGGATAATCAATGGCCACTCTCTAGGGTGGTCTCAATCTGAAATTTTTTTCATGGCCGCATGCGTCGACCGACTTTGTTTATCTTTCAGAATACTGTTTCATTTGACGTGTCACTCTATTATCGTGACAATAATTAATTTGACAGAATCACAGAATTTTTCTTACTGATTTTCTGTCTTTTGTGAAAAGTATCTTTCTTTTGTAAATAAAATAAATTCTTCTTTTTAATGTCGCTAAGTCTATCTTTCGGTATAGCTCTTTCTCGCCTTAAGTATTTTCCATTTTTAATTTCTATGGTTAATTAGTTAGCCAATTACCATAGCTAAATAGTGTCACATATGTATATATTGTATTAAAAACATATAGCTGTTTAGAGCACCAGTTATGCTGTCTTTTTTATCACAGTCAGTGAGACTACTGCGAAACTCCACACACAAAGTACAACCACTCAACTTATCAGCACCTGCAGCCCTTCTGTTGTTCTCTCACTCATGCTCATTTTTTCAAGTGGCAATTTTTATCGGAAATTTGAAAATTCATCTCACAAAATCTCCAACCTCCAAGATCAAGTTATTCGTCAATTGTAGCTTTTATATTAGCCATATTTTCTTCTATGTATTTTGCACGAGGCACATACAAGTGCATTTTGTTCCAGAGGGCAAGCCATTTTCTATTCTACACTCTTCCCTGATCTCATGATCACATAAGTGTCAGGGAGATGGTAATCTCCTTCAATGAGTGCTTCTTCATAAAGTTGGATGGGGTTCATCAATCTCTTCATTTGTTTCTTTCTCTCTCATTCTTTGCATTATCATCAACATCATCATCTTCTGACTATTTCTTCTGCTTCTGCAGGTGAATCATCTAACATTGCTCTGAAAAGCAGCAGTGTACCTGAAATGCTCTCAGATGACATATCACTACCGTCATCTTCTTAGGAAATAGATCCATGACAAGGATGAAGATCTTTGTTGTGGAATGGTATTGCATTGACAAGGTCTGATTGTGGGCTATAGTTCCCTGTCACTCTCCCTTTTTTAAATTGCATCGTGCATTGACCATGTGGGGGCTTTATCCAGACAGCATCTCCTACTCTGTAGATTCAGGGATCTATATCTTCAAGTTGTGGTGCAACATTGACACCCTTTACACAGATCTGATATTTACATACAGAGTTAGCTAGTGCTGTCATGGCTGTTGCATCATTTTTTGGTGTCTTGTTATACCAATATAATGCTTGCCTGATGGAACAATGACATCCCTCTATAACAACATACATTGATGGCACACTGGAATCTCAGTCAGATGCCTCACTCCTTTGTAAACCTCCAAAAATCTCTCCACAGAAAGCTGCACCATTGTTGAGTAGATCAGCAGGTAGCTCTCTCTCACAGAATAGAGACTCCATCTGCTGGATGATGCTGGCAGAGTTATATTGAGCCTAAATGGGTAAGGCAATACATTTGCCCTTTGATTTCTACTGTTTTGAAAGGGCCACAAAGATTTGTCCACATGAAATTGCAGATATGCCTGGCACAGATCAAAATTGGAAATATCTGACATTTCCTGTTGCCACTTCCTCAATTTTTGTGTGCAAACATCCACATTAGCTGTGTATGTGTCAACATGTTGATTGAGTTCCCGATAATCCATAATAGGATAGACTTTCTGTTTGTTTTCTTGCAGTACAGCTATTAATGGAATCAGGCCATTGGTCCAAGCTCTTCTTCGGGATAAGGAAGCAAGCAACCGTTATCTATACAGGTTTTCAGTCTGTGAGTGTATTCCTTCTTGAGCTGCTTCAGTGCAGCATACTCTGATATTCGATTCTTCAGCATAGGTGGTGTTTGGTCACCAGACTGCTTCCATAATACAACCCAGTTCTTCCTGCTCATGTCATATTCTGCATGAAATCAGGCTCATTGATGGTGATGGCTGCACACAATGGTTGGGAAAAGTTGAGAAAAACTCAGTGCCATTGCTGGTTACACACACACACACACACACACCACCCAGCCTCTTGATGATGTCAACTTCAAGCAATAGGTTGTACCCCAGCAGCTTCCAATCTACAACCAGAACCTCAACATCAATGAGGTAAGTCCAGCCCCACAGTACCTAAGGGTCTCATCGCCAACAGCACACCTACTTCCTTCCACTTCCAGGAGTAACAAAGCCTTCTGCTAACAAGCGACTGTGAACACTCTGTGTCCACCAAGGCTGCACCAATGATCCCATTGATGTGTACAGTAATCATAGGTAGCTCCTCATTCAGATGGAGCTCGGGAAACAGACTGGTACTGAAGTCTCTTCCCCTGGCTCATTTTCTGGACAATTTCAGGACATTTGGACTATCTCGTTGCACCTGTAGCAGCATATTTGGATTTCTGCCTTTCTACATGTGGTTCCATACAGCCTTCACAAAATGATTAGCACTGTTGCAATGACAACATGTTTTGGTATTGCATGAATGCCTAATAGGAAGCTTCTTTGTCCATTCCTGTATTGTTCATGCTGCCACATCTGCCAGACCAACCTCTATCATCACATCCTTCATAGTTGCTTGAGCCAAGATCTGATCAATCGCTAGCATCCAGGTTGAAGCACAAAGAAGCCTCTTCACCTGCTCTGGCAATCCCCTTACAAATACACATGCCAGTACGCAGTCACTCATTCTACCAAATAATAACACGAGTTTTCACATCTCCGCCAAGTATTTGTTGACTGATTCCCCATGATGAAGCCATCACTCAGTGAATTGCTCATATGCCACGAACACATCCATCGCAAAAGCTATATATAATGCAGATTTTCTTCAGTTAATATCCTCAAGGACACATGGCACAGCAGATAAAGGCGTTAGTTAGATCCAGTGACAGGACCCAAAGAGTGTGAGTTCAATACCTGGTTAAGGCAGTGGAGAACTTTCAGAATGGAATTAACAGGAGATAACTGACATCCATTAGACATGGCACATGGATCTAGAACAGTCTACCCCAGTGAGCGAAATAAAGGGTTCAGTTTGACATTCAACCACCTGAAGAAGGCTGGAGTGTACAACGACCGAAACTTTGTGATATACATGGTGACAAAGATGAAGACAATAGTCCAAATAATGTAAATATAGCTCTGTCCATGTTTCTTGGATTTGTTCCAGACTGAAATATTTTATGACAAATATATCTGGAAACTAATATTGCATTTCAGAAATGTAACTTTAAAATCAACAACTTACTGTTAATTCAAAGTTAAATAATATTAAAAAAACAAAGTTTAGATTTGATTTATAATTGGTTTCATCATTGTGAGCATTGATTAGAGCTTAACCTCATGGGAAACAAAGATTTTATTGCTTATAATGTTCATCATTGTACACATTAATTTCATAAAAGCAGTAATGCAGTTCAAACATTAACATTTTGTATTGTGCATCCAGCTTTAGTGACTGTGCATAAATATCATTAATCATTTAGAAAATTGAAAAAGAGTGATTGGAATTTTTTCTCATGTTTCATGCTGAAAAATCAATCACTTTCGATATTGATCTTTTGAAGTCATCAAATGAAACAAATCTTTGTCAAAACAGCAAAGATTTCACACAAAAAAAAGATACAATGTATCATGTTCAACTATACAGGAATAATATTTCAAATAAACTGGAAATTGATCAAAGGAGGGAATTTGGTTTCATTATAAATTTCCAGAGAATTAAGTGCAACTTTTAAGTGTTTGCAAGAATGTATTGATCAAGAATGTAAACCTCCTTTTTTTAAGTTTCTACAAGAGACAAAAAAGAGACTGTATGTTAAGAACAAACATAAAAAAGTATTGGTTATCACTTTATGCCAAATTAATCACAAAACCAAAAAATGCATCAAGTAGAACATGATAGATATTGTCCATTAATTACTGAATCATGAAGTAAACATCACCTGCAGAAAACATCTACAAACATTCAGGAGTATACAACACCAGAAATATACAACATGCTTATGCAAAAAGGATGTCATCTTCTAATATGACAATGTCTCATGCAGCAAAACAAACCCAAGAGAAAATAAAGTCACTTAGCTGGAAATATTTACTTCATTCCTATCAGACCTAGCATTTTTGTTTTATTGCTTTAGTGTCAGGATATTCAGAAATAAGCAAGTTAGCAATTCTCACCCTTCTATTCATCAAAGACTACAAAATTTTATTTGGCATCCAATAGAAAAATTAGCATATATCCTGCTATGTCTAAAACACTTCATGTCATATTTTAACCCAGACTACACTAATCTGAAGATGCCAGATGAAATCGAACATATACTAGTATAAATCTGAACATTAAAAAGATTGTCTCCAAATGTAAACAATGATGAACCTAGTGATGTGTAAGTCAAGAAAACTCCTAAAAAAAACAAAAAAATTAAAGAATAATAAAGCATCACTTGACATTGAAGTCAAACATTTGAAACTAGTATATGACCTCCACAAATTTAAAAACAACTTTCTCAGTTTCATGAAGAAAATGTAGAATCAGAAAGAAAGTATACTGTACATTAACACAGTATGGAAACCAAAATGTGTCCTCAAGATTCTCACATGTATATAGATATCTTAATTGGTTCCATTATGGTGAAGGTACAAATGAATATTTTATTAACTAGGTTCACACTGTTCTATGCAAGTCAACTCCAAATGGTCCAATTTGGTTTTCATTCTGGTAATGATAGACTATACGTCATCAAAAACACCAGGAAATTACATGCCTCTCCAACAGAAAATTCTAACTCCACTGAATATATATAGATCTGACAGAGGAACTATATCAGTCCACAAAGTTGTACATTACTGGCAAGGACCTCAATACTGAATCATTTCAAATACCAAGAGTATGACAAAGAGGAAAAAAGAGTCCCCAATCGATTTAGTCTGTTCCTAGTGACTATGCTCTGCACAAATACAAGCACAGATATAAAGAGATGAGCATTGATCAATTAAGCATAGTATACCATATCTCAGACAAATTGACAAATAGAAAACAGCATTCTTGTTTTCCCACCTGAGTCCATTTCACTGATGATGAAATGTAGAAATGTATTTGTGTGTGTATGTTGGGGGGAGGGGGCTATGCTAATGCCATCCAGTTAGTATCAGAATTATTCACCCCTACTGAATATTTATATATTTTCATAGGAATTGTGAATATTTGCAAGTACTTACTGAATTTGGCATAGATAGTTTATTCCATATTTAGTTTTGAATAATTCATGAATTCTTTAATAGTTTCAATCTATTATATTCATAGTTATACATTTTTCTACAAGTTGGTGTAGTCCAGAATAAATGCCCCCCCCCTTATGGAAACTATTAAATTATATTGCTCTATAGCAATTGTAATGTTTTTTCTTAATTTGACATTTAATACAAGCACCCTTTGGAAATGCAATAGTATGTGACCTGATTGAAGACAATATGTGAGTGCCACATACTGTAATAATTCATTCATTCTGTAACCAGAGCAAAGACTGCTGAATTTAAAAAGAAATTTCAAATGAAAATAGTTGATGCATACAAGCAATGTGATGGATAGACAGCACTTACCAAGTGTTTTAATGTTCCTAGATTGACAATTCAGAGCATTATCAAGAAGTGCAAGAAAACTCAATGTGTTGAGAATAAGTTAAGGACTGACAGAAAACAGTTGATTTCTGCTAGAATGAAAAGGAAAATTATTAGAGAATACTCACTTAATGACAAAGGACATTGTCAATGCTGGATAAACAGCAGAGTAGAATGTATCAACAATGATAGTCTTCATTAAGCAGGATTCCAGCTTGTCATTCAAGGAAAACTCTCTTGCTTAATGCTAAACACCTAAAAAGCAAATTAGATTATGCTAGAAGTTATGTAGAACATGGGAATGAATATTGGAAGTCTATTTTATGGTCAGCTGAGACCAAACTAGAATTATTTGGTCACATGATTTCTTCCATACATGCCAAAAAATACTCTCCTTGTAATTAAACATGGTGCTGGAAGTTTTAGGAATTTTTTGCTGCTTCTGAACAAAGAAAACTAATAAGGGTAGAGAGTATCATAGTTAAAGAGCACTATTTGAGTATTCTTATAAATACTATAAAACAAAATGCACAAAAGCTGTCTTTGGGTATCACTGGATTTTACAACATCACAATGATCACACAGCACAAATTGTTACAGAATACTTAGGTACCAACAGAATTATGGTATTAGCAGACCTCATATAAAGTCCTGACCTAGTCCCCATTGAAAATTTATGAACCTATTTGAAGAAAAAAGTAGGAAACAGAAATCCTTTGAATTTGAAAAAATCTAGAAACTATTACCATGGAAAAATTGAGCAAAATACCTGTCACTGTCAGTGTGTTTAGTGATCTTGTAAGGAACTATCAAAAATGCTTACAAGCAATAAATGAGAATAAAGGTTACACAATTGATTATTGAGGCAAGAGGACCAATAATTTTGTCATATGTTAAATGTTTATTTGATGATTTTAGTGTTATCATTTGACATTAAAATAAAATTTTGTTTTAAGTATAACTGCACATTCTTTCAAAATCATTATTTCATCATTTGTGAAAAAATGCACATGGAATTTCTGTTAAAATTTGAGTAATTACAGCTTTATTTATAATTATAAGAGTTGGTGGAATAATTCTGACATTAACTGTAGGTATTCATAGTTGGGATAAGAATGAGCTTAAACAAAAATAAATCAACATTTTCTACAAAGTGTTCTAAGAAGTAAATCTTTTCAAAAGAGTTTATGATCTGGAATTGAAATGAAAGAAGTAATGGAAAATACCCTGAATCTATCATAAAAATTCAGGATGTGGAATGAATAAATAATAAACACCTCCAATACATTGGTGTATGAATCAGTTATAACAAATTTAGTATAGGAGATAAGGAAAGTGAACATAAAATAGGCTATACTAGGGGCAGTTTTGTCCAACACCACAAGTTCCTACAAAACAAAAACATTAATTTAAGAATTTGAGTGATCATTTTAAATATCTCACTTGTGTGTTTTTATATAAGTGAAAATTTTAAAACATCTTTTCTTTGAAAACTGTTCTTGATATATAAAAATGTCTATATTGTTATAGCATATACATATATATGGGTGTTTGTATGTATGATAGCTATAGCAAACTAAGTTGTTTTATCCAGTTCATTGCCTATTTTGTAAAGTCTGTTCAGCTTGCTCATGAGTTTTCATGCGACAGGTGAGACGAGCAATTTCTGCAGGTTTTCTGATACACATTGCATGTTAACTTATTTCCAGCATAGTGATCATCATAATTTGTCTACATTCTGGGTATGATGATAAACTACATCTGCATCCTGGGTAAGACGATAAACTACGTCTAGCAGCAAGGCCTCTGATCAGGAAGTTTTGAGGAGTGTGGAGCCACCTCTTAATTTCTGGTGTTCCCAGGTCCACCCTAACCCGGGGTGGTAGCACCTGTTAGGGTCCCACTTATTGGCAAATAGTTAATCCCGAAACTGGGGTAAAAACCCTATGAAAGTGAAAAAATAGGTTTTAATACCAGAAATACTTTGTAAAAAAATTATTACCAGCAATAAATTTTTGAAGAAAAAAATATTACCAGCAATACATTTTTGGAAAAAAAAATATTTCCAGCTATACATTTTTGAGGAAAAAAATATTACCAGCAATACATTTTTAAAAGAAAAAAATATTACCAGCAATACATTTTTGAAGGAAAAAAATTATTACCAGAAATAGATTTTTGACAAAACAAAATATTACCAGCAATAAAAATTTTGTCGGCATTAAATAACCCATTGAGGTTGATATGCCATAAAACAAAATAAACCAAACCATAATTTGTCTACCAATTTGACTTCATGTGGCTAACAAGGCGTTCAATGGAAAGACCTACTTGGCCACATTCAACACTTGAATTAATGGATTGCTGGATCAATGATTTCCCCTTTCTTAGCTGCATATTTGACATTTGATCAATTCATTGCATGTTTTTGGAAGATCTTAGTGCCTTCATGAATTGTACACTTCCACTTATATCAGTCACAAACAGTAGTTTCCCACTCAGGATAATCTATATGGCAGACTACAAGAGACTCTTTTAAACAGTTCTTGACGCACTTGCTTGGTTTATGCTGGGGTCAAGTGCTGTAGAGCAACTTGCCAAAGACCATTTGTTTAGGTATTCTGCTATCATCAAGGCAAATGACAAGGTGAGACTGTACACTTCAATGCTGATTGCATTTACCTTTTCAAGGACCACAGCATATGGCATAAGAGATACCCAGTGGACACCAAAATTCAATCTTAAATATTATTGGTGGAATTTCTCTAGTGTACACAGACCATGTCTCACAGGTCTACGCAGGCATTGTAGATTGCCATCTTTGCGCATTTCTTAGGTCCTCTCTTCAACCAAACTTGATACTTTAGAGCTGCAAAAGCATTAGTAGCCTCCTTCACATGAGCAGAAATTTCATCATCAAAAGTGCAGTGTCTATTTTTAGTGCTTCCGAAGTATGTGAATTTGCCAACCACCTTTAGTTTGTGCTCATCTACAAATATTGATGGTTCAATTTAAGATGAACCAAGAGCATGTTGAAACATGACTAATATTTTGTCCAGACTGAAAGTGAGGCCAAAAGCTTTGCAGGAACAGGAAAGATTATCCATCAGAACCTGTATTTCCTGTTCTGTTTGGGTGACCAAGTCACAGTCATCAGCATAAAGAAGGTCTCAGGCAAGAGCTTGAAATGTCTTAGATTTATTAGGGAACTCTTGGATGTTGAATAACCTACCAGATGCACAGACACACACACACACAGATCTCTCAAAAGAAATGACTAATATTTTATTATATTGATGATACTGCAGTAGAGGTTGAAACTTTTTGTCAAGAACCTATAATATTTTTGGTCTTGTTACAGATAGTAACTGAGTGGCAATCTAACAAAATGGCACCTGTCATAAAAATGCATAAGAAAAATAGAAGCTAATTGTAAAATATAGTTTCATTTTTGTATCATTGAGAAAAAAATATTACATATAATTATATTTAAGGGATAAAAAACAAATAGGACAAATATTTTTGCAATTATGTCAGAGTTGAGACAAAAAATTTACTTATTTTAAGAATAAAAGCTATGTAACTTTTATATATTAGTAAAATGATCATTGTGTTTCTGAAGAATTTAGTAAAGATGAAGAGAAAAAAACTTTCTGGTTGCTGCCAAAATTTTTAGTAAACAGAGAATTTCCAAGTCAAAAATTCTCGGTTGCAGATTCATTTTTTTTTAGTAATTTAAGTTGGAGATATTCCACATGTTGGCTGAGACTGACAGATTTTCTTTGCTTGATAAACAAAACTTGTTATAAATGTCTTTGGATTCAAACTAGGATGTGCTCATGGTTATTACAATATTTTGCCTGTTGTAATCCCCAGCATTCTTCAAATGTATTTGGTAACTTTGGAATTTTGAACCAGACCCTTTATTCAATCCACAGAGATAGCTTGTTCGTAATTTGCTTATATCTTGCATCAATTCCTTCTCTTGTCCATTACTTCTAGTGAAGCAGAGTATATGATTTTTCTGCATTACTCAATCTAGGGATTGAACTCACAATTACCAGGAAACCAGATTTACTTTAATATATGCTATTAATCCACTTGGCCATATGTATCTTGTATAATTCAGTAGTGTCATTTTGAAGTCTTAAACTCATTTAGGTGGTGAAATTCTGGAATATCCTTTCTATCCTAATCAGAGGTTTCTAGATATTATCAATTTCTATATGTGCTGATTTTTTCCATTGTCTTATCTTTCATGTTGTTTTCTACTTATTATCTTGACTTCATTCCACAATAGTTGATGACCACTTCTTTTTTCTCCATACAACATCAACCATGTCTGATTTCAACATGTCTCTTACCCCAGATTACAACTTTACCTTTAGTGGATGTATGTTTTCCTGCTTATATTCCTTGCCACAAGTGCAGGAGATGGAATACAGTTCTTGGTCATATTTTATTCTAAGTGGAAGCTTAGTTTAAGAGTGATATTTCAGAAGGGTTGAATTGCTTTCAAATACCATCCTGATGTTGTATGAACCACAGATCCTCAGAATCTTTTCAAATGTAATCCTTATGGATGGTAGACAAACTGTGGCAGATTTATTTATTGTTGTCTGACTCGTCTGCTCCTGCTCATGGAAGCTGAAATTATGCTTAATGTGTAGTAGTTACCTTGTAGGATGTTTCTTATGCTGATCTTCTGTTGGTATGTGTTCTGGGTTGTTATTTACAAGTTTAGCCCAATGTTATAGGTAGCAGACCATTGCTTTTTTGACACTTGTATGGATGGTGGGAATGAAAGATTATGTAAACAGTAACAAGAAATAATGCCCTTAAACATGAAAAGCAGAATAAGAACAATGTATTCATTGAATAGATTGTTCTGTTTGAAATTCAATGAAAGTTATTGAATATGACACCTTAAGAAGGCAGGAGATTACAACAGCTCAAAAGTTGATCAAACTTGTCTGAACAGATAGGTATATAATGATAATTTCTCATCTCAAAAATTCTGACATTAAACGTAACAAATAATGTCCTATGTTGATATTATTCTCTTTCTTAATTTTTACCTTCCTTCATATTGTGAATATATACTATTTAAAATCTTTTGGAAATATGAAATATCTTTTGGGAATTACAGGGTTGAAAAATATAAGCCAAATTTTAAAAGTAAAAACATTAAATCTGCAGAAATATTTCTTTAAAATGATTTCAAATTACTGTATCCCATTCTCCCAAATCATTTGACTTTTCAACACTGTAAAGTATTGGGTGTCTAAAATCAAAGACACCATTTGATACAACTTTAAATAATTTGTTAGGTGATAAACCAGAGTCATTTTTAATTTAATTTCTATATTAATTTCTAGGAAAATGAACTGATATTTGCTCTTCAATAAATTTTTTGTCTATTTAAGCCCAAATATTTTCCCAAAGCCCAGTTGACCTGAAAAATATCAGTATTCATTAAACATAAGTCATTTTCTAATTAATTATGTCAACTATAAAGAATAATAGAATGTGTAAGATGGTTTCTGCAATATTCATTTAAAGTTAAAAATTTAATTGAATTACTGTATAATATCAATAATTAAGCTGAAGAAAAATCAAAGTTTGTTAGCATTCTCGTTTTATGATAAAAGACAAATAAGAGTTGTTTGGAGTAGAGATATGATAAGTAGAAACAATATAAGTCATATTGTTACACTATGTGACATGGTAGTGAAATAAACAAAATATAAGCAGTATTTCTGAGCATAATAAATTTAAATGGGAGTGCTGCATTATGCTGTATGTGGTCATAGGTGTTTGGTAAAGTTCATATGTGCATATACTACCAGATATACTAGTTATGTATAGGGGAATTCTGGGAACTGTAATTCTTTATATAAACAAACCATATATATACTTCAGTATGCTGCCTGGCTTTCAAAAGGAATAATACTGCTGATAATACTGGAAATACTGCTCATCTCAAAAATTCTCATCTAATTTATTTCTGTCCATTTCACAAGGAATCAATCTGGATTTACAATTTTGCATAGAAAATTTGGTCATCATCTTTTTTTTATATATCTAGACTGGTTCATTCCAATTACATCACCTTTGCATATGAAATGAATACCAAGGAAGCAATTAATCTTTCCTATTTCAAATTGACCTTATAATTTAAGCAGTTCTTCCCATCAGTGGGTGTAAAACAACAATTTTTTGAAATAATAATATTGTCAATGCAAATAAAAAAAATAATCCTTTTATCTCTAACATGTTTAGTATAAATTCTAAGAGATTGGATGAATCTTAATTAATCATGTAGGAATGCAACACAATATTACAGTTCTATTATTTTTGTTTCAGATCATTTTGTTACTCCACACAGTAGATTTTCACCATACCATTTGCATGTTTCATCTGATATTGCTTCAGATGATGGTTGACAGGCAGGAGGGAGAGATTAGCATAGTGTACCACAAAATATGCATATACACTCATTTCTTTGTGATAAAGCAAAAAAGTCTGCTTTGAGCAGCAAGTCACAAAGTGAGACATTTGGCACTAGGACCAATTGCTGGTGTGAGCATTTTACTAGAAAGAAAATAAATTCCAGAATCCATTTGAACTGATTATCAGGGTACTTTGTCATTGATATGTTCTGTGAATGGTAAACAGATTGATGGATGAAAAAACTGAGGAAGTCACCACTATTACAATGATAACCAAAATGCAGTAGACAGAGCAAAGATGCCAACCAAATCCATTAGCAATTATCATTTTAAAAATTTCAATGAATACTTCTTTTTTAAAATTGAACTAACTCATGAAGTAAGCTTTCCCTCTTTGTTATCTGTGCTACTGACATTAGCTCTGTATTGATGCAAAATACATAGAATGAGAAAAAGTTTACACATAATCACAAAAAATGCATTTCTGGTTTAAGCAACAGAGATCTGTTTCAAGATACATGTGGTTCCTTTATTAAATGAATGTTTTAGCATCACCTATCCATCCATATTTCCCAAGCCCAATACACATTGGCATCAATAAAATTCTGGATAATCATCCCAGGTGTGCTCATTCATAGTGGTTGAAGTCTATCATTATAAAGAAAACAGACAAACCTTATAATGCAGCTTCATCAAAAGCAATTTGACCACTGAACATATATGAAGCTCAATCATCACTTTATATAGTAGACTAGTTTGAGTGGGAGGCAACTATGGTTGCCTTCACCACAATCTGTGTTTTTTGTTTTACAGACATGACTATCTTTATACAGCTTCAGACAGTTAGGATTGAATTCAGAGTTTCTCTAAGACTGATTGACAACCATGGCTATTTAACCCACACCTGGGAATAAAAGAGATGGATTTGTAGTGATTGCTATGTTTTTCCACACCCACATTTTATTAATCTGCGATTGGCTAATAAATCAATACTACTTTTCTATAGGACAATTTAGTCATCGCAGTCATTTCTTTGAATCCTTTGGTTTTGAGCTTGCTTGCTTGCCTGTTTTGTTAGTACGAATATAGTGATTGGTTAAATTTTTAACCAATCACATATTTTAGTGCAAGATTAACGTTTTCCCGCGCTTCTGTGGGAGCCTATTCTTTTTCCTTAAAAGAGGCGACTTTTTCACAAGTCGTCAGTAGGTTCCAGTAAATTTCACCTGTCAAAACAAATCCACAATCTTACTCATAACATTTTCAAACACACACACAGACACAGAATTTTGTAATATAAACTCACACCTCTCTGTGACTTAGTCAAGCTCAATCAACCAGGGCTCTGTTAATTTCAGACCATTCTATAATACAACACATTTCTGATCAATTGTATTCTTGTGTTATCTATTCTAACAAACAGACCATGTTCTAATATTGATTCCTGAACATTTTTCTCTCAAAAAGAACCTTCTTTGAACAATTACAAACCCAAAATACAATTAATGGGGAACAACTTCTTTCCCTTAATCTATACATTGAATACAATTTTATTGCATGTTTGTTCTTGTATGTTATTTCAATATATACTTGTTGATTCACAGTTTGGAGTTTTTGTTGTTTACTTGAATCCCATACGTTGAAAGTATAATAATATAAATAGTATTGGTCCATCTACCTACAGGGCCATTACAGATTCCTACCTTTCCCAGTTATATTTTTGTGAACGTGAGTGTAAGAAACTAAACCAGAATTCAAACCCAACTTGTTCTGAGCTACTAACCATTATGCTAACTATATACTCAAATTTTATCAGAACCATAGAATTATTTTCAATGTTTTAACAAGAATCCTTTACATTTTGAGATCATATCAGTGATAAAATGTAAAACTGACTACACCCTGTTAGCATGAGGTATTCTTTTCCAAATAGTCATACATTCAAATCTGGCATAAATTTCTACACCACCAATATTTTGAAAAATTTCATTGTTTAGTTTTGAATTTAGAAAAATTAATAAAAAGTTACATTAACTGTTCTGTCACAATGAAAAATGTATCACTCAGTGAAAATAGGTATTGAAAAAAAAGATTTACCATACTTGACAACATATAAGGCGCACTTTTTTTTTTACTAAATATATTTTTTAAAATTCCCCTGCATCTTACATGCCAGAAGTAGGTTTAAAATTTGCGATAGTCATCTGAAATGAGCTACCAACTCCTAACTTTCATATACCTATTGTCCTTATTTAAAAGGCTATTAGGCTGATTAAAAGTGTTATCATTGATAATATTCATTAATTTCATCACATTTAATATTAGTACTTTGTTTCACTAAAATTATATGCAATAAATTCAAATTATATATTTGTAAAATATATTTGTTTCATTAATATTTTTGTTGCAATAACTTCCAGTTGCATTGGTATAAATACAATCAGAATTTTTATATCCTAATTATTCCAATAAGACATTTACAAGATGCAAGTTGTACAGATCATATAAAGGAAGATTTTTGACTGAATTTCACTCCTTCAGATATGGCAACAGCAAGAAAGAGGTTAAGCTACACTGTTGCATATTAGTTTCATGTAATAAACTATGCTGAAGAGCATGGAAATAGAGCAGCTTCAAAATATTTTGTCCCCCCGCCTACAGAAAAAGTGATGTTACTGGTGGTTGCAGAAAAATAACCTATGGGCCACAAAGAAAGGAAACTGTAACCTTGCCACTGGCCTGAAATTGAAAAGGAAATTAAAATGTGGGTTGTAAATGAGAGAAGTACAGGCAGAATCATTACTACGAAAATGATAAGGAACAAGGCTAGAAGATTAGTAAAGAAAAAAAAAAAAAAAAAAGGGGGGGGAATTCAAAACTTTATAGTGTTATTATTTTATGAAGCAGGAACATTTGGCAATGTGTACAAAAACATGAATCAATTGTGCAGAGAAAGCCAGCTATGATGACAAAATAGTAAATTTTCATAAATTTCTTATACAAGCTCGAAAAAGAACTCCTTTTGAACTAGGCCAGATAGGAAATATGGATGAAGTCCCACTAATGTTTGATGTTCCGTGAAACAAAACTGTGATTATTAAGGGATCCAAGACTATTACAATAAAAACCATGAACCATGAGAAGACTCATTATACGGTCATTCTTGCATATTGCACTGATGGCACAAAACTGCCTCCTTTTTTGATTTTTAAGAGAAAAACCATTGATGTAAATACTTATATTAAAAACATATTGGTTAAACAATAGACTGACTAAAATATAATTGCTTTACAGCTTATGCAACATTTTCAGAAGAAAATTTCACTTAAGATTTTACTGCAAGAGGCAAAGTATTTTCATCTGAAATTTGTATTTTCACAGTTAAGCAAAAAAGTAAATGTTTTTTCTTTCAGCTGTTTATCCCAAGTCACCCATCAAATTAACATTTGCACCCACAGATACTGAATATTTACAAAATATTAAATTATGTATTGGATCCATGAAACATTTATTGATAATAGTTTTGGTTATTCATATTAGCACCTTCTTCAAACAAGTTTGGTTATTTGTAGTCAGCTATGTTTGTGTGCATAATGAAAAGCTGTTATTTCATCAAAAGAACAAAGAATTTCAGTATTAGTTCCATATTTAGAAAGAATATTAATAAGACTTAATATTACAGCAGCACAAAGGCATATTCATTTTTTTTTGTTTTTGTATATCAATCCAACATTATTAAGGTCAGCTCTCTAGAGAGATGACAAGAGACACATACTGCTTTTTAACTGCAATAAAATGTTTATGAAGATGATGAATTACCTTTGTGCTAAAGAATAATGTTCTATGATTGTTGGCTGCTAGCTTGACTAGAGTAATTCAGCAACTCTTTGGGTGCAGAATTCTCAAAAAAATCTTATTTGCTGAGACACTAAACTAGTTCCAAAAATAAGCTTTGTTTTCTTTGCTTTGTATTTTTTTGATGAGGGATGCTTTATTATTAATATGTTTCATAAAGAATGATGCTTTATTATTAAGGCATTTCAACTACTTTGTGAGCACATTCCAAAAATTACCTGTAATAAGATAAGTTTCTTGTACACATATCCACACCAAAGTACTGAATGACACAAATGAATCTAGCCCTCCTAGTGTCTTATTTTCAGAATTTGATCATTCAAACCAGTTAACTTCAGATCCATAATCAGTTCATTGGTGTTGTGTTACTAAAGAAAAAACCATGCTAGTGGTAAGGATGTTGGCAGCCTGTCCCATAGTCCTTTGGCCTATCTCAGTTTTCCAATCTGGAATGCGTTCTTCTTAAGAAAGTTAGTTTTTGTGCTCTCAAGGAAAGGGAGAATGAATATATACCATGTCCTCATGAAGCACGATGATGAGGTCAATGAAGTGATATGGGCATCCAAAATGACAGAGTACAGACCACAACAAGGAACCTTATTGAAGGCTCTCTGAAAGTCCCAAAGGATGAAGAGTGGTTGCTGATGTTCACAGGCATTTTTCTGGAGTTGCCATGTGTAGAAAATTATATCAATCATTCCACGGGACCACTGAAAGCTACATTGAGATTCTGGGAGGACTTCTTCTGCAACATCCAGAAGAATTCTGGTAAAAAATCTTGCCAGCAATGCAGATGGGCAGATATTGCGGTAGTTGTTGCACACTAACCAGTCTCTTGAAAATGGTAATGATGTGTGTGTTTTAAGTTATCCGAGATGGTCTTGGTGTTCCACATTCATGGCATCAGGAAAACAGTTTGGTTCTCAATCCATATTCCTCATGTATAAAGAGATTCAGAGAGTGGGAGCTCTTCCAGGTTTCATGTGTTTGATGGCTTTCATGAATCCCTGGAATGATGGAAAAATGGCTATTGCTGCTCAAGCTCTCTAGCTATGGAATCACTGAAGGAGTGTTCTCAATAATAAAGTCCTTCCTAACAAGTGTAGATCCCTGAAGGTAGTTGTTAATAGCCAGTCTTCCAGGGCCCTAACAATCAACACAGGCATCCCCCAGGAGCCACTTCTTGGACCAACCCACATTTTACTTTATGGAAATGATCTGCTTAAAAGTATACTCAGATCATTTATAAATATCTATGCTGACGATACAATGATATATTGGTGCATCTTCAAAATTTGTGATGACCAAAGATTAGCAGCTGATCTCTCATCTGATCTAGCTCTAACATCTCAGTAGGGGAAAACCTAGTTGGTTAGATTCAATGCCTCAAAAAACCAAACTAGTTACATTCCATCACCACCAATCAGACCTCAAACTACCACCAGTTACAATAATGGATGTCCCCTCAGAAGGGTCCTGTGCTTTGAGCAACTATTAAGCCTTAAATTTATTATTTTCCATCCTTCAGCCTCTCTCTCACATGTAGAACATGGCAAGCCTCTCACTGCTCTATCACTATTTTCATGGAAAGTGCTTGGACAAACTGCATTCCTTAGTTTCACCAGTTCTAACGTTCACAGCTTTGACTTACCATGCCACCCACATTGTAGCAAACAACCCTCATTCCTTCTGTATTCCATTGATGAAAAGTAAGTGCCACTCAAGCAGCTTCTTCCAGTGAACCACTGCTCTGTGAAAGGGACTCTCAAGAGGATATTTCCCCAATCACTACAATCTTAACCTCTTCAAATCAATAGTTAACTGTTATCTTCCCCATTTACCTGCATAAACTGTGCCTTTTACTCTGTAATCCTCTACCTAGAGTGACTTCTAAGCCTTATAAAGGGTGAACCTCACTGTAAAAAAAAAATCCATAGATTCACGTGTAACTGTGGAGTGTTTCTCAAGAGATCTCCTGCGGTTTGAGAGTGGTCATTCAGAAGAAGATAGAAATGTCCTCTCCAACAATTGCATGATCTCTTCTTGGCTTGCCTATCAGAAGTTTTAAAGGCACCAGTAGATGATCCGATGGCACCAAAAATCTCCTTGGTTCCTGCATAACAGTGACACATGCCTCCTTTTGGCAACTTTTGTTTTACATTATATTTAAATTTATTATTCGAAAAACATTACCCTATTTGTTCAAAAATAAATCTTTAAAATCAGAACTAAATATCAAAAATAAAACCAAAACTTGTTTGTGTTTGAAAGAGTACATAACATAATATACAAAGGGTACTCAAAAGTTTTTAGCCTTCCCACTTCCCAAAATCTGAGCAAATCAGAATTTCTTTTTGATTACTTCTCGCTTGGGCTGAGAACTTTTCAGTACTGTCTTATAGACATTTAAGTAACAAAATGTATTTTAATAATTCAGTATTTATTCATATCATGTTCAAAATATAAAAACAAATTCATATAGTTTCATAATCAATGAAGAGAAGAAGACGAGGTGAAAAGACATGCTAATCTCATTATGACTACAACTGCTGATGCTGCTTCTATACAAAAATAGATAATCTGAATCTGGAATTATGAAAGGAAGAAAAAATTGTGATTACAGTTAATGTATAAATCACTTTTGCTTTAAATGTGGGTTGTACATGTAATACACTATTTTAAAGATATTTTTTAATTTGTAAGATTAAACCATTTCAATTGTTTAATGATTATTTTCACTGAACAATTATCTACATTTTCAAAACTATATTTTTTATTACTACATTATTATTTCAGAAGATAAAAGAAAAGGAAAAATAGAAAGAAAAAGTATTAAAAAAATGTTTTTACAATATATTTTTATAAATACAAAAGTGTCATTAACTACTCATACTCTACTTGAAAATTTTAATTTAAATTTTTTTATTGACACTCATAAATAACTCACCAATGAAACAGAAAATTCCTGTATGCAACAAGATATTTTTTTCATTAAACATATATTTTTCCAAGCATAAATATACACATGCCAAACGTGTAAAAATATATATATATATATATATATATATATATATATATATATATATATATACCGGATGTCTAGCCGCACTGATGAGCTGTGATACAGCGAAACAGTCTGTCTGTGGATGACATTATATATATATATATATATATATATATATATATATATAAAAGGAGGCACAGTGGAGTAGTGGGTGGCAGCTTGGAGAGCCAAGTTCGAATTCCAGTCAACTCCATTACATTCACTTAGATGCTAATACTCTTAGGAAAGGTATCAATCCTCTTCTTCTCCCTCCAGCTATGGGTAATTAGCAGGACAGACTGGGTTCTATAGCCTTGGATGGCAACTGGTCTAGGAAAAGGACAACTCTGAATTCAAAACCTGCGGAAGGTTGTTTGGGAACCTTGTGGCATGTAGTGCACCAGTTCTCTGTATTCAAAAAGTGTGGTTGGTTCTGCATAAAATCTTCATCATTATAATCAAATCATATGTGCTGGTGTCTGGCACATCTTCCTAGGGACAGAGTTGTTGACCCTCATTTTTGAATATGATGGGAGAGTCCATTATATATATATATATATATATATATATATATATATATATATATATATATACACACACACAAACATACACATCTAAGATACATACATAAAAATATTTTAAACATACATGCACAGGACAAGAATGAAGCAGACTGAATGCACTTAAAAACATATAACAAATGTAAAATATACAGGAAAATTATTTACAATAAAGAGATAAAACTATTTAATAATATGGGAATGATAAACTACACATACATAGGAATATAGCTATATGTCTGAATATGGGAAAACAATATATAAATTTTTTTTTATATAACAGAACAAGGAAAATCTACAACAGAGTAGATGTGTGACAAACTTCGTCCTTTAGGACTTCATAGGACTAACGTCAAGTTTACATTAATATCTATGAAAGAGAGAGGGGATGCTGAAATTTTAAATTTAAATTTTTTTTAAGCAAAAATAAACAAAAAAAAAAAAAACTAAATTAAATCAGACAATATACCCAAACACATTTAAAAACAAAAAAAAATTAAATTTAAAATTTCAGCATCTCTTCTCCAGCTCCTTTATGAGTATGTGTAATTACATCAACATAAACATCATTTTTAGTCCAATAAAATCCTTAAGTCGCATGTCCACTTTGTTATAGACTTTTCTAAAATATGTTTAAATGTATATTTGAATTGATAATGCACCTGTAATCCATTTGTTCTGCTCAGAAGAGGATAAGCAACACTTTTGGGCCCAAAGATTATTTTTCCATTTTTATTTCCTTTCCCTTATTTTTTTTAAAAAAAAAAGAAAAAAAAAACTTCTTCCCTTGCTACTCATACCCTCTTAGTCAAAATTACAAGGAAAAGAAACTGCTACAGTTCTACCTGTTTCTCTAGCTCTTTTTTCCAGCATTAACATTTTTTTAAATTGATTACAGCATTACTCATTCATATCACATCATAATATTACAAGATCATTGTGATGATCATTATCAGTAAAATAAGTTTCAGATTATGCTTTTTAAAAGTGCAGTTATAAAACAACATTAATAACAGGTATTTACATTTTTAACCATTTTACTGTTTCAATTTGTGGTTGTTCTATTCATTAAATTTAAACTTGAAGTACAAATTAAATCTTTAATATACACAAATTATACACACAAACAAAAAAAAAAGTGCATATATGAAAAACACCAGGACATTTTCCGATAAAAGAAATCTTGTAATAGTCAATTCCTGTTTTGTTCAATGTATACAACTTGAGTCTTAGTCCAAGTAATATTTCCACAACTAAATTCCAGTTTTGGGAAATTCTTCAGAACAATTTTTTTTTTTTTTTTTTTGCTAAGAAATGAAGGTTGGGGAATTGATGTAAAAATATGGAGTTGGGGGCAATCTCCCCATAAAAATTATGTCAAATGGAAAGGAAAGTCACTGCGACAACAACTGCTCTTGAATTTCTTGACTGTTGTTAAATGGATTCTTTTTTTAAAGACAGGCTGGTATTTTATAAAAATCATTTCAACATTGCATGGAACGAACAACAAAGAAAAAGGAAGAGAACAAAGATACAATACACAGGATTAAAAAAAGGAAAGTATAAAAATAGATGAAAAAGAAAAAATAAGTAAAAATGATTGGGAAGAAGAGACAAAAATAATAAAAGGCTGTAGAAATTGAGATGAGGAGGAAAAATAACAAAAACAGAATGAACAAAAATGAAAAAAGAAAGAAAACAAAGAAAAAGAAGAAAAAACTGAAAAGAAGAAAGAAAAAACATAATTTAGGATGGGTAGAATTTTTCTTAAATTAGAAATAAAACCAAGTAAGAATGTAAGAAAATATAAAAAAACTGAAAGAAAATTCATTCACTGTGCATCATATTCTCTCTTGATTCTTTTAAATTTATTCAAGCAACACTTTACTTTGATTAAAGTGGTTTTGTATTATGACTAGAAAGAGTGAACTGTTTGGGGAAGAGAGAGAGAGAGAGGCAAAAATGACTGCATTCATGACTAAATATAAAATGGCAGATTGGGAAGAAATGAAACATTTTTTTTATTCATAAAGAAACAAGTGCACAAAGTGAAAAGCAATGAATAGGAGTTAGAAAAGAGGAAAAAAACATGCTAAAGAGAGGCAGAGAAAGAGTAGGAGCTAAACAAAGAGGGAGTAAGGGTAGAAGCAAAAAAGTCTATAAAAAAAAACGTGAATGTAAAGTGAATATAGGTAATCTTCAATATTTTAAAATATTGAAATTATAAAATATAATTAAAGGTAAAAAATATATTTAAATGAAAAAAATGAAGGATTTTTGTACACGAAAGTGTAATTCGAATTCATTTGTATTAAATAAAAAAATCTAGTTTTAATTTGAACAATTCAATTTGTAAGTGAAAAATAAAAATCAAGACTAAGAAAATCTCTCAGCTTTGAAAAAGATTATTCTATATAATTTCTAAGGTACAGTTTTATGATAAAGTTGAAGAGAATGTTTTTACTTGCAAACAGTGACAGACAAAATCAAGCTGTGAAGAGAGAGAAAGAATCAGTGTCTAACATAAATGGAGAAGCAAAGTTTAGTGAAAAACATGATTAAGCAAAGTAAAAAAGAAATTTAGTAATAAAAGAAATGGAAAAATTTGGGAACACTTCTTCCTCTATTTTTTCTTTCAAACACTAAATAGCAAAAATAATAAAAGATAAAAAGTAACAGAAAGCAAAGAAATCTCATTAAAACCTCAAATTGAACTTGTTGACAAAGATAGAGTAAAAGGGAAACAGAAGAAAAAAGTGGGGCTGACTCAATTTCAGCTTCAAATTGTTGGTCTTTTCCTTGCAAAATTTATTAAAAAATCTTGTTCTAATATTTTATAAAGACTACTGGCCCATTCATAATTAAAAGCAAATGCTAGTAAAATGTCATTAAAAACAGAAAATAAAAGAAAGAAGAAAAACACAAAAATGATTAAATTAAATACAAGTTCTAATGAAAAATGGAATCAAATATACATGATGAGTTTTTAAAATATTTGTTTGCAAAGATATAAATTAAGAAAATTTTATTGCAAGAGAAAACAGAAAATTTAAAAGATTTACCACAATAACAAAGAATCTACTAAAAATTTCTTAGAGAAAATAAATACCAAAACAATCTTCTGAAATAAAAAAGTTCTGATCCAAAAGTTATATTTTAAGAACTGAATAATGATGGACTCAAAGTACATGGAAAAAAAATGTAATAACTTAAAATATTCTACTTAATTATTAAATCATATTTATATCAAATATAAGAATACTTAAAAAAAAGATTTTTTTAAAATTAATAATAAATTTATGAATTAGAATAAATTTCTGCAGAAAATGATCATGATACCTAACTTGAATTAAATCAATATATGAATAATAAATACTGTCTACATTCTTTTCAGTAATAAATATGAGATTTCTAATTTTAATAATGAGAAAGAAAGGGGAAAAAATAACCTATATCACATCTACAGTGTCATAATTCTTATAACTGACATTTGATTTTATACTTCTTTAAAAAAAATCATGCTGATATAAATTTCCTTTATTTTTAATAGAAATTTTGGAATATTTTATGAAATTTTCTATCTGTGAAAACTAATGAAATCTATTGATTATATGCAAAATGTGGTTTGAATTTGTGCAAGTATTTCAGGAAACAAATACAATAAATTTTTATTCAGTAGATGCTTATTATTAGCAGAAACATAGAATGAAATATTTCTGAGAAATATAACATTTTTAAAATGACAAAGCTAAACGTTCTAAAAGAATAAGAATTAAAAATATTTAAAAATGTCAAAATTAATACAGAATAAAAGTTAGTCAAATGTTAACAAATTAAACAAATATGAACATTAAAATTCTAAATGAAAACTCATCTTTGAAATTTATAAAACGTTATAAAAAAATCAGAAACTAAAAGGAAAATATTTTTTAAATAATGAAATGGAAAATTAAAATAAAATTAAGGAAAAAATGTAAAAAATAAAAGTAAATTAGAACTAATGATAGAATGAGTGAGATAATATATGTGAAAAACATCAAAAGAGAGAGAAATGAAAAAGTGAAAAGGCAATATTCAATTTCTGAAGGTTGTACATTTTTAATGATTTAAAAATCTTGGTTCTATAATATTTTCTGTGGATGTGTGCATGCAATACACCTAGCAAAGAAAAATAAAAGTAGCAAAATTTGGGAGGTAAATTTTAAAAAGGATTTTAGCATCAGGTGTGATAATGAGAGCAAAAATTGAGATAAAAGAGTAAACTAAAGAAATGATAAGTGAGAAGGGAAAATGGTATTAAAAAAAATATTTGGTGGCAGATTGAAAAGAAAAAAGTGAATGAGTTTTAGATTTCATTCTTTGATTAATGAAAATAATTATATCATGAATAAGATTTCTGCTTAAGTCCAAGTTTGAAGATTTTAAAGAATTTTTATAAAAATTTATATGTTACTATATCATTATTAGCATGTAGAAGGATTATCATGTTTATTTTAAAATGATCTTTCTCTCTCCCATGTGTGTGTGTGTGTGCATGAGAGAGAGAGATTATATATATAAAGTTTATATTATATATATATATATATATATATATATATAGCGAGACTCTTCGCATAGCGAATTTAGTCACTGTCAGTCACTGGGCGTGTCTAAAAATATATACGCTAAAAATCCATCTGCTTCCCTGCCGTGCGCCGACGGCTTAGTGGTAGAATCTCCGGCTGATACCAATTCAGTCGGGTTTCGATCCGAGCTAGAGGCAACCGGATGTCTACCCACACTGATGAGCTGTGAAACAGCGAAACAGTCTGTCTGTGGATGACGTTATATAAGTTTAATTAAAGTTTAATTAAAAAGAACTCCAATTTTTGGAAAAGATGTTGAGTATTGTGCTCAAAGTTGTGGATTAACTGTCCAGAGTTTCATTTTTGTTCAAGTACTTTAGACTTTCACAGTCATTATCAAAAACTGATGTGGTGTCTGTATGGTAGTAGTTAGAATTCCTTTGTCTACATCCTGGCATTCTTTGGGAAGCTTGATGTGTGAAATGGACTAGCGTGACATCACGTGTAATGGCTAATTGACCGCATGAAAAGAATGTGATTTATTTTATTTTTATTTATTAATTAATTAATGTTTTTCTTTATACTAATTATAATATGTGTACACATTGATTATATCATATGCACTTCAAGATACCATCTCCTGTGGGGAGTGATATTTTATTTAATGTGAACTGTTTATTTTGTCTAATAATAGCTTCAAGAGTTTTGAGTCTTCCCTTGTATTGGGTGCTGTAGAGTATTTTGGTGTTATCTACTTTGTCTTATGTTGATAGTTCATTTTGGTCATTCATGAAGTGGTGGCTGATGTGAACATGGATTGCACTGAGTTTAAAGAGGTGACAGGTCAATCTGTGAAAGACTGTACCAAATGCACACTACTTATAAACATGATGAAAAAGTAATTAAAAACATAATTCACTGGTACATATTCAATGATACTAACAAACACCTAACATTAATCATCTATAAAAAGTTTAACACATCTAATTATTACCAACACCACCAGGCTTTATAAATACCCCTTATGTAAAAATAATTTTACCTAAGCAGATTCATACCTCCTCATCTCCAACACTAATAATCAAAAAACAACATACTTACTCTATGTCATCTGCATATTTTATGTGGCTACCAATAATGAATTTTGGTAGGGCTTCTAATTCTCTGAGGATAGCCTCACTGTAAAAGTTGAATAAGTCAGGTGAGAAAACTTATCATTGCTGTTTTATGTCAAACTTTATCACTCTTGCATAATCTATAAAACATAGGAATAGATCCTACTTCATTTGTATTGCTCTTTCTCAGCATAAATACCACATTTTTTATTCCAGAGTCTTTAATGAAACCATACTGTCCTAATTCTGCTATGGACTCTGTTCATCAAAATTTGGATAAGTTATAAAAATTTTGCTTCTTTCTTCCTTTTTTCTCACTCACCTACCAACTCCTTGTGCCAGACACAAAATTTAGTTGGCAGAAGAAACGATAGCTGCCATTAGTAAGTGCGAGTTAAAGATACAAGACAAACCACTGTGTAAAATTTTAAAAACAGGAAAAAACATTTATTGCACAATTATTTTACAATAAGCACAAAGGTACAAACAAGAACAAGAAAGGTTGCACAAAAATTTCCTTCCGTGCGCCTAACACGGCTGGATAACAATACTTTCCTGGGGTTTCTAAAAAGGAAATACCCACAGAAACAAGCTATGAAATTGATTGTTTAGTCCAACTCCGGTTTTTTAAAAATTTAGACCCTTTAAAAATACAAAAGGATAAAGTTTTAGACCCTTTACAAAAATACAAAAAAGGGATAAAGTTTTTAGACCCTTTACAAAAATACAAAAAAAGGGATAAAGTTTTTAGAGAGACCAACACTTAGCAGAACGCACAAAAGCACCCACCTCCTTTCTTTGAAGAATTTCCATTGACAGCAGGCCGGATTGGTTTTGGAAAAGGTTGGTTTTGGTATTTGAAGAAAGGTTGATTTATGGTCCACTTGCCGGTCATTGTAGAGAGAGGGTGTTAAGTGGTCTGCGAACAGCGTGTCGTCTCAGTTCCCTTTCGTTATTTTTTCGTTTCTACTGATTTCGTTTCTTAATGCCCACTCTTTTATTTGAAAAAGTCAGCTTGACTTAGGGCCATCCGGAATTTCTACGGGTCTCGAAAACTTAATTTTCATTGGCCAATATATGAAAAAGGCCCTTCAAAAATTTCACTTTTGGCAGCTATTCCGGATCCGAAAGGGTCATAAATTTTACACAATTTCACACAAGAAAATCAGAGTTTGGCAAACAATTTTGGCGGCAAATTCCTGATCCTAAAGAGTCATAAAAATCACACAGCTTTTTTCTTTTTACACACACCGCCCGGCTTACAAAAAATACACCTTTCTCAAAAGATGTGTAAATAAACAAAAAAAAAAAAAAACAACACCTAGACGGTTTTACATTTAATTTGACATATTTTTTTTAATTCTTTTTTTTAAATAGAAATAAAATTTTTATACTCTCCCCTCAAGAGAAGGTGCAATAAACAAATCTAGTTTATTGCAAGTTTCTTTGTTTTATATAAATTTATAGAAACACCTTTATGGAAAAGGATCCCTTTACACAAAGATATATATTTAAGAAAATTAAAGTAAATTAATATATAATACATTTTTTTTTTTTTTTTTTCAATATGAGGAACATATTTGTAGACAATTTTATACACAAAGTGTGTATGACTTTTAGTTTCAATACCAAATATAAGGATCATCTGGACGATGGTTCCCGACTTTCATTGTAGCCTTTCTTTTAGACTTTCCAGATTTAAAGGTATTGGATACAGATCTTACATTTCCCTTGGACATCTTCGTATCCTCATTAGCTGATGAATTAATTTTAGGGTTATTCACATCACCCGAATCCTCTTCCCTATTCGGCTCGACGAGGGGGGGTGAGAAAGGATACAAATGTTTGAGAGAGTGCAACTGAATTGATCCATCTCCTCTCTTTACTTTTACAGACTGGACTTTATGATCTTCACCAGGAATAAGTTCTAGAACCCTTCCCAATAAGGTCTAGGTTTAATTGGATTTTTAATAAGGACTACATCATCAACCTTAATGACATTATTAAAATTATTTTCATGAAGGTCCTTACATTGCTCTCTCAAGTTCAGTAAATACTCTTCATACCAAAGTTCCCGAAACTTGAGTAACATGGAGTCGCAAATTTCCATACTCTTAATGATATCTCTTCTGGAAGGCGGATCTGAACAGTGGATGTCTTGGTCATTCATTTTGAATGAAAGGCTTGCATTAACATTAGGACAAAGAAAATTGTTGGGCGTAATAATTTCCAAATTTGAGTCTGACGCACATCTATAGGTTAGCGGTCTAGCGTTTACTGCATTTTGAATATCTGACAGAGTAGTGAGTAAGTCAAAATAATCAATTTTTGAACGTCCAATAGATTTATACAGGCAGGACTTTATGATTCTTATCAGGCGCTCCCAAGTACTGCCCACCCATTGCGAGTACAAAGGTATTGTAAGGTGTTTTATGTTGTAGGTATTAAACTTGGCAGCAAATTCGTCAGAAGTAAAAACTTCCTCTAGAAGGTTACATCCAGCATTAAATGATCTGGCATTATCACTATAAATATGAGAGGGTATACCGTAAATGCTGGTAAACCGGATGAAAGCAAGAATGAAAGCATGAGTGCTCATGTCTTTGACAAGTTCAATGTGTACAGCTCATATATTCAGACAAGTAAAAATAAGTAAATACATTTTACTTACGTCTTTATCATCCTTCACCCAAACATGTCCAGTATAATCAATTCCCGTATGAAGGAAGTGTTTGACAAGGTTCACTCTGTGTTTAGGCAAATTAGTAATTTTAGGGTATCTAAAGGAAAAGGCGTTAAATTTTTTACACAAGTAGCATTCGGGAATAGCCTTTCTCACTGTATGCCTAGCTTTAGGAACCCAGAATCCAGATAATCTCAATTTATTTAAGGTGGCAGCGACGGCTAAATGTTTACATTTGTCATGGCAGTCATTGATTATAAGTTTGGTCAAGTGATTGTCTTTAGCAAGCAAAATAGGATAAATTGTCTCATATTCAAAAGCAGAGGTTTTACCTATTCTGCCATCTGAATGGATAATTCCTTCTTTATCCAAAAATAAGTTTAAATTTTTAACTAAATCAGGAGCCTCCTTTTTTCGGGGCTGTAAAAGATAATTAATTTCTTTTTCAAATGACTGCTTTTGCATTACTTTTATCAAATGTTGTTTAGCGCACTCGGTATGGTCTGCGAACACACCTTTCAGTCTGTTTACAAATTTAAATATCAGAGATATCACTCTGATTAGTTTTGTTAACTTTGAAAATTTCTTGAAATGAATAATGGGATTTTCAGTATGTGCTGAGACCATGTTATGCAGTACCATAGAATGAACAATTTCTTTGTTGTCAGTACTCAAACAATCCAAACCACAGACAGGCCAAGTAACAAGCTGTTTCTTCAGCCATTCAGGTCCAGAAACACAAAAATCAAAGTTTTGCTTAAATTTTTCAAAGGACAACCCTCTGGTAATTAAATCAGCAGGATACTGCAGAGTATATATATACTTGAATTTTAGGGGCATGGAATATTTACCTACTAATTCCATAGCTATTTTACTAATATCCTTTAGCCTGTTTCTAACAAATTGATTCTTGGTTTTAGCATCTTCGAAAAGTAACCAGAACAACACTATCTGGGCATCAACAGCCACGAAGGTATTCTTGATGGAAATATTTGAAAACATCTCCAAAATATTTCCCAAACACTTGACTGCCAGGAATACGGCAAGCAGTTCTAAAGTGGGCAAGGTTTTGGATTTCAAAGGGGCTACTTTTGCCTTAGCAAAAACTAAAGTAGAATTCCCATTCTGAACGAAATAAGCCACAAACCCATAAGCCTTTTTGGAGGCATCACAAAATATGTACAAGTCTGCAGGATATGTTTCATCCACAGCACATCTGGGAAATTTTAATAAGTCCAGTTGAATCAAATCTTTGATTAACAAGACCAAGCAGTTTGATTTTCTGCAGAGATGACAGAGTCCCAATCCATTCTCTGAAGCCATAACTCACTAACAAGTATCCTTCCTTTAACTGTAATAGGTAAATACAAAGATAAAGGGTCATATATGCCAGAAATTTGTGATAAGATGTTTCTCTTAGTTTTGGCATGCTCATTAACAGAACTACTAGCAACCTGTATAGTATCCTTAGAAGGATTATATCTGTAGCCTAATACCTTTTCCAACTCGCAACCATGCTCAACAAAATTTCCATCTTTCTTCATTTGAGCTTTCAACTCTTCACAATTACTATTGCAGGATCTCAAATCAAAGTTTCCTACACTCATTCTGTCTATTGACTCTTGATAAAGATACAATAGCCTTTCCGGAGAATTTTTACCAAATTATCAACATAAAAACTCTTTTTCAACATTTCAGTGCATTCATCTTTGGGAAACTTATTGACATTATGCTTAATCACATAATTTAAGATAAATGGACTGGCAACAAATCCAAAAATTAAGGTGGTATAGCAGTAACAAACCAAACTTTGTTCCTTTTTCATAAAAAAACAAAACCTATTTTTATCTTCTTCGGCTTCAAGCTTTATCATAAGAAAGGCCTTCCTAATGTCAGCAAGAAGTACATATTGGTTGGTACGGAACATCAACAATAATTCCAACATGTTTCCCATGAGGTTAATACCAGGGTGGGCTGCTTCATTCAATGAAGGGGCCCCATTTGTTTTAAGTGAGCAATTAAAGACAGGTCTTATTTTGGTAGTGGTTTGGTCCTCAGACTTAAACACAGGTCTATGAGGTATCCAAATGTGGTCTTCAAACTTATCAGGAGCAACATCTATCTGTTCTATGATCCCTTCTTCTTGCTGGTTAAATATTTCAGCATACTCTTCATACAGATTCTGCTGTTCTAGCTTCTTTACTACTCTATTTAGTACATTAAGGGCTACAGCATGGTTAGACGGGACAGATTTAATTTTATCCTCATCCCAAGCCAACTTCACATAATAACAATTGTCTTTATGATGTGAAAATTTCTCCGAATTAATCAGTAGAGAGACAATATTTATGAATAAAAATGACAATAGGAAAACTGGTAATTGCTGAGGCATTTCGTCCAATGTGGACTTTATCAAAGCAAAATACGAAAATGAAATTAATTGAACAAAGTAACTAATAAACTACCCAAATATTAATCTACGCCCAGGTTTTTTCCCTATTTCACCTTTCTTAACAAAATTAATGCTCTTACAAACAAATATACACAACAGATTCATAAAATCAAAAGAAAATGGTTGAATACATCAACACAGTTATAATGACAATATTCTCCACATGTGACAATTACTGACGTTATTTTTCAGTTAAAAATATGAAAATAGCGTTTCTCTACATTCCAGTTGCTAGGTACATTCTGTTTTTGTTTTCATTAGTTACTTTGTTCAATTAATTTCATTTTCGTATTTTGCTTTGATAAAGTTCACATTGGACGAAACACGTCAGCAATTACCAGTTTTCCTATTGTCATTTTTATTCATAAAAATTGTCTTTATGTTTAATAGACTTTTCAAACCGCTCAATCTTCTTGTCATAATCACTAACTGGGTCTTCATTAGGCAAGCCCAGAGACTCTATACTGAACATTTTCTCCAGGTTGCGTTCCACAAAACTTTCATTAAAATTTTTCGCAAAAGGATCCACGTGTCCCCCTTTTGGTTCTAATACGAAATTCACATGTGTAATGGGGCAAGAAGAATACTGAGAAATTACCGTACAGAAATTATCTTCAGTAGCTCTCTTATGGGTTTTGGAAATAACCATTTGATTAGGAGTCAAAAAGTTTTGTACACTCCCAAATGGAATTACCCCCTCAGGAGTCTGCCAAGCGGATCCATCCATGCATTTAATCATTTGCATGGGTCCCATAAACTGGATTAAATCCACACCCAGAAGACCATGAATTGGAATGGGACCTTTACCTCCACCAAAATTGGCCGGCAATTGGTAGTTCAACCCTATGAGATTTTCCACAACGTTATGAAACCCATTAAGATTAAATTCAATATCAAAATCATCATCAACCAGAACAGGCAAGGAGCGATGAAAATCATTGAAGCCAACATCAAACATTACTTCTCTTAGCTTCTTCTGCTTGGTTTCTAAAAATGTTTTTACGCTAAACTCTGTAGATGGAATTAATTCCGTTTTGCCTTTCACCTTTGTTGACACAGATTGAGAGAAATAAGATCTCTGACTTCCTGTGTCCACCAAACAATTGAATTTATAAGGTTTGTTTCTGTTAAAGACTGTTATAGCTACTATAGGTAAAATTAAATCTTGTTGTTTACTGCTGTTTTTGTAACACATATTGGTGGTTACAGTTTTAGTTTGCTTAAATTTTAGCGGGCAAAGGGCACAGACATGTCCTTTGGATTTACAAAATTTACATTCCCATGGTAAGGCGTTATTTTTTGCAATGCACTCTTGGCTCCCATGTCTGTGACTCATGCAAAGAAAACATAAACTTCTTTCCTTACATTTTGCTAATCTAGATTCCAGAGAAGGCAACTTTGGACACGAAGTGCTAGAATGATTTTCAGTGCCACAAAACTTACATATAATTGGGGTTTTTACATAGGTATTGAAATTTTGCAACGCAGAACAAGATTTGTTTAAATTTGATACCTTATCTGATCTACACTTTACCTCTTTATTAGTGTTATACTTAAATCTCATTATGTTGAGAGTTTTGATCACTTCATTATAGTTGTCAAAAATATGCATCAGAGAAGAATAATTAGTCCCAGCAATACGAATGATCTCCCTTTTCAAAACACTGGGCAACCTAGAAAAAATAGTATAGCTCACATATTTATTTCCGGGTGTGTTATTTTCTAGGAAATTTAGTTTGAATGAGTTTTTTTAACTCCAACAAGTCTGCTCTAACCTTGGTTAAATACTGTTTGACTCCCTCAAATTCAGAGTCCAGCACAGGCTTATTTTCACTTATTTGCTTCAAAATTTCGTTCACAATATACTCATGATCCCAATATTCTTCTTTTAGCAACTGAATAGTGACATCGTAATTTTTGTTAGTAATAGTTAAATGTTGGATAATCTGCTAGATATCCTCTTAGGTATTGTAACTTGATAGCTTTACATTTCACCGCTACCATACAGTTTTGAAATTGAGTAAGAAAGTTTTTGAAGAGGAACTTGTCTTCACAGTTTTTACCACTAAATTTGGGACAATTAAGTTTGGGAGCAAAAGAACACGTACCGGAATTAGAAGCCTCATCTACCTTCACAACATCACTTTCATTATTTTTTGTAATTCATTCACCTATCTTAGCTAGAGCCTCCACAGTATCACATTGAAATTGTTCAAAGGAATAATCCTCCGACTCTGACTCTTCAATATTACTATCGAGGTAGATATCATCTATTTGGTCAGTAACTATTTCCATGGTTTCCAACCACTTAAATATCATTTGCTCATGAGTAGTGAGCTGGGCCTTTACAATATTTTCTTTGGCCTTCAGCGTGTTTATAGATCTCTCAATTCTTCCCTTCAACTGACACCTCTTTTTAAAAAGTCTGTTAAGTTCCTCCATCTTCCCGCAAATACACCTCAATTTATTTTAAAATTTGAAGTCAGGTAATTTTACCGATTGGGACCCGAAATGCTCTGGGAATTTAACGTCGAAGTAGAATTTTTGTTAATTTCAGCAGTAAATACTCAATTTTCGTATAAATGTATTCTTTAAAATGAAATGAAAAGCAAAATTTTGCAGATTATTTTAACGTTAATACTCGGTTAACACGATAACCCCAGTCGAGAATACTGGATATTAATTTTTGAGGAAAAAAGACATTTGAATTTTTAAAGGAATAATAGGCAAAACCTACGCATAGATTTTCCAGTTTGTTTTATATAGTTAACATTCGTTTAACATTTTTTAGTTTAATTCAGTCACAATAACTGAAGAATATTTTTTTAAAGAAATTACGGCAGAAATTCACCTTCGAAATTCCTACGATAACTTCAAAACAGAATTTTTGTTTGAAATAATACCGAATTTACGTTTGTTTGATTCGAAATATAATTTTTAAAGGCAGAATTTTACACAAATTCCCCTTCGCCTTTTAAGTCAAGACCACGCTCAACTTTTAAGAAAATGTTTAGAAAATTTTAAGGGAAGGCAGAAATCCCCCTTTCATTTGAATCCGAGTTAATCTAAAAAAAATTTTCTTAGTTTTTAGCCTGATGAGAAAGGTTATCCAGCCAGACGGTACAAAGAAAAATTTCCCTAAAAAATCACGCAGAAATGTCTTGTAAAAACGAACACAAATTTTGTTCTTTGCATTCAGGAATTTAGTAAGCGCATTTACATTTTTTGTGCAAAATATAAAAATTTTGTTTCTTTCTTTCTTTTTTCCTCACTCTCCTACCAACTCCTTGTGCCAGACACAAAATTTAGTTGGCAGAAGAAATGATAGCCGCCAAAAGTGAAATTTTTGAAGGGCCTTTTTCATATATTGGCCAATGAAAATTAAGTTTTCGAGACCCGTAGAAATTTCGGATGGCCCCAAGTTGAGCCGACTTTTTCAAATAAAAGAGAGGGCATTAAGAAACGAAATCAGTAGAAACGAAAAAATAACGAAAGAGAAACGAGGCAGAGATCTGAGATGACAAGCTGTTCACAGACCACTTAACACCCTCTCTCTACATTGACCGGCAAGTGGGCCATAAATCAGCCTTTCTTCAAATACCAAAACCAACTACCAAAACCAACCTTTTCCAAAACCAATCCGGCCTGCTGTCAATGGAAATTCTTCAAAGAAAGGAGGTGGGTGCTTTTGTGCGTTCTGCTAAGTGTTGGTCTCTCTAAAAACTTTATCCCTTTAGTTGTATTTTTGTAAAGGGTCTAAAAACTTTATCCCTTTTTTTGTGTTTTTGTAAAGGGTCTAAAACTTTATCCTTTTGTATTTTTAAAGGGTCTAAATTTTTAAAAAACCGGAGTTGGACTAAACAATCAATTTCATAGCTTGTTTCTGTGGGTATTTCCTTGTTAGAAACCCCAGGAAAATATTGTTATCCTGCCGTGTTAGGCGCACGGAAGGAAATTTTTGTGCAAACTTTCTTGTTCTTGTTTGTACCTTTGTGCTTATTGTAAAATAATTGTGCAATAAATGTTTTTTCCTGTTTTTAAAATTTTACACATTGGTTTGTCTTGTATCTTTAACTCGCGCTTACTAACGGCAACTATCGTTTCTTCTGCCAACTAAAAAAAGAAAGAAGCAAAATTTTTATAAAGTTTCAGTATATGGCTTATTAGGCTGATTGTCCTGATCCTGTTCAACTTGGCCAGTGCTTGCTGCTTTCACTTCAGACTTTAATATTTTCTGATCCTTCCATATTTTTGTATATTTTCCTCTTTCATCATGGAAGAGTTTTCTGATGTATTCATTCCATGTTTGGAGTATTTTTCTTTCTCAATTATCAGTAATCCCCTCTTTTAATTTTATGAATCCTGTCAGAAGACATGTCTTTTATCTGGTCATTTCTCTTATTTTATTCATATCTGCCTTATCTGTGAGGCTCATTCTTTCTATTTCTACACACTTTTCATTGATCCATTTCTCTTTTGCCTTCCTGTATTTGTTTCTAATTTTTTGTGTCATTTCCTATATTCTGTACCATAACTTGGTATTATTTGCTGTCTTCTTTTCATCATGTTGATAATTTAATCTGGCATCCATTCCTTTTTTCCTTGTCTAATTTTCTTTGGGATGATCTAAACTAAAGCTTCTATTAATGTGGCGCACTTTGAAATTTAATTTTCATTTAGTTCATTGTATTTGTTTTTAAATCTGTCAAGATATGTCTTATTGTAATTTGGGTGCTGCCTTGGCCCTCTTCAACTTGTGTAGTTTCACTCTAGAAGGTGGTCACTCCCACAATCAACACTTGGCTGTGTAACACTGTAAGACTGCATTCCTGAATCTCTTATTGGTCATTATATAGTCAATTTGGTTCTTGGTTTCTCCATGTTCATAAACATCTTGGGTGTTCTTGAAATCAGGTATTGGCTATAACTTGGTAATTTGATATGCACCATTGCACCCAGTCTTCTCCATATTCATTACAGGTTCCTAGTTAAAATTCACCAACTATTTCACCATCTCGTTCTTTCCCTACTTTGGCATTTGGATCTCCCATGATGATTGCAATTTGCACCAAACTTTGGCATTGTACAACTTCTCAATTTTTTCCTCTGTCTATGCTATCAGTACATATACAGCTAAAATGGATATATTAAAAGGCTTCCTTTTCAGTTTAACTATAAGAATCCTATCAAATAACTGACAGTATCCCAGAACACTTTTCATCATGTTTTGGTTTAGCATTAGTCCTACTTCCCTTTTATTTTTTTTTTTCATCTGTGTCTGTCACTGACAAAATCTTCATTATTTGCTCACCTAGTTTTGCATATGCCTAAAATACTAACATTTAGCCTATTCTCATTTCCTGCTTTATATTTTCTAACTGGCCACATTGATTCCATGTTCTAATGTTCCATCACCCTACAAATATTTTTTGTTTGATGCGAACAAGTGCTGGAGGACTTCAGACTTTAATATTTCTGATCCTTCCATATTTTAGTGCATTGTGCAGGGGCAAGGGTCTTACCTAGGTGACATCTGTCACTCATGTCTTTCCTTACTGGGTGAAGTATCATGTCCAAGAAATTCAACCACCTTCACACTTATTTTTTATATTAGTTTATAGACAGTTTTATTTTAGTGATACCTAAATCAACCTCACTTATGTGTAAATTTATCAGTTACACTCAACTTTTTCAACAAACAAAAATAGAATAAAAGAAAAAAATGGCAGAAAAAATTAATAAAAATGTTACTTTTGAGTTTGAGCCCAGCACCTCACTTTGAAAAAAAAAACAACACACACACACACAAAAAAAAAAAAAAAATACACAGCGACACTACCCACTCTCTTTCTTCTTTCTTTCTTTTTTTCCTTTCCACACCTCTACTAGTTCCTCTTCCTTACTTGCTTTTTGTGGTCAAATAATATAAACAAAATAAATAAAAAAAACATTGTTACACACATATCTCCAATCTCTTATCCCTTCTATCCTTCAATTACTCAATCATAATACAACCCATTTCCCCTTCTTTTCACTTTTATACAACACCTCCCCCCATTATCTTTTATGGTCTTTACTTTTCCTTCCTGATTTTTCTGCTGGAGTCTGTTGGTGGGAAAAGGGTGAAATGTGAGTTTGTATATCACTTTTTTTATTTTTAGTTTGTCTTTGTATGCTACCATTCATTAAATGCATCCTATATTAATATTATGATGGTGACATCTTTAACACTGGCTTTATCAATAATTAAGTGAAGTTCATTTTTTTGTTTTTTTGTTAAAAATAAGTCCATTTAGACTTATTCATAATTTTCCTTTTATGTTTCTGACATTCTACCTCTTATTTCTTTTTCATTTCACTTTCCAAGTTTTCTTAGACTAAATTTCTCTGTCTTTTCTTTTACACCATGCTCCTCAAAATGGTGTCATTTGTCTACAATGCAACTGAGATTGCTGCAAAACTCTTCATTTTCTTCATCTTCACCTTTTGAAGATGGTCAATACTCAATATACTTGAATTATTTCTAGAATGTTTATTTTGTATAATATGATTATTCTCCAAGCTACTTTGTAAATATATATTGTTGAAAGTTTGTGTTGCTCACAATTTTAAAATTTATAAGAAATTCTACATAACTAAAGTTATTATTCTCCTTTATTTTAGAATAAATTGGAAGAGTTTCTCTTCTTTCCTGCATGTTTCACAAATAAATAGCAAATGCCAGGTAATGTTATTTAGTTCTATTATTAGTTGGTCCAGTTTGTGGTCTTCTCATATAGTAACATATGTGAGAAAACGACATTATTTTTGCACCAACCTAATATTATCTTCATGTTTAGTAATTTATGTTTAATGTTTGTTTTCCTTTTTATCATTATTAGATGCTTGCTCAGGCATATTTATGTTTGTTCAATACCCACAGAGCTTACCTGTGGTTTATACTGAAACTTTGCTGAGCAGATGTTAGCTACAGTTTCTTGGAGAGAACACACTATCTGGCCTAATCAACAGTCTGACCAAAGCTCAAAACTTTGATCACAATGACTCACGGTGATTTTGTGCTAGCACAAACATTGATGGCTCCCATCTACCTAATTTTACTCACAAGGTTTGAGTCAACTCCTGGTAGGGTTTTCAGACACTTTCCAAAGGTACCAGATACTGGGATCACCTCTCCTGACTGATAATGTCAAGTCACCTTCCTGACAAATCAACCATAGTGAGATGTGAACCTGGGTCTCATGGTCAATAAGCAAACATTCTAACCACAAGCAAAAGAAGTAATAGAACCTTTTTGTTAGATGATGATCCAATGGAAATATAGTATATATTTAGTTTTAACTTGATTTTGTGTTTTAGGAAGAGAGTGGCTAATTGAATTCACCTGTTGCCACTAAGTTCTGGTGAATCTGATAAAATGGTTATTGCATTTCATATTGGTGAATTGATACATGGGTGTGTGCAACTTTGGAATTAGAGGCAATATAAAATGAACGACCCAACTGAATGTATGACTGAATCCACAGGAAAAAGCAATGGATTCTGAAGGCCATTGTCCACAGAAGTAATTAACGTCAGAAGATAGGAGGAATTCATAAGTCTAACTAGTTACCAGCCTCTAATTAAGCAGGACCAAATCAAAGTTTCAAGATAAAATAGAAGATGTGGTGAATATTGATAAAAAAATGTGAAGAAAAAAAAATGAAGTTGTTAGGAGAACCAGTTTTACAGGTGTCATTAGTGAAAATAAATTAAAATGAGGATGAGAGGGTGGATGGATTCACATTGTAGACAATTTTGACATTATTTCTCCTCCCTACTTCAATTTGCTCTACTATTTAACTGCTCAAACAGGTTAATTTGAACACTTAAAAGACAATTATAAGTTTTAACTTAAAGTTCAACGTTGTAATTTGATATATTTCATGTGCAAAGGGAAGGAAAGTTTTTTTTTCAACAAGTGAAAGAAATAAGAAATTTTCCTAAACAAGATTTTACAAATTTACCAATTGTTAAGTTATAAACAATATTTTAACAGTAAGATGGCTAATTTCAACAATAAGATTTAATATTCTATATAATACAAAAAGAAACCATTTAAATTCCAACAAAGTGTGAGTTGTTCAGATTCACTGACATTTTATATATACAGGTCAATGATGCATGATATTTTTTGGGGGTGATTTTTTTTTTTTACTGTTACAGAAAAATCAAAAAGTGAAAAAGAACAAGAATAAATGAAAAAAAAATTAGTAAAATAAATTAATGCAAACAAATGAATAATTGAATAAACTAAGTAAATAAACAAATTAATAAACCATGCCTACCAAAATAACTGTTAGAATAGATTACCCACAATGCAATAGATCATACACAATACATCACTGACTAGTAAATATAAAATGTTGAGCAAAACACAACACACATAGCCTGACAATTGCATTTAGCATGAAACAGACTGTCACATTTGTGTGTTAACTTCATTGTCCACTTTTATATTTACTTGTGCTCTATCCCTGATATTTAACCCATAACTATATATATATATATATATATATATATATATATATATAAAATTAATACAAAAATTTGTCACTTAACTGATTGATGCTATATTCAGTACTTTGACTCTGAAGTTCCAAGTAATCATTCTGTCCAGTCCTCAGGAGGCTTCATATGACTAAGTGGAAAAAGTTTTTTGTGACATCCTTTAAAACTTCATCAGACTAAAGTGATGTTTATATTAATGTGACAACACCTGTGCACAAAGGAGAAGGAATGCTGAGAATTTCATATTTAATTTTTCTTTCCAAATATGTTTTGGTTAAATAGTCAAACTGATTTCATTTGGTTTCTTTTTCCTTTTTTAATCATGTTTTCATGACTTTTGTTATTAAATATCCCACTTTATATAATTGCCACAAAGAATGCATAAGAGAAACCACAAGGAATTTAAATAAAAGATTATATGAACACAAAAGGTATCTTTTACAAAACAGTACAATAAATGCATTAGTTGCTTATCATAAGTGACCATAATTTTAATTTAAAAATACTACTCTAATTAAAAGAGTAAGGAATTTACTAAGATGAAAATGTATAGAAAATGATTTAATTGATAGATCATCCTTAGTAAATTTACCTCCAGGTTCTTATAATATTTCACCTTTATTGACAGAACTTCTATTATCACAATATGGGATATTTAGTAAAAAAGTGAAGGAAAGAAAAAGAAACTAAATGAAATCAGCTAGACTACAAAACATATACTTAAGAACTAAAAAAGTTTTAATTCTAAATTATCAGCCTCCCCTTTCTTTCATGCATATGTGTAGTAGCATGAATGTAAATAGAAAATGTGTCACACAAAAGCTTTTCCCACTTTGTCATAGTTTCTTCCCAGAAATTGTTTCTGATATATAAAATTTATATATCTTTTTTTCAGATCTGAGAATTTTCAGTACCCCTTCTAATATATATATATATATATATATATATATATATATAAACTATATATTATCCAAACCAAACACAAACTTGATTTATTTATAAATATTTTAATGAGCATGCCATCAGTATTTGAAAATGGAAGAGGAAATATCTAATAAGTATGTGAACAAATTGGTGACAAAGTAGAGATAAGTTTGATCATATTTCCCTAAGAAATTTTATGTTTACTTATAAAATACTTTTCTCCTTCTCTAAAAATGTTACAAGATTGTAGAAAATATTGTTTTGTATTTTTGTGTCTTTATTTTTTATAGTTTCTGAAAGACCATCTTGTTGTTTAAAAAAAAATTTAAAAATGCATCTAATTTTTAAAACATTGTAAAATGTGACATTTTGTGAATGCAATTTACATTAGGTAAAAATATTTTTACAAAAAAGAACAGATATTCTCATTTTGTAAGGGAGTTCAGTGTTTGATTTTTATCCTAAGAGAAACAATGCCTCCTCCTTTCTTGTTTCATCAATGAAAACTCAACAAAAACAAACAAGCATCTTCAACTCCTTTCACATTAATAAACCTTCCTGATTATCTACCAAACTGATTATATTTTCAAAACATTAAGCAAATTTGCTTCAACATGTAATAACAAACTCTATTTACTAATATCACCAATAAAACAAGACATCAACAGACTGTGAAACTGTAATCCATTTTGTATTTATATTATGGAAAAAATATAAATCTTATTAGCTCCTATTAAAATCAATCAAAAAATTTAAAGATATATTACTATTTATAACTTTATAAGGTTTGAGCTACAGTCAAATAGTATACTTTTCTATTCATTTCCTCATTTCCTTAATAATTCTAACCAACATAACTCTGTAAACAATTTGTTCTTTACCCTCTCTCCCGACTCTTGTCGTGCACTGCAACTCTGTCCTCTTAGCAGTTTGGATCACACTGTAGTATCTGTTGATATTTCCTATGATTTAATATTAAACATAAAACCCCTATTCAGAAGATCGGCACTCTGATTGAGATTCATTTTGCAATTTTCTTTGTGATGCCCATTGAAGTTAAAACTTTAATCTACCTATTGAAAATTGTATCTCTGAAGTTTCTTCTTGGGTGAAAGCTTTTGTGCTAAATTGGAAATACCAAATAAACCCACAATCTTCTGGTTCACACCAGGCCTGTTCAGCCACTACAGCCCACAGGAATCGATTTTTCCAGCTATACCAATGTAATAGTTGTGATCACAACAGATGCCTCTTTGTATTCACTCATAATAATTGCAAATATATCTTCAATGAGGCTAAGTTACTGTTTTACTGATAGAGTTTGGTACTGTATAGCCTCTCACAAATTTGGTTCTTATGATAATAGCATGTTAAATAAGTGTAAGTCCTTCTCTTTACTCAATTTGAGGTGTTTTCTTTTTCTGCCAATAAAGTAGAATGCTTTGCTTGTAAATTCTCTTCCAATTTTGCTCTTGACTCACCAGGAGTACCTTTGTCTGACTTTCCATTTAGAACTGAGTTTTATTGAATGATATGCATGTAACTCCACCTATTGTTTCTCCTATCACTTCTTAACTGGATCCTCACAAATCATGTGGACTTGATGGTATCCCTGCAATAGTCTTAAAATATGTTCCTGAAAGGTTTTGCATTCTCTCTAAACTCTACAATAAATGTCTTGTTGTTTCTTGCTATCCTGCTTGTTGGATATCCTCTTCCATAGTTACTGTTTTTAAGAACACTGACAAACCATCTGATCCTTCAAACTACTGACATTAAACTTCTACCTCTTTTTGACAAAGCACTAAAGGTTTTAATCAACTCTGAACTGGTTACCAGCATGTAGAGTCTTCTTTCAGACAAAGAATATGGCTCTCACTTCTCTAAATCAACTGCTGATGTGCTAAAAATGTCTATTAAGCTTAAAAGAAGAATGGTGAAACTCAGGTTGTTGCTTTAGATATCACAATTTGACAGGGTTTAGCATGCTGGTCTTCTACACAAGTTGAAGGGTTATGATGTCTCCGGCTGATTTTTAGATTTGATTCAATCTCTCTTATCAAATCATGTAATGAAGTCATCTTGAATGGCCACTCTTATAAATATTTTTGCATCAATGTAGGTGTCCCCCATGGCTCTTCCCTTGACCCACTCATTTTCATGAATGACCTTCCTGATGAAATCAGTTCCCAACTCAGTATCTATGCTTATATTATGTCAATTTACTCTTTTATCATGCTAGAATCTATCATACACATTTATAAGTCAACCATTCATTCATTCATCAGAAATTGCTGCCATGTCTGGTCTGGTGCTTCTGCTATATATCAAGGTTCTTGATAAAATCCAAAGAAGAATCTGCAATGTTATTGGTCCTGGCCTCATATATCAGCTTCAGTCACCTTTCCACTGACATAATGTAGCTTCACTTTGCCTTTTCTATAAATATTTTCATGGTAATTGTTCTGACAAGCCTTCCTTTTTGGTACCTAAACTTCACAAATTTAAATGCAGTACTAGATTGGAAGCTAGGTCTCATAATTTCACTGTTCAAATTACTAGATGTATCTGTAAGATCTGTGCTCATAATTTCTCCTCCCAAACTGTCCTCCAGTATCTTACTTTACTGTTAACTATATTCTTCAAAAATTTAAATGCAACATCAATTGTCATCTGCCTCCTTGAATCCTATTTTTTTTATTGCCTTTTCTTTCACTCCCAGTAAACTCTTGCATCTTAGTGACTTTTATGCCTTGCTTGGGGGAAAATGGTTAAAAATAAAACAAATACATAAAAAGGAAATTTACTCTATGTGTGCATCTTAGAAATCATCAAATTTATGAAAAGAATGAATAACAACTGTATAAAATTTTGAAAATAAAACAAGAAATAGGTAAAGGTTGGTTTTCTTGATTAAGTAAAGCACAGATAAAATATTTATGTATCTCATCTGGATCATTATCTTATAATATCTTATAAAATGAAGAAACTACCATAAGGCAAAATATAATTTAAGAAAGAGTTGAAACTGTTTTGATAATGCTTTGTAGGGAGACTGAGAAAGGTACTAGAGACTGAAGAAACTTACTTGTACTTAATCTTCATCAATAATTACCAGGTTATCTAGTGTGAACATGCAAATATATTAAGAAGTGTTGGTAGTGGTGGTGGTGCTTAGTACAAGACAAACAAATAATACCAAGAAATCCAGAGAGTATCAAATTATAGAATTTTACATGGCCTTTTGTGACCAGACAGAGCATTGCCACGCCTCTCAGGCTAGCTTGGATTTTACAAGTCAGCAGTGTTCAGGCTGCTTAAATATTTGACTTCAAGAATAAACATTCCTACCCCCCTTTCCCATCCTAGAAAAATGTTTATACTTAGATAAAGTTGGGTGTGTGAAAACCCAATTCAAATAAATTTCACAATTGTAGGTGGTTGTTTAAGAAAGAAAAGTTGGAAATTAAAGATTTCTCAACCAATTATATTATAAACACATAAAATTTTGAGAGATTCCAAACAACGAAAAGGCAATGAATGTTAGAAGTTTGATATTTGAAAATGAGGTTGAAATATTGGACAGAAAGCTGAGTGAATGCATATGATAAATTTGAAAATATTTCTAAATCTTAAAAGAAAGCCAGAAAGAATTTGAAAATATTTGTTATTGGAAGTCAAGTCATTTAGGAAAATATAAAAATTATAAGTCTGGGTGTTTACACCACCTGGCTTGTAGGATAAATGATGAAATTAAAGTGATTATCTAATCAAGATTTGGATGAAAAAAATATAACCAAGAAATAGGGAATGAATGAAGGAGAAATAAATGGTTATGCCCAAATAAGGAACAATCTACCAGCCCATTGTTAGGATGTTATTCTAAAATAGGATTCAATGGCAGGTCTTATGTTGATCTTGTGTTAATGGGTCCATTGTTAACAAATCGTATACAACAAAAATTCATTCATGGTCCTAGTTAGTTATCAAGCAAGAATTATTGACTGTAGTGCTGATAATTAGAAGAATCTTAGTCAGTGGTTCAAATGAGTCAAAAGACAATGTTTCTCTCAGGATGGCTTTGCTCAAAGCCACATTTTTACCTCCTGGAGTCACAAAATTGAAAATATCTACTAACAATTTAAAAAAAATAAGATCTCTAACATTCAATAAAAACAATATCAAGGCCTTTATTTTGTTCCTTGCACATTATGGCATGCAAGTAGTTTTGAGAGAAGGAAAGAGTAAGCAATCCACATAATGTGTGTACCAGTTTAGAAAGAGAGTGATTAAGATAGAAAGACAGATCTCTCTCTAAACTGACAATCTCCACTTGCCCAATCATTGCTAATCATTAGTTTGTGTTGTATTATAGTGACACTTCAAATAACTGTAACAAATGCACCAGTCACTGATACAGGCATACTTTAGACAATGATGTGTCAGACTACATAAGCAATTAAGGAACATGTTATATATTTACATGAAATTTTGTACATAATAATGAATTAAATCTAATATGAATGGCATGAAGTCATCTTCAATACATAAATGAATCTAGGCAAGGCAAATTCAAGAAAGTATTGCCTTATATCTTGGACATTTTCAGTCAGGAAGAACAGACTTAAAATGGCTTGCAAAATTGTGTTCATAAAATTCTTAAAACTGTTACTGTTATTTTAACTTATCAGTTGTTATTTATTATCCATGGAGTTAAAAGTTGAAAATATTATCTAATCTGTTTTAATCTGTTTTGCATTAAAAGACAGTACTTTGCTTCATATGCTGAATTTTGTTGATATCTAGCATTTTCATTTGTTGGATAACTCAAATAGTAAAGCAATTTAATTGATTGCAAGACAAATGAAATGTTAGTATTGCAAACAATTAATAAACTATATTGACAAATAATCATTGTCAATCTTCAAAATCTTTTCATTAGAAATAGATGCATATGAACAACTAATTATAAATTTACATTTATTCTATGTACTATAATTCAAAATATATGTGAGATTAAATAAGATTTTCTAATACTGGGTGTTAATAAAGATAAAACACAATACAAAATTATTGCTGATGCAATATACATATTTTATATATACATCTATTTATCTATCTATATATATATATATATATATATGTGTGTGTGTGTGTATTATATATATATATATATATATATATATATATATATATATAGATAGATAGATAGATAGATAGATAACATAGTACAGGTAATCACTTTTTCTGAACAAGATTATTTTTTTATCTTTGCAAATTCAAAAGATGACAAGTTTTAAAGTTACTCTTATAAAAATTTGTTAGAACATGGAAATAATAAAGACATTTTCTTTCTTTCTATAAAATTCATTCAAAATCCATCATTACTTTTTTAGCATTAAGTTTTAGTAAAAGATACAATATATATATATATATATATATATATATATATATATATATAAATTTAAGTGTTGAGCTTTTATCAACAATATATACTACTTGTTAAAAATACAGTTACCAAATAAAAGTTTACAATGACTCAATACTTATTTCATATTTATATAATTTGTCCACCCAAATTAAAAAAAAAAACATGCTACTGACCTTGTTGGATAATAACAGCCAAGGTTGTTTGTGATATACCAAAGAAAAAATGTCAGAACACTTACCTGAAAATAGAATTTTTAAGAGATAAATAGAAAGTTATAGCCTTATTACTTTTCAAATCTAAGCAGAAAAAAAAGTTAAATGGAAATTAAAATTCAAAACTGGAATACATATTTACATATCAAAATGTCAAACATTGTATTAAGCTTTGTAGTTCATTTTGCTCAACAGCATTTGAAATTGCATGTATTTTCCAAACTTTCCAAATATTTTTGTTTTAGATGCTATATGGAGAATAAAAGCATTTACTTAGATTTATTGTGAGGTTGACATAGTTTAAAGTTACATCATATTATATTATCTTATAGACATACATTTTCTTCTAACTGCATTGCTTCTCCCAAATGACCATGTAATTTCATGCAATATATATATATATATATAAAATAAATCCTAATGAGCCAGATACTACCTACCTAGGTGTCACTACATGGGATCATCAGGGTGAACTGGCTAAGGAGGAATTAACGAGGAACAAATTTATTGATAAAATTACAGCTAAAACCTAAAATTAGCATAAACTTAAAAAGATATAAAACACATGACTAAAAAAAAAAAACCCTTATTCTAATAACCAGGCTTTCCTATTCCTGCATCTATTAAGGATTTCTGACCTCTGGTTTAATAAAATTTTTGGTTTGTTGAAGGTAGCTATTGCTAACATCTCCTCCATATATACAGTACTTGTTGCCGGCTTTATATTTATAACATTTTTTTAGTATTTCCTTTTTAGAATGGGATCTGTTCTACCGTCCTGTTTAATAATCTAAATACATTTAAATAAGTTAGTGTTATATCTATACTTCTCATTCTTAAAGCTACTTATGTGATTATAGTAGCACTTTTTAAAATTGCTTTCAGTAGATCCTATGTACATTTTATTTCTCTTGTTATTGGTGGTTGAATTATTTCCACTAATTTCGACATTATAGACGACATATTCTTGCTGACACTTGCTCTTGAGTGTGCAGGTGTCTTTATTCCTTTTATTATTACATTTAGCGAGGTTAATGTCAGATTTGGTTATGATTTTTCCTATTAAATTTATTAATTAAACTGGCCATATTCAGCTGTTTAACGTATTTCCTATTGAAAATTTTATTCAATATGTGTTGGACAAGGAGAAACTCTTTTATAATAATTTAAAAAATATTTTGCCTATTTTGGTTTTAACAGCTAGGTTATATAGAGGACTAAACCATAAAATATTCCTAGCTCTATTCTTCCTTTTATTTTGCTTAATAGGTGGGAAATATATCGCTCTGGTTTTGTGCCCACTAATTTCCAAGGTTTTATGCTGATTAAAAATACTAACATTCAAAGAATTAGAAGATAGTCTAAAACTAATACTGTTGGGGATTTGTTCTAAAACATGCTTCAGGTGGTTAGAACCTACATTGATGTAAATAGGTTGCTGATTATTTTTCCTAAAAGGAGAAAAAGTACCATTCTGTAAATCTAAGGTTATATCTAATAGCTTGTTACTTTTAAGTTAGTTTCTAGCTAAAATCCAAACTTGCTGGAACATCTGGTGCAGCTTTTTTCGGATTAAATCACATTTCATGGAGGTGTATTTATCCACTATACTCAAACCATCATCTCTATATAGACCATGGTTACCTGGGTCAATGATCTCGTTTAAGTTACTTAATAAAAAGCATTCTACTAACTCACATAATTCAGCAACGTCAGATGCCCCCATGAGGTTGTCAAAATTACTGCTGTCGCCTTTCTTAATCCATAATGTATCATTATGATGCAATAATGATTTGCGGCAGTGCATAATAATACCTATTTTATCATTCAATATGGACATATACTCTTTTGCGAGTTTTAATGCTTCCATGACTGTTTTTTCATTGATTGATGGATAAAATTCTCTTATGTTGTACTTTATGAATGAGCATTTTTGGTTTTTATCATAGTTGTTAAACCATTTTATGCAGTTGTTAGTACTGCACCATTGGTTAATATTTAATGCTATCCTTAACTTGTTGCAAATTTCCCATAAAATTATTTTGCTAATTCTCCCCATTTGTGTTTTAATGGGGTTGATTAGCTTACATTCGGGTTTACTATAAAAATTATGCTTATAGCCTTTTAATGTAATAAAGAATTCATTAATATTGAATTTTTCTATTATCCATATTAAATTTGCTAACCAATATGCTAGCTTCCTTATTCACTGACACTTCTAAGTTTTCAGGGGCTTACTTATAATGTTTAATAACCTCCTTACCATATTATTGTATTTGTTGGGACTAATTTTATATAAAAGACTAGATTTACCAGCCTTTACAAATATTTCTTTACTACTTTTGATGTTGCCCAAATCTCTTTTAATTTGCTGCTGTATATTGTTACTAACTTTTCTATATTTTATCCTTTTAACCAATTAGTTTCAAAGTTATCTAATTCTTTAATATGGGGTGGGTGACATTGGTTTTAAAGCCATAATTATTAGGGCTTTCTTTAGGGTTATTCTGGTTATTTAGAAAGAAATGGATTTTCCATCTCATGTTAGAGATAAAAGATTCAATCTTTTTAAGCACAGTTAGTACAAATGCTTATGGGATAAGGGGATATTCTTAAAAGTGTAATCAATATTCACTTGTTCCATAATGGTTAACTTAAAGTTCTCAATAGAGCAGTCTACAGCTAAACCTAATGTAAATCTATTTAAACTTGGTGGGTGAAAAAAAACCTGGATAGCACAAATTTTAAATAAAATGACATCCGAAGAAAAATGGAAAAATAGAAAGCACCAGAAACTTCCAAACAGAGCGAAAGAAATTGTCCAGTGCCTTAAATCTCTTGTACAAAGAAAAAAAAATAACTTATTACTCACTGAAGGTTTTCTTCTTTGTATGAGTGTCAAGCTGCTCAGTTCTTAGAGTCAACAGCTTGACTACCCAGACATATCATTTTGATTATGGTGTTAAAAAATTGTGCAGAACCTACTACATTTTTTGGAAGAGCTGAATACAAAGAATTGGTGCACTATGTCACAAAGTCCCCAAAGCAACCCTCCACAGGTTTTGAAATCAGAGTTATCTTTCTCCTAGACCATTCACCACCCAAGGTTATAGGATCCAGTCTGTCCTGCTATTTACCCATGCCTTTCCCAATAGTATTAGCATGTAAGTGAACGTAATGAACTTGACTGGAATTCAAACTCGGCTCTCCAATTCCTCAATCCAAGCTGTTATCCATTACTCCACCATGTTTTCTAGAAATCTCTATTTTATTGAGCAAAATATATTAAAGAGCATACATGTATATATACATCAGAAGTGTGAGGTCTAATAAAGGAAAAACAAAAAAATATTTATCATCTAACCTAATCGCCTCCATTGATAATGCACTTAATCCATGGTGATTATTGATCATATTAATTGAATATTATACAGTGAAAATTTAAGATGACAAATTCAACTAATAATTATATTCCAGACTTTTTAATCCAACTTTATATATAACTGAAAATATATAAATCGCTTGTTTTTGGTTATTCTGCATATATATATATATATATATATATATATATATATATGCTGGACTCTCCCATTGTCTTTGATATATGAGGGTCAAGCAACTCAGTTCCTGAGAACTGACAACCAGGCACCTGTACATATAATTTGATTATAGTGGTGAAGGCTTTGTGCAGAACCAATCACACTTTTTGAAGAGCCGAATACAGAGACCTGGTGCACCAAACGACCCTCCTCAGGTTTTGAATACAAAGTTGTCCTTCTCCTAGACCAGTTGCCATCCAAAGCTATAGAAACCAGTCCTGGTATTTGCCCATAGCTGGCAGGAGAAGAAGAAGATTCATACCTTTCACAAGAGTATTGCATGTAAGTGAATGTAATGAATTTGACAGGAATTCAAACTCGGCTCTCCAATTCCTCAATCCAAGCTGCTATTTATTGTTCCACTGTGCCTCCACATTATTATTATATACACACACACACACACACGCACACACATATATATATATGTATAAAATAAAAAAATATACTTTTAAGGTATGCTATGTTTCTGAATAAAAATGCTCAATATCAGAAATAGAGGATGTTTAAATATAAACACCAAGTGGTGATAGTCTGTTTCATGCTTGAATACTGGACCCTGTATCACTGACAAATAAAACTGCTTGAGACATTCCACATCTACTAACTTCAGTGAATCTTGCATATTACTTGGAGGGATAAAATCCCCCACACAGAGGTTCTTCAACATGCGGAGATCATCAGCATTGAGGCCATTATACAACAACACTTTCTACCTTGGGTTGGACATGTTGTGCGGATGTTGGACAGTCACCTCCCAAAAATTCTATTCTTTGGTGAGCTCAAAACTGGCGGCTGCCCATGTGGAGGCCCCAAGAAACGGTTTTGAGACTACCTTAAGTGTGCTCCTGTCTCCTGCAATATTGACCCAACACAATTGGAGAACCTGGCAAGCAGGCGGTCTCTCTGTATCACCAGAGTGGTGCACTTTGAGGAGGAGACACGAGGAGTGCTCAAGGGGAAGCGATGCCAGCATCATCTGCAACCTACCAATTTTGCACCGGACAGGTTTCCCTGCCACCTGTGCTGAAGAAACTGCTGTTTGCAGATCAGGTTGCTATCTCATTTGGCAGCCCACAGAAGATGGATGGAGATGGAAGGACAGCGTCACCATCATCAGTGACAGACAGCCTAAGAAATATATATATATATATATATATATATATATACACACACACTTATGTACTTGGATAGATATACATATACATTTTTCCTCAATCTCAAATTCAAGTTGATCAAATAAGGAATTAAAAACTAAAATAATGAATTACATTCAGTAAAATTAATGCATTAAAATATGTCTTGTGTAGCTTTTGTTGAAATAGGCATTTTGCATGCATTGTTTTCTAACATTCACAGACATAACTGAGATTTTTTTCACATTATTAAACATTACATTGAAACATGCCACAAAAATATTTTATTAAAAATATTAAATATTTATTCATAAATAGATGAACTGATTTGAAAATAAGCATTCAAATATCTTTTAAGATGAGAAATTTCTTCTGTCTGCATTTTATCTGTGAATGTCACATTTATTCATGAAACAAAGGAAAAAGATGAATTATTTTTTTGTAAACTTTATTAATTACCTACACACACAATATAAATCATATCACTTGTCCCAAAGAAAAAACCAATGTTTTTTTAAAGAACTGTTATTTCCCTTGTGACTTTGTATCCTTAAATCCACATTATAAAGAAATGTACTATCTATAAAAGACTGCACTTTTATCCTGAGGCTAGAGGAAAGACCAGTTCCAACTTATGGGTGAGCTGGAAAACTGATTCTGCCCTAAACATTAATGTTAGTTTGTGATCAATATTACCTCCTAAAATAGATATAGATTTTTCAGTTTTAAATGTCATTAGCATATCTGTGGTCAAAAAAAAAAAAGAAAAAAAAAAGCTTTTAAAGTGAAATTTTCCTTATAGTAAAAATACAAATCACTAAAGAATAATCAAATGTAAAAGAAATTCTTTGGATTACTTTACTTGTATTAGCTGTAATTTTTTTCAAAATGTTTTAAAGAATAATTTTTTTTATTGGTGAATTTAATAGAATTTAAGTCATCCAAGCTCATGTAAACAATCTCTGCTGTTAAGAATTTTTGAGTGTGAAGGCCAAGAGCATTTTGATATTATAGAGAAACTAAAACGAATTAGGAAAGTAAATTTCAAATCTATTGTCTTAAATGAAAATAACACCGCAAAGTATAAACTTATGTTTTAATATGAAAATGCAGCAATTGTTTGTATAAAAAGACAACAAAGAAGGAAAGCTTTCTCTCATTAAAAACAAAAGGATTTATTGTTCAAGTATTTATTTATCAAGTAGGCAGCCTCATCTATCAAGATTTTGTCTTTGGGAGTAAAAGAAGTAAAAGAGTAATTTTGGTATTTGTCTATATTTCTGAGATGAGGTATTATGTACGGTATTTACATTATTCGGACTATTGTCCTCATCTTTATTGCCATATTTATGAAAACATTTCGGCTGTTGTATACTCAGGCCTTCTTCAGGTGGTTGGAATGTCAAAATGAACCCTTTATTTCACTCACTGGGGTAGACTGTTCTAGTTCCAGGTGCCATGTCTAATGGATGTCAGTTATCAGTCATATTATCCTGCTTAATTCCCTCTCCAAGTTCTCCACCGCCTTAACCAAGTATTGAACTCACACTCTTTTGGTCCTGTCACTGGATTTAACTAATGCCTTTATCCACTGTGCCATGTGTCCTTGAGGACATCTGTGTATGTATTTCTGAGAGGAAGTGGAAGAATCAGGCATGGCTGACCACATAGGGAGAGAAAAGGGAGATCACCACCCTCTGTGGGATCAGGTTGAGATCATAGACAAAGAACACCATTGGAAAATTCATAAACTTAAGGAATCAGCACATATACTAGGCCACAAAAAAATGTCCGAAACGTTGAATAAATATGGCAACAAAGATGAGGACAATAGTTTGAATAATGTAAAGAGTAATTTTATCTCTTAATTATTTTAATTTACTTTTTTTCATCTACACTTTTAAATGTTTTTACATGGAGACATTTTGCAGATAAGGGTAAATGTGCACATATATTATGCAAACACACATTAACATACACACACACACAATATGTGTGTACAAAAATACATTATTCCTATTTGATCTGTAAAGTTATATTAGTCTATGCAGACAAACATTAAATGATACATATTTGTACATAACCGCAAAAAAAAATATTATATTTATGGCCTTTGTCTATATGAATTATTGTTTATCAATATTTTAAAAAAATACCAATAAAACTCCATGAAAGTGAAAATAGAAAACTGTCTATGCACACAGCAAAAATATAGATATATCCTGATGTATGTTTGTATAAGTATGAATGTGTTTAATCTGCAAGGAAATGAAAAAAATTCTATGCTCAAAAAGGCATTGAAAAGTAATATTTAATAAAATCTTTTTTCTTAAAACAAAGTTTCATGCTTTTTCAAGTAATTACTATAATACAGTTTTTCAATTTTTGTCTAAAATTTTGCATAGAGAAATTGTCATTATTACACAATGAATTACTTGGACAGATTTCCTTATCTGTGTTGTTACAGTTGCAACATTTCAAACATTGACTTCTCCAGCCTTCTTCAGGAGCTTTTAACTATTGAAATACAAGTTAATTCTTGAAGAGTACAAGTGATTTCACTTGTTACGGAGAGGATCTCTCATAATTGCTGGATGAAACATCAATTATAAAGTGCATTATCTCTAACCAAATAAAATCATTCCTAGACTGAATAACATCAGACATGGATGAATCCTATAATTAAGATTTCAATAAGGATTCAAAGCATACTAGATACAAAAGCTAAAGAGTTCTTAGATCACAATGTATAATATAATAAGATATCCCACCAATGTGTGAAAGTAGTTATTAACCTGAATTAACACAAGTTAAGCAGCACTAATTGATATTAACTAAAACTGTTAAATTTCATATTTAGGATGAGATTGCGTCAAGTGAAAAGGCAGCTTTGAAAATTCCAAGACATAGGTTGACAAGTTAGGATGAAAAGTGATAAAGTTATTAGGTTGGTGCAAAAATAATGACGTAATAGTGTTGTTTTTTGACGTTAAAAAATACGTCAAAAAACAACATTATTACGTTATTATTTTTGCACCAACCTAATATTTTTTTAAAAAAAGCCAAGCCTCCTAAATCACAAGAAATGAAAAAATGGCAATTAAGATCCTGAAGAATATTAATAGCATCATCATGTTACCAACAGACAATGCTGATAGACAAGTTGGAATATTTAGAAAATTGGCAAACCTGATTAGGGAACAGTAGTAAGTTCAATATGGATCCAACTCTGAAAATTGAAAGGAAGCTCTCAATAATCCTAACATTGATCAATTCCTATTGAATGAATAAAGACAAGTGATTCAGTGTTATAGTAAGCTACAATATATTTACAGTCTCTAAAATTTACAAAAACAATTCTCCACTTAAGTCTATCATCAGTTGTAAGGGATTGACATGCCACCTATTGAACAAATCACTTGTAAATTTTGTCAATCTTCTAACAGGTAAGTCTCCATTCTGTAAGACAAAAAAGCACTCATTCATTCTCACTGGATGGTATGAACCTGTTCACCAGAAATGAGGCTTTCTCTATGGTTTACGATAAACATTCTTGGGAATATACCATTATTCTGATAGATAACTTTATGGAGATAACATTCTGAGCACAAACAACATAATTCCAATTGCGTTCTGACGTACATCCGGAGGAAGAAGGCTTGTATATAAGCTCAGTGTTCTCACACCAGTGATAAAATGAAATATACTGAGGAAATGGCTTTTAAAATGACAACACTAAAGCCAACTATGTGGTTGAGATTTGTAGACAGCACTTTCATACTTTCACCTCACCAGGAAGCTAAGCAAAAATTGCTAAACCATGTGAACTCAATAAAATCTCTAATGTAATTCATAATAGAAAAATAAGAGGAAGATAATCTGGTTTTGCTGAATGTGAAAAATTATACAGAGAATAGATTCAAGACATCCATATATGTTAATATTCACCAAACGATCTCTGAAATTTAATTTATACTATCCATAAAGCATGAAGAAAGGGATATCTGCCACTGGCTACAATATCCATGGACTATCTACTTGTTGAAAATGTTAGAAAAGGTTCAGAAAATCTGCAGTCCATACAACATCATGACTGTATTTAAAAAAAAACTCTCTCAGAGAAAAGAACATGATCAAGAATAGCATATGCTTCATTCTATATAGTTGTAACAGGAAACACAAAAAAGAGACAAGATGCCTCTAAAAATAAGGAATGGCAGAACATTAGAAAACTCTAATTAGGAGGTGAAGGAAAGAGATAATGAAATTAGGTATGACTGATCATTTGTAAAGGGAAAAAGAATCATCAACCCCCTGTGAAATGTTAGAGAAAGTACACATACCAGGTTCTCATAACCTACTGAGTAAACCAAGCATAGAAATGAATGCTACATGAAAGCCTTTAATTAAAAAGAAAGAACATTAAACCAAACACTCAAAATTTCCATCACCTAATTATTACACTACAAGTAGTATAAAATGATATACACTAATTCAGCTGATTCGGCAGGAAGCAACATTAAGTTTAAGGCAACAAATTTCTACCCCACAATTGTCCTACAGGTTAACTCCCAGTTGTGAGTTCAGTCCATGTTGAGTAGTGCAAAGCATCACATATATATTCAGTGGAAGAGGCAAATAATATGAGTTAACTGATATGAGTTATTTCCCTTAGCATGGAAAGTGGTATGAGAACAATCTACCCCAGGAATTGAATAAAGGATTCTGTTTGAAATTTGTAGGTTACCAACTCCTGGCACCTGAAGGAAGCCAGAGAGTATAATGGTGGAAACATTGTAATAATATCTAAGAAGAGGATACAACTCTGAATGAATCAGTGAATAATTATCAGTATTTCCATATAGCAGAATAAAAAATATATAGATATTGACGTTATTGTTGGAAATACCAGATATTTATAATTTGTGTATGATTTGATTACACATCTGGAAAGTTTTTTCTTAATTTCTTTTCCACCATATTTTTATGTGAAATGTTTAGTTGTTTGGAGAAACATGAAAACTATATAAACAATGTGATTGTTATTGATTGGGTTTAAATATTGTATTACACAGAAAATAGGAAATTAAGAAGAGAAGGAGGCAGAAAAAAAGGTGATAGAAAGTAAAGTGGAGAAAAATTGAAAATCAGATAAAAAAAGAAATGCAAAAACTATAAGTGTGGGTGGGGGAGAATAATGAAGATAGAATAGAAAGAAAAGAAATCAAGTGAAAATGTAAAAAGAAGAGAAAAAAAACAAATAAAAGAAATTCTGTATTCATAAAATCAAATTATTGATGTTTACTGCCATAAGTATAGATAAAAGAAAAATATTAGTTTCATCCTTAAATTACATAACAAAAGGTTTTTTTTTTCCTTTTAATGGTCACTTAAATCTGTGACAGGATATATCCATTACAATTCATCAAATAGTCAAGTGTAATGTTAACTCTTCTGGTTGAACATGAGGATACCACTCTCCAAATTTGAATCATGTGATCATCCTCTTAAACTAGTTATATAATTATTTTTTATAATTAGATCTTGCCACTTATCTTGACTAGTTTCCCTTCTTCTCTTTGAGAATAGAAAATATGTCAAAGTCTTTGTGAAAAATATAAACGGATAACCAACTGAGAAGATTTTTTTCTTAACTCATATAATCATTCCAAAATTTTTATGGTAATCATTCTGATAAAAATTTAATCCTCTTAAAGGATTAGGTTTTATAATGGTTGCTCTGAAAGTAATTCCTCCTATTTATTATGTTGGCCCACAAGATCAGGGGTAAATATTAGATTATAGCAACAGAATAAGCCATAAATGTTGTTTTTCCTGTTACAGATAGCAGCAGTTTGGTAAAATGTTAGATGTTTATCATTAAATTCCTCCACATGGAAAAAATTGCACTCACTGATATTTATGGACACTTGCTGAATTATCCAGATTTATAGCCTTCCAACTTTCATATATTCAGGCTTTGGTTTGATAGATGGGGACTATGAAGACAACATTTTCTTTGGTTTGATAAATGGGGACTATCATTTTTCACATAATCAAAAGCAATGGCTCTGCAATTTTGTTTCTGAAAACAAAATTGCAGAGCCATTGCTTTTGATTATGTGAAAAATGATTTATAGTTGAAAACTTGTTTTATTGAATAATGTTAAAATAGTAAATAGGAAACATGTTTAGATCATTACATTACATTTAGTTATAATTACAACAAAAGATATTTTTTTCATAAAACCCAATTTGGGAAAATCTCTCTTCAAATTTACTATTTTCAAAGATGTATATAGCAGGTGTTATGACATACCAAAATACCAGTATGTGAGTTACATGCTGGTATTTTACTATTCTTAATTGAGAATGAGAAAAAAAAAGTCTCCAGAAAAGGAAATATAATTATTGGTTATGGTTTCGGTTATAAGTAAGTTTATTGGTAATATTAATAAAATACTATGACATCCAATCCAAACATGTGTGCAATGTAAGAAAATGAAAAAAGAGAATTTAAATGCATGAACATTGGCAATGCAAATTTTGACAAGTGTGGGTTTTATCATTTGAATTCAAGTTATATAAAGTTTCAGGATTCAGTAAATTTCTGCAGACTTGGACAATAGAATTTTACTAAAACAAATGCTAAAGATTCTAAAACCATTTGTATCACTTGTAAAATATTTATTTACCAAGACTAAATTTTGGTGGGAACAAAGCCACAAATATATGGCATCAAGTAAGGATTAAACTCATTACACCCAATTGTAATAACATGTGAGACCAATTTGCTAATTATTATAGCATGACAAATTTCCCACTCATTTGCAAACATATTCAATAATTTGAAGACAAATAGCATCATAAAAATGCAAGAAATAAGAACTGGATTCTTATATTTTAATTCTATAAAAGATATAATGTAGTTGCTTTGTTTCTAATTATTCCCCCCAAACAAGGTGATAAAACCACTAAGATAGAGGAGGTTACTGAATGTGGAATAATATAAGAAAAAATATTATTAAGGAAAGAGGTCAATAAAAGAAAAGGAATTAAATAGGTAGAAAATAATGGTTAACAATTGCATTCAAAGTTGACTGGAAAGTAAGATACTGGAAGAGAGTTCCACAAGCAAGAAGTGCAATAAAAAAACTGTTACCATAGAAGTTATGGTTCTAGCAATTTCAATTGTAAAATGAAGAGACCTAGCTACCAACCTAGTAATGTGCTTAAAGTCATAAAATCAAAGTACCAAAAAGCTCAACAAAATAATTACCATGAAAATATTTATAGAAAAGACAAAGGTAAGCTATGTTACAGTAGTGGGAGAGTGACAGAAGCTGAATTTCCAGGTCAAGACTGATAACATTGCAGGTTCTTCTTTGGATTTTATCAAGAATCTCTAAATGCATATCAGATGTGGTAGCAATATTCAATGCAGGGATGAATGGTAAACTTATAAAAGTGTAAGATAGATCCTGGCAAGAGAAAAAGTCCAGTAAAACACACTGAACTAACCTTCTGAGCAAGGAGACCTAGCAATTGATTCAATGTAATTGTTCCACTTCATGTCAGTGGCAAAGTTACAATGAATCATTCTTCTGGAGGTTAGCATCAGCTATGCTGATGAAAAGTAAAAAAGGTTCTTTACTAAAACAATTAAAAGAGAGCAGTTTTGATTTGAAGGCATTAAAATTTAGAAGCCGTTAAAATTTTGCTCCGTTAAAGAAACAAAATGAAAGTCATTTTTAAAATCAGCTGCCAATTTGACCTTATGGAACCTATCAGACTTAGCATTAAGACAGGATTAAATAGATATGTCATCAGTATAGATACAGAGTTGAGAATTGATGACATTGAGAAGGTCATTGATGAAAATTAGGAATAAAACAGGTCCAAGTATAGAGCCTTGGGGGGCATCCACATCAATACAAAAAGATTTATGAGAGTGGCCATTCAAGACAACTTTCATTTCATGATAAGACTGAATCATACCAAAAATTTATTCAGTAATTCCATAAACTTTCAAATTGTGAAGAAAACTAACATGTCAAACACTTTTGAGATATTTAAAGCAACAGTATCTGTCTATATTTATGTACACTATTTACATTATTTGGACTATTTTCCTCATCTTTGTTGCCATATTTATCACAACGTTTTGACCATTATATGCTCCAGCTTTCTTCAGGTGGTTAGAATGTCGAACTGTACCCTTTATTTCGTTTGCTGGGGTAGACTGTTTTAGTTCCACATGCCATGTCTAATGGATGTCAGTTATTAGTTATTTCCTGTTAAATCACCTCTCCAAGTTCTCCACTGCCTTAATCAGGTATTGAACTAACACTGTCACTAACAACTAATGCCTTTATCCACTGTGCCATGTGTCCTTAAGGACATCTGTATATGAATTTCTGGGAATTATAAACAATATCTTCAGCAACCATTTTTTACAAGTGCTCATATTGCTATTTTTCCTGTTATCAATCCCATGTTTTTACCAGAGCTCATATGGCAATTTTTGTTGTTATTATTGTTTTTCTCTGGCACTCTTTATTACTGGTTCCCATATTGTATTCATTTCTATGCTTGGTCAGCTCAGGAGATTTTTGTGGCCTAGCATATGTGCTGGTTCCTTAAGTTTATGAATTTTCCAACGATGTTCTTTATTTATGATTTCAGCCTGATCCCAAAGAGGGCAGTGATCTCACTTTTCTCTCCATATGTAGTCAGCCACACCTGATTTTTCCACTTCCTCTTGTGTTACAGCTTTTTGGAGTTCTTGAAGCCTTACCTTAAGGGGGCAGCCTGTTTCCCCTTTATATTTCTTTCTGCAGCTGCACAGGATGGCATACACACAGTTTTTAGTTATGTTCTCCTCTATGGGGGATCTTACTCGGGAGAGGTATCTGCGAAGTGTCGTCCAGCTTTTAAAGGTTGTCCTGATGTTATATGGACTGCAGATCCTTTGTATTTTCTCCGATAACCCCTTCACATAAGGCAGGCAGGCAGACTGTTTTCTGAGTGTTGCCCTCCTCTTATACAGCTTTCACCGTTCTAATCTAAAACTTGTTGACTTTTCGGAGAATATGAGTGATTGAATGTTAACTGGTTTGAATAATCTAATATTAATCTACTGTATATTATGCTTATTATTTGTGTGCTTTTTACATCATTATTGTTACATTAATTATTCCCAAGTTATAGGCAAAAATATTAATGTAATCTGCACAGACATTTTTTTTATTGTATTAGTGTGTATAAATATATAAAGATACCTCTTTACAAATATATATAACATATATACATGAAATGCCAAACTATCTCAAGTTAAGGACAAAATCTTGAGTGACTTGAAGACAAACATTTTAGTAGAAATTTCAGTTTAACAAGTTTTCCTTTCAAGAGAACAAATTAATGTGAGAATTATTAGTTTTATTTCATTTCCTCCTTATATTTTTCACAAAAAAGTTTTTGATTAATTTTTATTGCAAGAAGAAACCAAAAGAATGCTTAAATATTTTTTATAGAAAACCAATCAAATTTGAAACTATAACAACAAAACTATCCAAGGAGATAAATTAAAAAAATAAATAAATACTGATATTTCAATACAAGAATATAAGGAGAAAGATATTGCTAAAATCTGGAATCTTTAGCATTTAAGAAAAGAAAATCATGAAATAAAAAGTTTCTGTAAAATCAAGAAAACTGAAAAAGTGATGACTGTAGTTTCAGAGAGAGAGAGAGTGGAATTTATTTTATAGTGGTATTTATTACAATATAAAACATCAAGTCATGGAGGGTTTTTGATGTGACATTTGTCGAACAATTGCAGGACAGAATCCATAAAATCAAGAGTGAACAGTAGTAATAGAAAAATATACCAAATATAGAACAAATATATTGAGAAATACTTCATGACAAAAGAGGAAAACTTACAATATACAAAAATATAGAAGGATCTTAAATATTAAAGTCTGCAGTAAAACTGGCACTGACCAAAATGAGCAAGAACAAAGTGGCATAACCAGATGATATTATAATAGAGATGCTATCAGCATTAGACAATTTTAGCAAGATTACAGAAATAATAAATGAAATATACAATAATGGCAATATATGAGGAGACCTTAGTAGCTCCATCTTCATAGTGCTGCCTAAGAAGCCAATTACAAATGAATGTGATCCCATCAATCAGCTTAATACCATAACTAAGTTTATCATCTGAATCTGATGAATAGAGCGCATAGCAGAATTACATCAGAAAAAGAACAAGAACTGTGTGTTTTTGTCAAAGACACAAGAACAAGAAATGTAATATTTATGCTCAGAAAGAGGAATCAACTATGCAAAAGCATTTGACAATGTATAACACAAAGATCTATTTGAACTACTTAAAAAATTTTATTTATTTGAGAAAGACATTAGAATAGAATGGCAAATTCTTTGTGATATGGAAAGCGCAAAAAATAAAACACAGACATAAAGGAGAAGAAAAAAAGGTTTTGCTATTAAAAACTTAAAATATTCTGATGGTAAAACATAAAATTCCTGAGCTGAAACTTGACAGAGTCATTATTTTGCATAAATTTGCAATACACAGCAAAGTAAGTCACTTACACACAAGCGCTATGACCTATCTTATATTGCTGCAACATGTCATTCTATAAACTGCACAAGCGCCATAACCTAATTCATGATAGTAACCTGACCAAACCGGTCACTGCAGAGAAAATACCCATGTGCAATAATAACATATGAATAGCGTGGCACATGCCATCAAGAGTAGTAAAAATAAAAGTTTTATTCGTTTAGTAATTAAGGTAGATTTTTAAATTCTGGTTTGATTATCTTTCATGATGAGTAAACAAAAAGCTCGCAAATGTTATGGGTGCACATCTTCGGCAAAATACAGAGCTGAAGAGCTAACTTCCCATGATGATTTTTATCATGATGGCGATAAATTATTTTGCAGTTTTTGTCAACACACGATAGATTGGGCTTGGGGCAAAACACTTACTTACAGATCATTAGAAATTGCTGAAACACAAAATAAATATAAGGTGCCTATATAAGTAGGTTATATCTTATACATAAAGTACAGTGTATGTGTGTGTGTGCATGTGTGTGTTCAAGCAACTCCTCCACATTCACTGGTCAATGTCAATAATTATTAGCTAATTCAAAGGCCCTAGAAAAGTTAGATGCAAGGAACAATTTTCGTTGACCTCATATTCAGGGTTGCCAGATTACGTAAGGTTAAAAATATATATTAATATATTATACTAGCCATTATCATTGCTTTCATGACTCAAGGGGAGTTTCCTTTTGTATCCAAAATTGCATCTAACTTAAAAGCTGCTCTATTGGGTAGCATTTAAGCTAGCTCCTTTGGAGGACTCTTGGTTTGGCCATCATCACAATAGCTCGGGAGGGGTAAATATGATAAACATCAATAAACTACAGAACAACTCAAAATTGATCGCTTCATTTAAGAATTGAATTAATATTTAAGCTTTCCTTTTAAAAGATCAGCAATAATTCTTCTGCTGCCACTTAATTTAAAGACAATCCAGTGTACATAGATCCTTATTTTCAATACAAACAATTATTTTTATTTCATGGGTGACAGAACAAGGAACAATTTATAAGATAAAATTAATACAGTGTAAAGATGGGAAAATAGAAATTAGAATTAGTTATACATTAAACATTTGAAGAGTTAGAGAAACATAATAGCTAATTAAGTAAAACCTATATTATAAAATCTATATGAATAAATGCAAAATTGGAGCTCAATTCTCCCATGAATTCTGTGATTAAAAAGCCCCAGCTCTACTTTATAGTAATTTGGTATTTAATTGAAGTCCTCCACAAAGTTACATTGTGACACAAGGTTGGTTTAGTGTGGGGAGCCTGAGCACATACACCTGGGCTAGGAACAAAATTCCCTGAGCTCCTGTTACAAACTACTTTATAGTAATTTGTATTTACTCAACCTCCGCGAGGTCAGGTTGTGACACAAGGTCAGTTTAATGTGGACAGCCCAACCGCATACACCTGCAATCTACTAGGAATTATTGGTGTAGATAATTGTGGTTGTCAGCAAGATAAACATCCTAAAGTGTGAGATACAAATTGAAGATGTCAAAATCAAGTAAAGAAATTGAAATATCTGGGAAATGTTTTGACAGAAAATGCGACACCAAAATCCAAAGCCACATTGGAATAGTGAAAGATGCTTTCCACAAATTAAAGAAACAGGAAAGCTTTGTAAAAACAAAGAAAAAAGTGATGAGCAATGAACCGCTATGTAATATCTAATGTCAGTGAATGATAGGCAATTTCTTCACAGATGAAGAGGAGACTTGAGGCAACAAAGATATGATTCTACAGAACAATGCTGAGAATACCACAAACAGAGCATGTGATCAACAAGGAAGTTTTGTGGAAAATAAAAAGAAAAAGGACACATACTTTGGATCGGAAAGAATGAATAACCTATTTAATGAGCTTGTGTAAATGGAGGGTAGAACAGGGAGTTGGGGGTATAATAAAAAGACAAACATTGCTAAGAGCTGCCAACGATAGGAAGTTGTGGAAAGTCATGATCACACATGTTGTAAAGGGACACTGCATATAGAAAAAGACAGAAACACATAATCCAGCTTAAATTTTTTAAATATTTTAAAATATCACAAGATAGTTAAAGTAAAATATTTGGTTAATTGTAAAAGATGAATTTTTTAATTAAGAAATGGATTAATGATTAAATGTCTAAACAAATGGTTAATGTAAGGAAAATTTATCAGCCATGACTTTATACTATTGATTAATAGACACCATTTTATAATTTGTTTTTTTATTGTCTTCTTAGTTAGTATAGTTTAGAAGAGAAAGAAAATATACATTAAAGAATGAACAGAGAATATTGTAAAAAAGAAAAAGCAAAAAGCAGATACATGTAAAAAGCTCAAGTAGTCAGCAAATGATGAAAATCCAGGTCAATTCATTTGTAAATCCAACATGGAAGAAAGTCAACTTATACTGTCCAAACTGTTATATTTCATTTGGTGCCAACCATACACTATTATATTCATTTTCTTCTGTCAAGTGTAAGGAACATGATAAATGAAAGTGTAAAATTTGCACATAATCTGGTTTTACAAGATTTAATAGTTGATTTAAGCTGCAAATTAAATATTGAAGTGGCTCTGATTCAATGATATTGGCTTTACAATTTGATATCTGTTTAGCAATAATCCTCATGGCCAGATTTAGTAATTATGTTAATGATTACATGAATTTTTAATTTGAAATTAAAAATTTTCTTGCTTTGTCAACCAGTTACTGTTGCTTCAAAACAATTTCATACTTTTAACTCTTTTTACTGCCATTCTTGTTATATTTTAATTTTCTTTTCCCAATATATCTTTTCTACTTTGTTCAATTTTACCTATTTTTAAGTTATCATTTTAAGTTGTTTAGCAACATTTTAGTGTCTGTATGCTTAAAATATGTATACACAATACTTATGACTAAAGTTGTAGCATAATAAAATCTCTACATCTCCATCAGGTTAGTTAGGATTTTACAAGCTAGCAATAGAAAACCATTACATTCAAGTTGTTTAAAATATTTAATCCAGAAGATGATGTTAAACATCCCTGCCCCATCCCTAGAGAAATATTTTTACCCAGATAAAGCAAAGTGTGTAAAAAGATTAGAAATTTTTCAACTGATATTTTAAACAATAAGGAATTAAACCAGAAATAAAATAAATACTATGATAGAATCCAAAGAAATAAAATAAATGATAGAATCCAAAGAAATAAAAGTCAGAACTTTACAAACAAAAGCAATGGATTTGGATAAAATAAAACATGTTAAAATTTTATTTATTGGCCCATTGTTAATGAATTAGCCTAAGGTTGGATTTACTGGCCTATGTTTTAGAATTCAAGGGAAAAAATTGTGGAAAGAATTTTTAAAAGAATAGGAAAGACTTTCAATATCAGGAATTTGGAGCAAATATGTTGACAGATGACCCAGGTGAAAGCAATGTATGAAAAGTCAGATTTTATCACCTTTGTCTAAACTCATAAGCTGAATAGCTTCAGAGCTCAAACCAGGAGTCATCTACTGTCTGGCAGAAAAATGTTGGTCAAATCCATGGATTTTAGAAATATCATGAAATCAACAATAGTATCTAACCAAAGATGACAAGTCAGGGAACAAAGATGCAGCACTATCAATTCTAACATAAAAAAAAAACAATTTCCTCATTAGAAGATTGAACCACATTTCTGCCTTGTGTAGTTGCAGATTTAAGACATCTTCTGGTGATATGTAACAAAGAAAATTTTTTTTTTAAATTGGTATCAAATTAAAATTGTATTCAAGACATTGCTCGTTGATTGTGAAAATCAAAGAGCAACATTAAGGCATCCAACATAACATGGGTCCAAACTACTAGGAGAAAGAGAGAGAGAGAGAGTAAGATCAACTCACTGCATGGTAGAATACAATGTGAATTGGCGATGAAAATAAAAAGACTGATCTGGCTAATAAGTGATCGTCTGGATTGCTAAGATGTGTAAGGTGGCAAAATGGTAGGCTATCATACATGTGACTGCCTTCACTGATCAAGTTGATTGTTCTCACTAACCATAGTGAACCCATGTCTTTTTCTGCTGCATGGTAGTGATGCAACCAATGAAACTGGTACAAATATGGCAAGATGGCAGACAAGATATATAACAGAGGAATGTCACAAAATGTTTCAACAGTTTCTATTTTACTTCAAAATGATTATTATAATTTTAGGAAATAAAGGCCACTTTAAAAGATAGATTTTACATTGTTAATATGGCATTGTGGGGGATATGAGTTCCACACACTGCAGCATTAAAATAATGATAATTTCAGTAGAATTCATATCTTTTAAGCATATCTGAAACAACTTTTTCTTGAAATTTGTGCCACCCATCCTCATGGGAGAAAATCTTCATAACATTAAGGGGAGTGTTAAAAAGTTCAAACCAATTTTATCATATTTGGTGTCTGGGGAATCATTTTTGATCATGCTGAGATTTTGCTAGTTATTTCACAGTGAGAGGGAATTTTCCTTGATTTGGAATATCAAGCAAAATTCCCTCTCACTGCTACTTTCAATAAGTGACCAATTATGAGTTGTCACTCACCAATTCTCACTTCAGTTTCATTTGATAAGCAATCAATACAGTAAACGAACCATTAGAGGTAACCCATTGATTGAGTGATATAAGCAATACAAATTCATTTTTCCTTAATCATTTACTGTCATCTACTTCAACCTTGGAATTCTAAAGTGAGTCCCTACTTGTATAAGCCCAATTCCTCATATTGGAATCAAAGAAAATTATTTCCTTCCTGTAGAGTGAAGACATCAAGCAGAATCAACAAAATTCTCATGATTTTGATTTTGATTTCTTCGAGGAATAAATTAATTTTAGAAGAAACATCATACCAGAGAGAAAAACTTGAAAGTCTTACAAGAATTGCCATAGACTTCATTAACATCAGCTAAACATTGGATTCACATATAACATCTTACATCAGTTTGATTTGTGTCATTAAATGTAACCTGTAAGTTTTCTCGGTGTTCATAATGTTATAAAAATGAAGATATATGTGTGTATGTATCTATGAAATAGTGTGCTTGGTACATGAAGGTTTGAAATAAAAGGCAAAAAACAAATTTCCAAGATTTGTTGGGAAAATTTGGTTAACATCTTGGTAAAAAAAAGACATCATTAGTATACTCCCAAAACTCAGAAAGTAAATATGTTTAATTTTTTTTGTACATCAAGATAAAATCTTAAATTGTGGGATTTGGCAGTAAAGAATCAGCATTTAACAGGAAGTGATATTAACTGCTTTATTTTGGAAGTCTTGCATTATAGGTTCTGTTGCTTTTAACCCAAATCAGTGCTTTATACATATAACAGTTTTAGTTACTGTTAAATATATGCTCATGCATTTTGTGCTTCTCTCTGTGTACATATAATGTAAGAGTAATATTTTTGAAGGTGTATTAACAGCATTTGTTAAACAAATAAGAGTAATCTAACCAAGATTATAGATAAAGTAGTTTTCAAGATTTATCAAGTTTATGTTCAATTTTGTAAGAAATGTTAAAATGATAATTCTGAAAAAAAATTTAATTGGAAATTATTGTTCTAATTAAATAAAATATTATCACTTATTTTTTTTAATATTAAACAAATCAAATTTGTTTTAAAATGTTATTTCATAAACACCTGATGTTATGTCATATTGAAAATTACTAAAGGTCAAATATAAGAAACTTTGAAAATGTTACTGAAATTGTCATTTTTCCTTTTCAAATTTATCAATTTTTCTTCATATTAAAAAAATGATTATTGTTAAATGCAGAAGAATTTTTGAATCTTTGTATATTTTATTGATTTCAATTTAACAAGATGCAAAATTTCAGGCCTTACATATATAATCATACAAATTTCAATAGAACATGGCAGATAATTAAGTACAATTATTTTACAAAAGCTGTTAAACATTCTTGTATTGATTTAGTAAATGAATATTTTATCTGAATTTTTATTTGACATTTGAGAAAAGTTTCTAAAGAAAATATTTTAACTTTCTATATAAAAAAATTATTAAGAAAGGAAAAGAGATTTGAAGAAACACTTTAAACTCCAAACAATTTTCTTAGTCTTTGCTGCTATTGGTTAAAGAAAAATGAAAAGAGAATCAATCCATAACATTGGAAAATGTTCTGTATACAGGGATATGGTATTACAGGACGATTATTTGACTTAATACAATCATTCCTGTCAAACCGTGAAATGAAGGTCGTCCTAAATGGGTTCTCCTCCAGTTCCTTTCTCATGGATGCTGGTGTTCCCCAAGATTCTATCCTGGGTCTTACAGTGTTTCTGATCTTCATTAACGATCTTCCTGATGTCATTAGTTCCTAAGTAGGCATCTACGCAGATGACACAACTATTTATTCCTGTCTCAATAGAAAATCTGACAAAATTTCACTGACAAAATTAACCTAGCCATTGGTCTCAAATAGGACCTCCAATCTGTGGTTGACTGGGGCAGGAAATGGCTGGTAAACTTTAATGCCACCAAAATGAAACTGCTCTCATTTACCCACCACAGAGAACCCTCTGTGCCTCCCATCAAGAGTGCCTCTCTGCGCCTCCTTGGTCTCACACTGTTCGCTGACCTGAGGTGAAACAAATACATTGAATCAATAGCTTCATCTACCACAAGGAAATTTGGTTCTCTGTGTCGTGCCAGAAAGTTTTTCTCATCTGAGTCCATCCTTCATATCTATAAATCAACCATTTGTCCTTGCATGGAATACTGCTGCCATATATGGTCTGGTGATCCTTGCTGTTCATCTCGAGGCCCTCAACAAAATCTAGAGACAGATATGCAATGTGATGGGCCCTGATCTGACATCTGGTCTACAGTCACTTTCTCACAGACGTACCATGGCTTCTCTCTGTCTTTTCTACAAGTATTTTCATGGCAACTGCTCCAATGAGCTACTTTTGCTACATGAATTTAAGTGTGCTACTATGTTCTTTCACTCTCAAAAAGGTTAAATGTAGCCATCTCTTATACTCCAACAGCTTCTTATCTTGTACTTCCCATCTGTGGGATTCCCTTCATCTTACTTGCTTCCCTGATCACTATAATTTTCAAATATTCAAATGTAATGTCAATCTACATCTTCTGATTCCTTGATCTTGTTCACTGTGCTTCTCTTTATCCTTTCCTCAAACATGCCTCTTTACTCTTGCTCTCACTCTCTGTAACCCCCTTGTATGCTAGTGGCACTCCCGCCTTGCTTGGGGTGAAATGCTTAAAAAAAACATTAATCTGAACATAGGGTTGTTCCAGATATCAGAGTTCAATTTATATGGTTCATGAGGAAATCTGCAGGAATCATTCTTAAAGAATATATTGATTATAAAAAAAAAAAGAACAAAATTGCAAAAAAATGTATTGAAAATCTGAACATGTATACTTTCATAAGTGACAGTGAAATATAAACATTTTTTTATCATCATCATCATCATCATTATTAAATTCTCAAAACCTTTATGTTTTTTTAGGTTAGTTTATTTGGTTTGTTTTTTGCAATATTTTTGTTTTTTTTATTTATTCTCATTTGTTATAAAATTGTTGAACTGTAAGTAATTAAGGAGAGGAAAGGAATTAGTAAGTGTTATGTAGTGGTTTCACAGTGGAGGCTTGTATTTGTACTAAGTCGGCCCTAAAATAGGTTCAACGTACAAAACATTAGGAACTTGATATAATATAGGTACCTCCATTAGGTCACGTAAAAAAGCAGCATATCACGATTAAAAAACGCTCGATTGTGACGAGGTGATGACAGATTACTATGGATGATCAAAATTGACAATTTTTGCAAAGTAAGCGAACACAGTTTTTCGTTTTTAACTAGTACTTTTTAAATATTAACATTTTTATTCAGCAATTATGTAATATCTATTTTTTATTTCATACTTTCTTAATTAGGTGATTATTTAAAGTTTTTTATTAATTAGATAATTGTTTAAATTTTTTTAAGGATTATGTCGTGTATACATTTCCATACGTAGAAATTATGAACGTTTTTTTTCAATAAAATTTTTTTTTAAATTATTTTTAAAATATTTGTGGTCAAACGACTGTTATGTGCTTTTCAAATTTCGATTCGTAAATTTACTTTTTCATTAACGTTATCATTGCATTACGTGCCTGAAAGCAATAAAGAATTTTAAATGATTTTTGAAGTATTAAGAAGTTAATGAAAACAATTTTAAAAATTTGTAAAAAATACATTATTCATCGAAAAAATTTTATTTCTTCACAAAATAATGTCCTTAGTATAACATATTTATAAAAACAGGTAAAAGCTTTTCTAATTAATTAATGTCATAGTTTTTTACATTTTTTTTTTTATAATTCAGAGCAGATTTTCTATGATATGGGGTACTGTTTTACAAAAAAAAAACTGGTGATTTACTTTCTACAAAGAGTCCTGTTTATAACTAATAAAACAAATCTCGCGCTTGAAGATTTAATTTCTCGAAATTTCATGAAAATATGTAAGTGGGTGGAAACATGTTAAAAAAAAATCTCTTTTTAACAAGATTTTCTAAAAAAAAAAATTTCCAAAATAATTTCATTCATTTGTGAATAAGTCCTGAAAGTTTCATTAAAATCTGACAATTATTTGATTTTTGCAAGAATTTTTAAACTTAGGTATCGAAAATTTATGCCAAAAGTGGAGGTACCTAAAAGTTGGGGTGGCTGATACTTTAATATCCGACTAACAGTCGTCTGACTGACCAACTCTGCAACTGACTTGTTACTCTTACTACTCCTACTTATTATAGGTGGGAAAGTCTATTAACTATAGAATAGGTGTGTTCCACTATAACAGTGAGAGAAGGAGAATAGGTAAGAAAGAAGAAAAATAGAAAAGGGATGAAAGAAAAATAGAAATGAATAAAAAATGAAAATGAACAAAAATACAAAAATTGGAATATTTAGAAAGTGGAAATAAGTAATAAGAGGAAATTTAAAAAAAGAAATAATCAGTGAATAAACATGAATAAGAATATAAAGAAAATATTCTGAACATTTATTGCAAACACTCCCCCAACCCAACTCTATTCTCAAATGTTTTTGGTATTTCTCAGTTTGAAATTTCAATTCATCAAAATGAAGCCATGAAGTAAAGTGTCAGCATGAGACAATAACTTTTAAGCCTTTTACATGAAAATAAAAAATCCAAAACACTGATTAGGAAATGACCTAAAATAATAGAGAAGAATCTGACAGAAAGATAAAATGTTAATTGTGAGAAGTGGCATAAAAATTATATGAACTAAATACTGCAGGAAAACAAAGTATATAAAGTCCAAGAACAGATTATTTTTTGTAATGGTTAGTCTAACAGCAACATTGAAGTAAATAAGCTCATTGTTTACTTTTGCAATTTGATGAAATTTACTTTTTTTTTCTACAAATCCTTAAAGAATTAATTGATTTCTTTACTTTGTACAAATGGAATTTATTATAGGCTCATCTGAGGAAGACATATTTAACTATAATCTCTACAAAATCATTTATTATAAAATCATCAATAAAATAAGCCTCAACTCAATCATTTGTATTCAATAAAAAGATACAGTCAAAGAAGTTTATCCTCAGTGTCAAAGTCAATTATTTTCTAAAATGTTTAATAGTTTTGAAGATTATTATTTGAGCAATAGGAAGTATATTTCTCATATCCATTTGAAGTAATTTTCCAAACTTCCTGATATTTAAAAAAAAAACATTTTTATTTGTAATTATTTTCAATGAATTTATATTTTAGTGCTGTTTTGTGAGATGACTAACCACAAGAATTTCATTGCAGAATCGTTATATTCAAGCGACCAATCCTTCCCTTCCCAGTATAGACCCTTTAGTCTCCTCAGTAAGCTTTTTGAGACCTTAATCAACAAGGTCATCGAGCAATTTGGAACAACCGCTTGTGCAACAAGCAGTATCAATTTCAATCAGCCCAATCCACTGCTGATAGCCTAACTAGCATTACACACAGAACTAGTGAGGCCCTTGGTAACACACACACTACAAGGACCATAGCATTAGATATCTCAAAGGCCTTCAACAAGGTGTGGCACAAAGGTCTGCTACATAAGCTCTCCAGCTATGGTATCACTGGAAGGTTTTTCTCTATTATAAAAATCCTTCCTAGCAGGTAGATCCATGAAGGTAGTTATTATTGGCCAGTCCTCCGAGGACCTGACAGTCAATGCAGGTGTTCCCCAAGGGTCATTTCTCAGATCAATCCTCTTTCTGATGTACATAAATGATCTACCTAAGAATATACTCCGGTCATTTGTAAATATCTATGCCAATGATACAACACTATATGGACACACCTCTAAAACTTTTGGCAATCAGAGTTTGGAATTTAACCTCTCTTCTGATCTAACACTAACTTCCCAGTGGGGGGAAAAAACACTGACTGGCTACTTGCAATGCCTCTAAAAACAAACTGGTTACATTCCATCACCACCAATCAGACCCCAGACTACTGCCAGTAACATTGAACGGGTATCTCCTCAAGGGGGTCCTCTGCTTTCAGAGGATATTGGGCTTCAAACTCACACCTGATCTCGAGTGGAACTTCTATATACAATCCATTGCTAAAGATCTAAGTAAAATTATTAGCTCCACTTACCACTCCAGTAAGTACCTGACTCCTTATTCTATCCTCCACCTTTATAAGAGCCAGATCAGGCTGAAAATAAAGTAATGTTGTCGTATTTGGGTTGGAGCTGCCCAGACCTCACTTTCCAGTCTTAACAGAGTTCAAAAGTTGCTACAAATTATCTATTTTAAAAATGAATTCCAATTTGTTAATGCATAATAAAGTTGGTTATTTTGACCAATATTTGTAATTTACAAATTAAGAGTTCTATTTCCACCAGTTTATATATCTATGAATAAAGCCTTAAGATGTCTTTCTATTCCTTTTTATTAGTCAATTTCTTATGAATCAATCAGCATAAAACAGCAGTTCATAAGTCCTCAATCCATCCTCTGTTCAATTCAATCAATTTGGGTTATCTACCGCTGATAAAGCAGAATGCTTTGCTCACAAATTCTGTTTCAGTTTTACTCTCAACTCATCAAGAGTATCTTTGCCTGACTTTCCACTTTGAAGCAAGTCTCTATTGAGTGATATACATATAACTCCATGTATGGTTCCAGCCATCATCACCAAATTTGATCCCTACAAGACATGTGAACTTGAAGGTAATTGTCCTAAAGAAATGTGCTCCTGAACTGATCTCTGTCCTCCACTAAACTATACAATAGATGTCTTGCTGCTTCTTGCTTTCCAGCTTGTTGGAAATCCTCTTCTGTAGTTCGTGTCTGTAAGAACTCTGGTGAACCATCTGATCCTTCTATCAACTTCATTTTGGGAAGTACTAGAGGCTCTAATCAACTCTAAATTGGTTAAATATCTCACCTCACAGGGTCTACTTTCAAACAAGCAATGACTTGCTTCTCTAGATCAACTACCAATGTGTTAATGGTTATTAGTGAAAGTGTCTATCAAACTTTAGATAACAACTGTGGCTTTTGATATCTCAAAGGTATTTGACAGTGTTTGAAATACTGGTCTACTTCAGATGCTGTCTGATGTTTCCTGACAAATTCTTGACTTAATCCAATCTTTCTTAAGAAATGGGACTACTTTGTTTCTCATTTTCATCAATGATCTTCCTAATGTCATAGGACCCAACTTGGGAATCTATGTTGATGTCACAAATATTCTATTCCTGTTTTAATAGTAATTTTGATAGGTTAAGTCAGATTGGCATCTGATCTCAAAACTGACCTTCGATCTGTTATTAACTGGGGCAAGAAATGGCTTGTGAATTTTAACAGCTCCAAAACAAAACTACTGTCCTTCAATCATTATAGAGAACCAATTTTGCCCACCATCACCATGGCTGATGCTAACCTTTTTTTTATAATCATGTTCACTCTGTACAAAGCCCAAAAGCCTCTCAAGGTAGAAGGTTACATAGTAAAAGGCATAGTTTATGGGGATATGTGAGGACAATCACAGTTAACACTAGACTTGAATAGGTTAAGATTGTAATGATCAAGGAAACATCCTTTTAGGAATTAGTTCCATAAAGCAGTGGTTCATGGGAATTGAAGCTGCTCAAGTGGAATTTACTAATGGAATACAAAGGGAATGAGGATGGTTTGCTACAATGTGTGTGACATGGTGGGTCTTAGCTGTGAAGATTAGAACTAAGGAATGCAGTTTTTCTGAACACTTTCCATGGAAATAGTGATAGTTAGCAAGAAGCTTGTAATGTTTCATTTGTGAGAAAGGAGTTGTAGGGTGGAAAATAATTCATTACCCATAAGTACACAGAGACACTTTTGAACTCTTTCAAGACTGGAAAGTGAAAACTGGGCAGCTCCTGCCCATATATAACAGCAGTACACCATTTTCAAGCTGATCTGTAGGTACTGAATGCATGTGGCCGCCCATGAGAGAACACCTATTCATTGTGTTAGATGAAAATTTGGGGTTTACTGGAACATCACTAATCATGGCATTGAAGGTGACCAACTAATTTTCCCCCATTAAGCTAGGTCAGAGGTGAAATCAGCTGTAAAGCTCTGGTCATCTAGAGATTTGTAGTTGCACCCATATACTATTGTATCATCAGCATAGATATTCAGAAATGATTGGGCAGATCATTCATGTAAAGTAGAAAGACTGAGAAACAAGCTTTGGGAAACACTTGCATGATTGCTTCAGCCTCAGAAAATTGGCTGTTAACTACTTTCAGGGACCTACCCATTAAGAAAGACTTGATAATTGAGAATATTCTTCCAATGATTTCATAGTTAGAGAGCTTGTACAAAAGGCCTTTGAAATATCTAATGCAATTTTTGAGCAATTCATTGTATCTTCTCGGTCTTACATTTTCTACTGACATGAATTATAAGTCTACCATTCATCCATGCATTGAATATAGCTGCCATATCTGGTCTAGTGCTTCTGCTATGTATTTCAAGATTCTTGATAAAATCCAAAGAATCTGAAATTTTATTGGTCTTAACTTGGCATCTCAGCTTCAGTCACTTTCCCATCACTATAACATGGCTTCCCTGTGCCTTTTTGATAAATATTTTCATGGCAATTGTTCTGATGAGCTTTCATGAATTTAAGTGTATTAGTAGATTGGCAGCTAGGGCTTTACTGTTGACATCATTAGATGTAATTGTAAGTTCTATTCCAATACTTTTTTTCTCTCACACATCTAAACTGAAACTCTCTCCCAGCTTCCTGCTTTCCTGTCAACTGCAATCTTCAAAAATTTAAATCTAACATCAATCACCACCTACTGTCTTTTTAAATCCTGATTTTTTATTGTCCTTTCTTCTCACTAATGTTTTCTCATTTTCTATTACTTTCAGTAACCTCTTGCATCTCAGTGATTTTATCCCCTTGTTTGGAGTGAATTGATTAAAGAAAAAAAAAAAAAAAGGTCTCTCAAACCAGTTCATTCATTACTAGATAGACAAAAATGTTACCCCATGCCAAACATGGCTTTCAATAGCAAATATTTTCACTTCCTTTTTATAATTTCAGATCTCGTCTTGAATAATTTTTTGTAATTCATAAACCCAAATTTTTTTATCAAGTCAATTAGTTTTACAACAAAATCAAATTTATAGTAATTTTATAATTTATTTATATTCTAGATTCAATTTATTTATAAATCCCAAATATTGGATCTGTATCTTTAAATATTCTTTTAGTTTTAAAATCAGGGTATCTTGAAATTTCACTACATTTTTTTTATTTTGCTAAATAAGGATTTTAACAAAGTATTTTCTTAAGTATCAAATTTTTAAGGCGTCAAAATTGGCAAAACCATAATTTTAGCATAACAAGTTGTTCTAGAAAAACATTTTAACCTTACCCTAGACATAAGTTTGTCCACAGAACTTCTGTCACATGGTCTGAAGACATAAAGATATGTGGCAAAAATATTTAAAAAAAAAATTTTTAACTTGTGCAAACCTACTTATGCATGAACACAAAATCACATGTACAATGCCAAATGATCATTGGCTAATAAATCACTAATACATTTTCCTACAGGCAATTTACAAATCGCAGTAATGCGGCAATTTTGGAATCGCTTTATTTTTAAGTAGTCAAATTTGTGCACTTTTCACAGAAGTGGCTCACAGAAGCTTCCTTAAGTCTCCCCAAAGCTCACTCGCTGATTGATTGATGCCAACCAATCAGATCGTTTGCACATGAAGAATAATTTTTCCCACACAACAAATCGGAGCCTATAGTCGTTTATTTTTCTCATCTTAATTAGTGAGACATCAACTGCTAAACAAATCTATGACAGTTGGAACTCCAGTTCTAACCACTCACCAACCTTCTCACTCACACACACACCCACATGCTGATGATAAATTGTACACCTTCACTAAAAACTTCTTTTGACACAACAATACTTTTCAACAGTAATATCACAAGAACAATCATATCATGAAACAGTCATGAACATTTATCCAGTGAACTTAAACCAAATAATTATCTCTCACTGAACTCTTAAATTGCAGTCAAAGAGAGGCAACTCTTGATTAATTCAAACTTTCTTACTTAAATGCATGTTTTCTTTCACATCGCTGTTTGATATTGTACATCTTGTTAATATACATATATTTTATGTGCAACAATGTCTTGTGGTTATTCTTCTTGCATGAGTCCTGTTTTCTTATCAAAGTTAAATGTACTGAAGTCCCGCACAAACTACATACCTGGTCTACTGAGAAGCAATTTTAAAGACGTAAAAAAAAATTGAGCAATTTTCAAATAGTAATATTGACATTTCTATAACAGGAATAAATATGGTTATTACATAGAAATAATCTATTAGGTCATAAATTACAGAAAAACTAATTTGAATGCTGTATCTGATATACTTTGTAAATAAGAAGCTCCCTTAGTGGACATGCACATTCTTGGCACTATGAATGTCAAAAATTCATTAAAAACCATATTTAGATAAATGCAGCAAAATTTCAAGATGCCTTGATTTTAAAACTATTAAAATATTATCTAATATTTGGAATTTAACAATAAATTTGATCAAGGAATACCCGTGAATTTTCCCAGATTTTCTGTGAGGTTCACTTCTGGCCAATGGTTTTTTTGAGATGGAATGATCCAGTTCTTTTTTTCTGATCTCAAAATTGGATCTTGGATCTGTTTCTGGATAAAAATCATCTCAACTGTACAATGATTAATACAAAATCTCTGAAAAAGACTCTAGTAGAAGTTGTGAAAGGATTTTATGAAATGCTTCAACAAAAGTTTGCCTTTCAACTACAATACAAAAAAGAAAGATCAGTGATAAAATGTTTATAGATTAAACTAGTCAGTGTGCAACATTGAAGCAATGGATTTGTCAGAAACTATTACTATTTATTGGCAGTCTTCAATACTTCAAGAAGTCAAAAGAGACAGTGGCAGAAAGAGGTGAGTAAAAGACCTTGCCTAATAATGACAGCTTTAATAGCCTAATTTGAACTTATGAGGTAGAAGAAGTAAAGCTTAACAAGAAATGACATGACAGAGTTGAAGAGTTATTTTTCTCTCTCAGAACATTTCAAGATCACCATTGTGGTATTAGTGTACAGCAAAAACCTCAGGATGATTTCTCAATCAACACTGACATTACCAAGCAACAGTAATTGGTAAATCGAAAAACCTTTCAAGTAAATGTGATAAAATATAGATGCTGACTATCATTTAGCAATCTTTTCCTTTAAGTCTGTCAACTCCATATGACTAATTCAGTATTCATTCTCCAGTTAAATAACTTGTGTGCATTTTTGTCAAATGCTCTCAACAAAAATCTTTTAACAACAAGATTCTCAGAATTTTTATTGCTTTTGCTAAATTCTTCATTCTTTCCTTTTTCTTATCAAGATCTTCAGTGAATGAATGGATTGGCTAAAATGGAAAAAGCAAGAAAAATTATGAAAAAAAATATGATTAATACTATAAATGAAAACATCAGAAAATGAGTATTCCTATTTCTTAAGGGATAATGGCAGAAAGACTAGAATATAGGATCCTGTCTAATCATGATAGATTTAGTAGCCTAATTTGATTATAAACAATAAAATTTGGAGAATAAGGGATGTTAATCTGGAATATTTATGAGGAAATTAGAAACAGTTAATTATAAAACTGAAAATATATTAGACTTAGGTTGAAAATTTATACACTTGTAGGTTTTCATAGTTTTAGTTTTGACTCCAAATATTTGTTTTGGTTTCAAGTAAACCATAAAAATGGTTCCCATTACATTTTTTCTTGGTGTTATTGAAAAAAGAAATACTGAAATAATAAATATCTGTATTTATTATAAACTGATAAAAGTAAGAATTTTTCACTTGACATTCCAAATAGTGAAATCTTTAGAAATAATTATAAGTTAAAATATGGTTCCAACTAAGTTGACTGGTTTTCCAGTTTTTCTAGTCATATTTATTTGTATTAACAAAATATGAAAAATACAATGAAAGCAATATTATTAAAGTGTTTTTTTAATCCAATTTTATTTGAAAATGCTGATTCCTCATGAATATTACTACTGTGCAATAATTACACAAATGCATTTGTTGAATTCAATGGCAGTATGCACAACTAAGTCTTCTATTCAATCTTCACTGTTAAATCAGAGACATTTACTTCCATGAAAAGGCAAAGGAAATTTGGTTGTAGTAATCACTATCCTTAAATGTCAAATTTTTAAAATCTCTTGATATAAAATATTTTTTCAGAAAAGTCAGTCTACCATCACTAAGTTGTTATTAAAAACAGAGATGATCCATGGAAAATAAATAAAATCTAACATAGGAAAATTTTAATAAATCATTAAAGAATAATTTTAATCAAGATAATTTTTTTAATTTTGTCATAATTATATCCTATATGACAAAATGAAAATGAATTTCTACAAGTAATAAAATAAAAAAACAATAAAATTATCTGCAAAACGAGAGAAAGAATGAAAGAAGAATTAAGGGATGAATGCATATATATATATATATATATATATATATATATATATATATATATATCAGCTGGCTGATTTCACCAGTAAGTAAGCATTGTATATCATTTTTTTTAAATTAAAAGAAATTAAATTGTAATTTAAAGGTTAGATGAATTTACAAAATTTAGGAAAACAATATTATAATAACCCTACCTGTATATAGAGTTGAAAAAGATTCAGCCTTGAAGTGTTTGAAAAAGTCATTTTTCTAAAAAGTCTTGAGTTCAACACTAAATCATGCCAGAAGCCCAAATCAAACCTCATTCTAGATTATTGATCCTAAACTAATTAATCCAAGGTTGGTTAGATTAACTGAAAAAACACTGTAAACAGCAAATTTTCCATGTAATTTTATAATTAAAACCTGAGAGGAGGTTGGAGAAGCTTAGAGGCAGACAGGTTAAAATATAAAATATCAACTTTATTAATACAAATCTTGCTGGAGACTTATTCTTTATTTGTTATCTATGCTACTTATTCATCAAATAATGAACAAGGAACTGAATTATAAAAGAAAAAGAAAAATAACGAGAGAAATACTTGTTGAAAATTAAAAATAATAACAATCTTAGAAATGCATAGACTATTAAATCAATTTTTGATTCCCTACATCAAAATTATAAAGCTTAATAAATGGAAAGGATTCAACTGGGAATCTTTTGTTGATAAATTGTAAATTATTACATTGGAAAAGTTACTCACTAGTGAGATTATTTAGCAAATGAAGAAAAGAGTTTTCTCACATTTGTGCTACTGAATATATATATATATATATATATATATATATATATATATATATAAGGTTGGTGCAAAAATAATGTCGTTTTCTCACATAGTAACATATGTGAGAAAACGACATTATTTTTGCACCAACCTAATATATATAGGTATGTATGTATTTATGGGTGTGTGTGCATATCTATGTATATATATTTGTATATGTGCATATCTTAGTGTTTTTTAATGAATTATCTATGCTAACTATGATCTATTTTTGTTTGATAGTGACTTTAAAATTGCTTGTGGACTTAATAATTAACAGTTGTGTTTTGTTACATTTTAATCTTGTATGAATCCTTTATAGTCATTTGGATAATATTGTTAGTGTGTGTGTGTATATATATATATATATATATGTTGCTGTGTAGGTTGATATATTTATATTTATTTCTCTGTGTGTATATATGCAAGTATGTGTGTGTGTGTATGTGTGTGTATATATATATATATATATATATATATATATAATGTGTGTGTGTGTGTATGTATATTTATGTATGTAACTATTTGTAGTGATGCATGTGTGTACACATAAGTATGTATGTATTTTTATATATATATTTTTATGTATGTGTACTCATGTGTATATAAGTATATATGAGATATTTTATATATTTATTTGTGTGTTTATGTGTTTTCTTTTTTATATAATTAGCTGGTTTCATTTTTTTTTATAATAAAAAAAAATTTTTTTATATAATTAGCTGGTTTCATTTTGCCTGGACATTTGAATTTGGTGCTTTTTTTATGTGTGTATGCATATATATTTATTTTTTCTTTCCATTTCTATATTTTTTTTTCTTTGCATTATATTGCTGAATATTTGTTTTCTTATTCTACCCCTCTCAAATTTTATCTATTGAACCCTCTTTTTATGTATATGTCTTTGCCTATGTAAGTAATATTTTAATAGTCTGTTTGAATTCGTTGACAAACACTTTCAAACTTGAATCTTTGTAGGTGTGTATATGTATCTTTATTAATGTATGTCTGTATGATCGCTTCTATATGCCTTTCATTGTATGTATATATTGTCTGTTTTTTTTGCGACTGTGTATGCATTGTCTTTTGCAAGATTTCACCCTCCCCTGCCCATATCACTACTTCAAATGTATCTAAGTTGTAACAAAGTTTTACATCCCCAGCTGATTAACGTTTATTCTAAATGAGATTTTGGCCCTTCAATTAAAATAAAATATATGCATTTTTTCCTCAGTTTCTTCTTTAAATTATTTTATAATATTTTAAACTTAATACAGATTAAATTTAAAATTGGTAATTTTTAATTTTATAGTATATTTTAATATTAATTAGAATGATTTCTATTTTAGTGTAACCCTAATATTAAGGCATTAATTATTATAACCAAGGTTTGTTTTCAAGTTTTTTGAATTTTCATATACTTGTATTTTGATTGGTCATTGCAGCTTATGTAACAGCGTTTCCCTTATCGAAGGGTGTTTGGTCAGTTTGAACCTTTTAAAACTCTTTATTCTACATTCAACATCACCACTTGATAAGACACCAAAAATGTTGAAACAAAATGGCTATTTTTGTAGTGATTTTATAACATATTTATGTTATAATTTTCAAATAAATTATATATATATATATATATATTATATAATTAAAAGCAATAATAATCCATCCTAACAATAAAACTCTGATTTGTGCAATCAGTGTAAGATATTATGTATATTACTTAATATATATTAAATAGCTCTGTTATTTAACATTGAGCACTGTTTTTTCTTACCCTATAGAGTATTTATATGTATTTGTATATGATTGCTCACTCATACATCTATCTATATTTACCCATTTGGTCATATATATATATATATATATATATATATATATATATATATATATATATATAAACATCATGGACTCTCCCATCAAGTTTGACGTATAATGTTCCAATGACCACAAACTAATTATCTGCATGCTTATGACAAGCATGACTTTTGAGATGAACACTGATGTCAGAGTAAACGGACTCCCCCCCCCCCCGAAAGCTATGTCATTTCTGTTAAAACTTCATCAGAGAATATAGAGAAAAAGAAGAAAGAAATTCTGGTATTTTTTTGTTTTGTTTGATTTTCATTGGTTAATCATGTGTCACATAAATTTGACTTTTTAATCTAACATTAGTATAATTTGTGGTGTTCTGAATTCAACGAGAGATAACATATTCATCCAAAGTTTTAAGAAATATTTTAAAATAGTATGTTAGCAATTTGTTGAATAGTTGAATGAAGACTACTGTCACTACTACTGTTATATTACCTCCTACTTCATATGAGGAGTGTTTAAATGGCCAGTGACATCAAGAATAGAGTATATTTTTAATCAAGTTATTTCCAGTGATTCATAGTGAAAGACAAGATTTAAGATTCAAGTAAGTTTTTTTTGGCAGTATCAATCAGATACAAATAGATTCACAGAAAATAATTGGTGCCATGTCAACATTGAGAATAATTAATTACAAACTTCTCTATATTATATGACTAAAAAATAAAGGACCAGATATATAAAGATTTTACTAAAACAAGAAATTTAAAAACCTCAGACCTTGAATTGATTTTTGTTATTCTCCCAAATCCAATATTGGATTGAGTGATAAACAATTAAGCAGTCAAGTGAACTCTTACAAAGATGTTTTATCCATTTTTTCTTTACAGTTTATACAACTAAAATTAAACTGTTACTGGCTCTGAGCTTAACAACACGTATTAAATGATCAAAAGGTTCATGCATATTTAATGAAACAAGACAGAACTTAAAAGCAGGAATTGCTATGGCTTTTAGAGCTTTTCATAGTCACTTTAACCTTTCATCAACCCTTCTCTATTCTAAGAAAAATATAATGTTAATAAAAGGTAAAGTAGTTAAATAAAAATATAATAACTCTTACTGGAAACTGACATTATTCATTTTAATGAAATACTAAAATTAAATTACCATAATTTATTATAGTTTTAGGAAGGACTTAGTTGATGAGCTTTAAGAAGAACACTAATTGGTAACCAATTGATGATTTTTGCTTGAGTTAATGAGCAGATCTTTAGGATTTATCATAGATGGAAACAAGTCATATTTACATTTTTAATTACATCATTTAATCCTAAACTCTCAGTTAATTACCAAATGCAACTCAGTGTCTTCAAAATAATATTGTTAAGAGTTTTCAGAATATATGTATATTTACATGAACATATTGTGTGAATTTCAAATTATAATATTTATAAATTCTTATCAAATATGTAAATATTTATATAATTTAAAATGTGAGAGAAAAGATATCCAATTAATAATTACAAGTGCCTCCTCCAACAAATATTTGTTTTAATCCAATTTTTTTAATCCTAATTTCATACTACCAGTGTCACAATAGTGTCACAAAATAAAAAATATACACCATATACTTGAATAAATTAATTTACATCAGTATAGTTTCCTTGGCATTCTATAACCTTCATCAGTCTTTTACCCATTGATTTTCTTAACTTTTCTCCTGTTCCAAATATGTTACTTGAACAGCGTTTATTGCTTTCTAGAGATGTATTTTTAAATATTGTTTTCCATGCTCATATTCATTTGTTTTGATAATAATTTTCTATTGGATTAATACCTGAAGAGGATAGCAGCTATTCTATTAATCTGGTGTCTTTGAAACCAATTTTGGCAATAGTCAGCTTTGGAGAATGTGAAGCATTTTCTTGCTTGAATATAATCTAGGTTAAATTTTCTTGGTTATGACTTGTACCACTTAAAAAAATATCTCATTCAAGTAATTATATAGTTCAAGATAAATTCAGACAATTATCAAATTTGAAGTGATTTATAATGATTTTTAGCTAATCTGAATCTTGCATCTTCAATTATACACTGTTGAAATTGGCTTCTGGTCCAAATTTATCTTGGGAGCACAGTTAGAATAAAGTTTGTCAGTTTTCTGTCTTGTGTGCTACAAGACCGAAAACTGACAAACTTTATTCTAACTGTGCCCCCAAGATAAATTTGGTATCATTTTTTATGCTTTGCCTAGTTTTCTGTGCCTATATTTAAGGTTTTTAGATATACTGAAAATAAAATTTTATTTTGGGATACCAACTTAAAGCTTTTGTCTTCCTATCTCACCAATGTTTGTCACTTTATTTTGATTATTCAAAGTTTTCATAATTTCCAAAGTTGTGCTCCCATCACTTAATAATTTTAAGATGTCTTGGTTCTCTTTTGAGGTTATATGTTTCTTATGATCCATCTGAAATGAAAAAGTGTATATTAAAATCTATACTATTATTTATTTACAATATGAATAATAAAATCTCACACTATTTCAAATAAAAACAGATTGTATAAAATGATATTCACTTGGTATATATATCTTATAAATATATCCTGAGAACTTTATCGAAATCAGTCACTTAATATCAGTTTCCTGGTGAAAATATTGTCTTGCATAATAAACTTTGACATAGTATCTTTTGACAGCTATCAGCAGACGTTTTTAATATTATTTGTCAAAATTGCTGTATTTTTACTTATTGATGATGGGTTTTAAGAATGGTAAAAATTCAACTCAAACACAAAAAAGATTTATGTTCTTTACAGAGAAGATATTATGAATGACTGAATTTGCTCAAAGTGGTTTGCAAAGTTTCATACTGGAGATTTCTTGCTGAACATTGTTCCATTGTCAGGTAGATCAATTAGGATAAATAGTAATCAAATGAAGGCATTACCTGAGAATTATCAACTTATTTTCATAAGTGTTAACCTTTACCAAACAAAAGATTATAAATTTTAGAACGTAACCTGACATTGTACATAAGTATTTCAATTTTGTTTTAACAGTTGATTCTTGAGGTTTTTGTGCTTTGGAAACTCCAAGGAACTGCTAAATTGTTCTTATTTTGTGAGAATTTATATTCAGCAGAAGATTTTATAAAATCTTTGAAACTTCTATGAAATAATCATCTGAATTATTGAAATGAGAAAGTATCATTATTATTTACTGATTTTCATGTCTTGATTTTATTTATCCTCAAGACAATGTTTTGGCCATTGCATTCTCCATTGTATCTAATTAGTAACTTTCTAGGAATTTCAGATTGAATACTTAATACAATCTGCAGCAGTAAGATATATATGTTTGAGGAAATCTCAAATAAGTTAATACTTTCTAGTTAATTTATCTTTGTGATATTATAGGAAGTGAATCAAGACTTTTTGCACTATTTAGACTAGAGACTGAACTGTTGACCATCAAGTAACTTAATTCACTTAACTAATGTTTTAATCCACTAGGTCAGTAAGACAGTTTAGTAAAAACCTGGAGCCTTAATTTATTGCTTGTCTACTTCTTTTAATTGAATTCGAATATAGTGTGATTGGGTGGAATAGTTGAGTGTTAGGCCCAATCTACTTTTCACAGATAGTATTCCAGTAAAGCTTATCGATTGTTGGGACTCGACATATCATCTCAAACAAAACCACCCTTTAAAATGGAATATGACTAAGAATTGCATATATTCTATTTTGTGCAGTTATGACAGAAAATACAAAGTTGAGATAAGGCACCAAGGATGACTTAAGTTGGAAGAACATAAAAAATATGTAATCATTATCAGATGATGAAATGAAACATGGCCGATTATGTGTGGAAGGAAAAGTGAGTTTAGAGTAATAAATTAAGTCAGAATCATAAGTAACTCTGGAAATTGAAAAATCAGTGCATATACGAGGCTCTAATAATCTCTTCATGAAGCCTAGCATAGAAATGAACATTAAAAGAAAGAATATTAGGTTTAATTACACAACAGCTAGTGTAAAGCCATACACTCAGGTTTGAGCTTCTAAGTTTCTACTACCACATTTTCTATAAAGTACATGGTCTAGTGGATAAAAGTGTTGATTAAGTAATTACCTATGAGCTAGGTCCTAGGTTACATAATCTAAAAAGTTATATATTTAGGTTCAGATGAACGGCTACCTTTTGTTTAGCAACATTATCAACCTCTATGGGCTATTTAATGCATGAATCTAAATATTTTGAATGCAATTGCATACCTTCAACTACAGATAAAATGTATTGTTGGTAATTCTATATAAAATTTATTGCTGGTCATTTTCTTATGAATATGCAGTCAGTAATTTTACTATAAAATGTATTTTTATACATTCATAATGTCTTGTTTTCATTTGGGGGTTAATTATTTGCCCATAGCTGGGACGCTAACAGGTGCTACGACCCCTGGGTCAGTGAAAGAGAGAAGTGATATCACAAAGACAAATTAACTAAAAATAGTTGACTGACAGAAGATACTTTCTTTTGTGATCTCAACAAACACTCATTGTCACTTTTGTAATGTCAATGAATACTCATTGTCAATTTTGTAATGCTCATTGTAGTAGAGACTTTGTAATCACAGATACAACTATAGTAATAACATTGAACAATACTGGTGTCAGATGCCTTTGAATAATACTTGCACTAATAGTACTTGCTTGATAATACTCACTCAAAAAGTAACCACCAAATAGTGATCTGAATAGTAATTTGTATAGTCATCACTTACACACCATACTAATTCCCATATATACATTTCCTTTGCCATCACACGATCTACTTATTCAAAATGGGATCACCTGTATTTGCTCTCTGGTGATCTGTGTTCAAACTGCATCAGCAGCAACACTTTATTCTTATATAAAACCTTCTAGCATAGGTAGTAAAATGAGAATAATTTAATCCCTTGGATTGAATAAAGTGTTTGATGCAAAATATCTGAAAAGGTTACCAACTACAATGAAAAAAGCTGTAGTATAAAACAGCCAAAATATGATGATGTTAACAAGAAAAAACTAGAACAACACTAATCTGAGTAAATCAGTTCTCTGAAATTTTATAACTCTTTTATGACTAAATTCAATATTTTCAATTTGATTAATTATAGATCAAAGTCAAATGAAAAAAAAGGGGTTAAATTGAATATTTAAGTGAATTATATTTAATAACATCTGAAAGAAACATTTTCAATGATTTTTGCTGCCTTGGCTCCAAAAAGAATTCAATATTATCTACTAATCTTATTGTCTTGAATTTCAACCAACTATTTTTCCATCCATGTTAATCCCCAAGCTCTTATGTTATTACACAATCACATATATGAGCCACGGAAGAAAAGATACAGAAACAGATTGAACAGTTCTTCATTAATATTTTTCATGCAACAATTTTTAGTGTAGATGTTGCTTTTTGATACTTTTTAATAAAAAATGATAAAGACTCATAAAAGACTGATAAAGACTTTCACCATCCAGCTAATTTTTCATAAGTGTCTCCACTATTTTTGACATTATAGTTTATGTTTTATAAACTATACTTTGAAAATAAGCAACAATAATCCTTCAAACTATACATTGTCTCCAATGACACTCTAAAAAGAATGATGAAAATGAAACAAAAGTCTGTGAAAATAGACCAAAGACATTCAAATTTTTAAAATCTTGCAAATCAGTTTATAAGATCTATTTTTTAAATAGATCTTATAAAGATCTATAAAGTATTAAATTGTAATACGAGACTAAGGTAAACATTTTTAAGTTAATGGTCTTGTGAGTAATTCTGTTATGAAAGAAACTTTGTTCAAACAACAATTAAGAGTAACCAGACTAGAACATAAGCAACCCTCATTCACTATCAAATGGTGTCTATAGAAAGGGGGGGGATGTGAAGTTTTTTTCTTTCCAAAGTTGTTTTATTTGATTTCTTTGTAAACATTTACCCATCAGACATATTGACATAAAACTTAATAAAATCTCTACGAAGCAACCTCCTGATTTTATATATGGCAAAACATCCAGTCTGTTCAGAGTTCCACTCAGTCAATGCAATTTTCCAATGAGAATAATGCTTCAGTGTGCACATTGTATTTATCTTAATAGGCTAACTTAATGCAGACAACATAGAAAGTATCTTCAAAGATTGTTGACCAGAAAAATTGATTTTTATTAAAAATTGCATGTGGAATATTTCTGACTAGATAATGTTTTTTATAACAAAAATATTCTACAACAAAATCTGTAGACAGTTGGCATAAAGAATCATTGGAATAATAAAGCAGTTTTTCTTAAGATTCCTTAATGTTAATGAGAATTAAATTATAATTCCTAATAATGAAAATCATCTCTTGTAATTCAAAAAGTAAAAATTCCTTTTCTATTTCTAAATAAAATCCTTTAATTTTTTCAGCACTGAATTTTCAGTTTATTCTGCACATTGCCTCAGTTAATTTTGTTGCTTTCTTTCTACTATTGTTCAATTTACAAAATATTATATAAATATGCACACAATTACAAATACAGACCCCAAAATATACAAATATACATACATTTGATATTACATGGTGATATAGTCTTAATGATAGCAAAAGAAACTGCCAACATTACATTACTGAGAACGCTTACCTTTGAAAATATATCTAGTTATAAAAGAGGATGACTCTCATTAATAGATGTTTATAAACAAAAACAATATATCTAAAAAGAAATGTCTTTTAAAACTGCTAACCAAATGATTTTCAAGGCTCTGCAAACAATTTGGCTGATTCCCAAAACTATATTTAAATATCTCTAGCAATTATGGATAGAAAGAGTTATTATGAAAATATACATAAACTGCAGTTAATAGACAAATCCACAACTGCTTATAATTACCTAAATATATATATGAGGATTCTTAACCTTATTTTAAGTTGAAATACTCTACAAATAAAAAAATACATTTTAATATAGCACAAAATTCACAATGGAAATCAAAAAACTCTCTCCAACAGACCAAGTTAGCAAAATTCTTTAACACATAAAGAACACTTAAAATCAAGAAATAAGGTTAATTATGAAATTCTATAACTAAATTAGTTCAGTTTCATAATTTGTCTTAAGTCTGTATTATCAAGAGAATTAAATCTAATTTGAATGAAATTTTCTGAATGATGCTTATTAATTATTTTATTATAAGAAAATCTTAGCTTTCTAGGAAGATAATTTAAGATTGTTGTCTAAAAACAAAATACTTTTGCTTTTATTCAACAATTTATGTGCAAATTTCATGCAGGTTTGTAATTTCTTTCACAATGTCATACATTTTTGTACATCTGAACTATTCTAAGATAATAATCTTAAAGTAATACAAGTTGATTTACTCTAAATAAACATGTCTGGTACAAAGTCAAAAGGTAAACAAGTTGAACATAATTGAATGATACACCATAGCAGATACAAGTCAATATTTTTGCAATAAAACTGGCTTTCATCAACCAATGTGATATAATTAGTAATGTATCATGTGAATTTGATCTTAAAACAGATATTAATCTGTTTTTATTTGAAAATATTTACTATAAATTATTTGGTGCTGTGAGATTTAAATATGCATCATATGGAAACAAAAGCCTGTCAACTGTTGAAAAGATTGTGTTGAGCAAAGCAAACAATTTCATTCTTTTACTTATTAACAAAAATTATTAATTGGCCTTTCTCTGTTCATTGATATTTTTTCTATTTAAGATATATAAAGATTGACATGGATTGTAAGAAAGATATAAGCTGAAAAGAGAAAATGATGGCAACTCTGGTTCAGTAGAAGAAAGCAACAGGGGGGCATAAAAGTGAATAAGATTGATGAGTATTGAAATAACCTCAAAGCATAGAAAGCAATATTAGAAAAATAATCTACACCTCCTGGGTTGAATAAAAGGCTTGTTTGGAAATTCCACAAAGGTTATCGGGTACAAAGGGCAGACATCCAGAGAAAGCCTAGAGGGCACAACAACCAAGACAAACACTCTTGTCTGAATAGAAAAGCATGCCATAATGGGAACACAAATTTGGAAATTGTAAAAGATCTCGATGAAGATCAGAGAGCAAAAACAAAATTTGAAAACATAGGTAAAATAAGAAACAAGAAATATACTGGCTTTAAGAATATCACAAACTCTTTTATATAAGAACTAATCAGTAGAGAAGAAAGGTTGCCAGCAAAAGATTTCATTATGTGATATATGGCCTGTCTTTATTTGGAACAGAATACTTGTTCTTAATACCTGAGGTAAACTTTTTCCCATTATACTTACTCAATATTAGTGCATTACAATACCAAAACATTTCCTTTGCTCTGTAGTCTCTTTTCAAAAAGATAGTAAAGCCTGTCAACTGTTGAAAAGATTGTGTTGAGCAAAGCAAACAATTTCATTCTTTTACTTATTAACAAAAATTATTAATTGGCCTTTCTCTGTTAATGTATAGAAAGATCATAACACGTCAGAAAAGAATATGCAAGATGCTTAATTGTCAAAGTAGGCAAAGTGGTAAAACAAATGCGAAAGCAACAATAGTAATATGCTGCTGAAAATCTGAAAAGATTTGGTAATACATTAAATGCTAATGAAAACTGAATCAATATCTCATGAGTTGGACATGTTTCCCTCTATAGATAGAATATCATTATTTGTTTAAGTATCAGTAAAAATATTGCTTAAATGTTAACAACATCTACAAAAACAGCCTGGTAAAATCATTTTTAAAAGCAACATTGATAAAAGTACAGGTAATATGATTTAACAAGTGGCTGAAAGCAATACTTTTACCTTTTTTTTATTTCAAGAATGTATACAGCTCACTTGTAACTCTTATTTGTTAATCTACTGCATACCTTAAAAAAAAGTAAAATGAAGATAATGCTATGTATAAATTGCTGAATATCTGATGTTAAGATAACATTGTACAATCTCAGGCAGACATATTGGTTGTCATTTGCCTTTATTTATAACTGAAGAGATTCTTTTCATTTGTACTAATGTTTTTTTACAAAGCCAGAAATTTATTCACTTGTTAAGATGTCAAGTAAACATGACACAGATACCCCATGTGTTCCAAAGGAGATAATAATATAGAAAATAATCTATGCTAATTTATGTGTACTCATGCATTTTTATTTTTATTAAATGTATATTGCATAAATTTTGCTGTGGAATCATTTTTATGTTTATTGAGAATATAAAATTTTATTTTTCTTCTAAAAACATGTTTTACACTCAATGTAAAATCCTTGGAGGAAGTTATCAAGTCAAAATATTTTGAACTGTAACAATGAATAACATTTTTTAAATTCTTACATCAAAATAGATGATGAAAAAGGATTCCCACTCTGATGTACATGTTATTTGTAAGGAGACAAGAATCTAAGCATTTTCTTTTTCAAATTTTGATTTAAAATTATTTTATTTCTTCAGATATTATTTGGAAAGTTTTATTCATTTTATAGAGCATTGAATGAAGAATAAATTTGTCATCAATATGCTGACCAATATATAATGGTAATTGCCTAAATTTGTTTAATTCTATGCTCAATAGAATGTCTTTAAAGTAAACAGCTACTTAACTAGAATGCAACATTAAAAATATATTTTTTTTAACAAAACATTGCTTGACATGAATTCAAATTTCATATTCTAATTATAAATCAGACTTAATGAAGACTGGCTATAATTTTACTCTAAAGATTGAAGAAAATTACTTTTCAATGCAAATGGAATGAATTTATAAAATGAAGAATACTGTTATTTGCACCTTCTGAAATTGTTTGATAATTCTTCTAATGATCTAATAATCAAATTAAAATGTTTCTTTTTTCTTTAGGATTTAATAGAAATGAAAGCAATAATTTTTGACACATGAAAAACTATTACTATTAAAATCTCTAATTAGTAATTTTGTAAAATCTTTCATTCAATCTATTAAAAAAAAATGGTCATTATAGAAATTAGCAGATATTACAAACTTCTCAAATCAAATTCAGATCAGATTTCAAGACAAAAGCAGAAGGATATATAGAAGTTATGTGCTATCACATTTGGCTGTGTAAATACTACAGATAATAGCATATGAATTAAAATTCTAAAAAGGACTAAGGAATAAAGTACTGAACCCTAAGGGGATCATATGATTTACAATTTATCTGACAAGAACCTGAAAAAACAATTATTATAATAAATAAACTAAAGAACTAACAACTTAAAGGTGTTCAAAAGTTAATATGAAGTGTGTTTAATCTGAAATGATTTCAGTGATCCCCACCTCTGTCAAACAGGAAACAAACATTAGTCTATATTTGTGACTGATGAAATATAATAGATTTAAAAGGAAACAAATTGATTGAATGATAATGAACTTGAAACACAATAAATATAATGACCCAAACAGAAGTAACTGCCACTAAATATTCCCTTGGGCATAATCAGCACTAATAGTTAAAACTGAATTTTCATTAATTAAATAAGCTATGCATAAAATTAATGAGGCAAAGGAAGGAATTGAACCACTAACAAAGTATAACAGAATTTAAGCCAGAAACTGCCAGCTTGTCAATGTAAATTATTAAGTCAATCTCAAAACTTGTTTAATCAAAGGTATTGTTTTGTATTAAAGGAAAACACAATAAGCAGTAGTGAATACATTTTTTAAAACAGAATTTAATTTTGTTTGTTCTTGCTTGAACTCTGATACATTTCCTATTTTCATGATTCTTCTGTGTTCTGATTTGCTTTTCAACTGATGATGAAAAATTCCTGAGTGAGACTGAGAATAAAAAATATGCAAAATTAAATTTTATCATTTTAAATTAAAACACCTAAAAATAAATTTTAAATGTTGTTTTTTTTGTCATCTAGTTCATAGTTACAGCTATCAACATTTTTTAAACTTAGTGATGTCAAGTTTTATTCCTAAGTACAAATGCAAGTATAAATAATTGTTTGCTTAATAAGCTACAAGAACAAGTCATTTTGTGCATTGCCATAAATCCATGTCAAAAATTCACTGAATAATTAAAGTTCATTTGAATTCTGAGATAAAATAAGGTTATGTTAAAAATCTTATAAAGACAGTAAAGACAATGATTCATTAAATAGTAAATGAACATCTTTAAATTAAACAAAGGTTTCAGTTCATGATCAGATAAGCTTACTATATATCCAAGTTTGGCCAGCATTATCTCATGACCCACTAGAGATATAAGCTATCACCATTTTTTTATTTATTTTTTTTTTATCAACCCTGAAGCATAAGGAGTGTTTGTTCATGGAAACATTTTATGATACAAGAATATTAAAACAATAATAAAAATCAAATCATTATAGCCGTTTTTATTTTGGTTTCTATTGACAAAATGTACTTTTTCTAATGGCTAAAGTTTAATTATATATGTGTATTTAAAAAATATTGTTTCATATTCATTTATGTAATTTATTTTTTTCAGAAAGAAATGAGAATAAAGTCAGAAAGCACATATATGTCTGTATATCTAAATTATAAAATTATTTATAGGAGCAATTCTGTTCATACAGTAAATGTATACATATTAATGTCTCATTTTTGCAACATGAGTGTTTTCATGCAGCAAAATGACAATATACAATAAACTGTTTTGAATTAATTATTTCAAGTTGATCATATGCACATTTATTGGTACCACTCTTCAAAATGAAAACTGTTCTTCTTGGAACAGAATAAATGACTGTTTTTGTATTGCATTAGTATGAAAGATTTTTGTTTTGCATTCTATTCATATATCTATGAGGGAGTGCTTATTATCATTTATGTGGAAGGTACTTTATCATGTACCACCTACATCAACATCATTGATGATCAAGTAAACACTCCTTCATGGCCACAGTATTCTATAATGGCAATGGCATCATTCAGCAGAATAATGCACCCTGTAACACTGCATGCATTCTATGGGAATGGTTTCAGGAACATGAAGAAAATATCACAGTGGAAACCAATCTTCCCTGATCTCAATCTTGTTAGGTAGGTGGTCATTACTTTAGGGTAATCAATGTATATATTATATAAAACAAAAGGGCACTGAAAAGTTTCCCAAATCTGACCAAATATCAGCCTTTTTTTTTGAGAGAGTCTCTCTTTTTCAATTAATGACCAGACATCATGATCACATGACGAGATATCAGATTTTTTTTCTTTTTTAAGTGCTTCTTGGTCAAGCCCAAAACTTTTGCCCTTCACCCACTGCTATATACATATATTATACATCAAATGTTATTATAGTGGACATACTGAAGTAATATAAATGTCAAATTAAAAATAAATCCATTAAATATATATATATATATATATATGTGGTGGACTCTCCTATCATGAACGATAAATGAGGGTCAGCAGTCGATGGTGCCTTTCATTTTACACTTATGCATGCTAGCAGGGTCTATTGTGAAGAAAATCAGGTAAGGGAAAGACATTTTATTTGTGCTTTCTTAAGTGTGAAACTAGCCAAGTCTTGCTGCCGGCGACAACACCACACTGACACATGAAATTTGTTAAAGCAGAATTTTGATGGCATCTCTGCTTCAGAGCTTGATGAAGCTGATCACGGTGCTTCAATCTACTGTCTTCAAAACCCTTTAACTTAATGAAACATGTCTTATGCCACTCTTGTCAGTTTGATGCTTGGGCTTCCCAGATCAAAGTTGAGACATTTCAAGTTGTCTTTCAATTTATCTTTGTAGGCATCCAGCTGAATGCTTGGAGTTTGGTAGTTGTCCATACAGCACCTTTTTTAAAAGTTTTTGTTCATCCATTCTCACAACATGACCAGCCCACCTAAGTTGTATCTTTGCTAGAATGGTTTTAATGCCTGTGATGTTTTTACATTTCTTCAGTATTGCTCTATATAAGCATAAAAAGACTTCTTCAGCAACAAAGTTAGATATTTTTGCCTCATGATTAAACCTAAATATTTGTAAATTTTTCATCTAGCTTTTTGTTGAAATTGAAACACTATCTGATGAATAAATTACATTTGTATATTTGAAGTAAATAAAGTAGAAAGAAGGGACAATACAATTACAAAAGTTCTCGATCTGATCCGCTTCCCAAAATTTGATCACATGACCAGACATCAGATTTTTTTTCTTAAGTGCTTCTTGTTCAAGCCAAAAACTTTTCAGCACCTCCTAATATTGAACTGAAACTTACACCGAACATTCCAACAGAAAAAAATGCCTTGAACAAAACTGTAATGAACAATGAATGCAGAGTATTCAAAAACATTTTTAAAAATTAAGAACTTTGAAGAAAATTATATTAACAAGAGATAATAAAATTAAACAATTAATGACAAAAGAAGGATTGTCCTTTTCTAAGCTAAATGAACAATACCAACTACCACATACCATGTACAATAACATTTCAGGAGAGATAGCGAAAAAAGAAAGCAAGCCTGAAACTATGAACTTAAAAATATTTTCCTGATACAGCAATGTGGGAATACTGGTTGCCTGATGCAGATCTTGATTGGTTGCAAATATTCTCAAAGAATCAACACATGAGAACATCCCTAAGTTTTGGATGCCTTTGCAAAAAGATATTGGGAATTTGCTGATAGAATTTTAATCACTACATGATAGAATAATTTCATGACATTTGTTTAATGTCATGTGCCCCTCAACAGATACCTTTACTTTGCTATCTCTTGGGAAAGATAGTGAGGTGGTTTCCTGTTGCTTTTTCTATAGGTTAGAATTCAAAGTTTTCCATCTCTTAGACTGATTGCCACCCAAGGCTGGAGGGAGAAAAGATAAAACCAGGCCTTTTTAAGTATATCATTGTGAAAGAGAATGCAACAATAACCTAGAATTTGAACTCAGCTTACCGATTCCATTTTCTCATGATGACATTTGTCACATTACCTACACTTCTTTTCAAAAGTCATTTTCAGCAAACAGTACTAAAACAGTCATCTTTTTTTATGAGAATAAAACTGGAGATTCAAGCTGAAATCCAGCAAATTGCTTAGCATTTTGACATTGACAGTAGCCTAGTTAATTAAAAGAAAAAACTAGAAAAAAGTTCACATAGTTAACAATTTTTTTCAGTGAAATTATTGGCTGAGCTGACAACCATAAATTGGAAAAATATGAGGATCCGTAAAAAGAATGCAGGAAACATGCCTGGATAAAGAATGTATTTTTTTTAAAGATGTGAAGTGTCAATTGCAGACTTTGCTCCACCTGGCTAAACTTAAAATGTTTGCATTGGAAAAGAGCAAATATTTTAGAAACCTTAGCATCAGGTAATGACTGCATCTCTATTGATATAGATAGCACTGTCATAGGTAACCAAGAAAGTCTGGTGATACAGTGAGGTATTGGTGAGGTACCTTGTTAATGATGCATAAGCTGTGCCTGTATCCAGAGTCATCACCTGACAAAGGCTTTATTAGAGATACTGCTACAGTTTTCACAGTAATAGTTTATATATCTGTGACATTTAGATTAGATAACATGTGTTAAGTAAAATTTTATACTTTATGAGTTATGATTTTTTAGGTTTTTTTAGTGTCATAAATTTCTTGTTAAATTTCATGTTTTTCTAACAAAAATAAAAATTTATTTAAAATTTCTTCTAAAAAAGCTAGCATTTTGGAAAAAAAACTGGATTCACTTTACACTCACAAAACAACAAAAATGGCAACAATAAATGTAGAAATAAAGTGAAATTCACAACTGCACAAAAACAGATCAATATGAATCAAGTATTTTCACAACAATAGCAACAAAAGGCGGAGTGGGGGCAGCAATACACAGTTCAGATCTACAAAACCATTGAACTATAAAAAAATTTATAATTTTTTTAAATTTTCCAAAAGATAAATATTATACTATCTGTCCAAGTATGTGTTCTTACATATTATTCTAGACAAAGAATAATTTTGAAATTAGAATGATCCGAATTATCCTAGACAAAAAACAAAACATCTAAATAGATGTTTTGTTTTTTGTCTAGGACAATGACCATGACTGAGATTTGTTTATGCTGATCACCCAAGAACACAATTATCTTTACAAAAAGATATCTAGAAGATTCTAAAGAAAGTACATTATGTTTTTTTTTAACAAGGTCTCCTAAGATGGTTGAGTGAAAAAATTAGATATATCAAAATCAAATTTTTTGGTGGGGGAGTCATCTATGTAAATAAGGACTCCCAAGCCAAGATACACACTGATGGGAAATCAGCTGATAGTCATGAGAAACACACCCGCATTTTCGGTGATCTGAGCATGACAGTCAATTGTTTCCCTTTTTTATAACAATTACTACTAAATTACCAAGTCACTGTCCAGCAAGTAAGTTTAATCCTTCAATAGATAATAGAGACATTTTATTCACCAGTTTTTCTTTATGTTCAATAAACCTGTTGTTAGAATTACCAACATTGTTGTACAATTTATTAAAGGAGTTTTTATTCCAGCCTGACTTTGGAGTTGTCCTGGGACACAAGGAGACAAAATTTACTACAGCCATAGGTTGAGAATTATTCCTTCTTAAATACAGTACACAATGTACACAGAGGTGTTCAAACTATTTTGCTGTCAATCCCAATATTGTATGATATTGAGAAACCTGAATCAACCCTATCAAGATGAGACATGGGGGAGGAGGGACAACTGAGGAGGGAAAAGAAAGCCAGATGACCTATAAGGTTGGTACTACTCAACAAAGTTAGTAGAGCTAGTGACTGAGAGAAAGAAGAAAAAGACACAGAAAAGATACTGGTGTGTGAGTTGAGCTTGACAGGTGACAGTTACACTATTAGAGAATTTGTAAGTTCAGCTTCAAAATTAGTCAAAAAGCAATTAAAATATTGTTATTTAACAGTTTATTAGTATTTCTATTAGTGTTTCTAGCAGTCTATTAGTGTTTGGGACAAATAAGAAACTAAATACTTGCATAATTTCCTCATTTTTTTGTTAACATTTACTATGCATCATATTGTAGAAATTATTTTTAAACTTTTGAAAGTATTAATAGTATTTGTAAAACATTTATTCAAATAATTATAAAGCAAACATTAACTTTCAAAATATTAAATTATAAAACCCAGTCAATGATAATGTTAACTCTAAAAATAAAAAATAGATGGAAAAGTAATTGATTAGATGACAGCCTTGTCACAATATATACAATGTTCAGCTGGAGTAATGGCTTCTTGAAGGAACTTTTCAAATACATTATTATCTGTTTAAATAATTAATAGCCAAGACTGATTTATCACAAATTGTGTTATTTGTGATGGACAAATTTATCCAGTCAAATGCAAACAAAGTTCAGTGTTCTCAATATTCTATAATATCCTGCTGAAAAAGATATATATTGATGTTACATTCTATTTCTTCTTCATTGTTTAAGCTTACTATTTATAATGACCAATTGCAATTCCACAATAGTTTCAATATTTGACTGCTGCACCTTTCACAGTCTAAGTATAAATTACACTAATTAAAAAAAAAATTAAACAAAAGTTTTCATCTAAAAACATCTAAAGGTATGTTATTCTACCAAATAGAAAAAGATTTTGAGGGAATAATGTGGTGACTGACTTGAAGAAATCAGTTCCAAATCTTCATGAGGAGATTGTCATTATGATGTTTTGTTTAATCACTAATAAAAATGACAGAAAGACAAATTATTTTTTCTGGAGACACACATTTGATAACTGTCTATGCATTTTTAACAGCAGTAGCTCTTATCTTTTCAATTATATATCAGCCAATAATTATTTTTCAAAAAAAGATTCTCAAATATTTGAATTTCTGCCTTCATGAATATTTAATCATTTTGGAAGAGATTTCTTAAGTTTTAATATTAGCAAAATTATTTATTTTCAAGATGGTACACAAAAAGACAGCAATATTTTTTAAATACAGACATTAGTCATTTTCCAGTTTTTACAATATAACAAAAAGATAATTTGGATCAATTCAGATGTGGTCTTCAAGTGATAAAATTAAGAAATTTGGAAGTTACTTTCTGCAAAAATGGGATAATCAATAAAGCCAGTTTTATAAATAATATGATACAGAATTTGGTACTGCATTAGTTTACATAAAAGCATCTACAAAGTGGATTCAAGTAATTTGTGGACAGGAACTTAAGCAAAATTTATCTCCATATTTATATTATTCATCTAGTTTATTAAGTTTACCTTTTTAAATATTGCTTTCATTTATATTAAGTACATAAATCATATCCTAATTTTCTTACATACAGATCAAAAAAGTATATTCAACAAATATGTTAAAAACCAAAGCATACAGTATGATTTTTTTTTTCATTTCTGAGAAATCATTTTTGGTACTGATAAAATCCAACAAGAATTCTGTTTATTTCATATGGTATTTAGGTAAATAAAACAGTTAAAATCATACTTACTTCCTAATGATTAAATATTGTTAGTAATATAATTATTATTATTTTCATTATTATATGTCTTATTAAAAAAAAACATATTGCTATTCACACTCACTTATTTTTCATTTTTACAAATATTTATGAAGTAACTCATTAAATAAACATTAAATTTCATAACCTATTTGAACAATTAATAACTTTATATGTCTGATGTGCAGATAATATAATGGTCATTGGCATAGAAAATGGAAGCAATGAAGCATGAAAAATTGAATGTGCAGGTATTGTAAGGTCATTGGCATGGAAAATGAAAGCAGTGAAGTGTAAAAATTGAATATGCAGGTAGCATAATGGTCACTGGCATGGAAAATGGAAGCAGTGAAGTGTAAAAATTGAATGTGCAGGTATTGTAAGGTCATTGGCATGGAAAATGAAACCAGTGAAGTGTAAAAATTGAATGTGCAGGTATTGTAATGTCATTGGCATAGAAAATGCTAGCAGTGAAGTGTAAAAATTGAATGTGCAGGTATTGTAATGTCATTGGCATAGAAAATGCTAGCAGTGAAGTGTAAAAATTGAATGTGCAGGTATTGTAATGTCATTGGCATTGAAAACAGAAGCAGTGAAGTGTAAAAATTGAATGTGCAGGTAGCATAATGGTCACTGGCATGTAAAATGAAACCAGTGAAGTGTAAAAATTGAATGTGCAGGTATTGTAAGGTCATTGGCATGGAAAATGGAAGCAGTGAAGAGTAAAAATTGAATGTGCAGGTATTGTAATGTCATTGGCATAGAAAACAGAAGAAGTGAAGTGTAAAAATTGAATGTGCAGGTATTGTAATGTCATTGGCATAGAAAACAGAAGCAGTGAAGTGTAAAAATTGAATGTGCAGGTAGCATAATGGTCACTGGCATGGAAAATGGAAGCAGTGAAGTGTAAAAATTGAATGTGCAGGTATTGTAAGGTCATTGGCATAGAAAATGCTAGCAGTGAAGTGTAAAAATTGAATGTGCAGGTATTGTAATGTCATTGGCATAGAAAACAGAAGCAGTGAAGTGTAAAAATTGAATGTGCAGGTATTGTAATGTCATTGGCATGGAAAATGAAACCAGTGAAGTGTAAAAATTGAATGTGCAGGTATTGTAATGTCATTGGCATGGAAAATGAAACCAGTGAAGTGTAAAAATTGAATGTGCAGGTAGCATAATGGTCACTGGCATGGAAAATGGAAGCAGTGAAGTGTAAAAATTGAATGTGCAGGTATTGTAAGGTCATTGGCATAGAAAATGCTAGCAGTGAAGTGTAAAAATTGAATGTGCAGGTATTGTAATGTCATTGGCATAGAAAACAGAAGCAGTGAAGTGTAAAAATTGAATGTGCAGGTATTGTAAGGTCATTGGCATGGAAAATGAAACCAGTGAAGTGTAAAAATTGAATGTGCAGGTATTGTAATGTCATTGGCATGGAAAATGAAACCAGTGAAGTGTAAAAATTGAATGTGCAGGTAGCATAATGGTCACTGGCATGGAAAATGGAAGCAGTGAAGTGTAAAAATTGAATGTGCAGGTATTGTAAGGTCATTGGCATAGAAAATGCTAGCAGTGAAGTGTAAAAATTGAATGTGCAGGTATTGTAATGTCATTGGCATAGAAAACAGAAGCAGTGAAGTGTAAAAATTGAATGTGCAGGTATTGTAAGGTCATTGGCATGGAAAATGAAACCAGTGAAGTGTAAAAATTGAATGTGCAGGTATTATAATGTCATTGGCATAGAAAACAGAAGCAGTGAAGTGTAAAAATTGAATGTGCAGGTATTGTAATGTCATTGGCATAGAAAACAGAAGCAGTGAAGTGTAAAAATTTAATGTGCAGGTAGCATAATGGTCATTGGCATGGAAAGTTGAACTGGTGAAGCATAAAAATTGGACATGCAGGTAGCATATTGGTTATTTATGCAAAAAGATGAATAAATGAATGATTCAATCTCTGCCTACTATTACATTCGTATTCACACAAATGCTCTTCTCCTACCAGCTATATGTTAAATAACAGGATAGACTAGGCTCCTTAACTAGGAGGATTATGTGGAGAGACACCAATAGTGTCGTTGGGCTCAGTTCCTTTTGTTGAATAAAGTCTTTCTTAAAGTTATTGCCATCTCATCATCATGATATTTTGAATTGCTTTTAAATTCATAACAATATGCATACTAAATTTTATCTGAACTAAAATAATTCAGTTCATGTGATTGGCATGGAAAATGAAAGCATAAGCTAAACAGGCCTGATGAATTTTTTTTAAATTATTTCACTTTCAACAAGGCAATAAAGCCACCAAGTGTGAAATATGAGAAAAATAAAAACATTATTGAGAGAGGGAAATAAAAGAACAGAAATTAAGAAGACAGAAGATGTCAATTGACATTGCATTTAAATTTTTGAAGATCAAAGTTGACTAGAAAGTAAGAAGCTGAAAGAGAATTCATGAGTAAGAAGTGAAAGAGAAAAAAACTGTTAGGATTACTCCAAGCAATTTCAACTGCAAGATGTTGAGACCTAGTTGCCAATATAGTACTGCACTTAAATTCATAAAGTCTAGGTACCAAAGAGGAAAAGTTTATCAGAACAATTACCATGAAAACATTTACAAAAAAAGGTACAGGGAAGCTATGTTATGGCAGCGGAAATGAGACGGAAGCTGAGGTGCAAGGTAAGGACCAATAACATTGCAGATTCTTCTTTGTATTTTATCAAGAATCTCTAAATACATAGCAAATGTGCCATACTAAGGCTGTTGGTAATATTCAATGCATGGATGAATGGTAGACTTTCATGTAAAATAAATTCTAGTGAGAACAATTATCAAGAATGACAGTTAAACCAATGAAGAGCAAACCTAGCAATTGATTCAATACAATCTTTCCACTTTATGTCAATGGAAGTAACCATTATTATTATTATTCACAATTTTTTTTAGCTAAAACATTTTTCCCTTAAAAATGTTCAATCTTTTAAATTTTTCTATTAAGAATAAAAAAAAATAATTTAATTTTGAATTTTGCTATAGTTCATTTACAGTGAGTAAAATTAGTTGTTTGTTGTTGTTGCTGCTGTTAGTTAATAAAATCTCATCTTCTGGTGCAATTCATGCAAAGGAAACTTTTTCCCCCCAAGATGTAAATTGGTCATTATCCAACACACTCATCTATTTACAATGAGCTAGGTATCCAGATGATTCCTAATTACCTTTATGGCTTTTTGTCTTGATTTTAGCTGATTCCTCTCACATAATTTGCCACATATGCAAGGTATGTTATAAATGCAGTTTTTAGTCAGTTGCTAAAACTATACTATACAAAGAGATTCCAACAACGTTAAATGACTCTTCCCAAAGTTATAGATAGACATTAATGAAAATATGAATTATTCTCTTGACTTAATTTAATTATTTGTAGTTTATCAGTAATCACTCGTCCCCCACCCTAAAAAATTCTCAATCATATTTTTATAATTTTATTGTTCCTTTGATGAAAAATCAAAATGAGAAAACTTTTTCAGAACATTCAGATTTTTACATCTAACAACACAAATGTAAACTAAATAATCGTTTTTTCTTCAAATTCAAATAATTACAATACAAATCTTTTTGTAAATAGTAGAAACTGGAAAATGACTTTCTTTGTATTGTACATTTCATAAAATTTAGTTTATGCATGAATCTAAATACCTGTGCTACAGATTCGTTGTACGTTTGGCAAGATCTCAACTTTGGGAAGATTAACCGCTTGAAAGGTTTAGGAATCAGGATGTAACGCAATTTGCGTCGATTATTCAGGCGTCGACAATGTTTGCAAAACTTGCAGTGATTCATCTGTATGCACACACGCGAGCGAAGAAGATGAGTTGTTTACTTACTTAAAGGTGTTCTCACTCGTTCATAGATATTCTTTTGCCTAATCCGAAAATTGCTGATCCAGCGCTCTGGTAATCCATAGATAGATTGTCGAATTAATTCCATTGGTCATATTCCAAGAAAACTTGTTAAAAAATGTTTTTGGGGTGCTTTTAAACACCAAGTTCAATGCTGGAAATCTAAAAATATTCCTTAAAGTAAAGACAAATATTAAAAAAAAAAACAAGAAAGAAAACTTTTATTACTGATTTCAGTAAGACACAAAAAAAATGTTACTTTTTATTTTGTTTGCTAAAAATTTGTTTCCACTTCAATTATTGACTAAGGGAATTTCTTACTAGTACAGAATTAATTTTTTTTCACAAGTACCAAATATACTTTTGGTCAGTGTGTGTACGTGTACCTTTTTTTTCAATGCAACCTTTGTTGAAAGCAGACATAAATTCTATTCAGTTTAATGTGAATGTGATTATTTATACACTCAACTGACACCTTGCTACATTGAATTAATTAATAAATGAGTAATTAAAAAAAACTATCCCAATCGGTTTTTGCAAAATTCAAGTAAGAAAATTATTTTAAATTTTATTTTAACTCAGCATAAAAAAAAATCTATAAATAAACTTAAATGTTTAAAAGTTTTAATTTAAAACTTTTAAACAACAAACCTCAAAAAAAAAAAAAAGTTACAAGAAGTCAAATGTTCGTTTCAATTTATCATTTATAGTTTTATGATCAAAAATCCAGGTTTTAATTTTATTTTCTACTTTTTTGTAGGTAAACAAGTATGGAATTAAATTACTTTAATAATTATTATGGTCTACAGAGCAAATATGTACATCATCCATAACAACCTGTTGTTATGGATATGAGAAAGAAAACAATTAAGTATTGTAGATTGTTCTTTTAATTGAAAAAGAATCACGGAATGATTTTCAACATTGGCAAAATTTGGAATATAAATCATGAAATTGTGTCAAACAATTTTTGCCATTTTTTTTTTTTTTGCTGATACTACAAAAAAATACAAGACTTTGATGTACATTACCTTTCTTTCTATAATCTCTTAAGAATTGAAATTTGAAAGAAAATCTCAAATTGTTCTAAAGAAGATATTATCGTTTTTTTTTTTTTATTTAATTTACTTTTTGTTCTGAGTAGTTTTAAAAATTATTTTATTATTGCTGGATGTGTGATGAACTAAAGTTACGCCCACATTTTAGCATGTTTTCAAATTTTAAATGTATTTTATAATTTTAGGAACTGTTAAAGAACGAGATTTTTAAGAAGAATGTTCTAACATTTTTCAATTTAAGCGGTTTTGGCTAAAAATTAACGGGTTTTCAATAAATAAATAATGCTATTCCTACTCTTTCTTTAATTTACAAAGTTTTTTTAACAGAAATGAATACGAGATTTTTAGATGAAGGCAGGAATTTTTTTGGGTAACCAATTTTGCAACTGAAAAGTTAGCAACACCAACTCAAAAGTAAATGTTTATATCACAATTTCGAAACAAAACTGAATATTACTATCTCATGAAAACTACGTTGATTTTTTAAAATGTAACAGTTTAATTTGGAAATTTTCAAATAGTTTTAAAAAATAAACTAAATGACTCGAAATGTTCTTTTCCTGAATAAAGGATAATCGTTACAGATAGCAAAAATTCAGGAAATTAAAGTTTTTAGGACACAAAATACTCTTCCTTTCTTTTTATTTTATGCGATTTATTTGCAAACAAAGAAAGAAGCATGCTTTTTTTCATCGAAATTTTAATTTTTTGCCAGAAGTTTTTTTTCGGGGTGAAACTTGATATTTGCTGATGGTGAATTTAAAATTTTTTAAAAATTCTAATGTAAAATTGCAGTTTTTAAATTTTAAAGTTAAGTAAGTATTTGTTTTAAAGTTTAAAAAATACTTAACTTTAAAATTTAAAGTTAAGCATTTTTAAGAGAATAACTTTGAATTTTTATTCCTAAAAAACAACCAATACGATTTTTTTGGTTAGATATGCCTGCCTAAGTCAATAATGTGTAAAAAAAAATCTTGTAGAATAGTTAAGTAAGTAGTAAAGAAATGTTTTTTTCACAATATTAAAAAAGTAGAATAATCATCGACATTAAAAATATAACTAGAAACTTTCTAAAAGAGGAAAAAACAAAAAAAAGGAAGAAACCAGCAAACTGACGATTCTCTATTAACTTCAGTCAGTATTGGTTAAATTAAAAAAAATCCTCAGTTTTCTTCAATATAAATCTATGAGAAATAAAAAGAGATTTTTGAACGGGAGAGTGCGCGGCAAAAAGTTTTCACGAATTTGTAGAATATTTGTTTTCTTTTTTCTCCCGCATAAATCTTCTTGCCTGAAGAAAAACTTTTTTCATTCCACAGTCATAAGTAACAAACAATGAATAAATGCAGTTTTGTGCTGCACTGGAGGTAAAAACAGATCATCCATTAAAAAAAAAGAAAAGAAGTTATTGTCGGTCTTTTTTTTGGGTGTGTGTGTGTGTATTTGTTGACACTGGATTGATGGAGTAATATCCACTGATGATAGTGAATAACAACTGTCTATTGGTAAAAAAAAAAAGTTGCAAGTTTTAAAAAAAACTCAAATTGCCACGGAGGAAGAGAGAATGACGAACGAAGCACGTGGTCCTTTTTTTCTGTTTTGTTTTGTTCGTTTTAAAAACCATTTCTTCTCAAGGCGAAAAGAGAAATTACGAGTAATTACAAAGAGTAAAAATAAAAAAGAGAAGCAAGGATAAGATCTACCTCATACACCGCGTGGGCCATAACTAAAATGCAATTCACTTTTAGTTTAAAAAGTTATTATTTTTATTATATTATTAGTCACAGTAAGTAACACACTTTACCTCTGAAGAGGAGGAGTCTGTGAGAAGAAGAAAAGGCGCTTTCTTTTTCAACTTCCTTTACATTTTTTTTTTTTTACATCTTTCCTTTTCAATTTTTCTCCCCTCTCTAACTCGTACCAGTTTCCAGACACTTTAAACATTGCAGCTGGCGCTAGCCACCACCCATAATAAATACAATTTTTACATCATACCACACAGAAAAGCATCTTTTTTTTTTTTTTTTTCCTCAACAACAGGGAAACAATGGAAGGATTTTTTGATGAAAAGGCTGATGGGTTTTAACTTTTAATTATAAAAATTTTATATACTAAAAAAGAAATGTAAAATTACATAAAAAATATAAGGTAAATTTAAGAAAAATGAAACAATTGACTAGGGTTTTTTTTTTACACTTTCTTTTGAAGGGGAGTGTTTAAAATTAACATTTATTTAAATAATAAGCTTTATTCTTTTATGTTAAGTAACTTTATTCAATAAAGTTACACTAAAAACTACTAAGCCAGACGGTAAGTCAAAAAATGGCTTGAATAAGATTTGATGCCTAAAACTTTTTATGTAAGACTCAAATTACTTTTGACTGCCTGAATGAAGCCTAACGGTTGATAAAAAAAAAGATAATGTATAAAATTTGGTTTCAAAATTGGTAAAAAACAGGCTCAAATCTTATGGTCTGAAAACTCACCAAAATAAAGTTTGCAAAGAGGACAAGGTTTGAAGTAATACATTTTATGACTTTTTAACCAATGAAGAAAGTATGTTAAGACACCATGGTTTCAAATTTCAGATTGAATTCAAAGCTGCTTTGTGGCTATTTAAAAATTTTGGCTTGTCAGACAGAAGGGATTTACTTTTTGCAAGGAAGACATTGGCTGATGTTGGGAGCGGAAATTAGAAGAAAAAGAAAGCAAATTGCAAAAGGGTTTCATCATTCACAAGGGCAATGATAATGAAGAAAGAAACTTAAAAAAAAAAAAAAAAGAAGCAGAAAGAAGTTTCTATAAATTTAAAGATATGTGATTATCTTTCTTTGTGAAAGTTTGTCACTGAATTAGAGGTATTAACCCTGATTTTGAACTTTTATGAAAATTTGAGATATATCTCAATTTTGAATATCATTTTGTAAAACTGATCTGTTGTCTATTAGTAACCCGGCAACACTTGTGAATTTGCCATCATTCTCAACTCCTTTCAACAGTAAAATGAATCAAAGTGAACATTTTATTGATAATTATAACTTTTTCTTAGCCCAACCTGATTGTAATTAGAATGTTATCTTGCCTAATTGTGTGATGCAGAAGGGAAAATTTTGTTCCAACTTGTTTTATAAATTTTGTATTCTGTGCTATTATTTGTTATGACAATTTAATAAATGTTTCTTTCAAATTTCACATCAAAGTAAGAGTCTTGTGTTTTTACAGTTGTGCCATTCATAATATTTGGGATAAGAGAGTGATGTTCTCTCTTCAACTCCTCACTCCAAAAAAATCCTATTATTAAGGAACTAGTAATAAGAAAATGATTAAGTATACTATAACACTTTATAAATAACAATTGTGTTTTGACTCCAATGACTACAACTAAAAATAGATTAAATATTCAAAAGTACAATGAAATAATAAATCCAATGATTACATTTATTAAAGTGAATGGATGTAAGTTTCAACAACAAACAATGTTGTAATATGCAAAAGAATAGCACAAAACCAAAATACAATGAAACATTATGCAAATTTCTTTTTTGCAATAATGCAGATTATTTGCAAAAAGAAAATATTGAAATGGGGGAACAAAATTTCAATGAAATTAATATGTGATATTTACATGCACCTTTGTTCATGTTATCACAAGAATTGTCCCACAAGAGAATAACCTAGTAGATTAAAGCATTGGTTCATGAATTTGGTGGCATAGTAATTTTGAGTTCAATCCCTGAGCTAGGCAGTGTGTACTTGAACTTAGTGGAATCAGGACAATCAGTACTAAAAATAAGAACTAGATGAGATATCACTAGATATGGGCAGAGGAATGAGAACAGTTCAATCCTCATAGATTAAGTAAAGACTTCTGCTTGGAATTTCCTGTTACCCAGATTGACATACCACCTGATGAAAGCCAAAGGGTTACAACAGCTGAAACATTGTAATAACAACAACAAAGATGAGGACAATAGTCTGCATATAAATAGTGTAAATAATGATAAGTATGATCCCAGAAATTCAGTTAAGTGTGCGTGGAGTAAATAAAGTCTTTCTTTCATAGTTAATGTGAGTCCATGTAGAAAGTTGAGATCATCTTCCAGAAAATAAGAAATTCAAATGCAAGATATAAAATACAAAGAATATGAAATGATTTACTTTCAATGGATGATAATGATGCAATAAACCCCATGGCAGGAACACTAGGATTTTACTTATGACATGCCAAAGATTAATTAACATTTGGTCTAAATTTTGGCTAGTGGTGACATCATGGTTTCTAATAATTCCAGTGTTAATCTGGAATGAAATATACCCTGTCCAGTATCAAAGCTGCTGGTGGTGCCAGAGGTGGCAGTACTGCTTTAGCCACTGAAATTGTGTTACTTCCCCTGGTTGGTGGCTGATAAGGGCATGTTATCACACTTGCTTTCACACATTGTATGTAGAGAATTGTCTAAAACTGTCTGTTTTAAGTTTAGTATTTTGCCGGGAGTTGTTTGCTGGTCACATGCTTCAGAGTTCAGCATCCTCTTCTCAACTCACTGCTGAAGGTTGACCTGCTGACCCGATCTGTCTTCACTCTGAATCATGTCATGAATGAATAGTGATTTTTGGATTGGATCCAAAAATAAATCTACAGAAGTGGCCATTCATGACAACTTTTATTATGCAGTTTGATAAAAAAGACTGAATCAAATGGCTAGAAACACTGTAACCATTCAATTCGTAAAGACCAGTATGTCAAATACCTTCAAAATATCTAAAGAAATAGCCTGAACTTCAACATTCTTATATAAAGCTTGACAGTCTCTTTCAGTGAAAATCAATAACACATTAACGGTTAACTTACAGAAGCAAAATCCATATTGTTTATCTGACAGAAGAACCTGCAAGGTACTAAAAGCAGAATTCATTATGGCCTCTCGTACTTTGCTAGATAGAGGTAGAAAAGTAACAGGTCAATAGAAGGATCAGCTAATTTGTTTTATCACCAGAAGATGCTTGCATTATAAATTGATTGAAGAGAGGAGCACTTAAAGACTTGCTCTTATTTAACACACTCTTACACAGCCAGGAGTAGTTAAAAGAAGTAAAATTCTGAAAGGCTATAAAATGCCTTACTCTATCACCAAACAATGACTTAGCTTCTTTGAGGACATGTTTTTACTTATTATGAGAGGACACAAACAGGCATCTGTTGGGATCAGAACTATCACTTTGGTATAACTTGAAAAAGTGATTCTTGTGAGTTATAGCTGCTGAACAAGCAGGTGTGAACCCAGGATTAAATTATGATTTTATCAGGTATTTAACAGAATCTATAGAAGTTTCAATACTGGCTTTTACCAAAGAAGAAACTACAGAGGTATAATTTTAATTAGGAAGACTAACTAAAGATTTAATTCTGATGTGGGGGTCATTACAAAGAAAATTGTGAAATGAACCCCAATAGGTATGCTGGTAGCAGAAAGAAGTTTTGTGAATAGGAGGTTCATGGCTAATAGACAAGTCAAAGGAAATATCAACAAACACTACAAGAAGACAAAGTTGCAACACACAACAAGAATCAGAAGAGGTCAGGAACAAATCAAGCAAAGAGGCATATTAGAATTATTAGAGAAATGAATATAGAAGTCAACTATTTGACAGAAAAAATAAAGTCAGAATATCAGCAACATCAGTAGCAACAGAATGAAGCCATTTGATATGATGAGCATTAAAATCATCAAACACAATGTTTGCAGTTGAATGTAGAAAGAGAGCTACTTCTAGACTGTCAGATATTTTGTCTAACACACTACAGTCCTGAGGTGATGGTGAACGAAAAGGGAATAACAGATAGCATGCTTAAATATACTTAAACAACATAGTACATATAGAAATAATTAAAATCAGCAATATTCTTCACCTTTTTCTTCTCAAAAAAAAGAGTATTGAATCTTTATACTATAACAGATAAAACTAATATAGATTTGTAATGTTGTGGCCATACAGTCTAATAAGAACACAAAACTAAATCTTTCATATATAATATTCAATTCCAGACTCTGACCAAGTCTCTTTGTGTGTTATTGGGGTTTTCATCAAATGTGGATTATTTTACATTCTCATAAGGATATAAAAAAACTCTCCTATGGATGGAGATATATATATACACACCTGTTATCCAGTTTGCCTCACATGTACACATCTTAAGTACAGCTGGTTAACCATCTATTTATATGTTAGTGACCATTGCTGACTTCCTGTGAAGGCAGAATCTGCACCTGGTGCCAAGTGGGGTTACCTTCCAGGTCAACCACTGATGCACATGTTTTCTCTGAACCTCTGCTGTAACACTGAGGGCATTGCTGAGCTGAGTCACATACTATGGATTTATATCTACAAGCTATAACATTTTTACAAGATCAAGCTTTTCATTCAGTTCAGAAGAATTACTTTTCCCAAAGTATCTGATGCAATGGAAGTCTCCACTATGATGGGTATAGACTATTGACTCCCACTTCCTTAACATACCATTACTCTGGATAATAAGAATTTGGTGAAAAAAAAATTCTAACCAACCATTTTTTTGTATTGTGCTCACTCTTGGATCCTATATCTTGTACTAAAAAGAATTTTAAAAGTAACAATCATTAGTCCATTTTCATTTAAATGAATCAAATGCACAAAAAATACACTGTAAAAAGAATACATACCCTGGATTACAACAACTATAGCAGTGAACAACACAGTAGAGTTTTCTCAAACTTATATGACACCCATGGTTTTAGTTTAATGAACTTCTAGCAGTGTTTGCTATTTGATGTATCACAAGTCAACATCTGATGTACACACTTATACCATTAGAGCACAAGCTGAAATATCTGCTATCATTGAGGGCCTACTGGAATCAATTCTAGACAAATGTCTTAAAAGCTGTCACCCTGAAATACACTGGAAATTCAGAAATACTCATGCTGAAAGACTTATCCACTCAAAAATTAGAATCCTATGACTGCATTCCATCAGAGCATTTATATCACATATGTAGTTGGTTAAAATCATGTATAATGGCTGCAGAGATATTATTCCATATTTAATTCAGCACACTTCAACATACAATGGTATAAATCATCATACTAATGGCAGAAGAAGTGTCTTTTAATAAAGCTTGTGGAGATTGTTGACAAAAATATAAATAATTACTTCAGACTAATAGTATATAAAGCCAGACAACAATAATATACTTTCACAAAACATAGAATCATGTAAGATTCAACATATGGCTTCTAAATTTTATACTGATGGGACGATACCAATATTTTTATCAATTCTGATACAATTCCTGATACTGTCCTAAATTTCCGATTCCAATAACTACAATGATTAGAATTCATTATTTTCATGCCCTACAGGTGGTTTGGGAAACTTAATGAACAAAGTATATTTATTATTAAAACATTTAGTAGAAAAATGAATACAAAAGCTTATAAAAGAAAGTTAGATATCCTTTTTATTTAAAAAATTGTTTAAGAGTTTAAACAATAAAGAAAGCAATTTCTTTACATAAATCACTTCTTAAGTTAGCTACAGTTGACATATTGCTTTACTTTGGTTATCACCAGAAATCTTAAAAACTTCCAAACTACACTTTTCTGCTTGGTATTTGGATCCAATTGCCATAATTGGGATCTGAAAATAATAAACATCAGTTAAAATTAAAAATTTTACTGTTAGATAAAAATGTTTCTAGTTGTCTAATGTGTATAATTTGTAAAGATGCAACTAATAATGGTTTGCTATTAATTGTAAAATAAAAAAGGCTCTATTTTAAGTTTTAACAAGCAAAGGCACCCTCTAAATATTATACAATCTCCTTAAAACTTTATAGGTAGCATTTTTCACTGAATGGAATAAATTTAGAGGCAACAATTTAATTTCAGCATGCACTTCAAAAATAAGAAACACCCTAATATATATAATAATGCAGCAATAATACTCTAAGCAGAAAGGCATCATCCTATGTATTGTGGTTTAACTCCTGTATATATCTTGATAAAGCACAAGGAGTACTTAATGCTGCAGGACAGTGAATAAAAAATAAATGCAAATTTTAAATTTGCTTACAGATAATAAGAATGAAATATGAATTATCATAGCAACTTAATAAATAAATAATAAAGGGTCTTTAATGTTATCTAAAAAATTTAATTACTAATAAGTTTTACTGTGTAAAATAAATTTCTCACAACTAAAAAATTTAATAATTTCTAAAAAGAATCAAGTGTTTTATTTTTGTTAAAGAAAAAAAGGGTAAAAGTGCAACATAGTAAAATATTTTTTAAAGAGATATAAGCAATTTCAGCAAACTTTAAAATAAATTTTGAAAGTTAAATAATGCTGATATCCCACTTAATCATTTTATAAGGTATAAGATTCAGCTGTTACAAAACATTAAAATAAGATTGAATTAAACATGATTAAAATCTTCATAAAGATGAGAACAACTATAAATGTGTATTTTTGCATGGGATCAATTTTTTCAGTTATTTAGATGAAATTTTACTAGTTTTATTTATTATTTTTTTTTATTAAAACAAATCATGTTAAAATTGGAAAAAAAACTATAGCTTAATCATACCAGATAAAAATGGGATAAAAATACTTGTTTTTAATTTTTTTTATACACTTTTACTTTGCGTCTCATTTGGCTCCGACAAGAAATAAATAAGAAAAAAAATGCCATAATAATTTAACACAGGAAAGTTCAATTATACCAAAGAAAAATATTAGCAAAATAAAATTATACAATTTTTGATGGAAATTAAATTTTAGTTTTTTAATACAAACTTCCCTACATTCATTTTTTTCTTTTATATAAATTAAAAAAAAAATAATAAAAATTATCTTAAAAGAGAGCAGAACAACATGAATTCATTTTGTGTTTATATTACATAATTTTGATTATAATTATTAAATTAATGATTTATAATATTAAATGAGTGAATTAGCAATGTTTAAAAAGAAATAAAAAATAAAAAATTTATTTTGAACTGAAACAGGCTTTATAGAAAACTTTATAAAAAGAACTGAGTAGAAACTTGCACATTCATTTTTTTAATGCAAGTAAAATAAATTTACATCATACTTAGATGTTATTATGATCTATAGATTTTAGTTTTACTGATAGTTTAAAATCAATAAATATTTATATCTTTTTATCATTAGTACTAGAAATGGAAAATTAAGTTTTAAACAAAAAAAAATATGTAAGAATCGTTTTTGGAATCAGAAATTAGGTTAAAAATTCCGATTCCAATGCTGATTCTGATACACCAAAAAGTTGATACTTCCGATTCTCGACTCCAATTAATCATCCCATGACTAAGATTTTGTAAAAGAATTTAAATCTATGACAAATGCCAATGACAAGTTCCCATGGAAGAAAGATATAGCATTAGTTGTGTTTGAGTTTCTCCACATCCCCATCAAAAGTATCCATACCAAGAACTATATAAAGTTTAGTTCTTTTAAGCAACAAACACTTTATAGGAATTCAAAGTGATGAAAATGTCTGTAATGACACTCATCAAAACAAAATATCTCCCATTCCTGGCATTCATTGTATCACAGTAAATACAGACAAAGTAAAAGACTATTACATGTCAACATTTGTGTGACACACACCAACCAGAAATCAGCACAGAAAAAGAGCAGAGAAGTTTCTAACCAATTTTCAATGTTTGAGGCTTACTCTGTGATCCTTTATATGATTATAAAAAGAATATAAGAATCAAAAATTGTTAGTTTATTCCCCTATGAAGACAAAAATGTCTTTGTGAAATGACTCCTAATGCTTTATGGATTGCTTTTGTTTTCACTGGATTTTGTTTTGCATTCTCTTATTTCAGATTTTGTAAATCTACAACTCATTCTCTGCAACATTAACCATTTTATAAATCTTTTTTTAATCACTGGTTAAAAAGGATTCATACAGTTCTCAATGCGTTTACAAAGATCATTAGTAAATTTGTAATTTAGATATTTTCATTAACCTACTATATTCCTCTTTTACACAAGTAACTTTCTCACTAACTTCACTATAGCAACATAATTGTATAGATACAGTTTTTAGAAATATTCATAAAATGATGTATTGTCATGGGTACAGAGTGTAAAAGTATACAGTGTAACCCGGATATAAGAGAGATTTTCTCTGGTCCCAAATTAGTGCCATACTTACCTAAACAAAATAGACCAAACCCAGATAGAAGAGAAAACCGGATATAAGAGACTTCTTTTTCAGTCCCGACAACTCTCTTATATCCGGGTTACACTGTACTTGGTAATTTGGCATTTGTTAGACTTGAATGCCAACTGGTGGATTTAGAAAAGACAATTCATTGCACCAGCTGATGTTTCTCTTTAGTGTTCACGAGATCTCAGAGATAAAAGAGAAAAATTCTAAAAATAAAAATATATTCTACTCTTAACTTAGCTATATGTTGGTTATAACAGTATAATAGGTTATTAAGAGAAAATTATATATTAATTTGTAAAATAAAAAACTTAATATTTTTTAAATTGTGACCAAAATATGTAAAAGTACCAATGTCAATGTATAGAACTCAGGGAAATAATGTTTTCCTATTTTGCCAGTTTAAATTATTTAAATTTTATTTTTGAATTGTGTCTTCCCTATTTTCTATTTGCTTGCTTCTGTAGTAAGTCATTAAAAACATCCCACAAGTCTTTCTCTATCAAAGAAAGTTTTTCAAACATGTGTCATGCACTTTTTAATTTCTCCAAAAACTTTGACAATCCCCCTAGTCAAGAATGAATTTGGTCTGAGCAAATCCTACTTAACATTTTCAACAGGATCCTTCATATTGGTGCCAAGATTCTAAGTAGAATTAAGATTATGTGAATTTTCTCACCTAAATCAATATTTTCAAGGGAGAAAAATCAAACCTTTTCATTTTGTGTATAGCCTCCAATTCTATTTAAGCAATTTATTTCAAACTCCACAAAAATATTTGCGGTGTTTCTGACTTTAGTGGGAAACACCAGAAAAAAATCTTACAAGAACATGTGACTAAATATCAATACTGTTTGGTTCCATCAAGAGTAGCATGTACGCTCCTTTCAAAGACAATCTTTATATTACCTATTTAAAAAAAGAAATTTTTCAAATTTAAAAAAAAAAAAAATAAAAGCATTCTGTAACAGTTTGTTACCTTTTGATTAAATGTAATAATGAGTCTGTAATAAAGTTTATCTAATTTCAGCAAGACAACTGCAGAAGTGAGGAAGATGATCCATGAAGACTATGGATTTGGTTGGAAGCAACATATGTTGTGAAGTCAAAGAAAGGAAAATTTGACTTGGAGGACAAATCCCGAAGTGGTAGAACACAAATATTTGATCACTCAACAGTTGCAAGACATTTGCAAAGTACGAGAAAGATTCGAAAAGCAAGAAAATAGGTTCTACATAAATTGTCAGAGCAAAACAGCATAAAGAATCTTACTATCTGAATTTTTCTTCTTGCCAGAACATGAAAAAAATCATTTTGTGCAAGATTTTCACTGAAGATGAAAACTAAGTTTATTATGATTATTTCAAAAACATTCAAGATTATAATTCCTTCATTTTGTTGTTATATCAGGAGTTTCATGGATAATTCATTCACCAGTTGTGTGCTTTTGAAAGTAGATGGATAGAGACAAACTTGTGTTGTTCAATAAGACTGATTTTTAAGTCAATGAAATAAAAAAAATCTTTCCTCATAAACAAGGCAGAGTAAACTTTGGAAGAAGAAAAGCAAAAAGAATTTTCAAGAAGAGAAGTCCAAATGCAAATAATATATCTTTGTTAAACACAACACATTATATAGTTAACCCTTTGTAGCCATGCATTCAACCAATTACAGGTGAAAAATATTTCTAAAATTTATTCCAAAATAATCCAAAGAGGTAATTCTTAATTTGTTGCATACTGAGTACTATACCAAATCCCTGCGACTGGAGTGAAGTGTAAGCACATCCTACAGTAGGCAGCCATCATTTCACAGAGCCTTAGTCTCACTCTAGTATTCATGGTTTGAGCATTGTAAATTCAGGATAGCATCAATACAAAAACCTCAGTTATTGATCTGTATTTGTTAGTATATGAAAAGCATATTTCATTACCAATTGTTAATGCATGAATGTTGTTTTTTTTTTATCTGAGCTCTGCATTTGTGTTTATGCAACCAAAGAGACGATCTTGGTGTAGGGAAAGTTGCACATTTTTGGCAGAAATTTATTTTTCTGTTAAGTTCTCCAGTGGACACAAGTGAGAGGAAAGGATTTCCTTCACTAAATACTTTTTTAAAAAAAATGCCTGAAATATTTATGCAACATGTTAAAAATCAACAGGAGAGAGATTAAAGTACATGTAGGTAGTTTTACAAACTTTTCTTCCTATGGACACAAACACATGCAATAAAATGCACCAACTCTCAGTGCAATACTAACATAAAAAATGTTCTTATAATATTCTTTATTTTTGCTAACAACTGGAAATCTGAACTGTAGCAGCAATAATTGCAAAGATGAGGAAATTCAAAATCTTAGCAGTGTACAAAGAAGTCATAAGTAATTCATACATTTTATTCATGTAAATTAAATGTGATTTTCTGAAAGAGACATCTTTTTGTCTTCTTATTCTTCTTCTCTGTTCAACAACTACTTTAATGCTAAGTTCTTACTTTGGAAGTTACACAAACTTGTGAGAAGTTTAGCCTTAGTACTTATGGTAATGAAATGATATTCAGTTTTTTCCATTACAACAGACTCAAAGTTGCATTAGAATAAGTTAATAGAGACCTTTGAGATATATATATATATATATATATATATATATATATATATATATATATGCCAAACTGTGTTTATGTTTGGATATAACAAAACTGAAGGTTTCCTAGTTTTCTGCAACAAGCAGTTATTTTTGCAACTAACACTCAAATAACACTGGCTATGTGAAATTAACCTCAAGTGTTATTTGAGGTCAGCAGAGGCTAGCATATTTATTTCTAGACAAAAGAAGCAATTTCTAGCAAAATATACTGTAGAAATTGATTTTTACAAGGCATCCAATTGTTACACAGGCTATGTAGGGTTGACCTTGGAGGTCAACCAAAGTCATCAAAAGAGTAAAACATGCTATTTCTTGCTAAGAGAAGCAATTTCTAGCAAAAATTGGATAAGATATTGTGTTTTCTATGATGTTTTTAACTGCACAAATAAGGTGAATAAAGTTAAATTCAACCTTTCAGATCACTGGCAGAATTAATTGGTGGCATTTATGATCTCTGTTGTTGTCAAACATTCTTGCAGGTAAATTGGTACCTGTGGGCAGTGAGCAGAAACAGATGAGAGGAAAGTGACATTGACCTCCAAGGTGTTACTAAGCTACTATGCATAAGAACATTTTATGTGTGGTTGGTGAAATAGATAATGGCTCTGAATTAGAAATTGGAAAGTCAAGTTCCAATTCCAGTTGGGTTTACTCTATTCCCTTCAGTGTAAATACACTTGGAAAAGGGTATAAATTCACCTCTCCTCAGCTATGGGTTAATTAGTAAAATAATTAAAATCATTATTATTTCAAAAACACTCTAAAACATAAAACATTTTCTGGTTTTAAATAACCTGCAAAAGATTTATAAGCTATGAAAAAAAAAAAAGCAATCAATTGAAGAAAAACAGAACAGAAATATGAACTTTGAACAATTTATACACAAAATTTGATTTGGAAGTACAAGATCATCAAAAATTAAAAAAATACAATTAAAAATTAAACAGACATTGTCAGTTGAATTTAACAAAAATTATTCATATGAATTTTGTTGCATATATATATATATATATATATATGTGTATGTGTGTGTGTGTGTGTGTGTGATTGAATAAGTTACAAATGTTATGTCTACTTATTTTAATCATAATCCTTTCATATTCATGAATATTTTTTCAAACTACTTTTCTTCAAACTACTTTTCCTATATACACTGAAGTAGATATTAGTAGATGAGGTTAATTATAAATCAATCTATTCTTAAATGTAAAATAGGTAAGCATGAAATACCAATACATAAATGGCTATTTGATTTGTGCCAATCCTTTTAATCCCAGGAATAATGACCTTTCTTAAGGATAATGATTTCAATTCACTTATCCATTTTAACCATAAATCAGAGTTGCAAATGCAATGCAATGGCTTGACAGACATCAAGACTGTATGAAACAATAGATGCAATGAGTGAAGATAAATTAATGCACCAATCACATTTAAAGACAAGGTGTGCACAATAATCTGAACTGAAAGTGGTAATTTGGAAATTAAAAGATTTTCGTTTGTATTAAGAGTGTATAATTGAATGTATGAACACAATTAGGGATATGTATTAGGGTCTAATACAGAAACACAATTAGGGGTATGTATTTATATGCACATAAGATGAGAAGCACTGGAGATCAGATGCTGGATATAAATATTTAAAAATAATTAAAAAATTAATTAAATTAATTTAAAACTGTATATTCACTATACACTTTTATAACTATTATATAAAACATATTTGTTTCACAAACAACAACCAGTACAAATGAAAGCTAAATTCTCTCTCATCTTTGAGACATAGAACAGCTAGCCAATGAGATGCAGATACTTAAGCAAGAACCACAAGAGCCTATAATTAGAAAAGGTATGTATGTAAAAACTTATAGATTTATGTTATTTTCTTTGCAGTAATTACTTTAATCTTCTAATAGATGTTACTAATATCTATCATCAGGATCCTTTCATACTCTTAAATAAGCAAAACAATTTTGTTCAGAAGAGCTGACCTATCATAAAACAACTAAACTTGGCTCTATTAACTGTTATAAGCTGTATCTACTTTGACATGAAAAACAAATCCTTTGGCAAGATGGATACCTCCCTACTCTGAAATGGTCAGAGGCAAATTCTTAAAGCAGACCAAAGAACCTTCACTAAAACAAATCACTGTCATTTGTATTGGTAAGTATATACATCAACCAAGTTTTCAGGCAAGTTTTTCCTTTTAGTAATAGTATTGATTTACTTTTGCTTGGTTATTGCCAGCAGATGAAAAATAAAAGCATGGTATTTGGTTTTTGCACATTGATTACATGAATCATATCTAAGGTTCCCTGATGGCTCAATCAGAATTGTTTTTTAAAGAGAATTTGTAATGCCTCAACCAAAAGAAAATATTCCTTTTACATTATTTTAATATCCTCTTATACAAACAAATAATAAATTTTACTACTATAAACTAACTTTTAGTCTTTTCTTTTTACTTAATCTGTTGTCCTAAAAATATATACATATATGTACAAAGTGTCAGAAACACATGGACAAAATGGTAATCTATCATATTCATTTATGCATGAATAGAAATTACTAAATATATATAAAAAGGAGTGCTAAAATGGTTTTGGCCTTTTTTACATTCACTTTCATACAAATACCCTTGGAAAAGATATGAATCTTTCGGTTATAGTTTAAATAGTAGGACAGATTGGGCCCTTCAGTTTTGGTTAGCAACCAGTCTAGAAAGAAAATTCTGAATTCTCAGACCCAGACACATGAAACTTGCTAGTGTGAGAACATGTGGTTGTCTAAAGAAAAGAAAACCCTCAGCAGTAACCAACTTTCCTAAGAGTACAGAAGTTGTGTATAGGGTCAATCACTCAATCCTGAACAATTTGATTACACAAACCTTACCAAGAGGCACATAATCAAGGAACAAGAATAACAAGAACAATATATCAGCTTATAATCACTATCCTTATTAAAAAAAATATTGATAACTTGTTTTAGAAATGTCAGATTTTATTATGCAAAGTGCAACAAACTTTTTATTCATAAATAAATTCAAAATTTACAGGTCATGGAAACACATTTGATTAACACAATATTCCAACATTACTTGCATTTAGTTTTTTATTGCTTCCCAAAGATCTTCATTGATTGAATATCGTTTTCCATTTTTATGTCCATCTCTTTTAATGATGGATCACAAGTTTGCTATTGGATTAATATCTGGATATATTAGTCTTTGAAACGTTTTTTGGCATAGTGGACAAGAGTCAGTTTTCAGAATTTTTCCTGAAAATATTCTTTGGCTTAAAGATTCTTGATTGCAACAAAAACATATCCAAGAAATTATAATAATTCTTTTTATTTGTCATGAATCATCATCATCCATCAAGCCCTCCAGGATAGCTTCCCTAAATATTCCTGTTGAGAAATCAGTTTTCCAGTGCTTCTTCAACCAACGTATATATTTATCTTTGTGATAAAAAAGGTGCCAGTTTGGTTGCTTTCATGACTTTAACCAATGTTCTTAATATTTTACATCTTTTACCTCTCCATTAACATTTGTACACCATCTTCTTCAAATATTTCTTGGTGTGTAAATTCATTTATTATCCATTTAAACTTTTCTCAATTCTCTTTTTTGTAACATTCTTTAAGCCATTTTTTCTTCTTGTTCTTATCTTGCCAATCTTTTCAGTTTTTTTTTATTGTTCTGTGATCTCCAATTCAACTTTTTGCATTTTCCAATGTTGTTCTCACATCACTCAATAACTTTACAATATCTTGTTTCTCTTTATATCTTTCTTACGACCCATGGAAATCTTTATATATCTGAAATAAAAAAATAAATATCAATAACTATACTATTATATTTATTTAGAATATAATGAACAACTCTGGAATTACATAATAAAATCTTACACCACCAAATAAATTATTGTAAATATTTCTAATAAAAACAGATAAGCTAAAATTCACATATAATATTTATCATATAAATATTTCCTAAAACTTTAATAACATCAGTTGGTTAACACCAATTTTAACATCAACACTATTAAGCGATTAATGCCAATTTTATTGTGAAAACTTTGACCTGCATAATAAAATCTGACATAGCTGATTTGAGTGAGTGATTTCACAGAAGCAGCTGCTTATTAATTCAAATCTAGGCATAGCCTTTGAGAGATTAATTATTAAAGGATAAAATTAAATAAGCATGTTAAAAAATGTCTCAAATATTGACTTTAGTAAAGTGATGAAAAGACTTTCTGACCATCAATGAACTTTACTTTTTTTAAAAAAAGAAACAATGAAGATGGCCTTTCACTTAGTAATCTTTAATTTATCCGTTAACTGTTCCAAGGGAGATAATTATATCATTATCAATTATCAGCTTTCCTTTTACAAGTTCCATAACACTAACAGTGAAAATAATCTTACTGAACCACCAGAGTTCAGATGGTCTTTCATTCTGATGAGTGTGTGTACTCATAACATTTCTTGTATTTTCACTGTTTTATGGTCTGTCTGCTATGAATTTTACATTTGACTGAGTGAATTATTCTCTGGGCCTAACTATTTTTTCTGGTTCGCCTATCTACTCGCAAGCTCCCCAGTTTGATATTTTCTTAAACTGTAAGCAGAAGCTGTTGCTGCTGTTTTGTTTTTGTGACTTCCTCTGATACATGACCTGTACTTAAACAATGATATCTTGCCAAGTTGTTTTTTTGGTGTTCAAAGATAGGTAATTTCCAAACTTTCTATATAGTCTATATTTATGGAAATATTTCTCCTGGCATTCAATGTTAAATTTAAATTATAAGCCACAACCAAATGTAGTTAAATTTTACATATTTTTTGTAGTTTTACTTTTTTTGATTCTCAATTTTGATTTGAGATAATGGTGGTTAGTGAATGACAGTAAGTAAACTGAATTTGAAAGTGATAATTTAGAGAGTAATTCATTATGATTATAAAAGTTTGATTGTTTTTGTTTTTTTACCTGTGTCCTCTATGAATTTCCGGTGCTTTTTTACACCTAATATGGACATCAAATATACTAGCTGGTATTTACTGATTTTAGTAGTATTATCTGGCACAAGGCCAGAACAAATACTCACTCTTTCTATTAAAATTTGACCTTATAAAAATATTCAATCTATAATATTCCACTATAATTTGATAATTTGAATTTGTCTAATTTGTTAATTTTACCAAATCTTAATTCATATAGATTTTTAAAGTTTTTTCTTCATAAACACTACACTTCCAATAATCTTACACATTCATACTCAGACTTAAAATCAGTTTTAATGAAAAACGGAAAATTTTTACATTAGTCTGAATGTAAATAATGTAAATAACAAAACACTTTTTACTGTAACAAACTTTTACATTGTAATTTACAGTTTTTGCTATTATTTATTTTTCCAAGCAGATCCTTTGTCCTGTCTATAAAATCAAAGTCAGAGACTAACATCATAATTAAGTACATCCAAAAAAAAAAAAAAAGGGTTTAAAATTTACAAATGCAACATAATAAATTCAGAATTATTTAGCTTAAGCAAAATGACTTCCCGAATCATCATTTTTGGCAATATTTTTATTTAATCAGGTCGATTAACAATAAAATGGAGTCTGTACTGAAATTTATTTTTTCTTCTCTATTATAACTTTCAAAATGAGAATTTTAGAAGTATATATTAATATATATTAAAACAAAGAGGGAGAAATAGCAAGGATAAAATATATTACTTTCCATAGTGATAAATCAAAATGGGCTAACCAGTTATCATTCCTTGCCCTTCAGAATTCAGTCAAGGACAGAACACATAAACATATGCACAACAAATTTAAAAAAATGTGAAAGAAAAAATACTACTAGAAAATCAGCAATATAAACCACAGACAGATTTAGAGCCAACAACTATTCTTTTTTTCATTTTTCAGCCAGGCCTTAATTGGTTTTCACTTTCCAATCAATGTTGAAGTCTATTTGCAAAAATGTTCTGCCCCCTTTACCCCAGTCAGGTGATTTAGGATTTTAA
>OZ010613.1:16488962-16588962 GCA_963932145.1 Acanthosepion lycidas
TATATATATTTGTATAAATAGTAATTCTAAGAGGATAGAATTCAGGTAGAACTCAATGCCCAGGACAGAGTAAGGATATAATAAAAAGGCTTAAACACTAATATTCCATGGTCATAATTTATTCCATTGGAATCGTAAATACGATCCAATTCATCAGACCTACAAATTCAAAAAGAAAACAGAAAAAAACATCTCCGGGAATAAAAATTAAAATTTAGTGAGTGTGTATATCCATCTCGTATATATATATATATATATATATATATATATATATATATATATATATATATATATATATATATATATATATATGAGTAAACATTGAAGTCAACACTCAGGGGCGACACCCTGTTTCATGCTTGGCGTAATCAGCCGCCTGACGAGTGCGTCCAGCATTAAACAGCCTGTCGCCTCTGAGTGTCGATTTCAATGATCACTTTTATATTTATATTTACATACGCTCTATCTCTGATATTGAGCACTTTATTCCATAAATATAACACAACTTAAAACTATATTTCTTCATATATATGTATATATATATATATATATATATAAAACACATGTACACATCCAGTGATCCAAACCAGCTTCAATCTCCAGCTACGCGTCGTGCTTGAACAAAATTTCGCCCCATTAAGCTCAGCACATCTCCACACGGCCTCTGACAAGAATTGCTTCCTCTTAACTCCCTGAACCTCTGCCTGTTTTACCATCCCTTCCACTGCTGACATCATGTCTGACACATTACACTTTGTGCCTGTCTTTACCTCCGGCCTATTTTTACGGATTACAGCATCTTTAGATTCCCACAACATGGACTGCAATTACACCTTTGCCACCTTGTACTCTTCCACCAAAGAAATAGCAGGTAACTGAAGCTCCACATTCGTGCTGCCATACAAAGCGACATAATCCTCGCAACACTAAGCGACTTCTGTATGTATTTACTGATTTTCCTCTCAGTTATCTTAACTCGACACAGTTCTACCTCATGTAGAGTTAGCTGCCACATTAGTCATGGCATCAGCCCAAAATGCATACACCAAACTTTAGGACCACCCGTAGAACACGCCCTTGACTTCTGTATAACACCTTAGATCTTCTTCCAAGTCACTGGAGACTCATCAAAAGCTACTTCTAGGGCGTCAGGCCTGAATAAACCTGCATCACTTCCACTAGGACCTCCCTGCTGGTATCAGAGTACGTGCTCATAAGGTGCCACTCCAGCTCCTTCTACCAAAACAACTGCTTCGTGAAGCGGAAAGGACTTTCCTTGAATGACTTCCGGGCCATGGCAGCCTTCTGTCTCCTTTTGGCAAGTCGTTCTGCTCTACTTAACTTGCGCTTCCTTATGTCTCCCAGGATTTGATTGATTTCCTCTGCCCTCTGCTTATCAGCACGGATTGCTTCTCGTAACCTTTGTTTCTCTTTCCTTAGTGACCAGATGTTTCTCCACCACTGGAGCTAATCACTTAGCTTTCATTTCCTTCAATCCAGACCTAGTGACCCCATAGTCACTGATCATGTCCCCAAGCTAAAGAACTTTCCTTCCTGGACCACATCTGAGTGTATAGATAACTGTTGATAAGTTTTCATCCATCTCTGACCAGTCCCTATCCACAGAGGACGGTCACTTGATAATTCGGCGACTAGATTCAGCTTCGAAAAAAGGATCCTGCAGGACACTGGTGTTCATCCTGGTCCCGACACTCCAACGACTTATTGACTACTGCCATGTGCTTCTTTGTCACTCAATCAACACCACATTCATCTTGGTCTGGTGTATCTTGCGACACTTTGCTGACTTTAAAACTCTTTTGAAGCCACCGCCTTCCCTCTGGTTTTCACGGTTGTCAACACCATATTGTCTGTTCATTTTTAAACCCCTTTTAATCGTAGCAAGTCGCGTGGATTTACATCTGACACGAAACAAGCGACTCTAGTTGATTCATGGATGAGTCGGAAGATTATCGACTAGTCCGGGTTTGCCAGACTTCAGGCGGGTGCGATCTTCAAAAGGTTATCCATCCCCCCCTTCCCTACATGTGCAGGTCAGTTCTCAGTGGCCATAAAGAACTGTTGTAGAACGCGACCACCCATAAGTTATTCACTACTTGAAATCTTTGAAACAAAAAATTTAAATGAACATTTAAGGAAAGTTTTACAAAGAGATGCCAATGTTGAAGGCCAAGTAAAATGCAAATTTCAAACATTTTTCTGCACTATATAAGACGATATTCCTAAACAGAAGAATTTTTTATATGAAAATCAAAACAACCTCGAATAAAAGAAGAGTAGTGAAGGACAGTTAATTAATTAAAAAACATTTTTAAAAAGAATATGCAAATTAGTTAAACCTGAATATTGTCTAGCAGTAGATAATATATAATACAGAAATTGAGCTTTTCGTATCTTATTGATGCCTATCATTCACGGCGTCGCATTGCCGGATAAGCGGACCGTGACTACAAGCTCGGGCATATGTGAGGCTTTTCGTGATTACTTTCGGGATATTTTCGTCAGTCAGCCCGGTCTGAGACCTGCTAAGTTCGACACCTATTTAGCCGAGTTTCCCTGTCTCGAGGCAGCTGAAGCGGCTGGATGCGAGGGTCCCATCACAGAGTCGGAAATCTGGGAAGAGTTGAAACAGGTTGGTCTGGATAAATCTCCGGGATTAGATGGTCTTCCCTACGAAGTCTATTCGAGGCAGTCGCCCGTTTTTGTTTCTTTGCTGGAACTGATTTTCAACAATTGGATGAAGCAGGGGTCTATGCCTCAACGTTTCACCAGCGGTGTGATCAAGATGCTGAGTAAGGACAAAAACGGTGGGGATGGGATAGGTAATTTTCGCACTTGAACTATGTTAAATCCAGAGCTAAAGATTTTGGCAAAGATCTTAGCCAACCGTTTGCAGCTTGTCCTGTCTAGTCTGATTGGCTCTGAATAGAATTGTGCTGTGAAGGGCAGGACTGTTCAGGACAACCTTCATATGGTCCGCTTGATCATAGAGAAAGTTGACAGTGAAGCCGCGCTAATCAATTTGGATCAGTCCAAGGCCTTCGATAGGGCTGGCCATCGGTTCCTGGAGGCTGTTCTTTCGGCTCCCAGTTTCGGGCCGGACTTTCGCTCCCGGATCCGTCTTCTGTATGCGACCCCCGGTGCGCTTGTGGAAGTGAACGGGGTAAGATCGGAATCTTTCGTATTGTACCGATTTATTCGTTAGGGTTGTCCGCTTTCGCCTTTACTTTACGTCTTTGTGTTGAAACCTTTCCTTCGCAAGTTAAAGGCGAATCCGGTCCTACGGGGAATTTCTCTACCTGGTGCTACCACCTCGGCCAGATATTCTTCCTATGCTGACGACATTTCGGTTCTTGCGTCGTGCAGAGCCGAGATTAACGAAGTCAGCAAAGAAATCAATGGATATGAGATGGTGACAGGGGCCAAGAACAAATGCGATAAGTCTGTTGGCTTGCGGCTGAGTGCGTGGAAGGGAGTTTCTTTTCCCGGATCTTTCCACTGGACGGATGGGCCGATCAAGATACTCGGCGTTTGTTTCGGTCCTGATATCCAGTTGGAAATGAATTGGTCGGCGGTACAAGGGAAGGCCGAGATCGCAATTAATTTGTGGTCTCGGAGGAATCTTTCCTTAAAGGGGAGGGCGGAGGTATGTGTTTCACATATCTACCCGATTCTCCTTTACCGACTCTCTGTGTTTCCACTTCCGTCTGACACTTTGCTGGCGTTAGTGAAGCTCTTGTTCTCCTTCTTGTGGGGAGGCAAGGCTGCCAGAGTCTCTCAGGAGATCTGTTGCCTTCATCCATCTGAAGGCGGTCTAGGTATGCCTAGCATTGAGATCCGTCTTTATATGCTTCGCATCGAGTTCCTAGATCGTTTGTGTCGCGAACCGGATGAGGAGGGCGCCTTCTGGAAGGAAGACGCCCGTAGAAATTTCCCATCCTTGAGAAGTGTGCACTCGTGCGAGGAGGAGGCCCACCGTTTACCCCGAGCCGAATGCTCCTTCTACCGTGAATGTCGTCTTGCTCTGAAGCGCCTCTTACGGGCGTCGGATGGCCTCTCCAACGTCCAGGCGTCGTCTCGTAGGGCATTATATCAAGTGTTAGGGGATCCGTTCATGATAATCTGATTGACGAGCTCGGTCTTACGAAGCAGGAGGCTCGCTAGATCTGGCCTTGGGATCCCGGGTTGAAATGTCTCAATAACGATGAGGCATTCCTCACCTGGCTGGTGATGCGTGGGACCATCTGCAATTCTGCAAAAGGTGAGTAAATCTTGCGCGATTGTTTAGAGTGAAAGGGGCTGACCTGGAGTGGCACTTTGATGCCGGTTAGGTACAGGATTTTGTCCTTCCTGAAATTGAACAGAGGCAACTTGTCCCAATATTAGGCTAGTTTAGGTTTAGTTTGAATCTTTAGTTTCCTTTTTCCGATTAACTAGGGTATGTATGCTCATTGGCCCCTTTTATTTCTGTCTCTATTTTTCTTTCGTTTTATTCCTCATCCCCTCCCTCTTTTAGGTGGTTAGTGATATCAGTTCTCTGGTAGATGCGGGGAGCCTTTCGTTTTCATGTGCGTGTTTTTCGTATTTGTTTCTGTGTCTGAATGAGTGCCTGTTTGTGTGAGTGTTTTGGTTGAATGTTTTTTTTAATACTATTATAATCCCGCAATTTTTCCGTCCAGTTAACTGATGTTTCTGCTGCATTTAGGGACTGTTTTTTTTATTTTTTATTACTAACCTTATTTTGTTTTGTTTTCTTGTATATAGTATTAATTCATATTGTAAATAATCATTGTTTTTTTTTTAAATTGTTGTTTTATTCCCTTCCCCCACAGACTTTGAAATATACATATGGGGACTAGTTAGGATTCCATTGAGGTATTATGGTGGATGTAGCAAGAAAGGTAGGAGAGAATGTGTTGTTTTGGTGGTAGGACTATTGTTGATATGTTTGGGTCAGTGTTTGTGGCTAGCTAAGTTTAGAAATTAAGACCGAAGAAGACAGTCCTTTTCCACAATCCTCTTTTTGGCCTTGTGCCACATTTTCTACAATCGTACGAATATATATCTATTGATGCCTATCGCATCTACTCCTCCCTAGCTATAGTGCTGATGGCCAAACCAAGAGTCCTCCACAGTCGCTAGCTTGAAAGCCGCCTGATGGAGCCTCTTCTAAGCGAGCTTAAAATTTTAAGCTAGATGCAAAGGTAAATAGGAGTTATTCCCCTTGAACCATGGCTAGTATAATATTAATATATATTTTTAACTTCGCTTAATCTGGCGACCCTGAATCTGAGTTCAACGAAAATCGTTCCTTGCGCCTAACCTTTCTAGGGCTTTTGAATGATCAATGAATCATTGAAATCAGATCAATGAGAGCAGAGGAGTTGCTTGGACACACACGCACAAACACACGTACACTGTACTTGATATATCCAAATTATATATATATATATATATATATATATATATATATTTATGAATAAAAATGACAATAGGAAAACTGGTAATTGCTGACGCGTTTCCTCCATTGTGGACTTTATCAAAGCAAAATACGAAAATGAAATTAAATGAACAAAGTAACTAATAAAAACAAAAACAGAATGTACCTAGCAACTGGAATGTAGAGAAACGCTATTTTCATATTTTTTAACTGAAAAATTACGTCAGTAATTGTCACGTGTGGAGAATATTGTCATTATATCTGTGTTGATGTATTCAACCATTTTCTTTTGATTTCATGAATCTGTTGTTTATATTTGTTTGTAAGAGCATTAATTTTGTTAAGAAAGGTGAAATAAGGAAAAAAACCTGGGCGTAGATTAATATTTGGGTAATTTTCTATGGCGGCACTCTCCAGAATTTTCCTTCTGAGTGAGTATTTTTTTTTTATGAGTGTAGCATTTTTAAAATCAAAATTATGGTTGAATTTATTTCTATGTATGACTAGTGCATTAGCTAAGTTGTTTTTTGTGAGGTCTCTTTTGTGCTCATAAATGCGTTTTTTCAAACTTCTACTTGTTTCTCCAATATATTGAGAGGAACAGTTTTGGCAAGTTATTCTATAAATGCCTGCTTCAGAAATATTAGTGCTATTATTGTTTGAAGATCTTAGTATATCCATAATGGTTTTGGAAGTGTTTGTGACTATTTCAAGATTATTTAGATGGGACAGGTTATTCTGTATAGTTGACGTGACAGAATTGGTCGGTAGTATAATGTATCTGTTTTCATATGATTTACTATTGCGGATTATGTTAACAACTAATAATATAACTATAACTAGATCGATTTTATCTTAGTTCCGAAACGCTATAAATCCAGCGAAGATAGGGACATTTCCTGGCGCAGACATCGGCAGCGAACATGATCTTGTGATGACGACTTTTAAATTTAGGCTGAAAATTAAGCGCTGTTCAAAGGACTCCCGCGTCCGCTTCAATGTTAAGAAACTAAAAGACCCTGAAGTAAATAAACTCTTCCAGATCAAAGTTGGCAACAAGTTCGCAGCCCTGAACCTAAATAACAGTGATTTAGACACTTTTGCAGATCACATTAAAGAAGTGTTACTCACAAGAGCTGAGGAAGTTTACCGAAGGAAAATCCAACTGTGAGTCACAAACGAAATCTTGGATTTGTGTGATAAGAGGAGAGAACTGAGAGGAAAGAATCACTTAAGTAGTGAGATCTATGCCCAATATCAGGAAGTGCACAATGACGTGAGGAGAAAAATATGAGCAGCTAAAGAGGTGTAGATACAAAATAAGTGCAAAGCCATTGAGAAGCATATGCTTACTGACAATAACAAACAAACTTACAATATTCTCAAATCCCCCATTAAGACTATCCAACAGAGAACAACATCCATAGTGGATGAGAATGGTAAATTGTTGACGGACAGTGAAGAGGTTCTCCATAGATGGACGCAATACTGTGATGGTTCCTACAATTACCACCTTCATCCAGATGTCTTCATATTGTAAAGCAACCAGCATTCCACTGACGACGACGAGACCAGTCCATCAATACTGAAAGAAGAGACCGAGTTGTCAGTACAGAGCTTGAAACCTGGAAAGTCACGCGGAGTGGATAATATTCCCTCTGAGATGATAGAACATGGAGGTAAAGAAACCATCAAAGTCATAACAACACTATGCTAGAAGATTTGGGAACAAAAAATGGCTTGTAGTGTGGAATCAGTCAGTGGACTCAGCCAATGCCAAACAAAGGAAGCTTCAGTCAGTGCCGGAATTATAGAACAATAAGCCTGATCAGTAAGTCTAGTAAAGTCCTACTCCGAATCATTTTGAATCGTTTGAAATCCAATGCTGAAAAACTGCTATCAGCGGAACATGCAGGTTTTAGAACCGGACGAAGTACAATGGAACAGGTTTTCAATGAAAGGGATTCTCGTAGAGAAACACCTGCAATATCAGAAGGACGTGTTCCACAACTTTGTTGATTTCAAGAAAGCATTCGATCGTGTATGGCATGATGGTCTTTGGTAAATCATTAGAGAATTAAATGTAGATAACGGAATTATCCAAGTCAGCCATTATATAAAGATGCCACCAGCACACTTCCTCTGGAAAAACAAATGGGAGGATTCTTCCGTCGGCGTGCGGCAGGAATGCGTACTTTCACCCACATTGTTCAACCTATTTCTAGAGAATCATGCAAGAAACCTTGAACGACCACGATTCTTCTCTCTCTATCGCTGGCAGACCCGTCTATAGCCTACGTTTTGCAGATGATATATTAAATATTTAAGAGCAATCTTGTCTAAAGATGGAACCTACAACTCGGAAATCCGCACATGGATTGCCGCAAACACAGCAGAGATAACCAAATTGGCAAGAATATGGAGGAGCAAAATCAGATTTCAAACAGATCGCTATATTCTCCTATATGGATGTGAAACGTGGACACTGTTGGCAGAAGCAGAGAGACGGATCCAAGCGTTTGAGAACAAACTTGGCATTTTCTATTGGGAACAAAAAACAATGGGTTTTTGCGGAAAAAGTTTGAAAGTTTTGTGGGACACAAGGAACCTCTTCTCGCCACTGTTAAAAGTAGAAAAATAGCGTGGTTTGGACATATTACATGGCACGACAGCCTGTGTAAGACCATCATGCAGGACACCGTTTAAAGCTGACATAGAAGAGGACGCCAACACAAAAACAGGTTGGAGAATGTCAAACAATGGAAAGGTATGACTATACCAGAATTGCTGATTGCTGCCGTTGACAGGCCGTTGTGGAAAAGAGTTAGTGTGGTTTCTGCCTTCGGATCCACCCTACGATTTCAAAAGTCAAGGTGATGATAATGATGATGATGATGATGATGATGATATATATATATATATATATATATATATATATATATATATATATATATATATATATATATATATGATTCCATCGATATATAGGAATTGCTATATTTCAAAAACAGTTCAGTTCAGTTATAGAAATTAAAGTACGTTTCATCCTCAAGCCAATAAATAAATTATAACCTTATGGAACCATAAAGTTGTCTGATTTCCTTTAAATTAAGTTATTCGCTCTGGTTTAACATTGAGCTCTCTGGATTTCATACGGATTACAAAGATTTTAATTACCCAATATATATATATATATATATATATATATATATATATATATGGACATGGAAAATTCTAAAAAAAAAAAGCAAAACCTTACAACAATCACAGTAATATCTGCAACTTTTGTCAACAATAAAAATTAGCTAAAATAACATTTACAGACCTAAAACCTTTTGAACCACACATCGGGAATTATGACCTGTTTTATAAATATTAAAAAGTTAAAGCAGTCACTTGAGAATATGCGTGTATGATTTCAAACTAGAGCAATTCTACCTGAATCAACGAGGTTTTCATAAAAGGAATTTCCTGTTGTACAATTCAAGCTATTCAAGGAGTTATTTCAGAGCTGACTAGATAGGAAATGGTGCATCCGTTGAACTGCGCACTATCGTTCCGATTCATTCAGTATCAATCGTCATGAAATTTAAAGGACAATTCAGTTCTAAAGCAGGACAACATAATTCACTGTTTGGACGCGAGCACATTTTTTATTTCTCTGAAACGCACGCATTTCTAGCTGTACACTATCGTTCAAAGTGATGAAAATATGTCTCTACATCAGTACAATATAGAAATAACGCGAGACAAGTCATATCTCCAACAAACAAAAACCTGTATGAAAAAAATTTTTGTTGTTTATTAGAGGCTTCTTAATCACGACAATGCTATCGATACTGGTTGAGCTGTGGAAAATATTGTTTGATTAGCACATTTTCAGTTCCTGAAGGATTCTGTAATGAAAGTATTTCTTAAATGACAACAACGTCTAAACATAAGGTATCTGTTTTATTTTGTCAATTCGAAAATAAAAGAATTTTTCATAAATAAATCTCGTTTTGGGCAGAATTAACAATGGTGATTCGCTTAGATGGTTGCTTATCTTTTCGAGCATCAACTTTAAATTGGGTGACATCATAAAATATTCAGATACTGTTTCAACGACGCAATCTATCTGTCTGTTTATATGTTTATCTATCTATGGTTGAAAATATGGTGGGAAACCTGATTTTAGAGAACTTGATAAACAGAGGGAGAATAGTAATAAGATAAATAGTTTGAAACTTGGCCATCGGCAAAAGATAAAACAATGGAAGAAGAAAAATGAAACAGTTTACTTAACTGTATATCTCTTAGTTCATAATAATCCTTTCACTTGTGAGATTGCTAGGTGATCTGGGAGTTAAATTAAATCATTTTAAAATAATAATAAAATAACTTATATACCAAATATTACTGATACCATTTCAGAAAGCTTGTGATATTATATGGCACAAGAGCTGAACTTCCAGCCAGAATAGAATTATTTCATCTTTTATCAACCATTGAATATTATCCATCGCTATCTTTACTATTTCTTTCTATCTATCTATCTATCTATCTATCTATCTATCTATCTATCTATCTATCTTCATCTCTTTATCGTTATTTTTTATATTTATTTATCTCTTTATCATTATCTATTTCTCTTTGTAAATGTTACTGGCCCAAATATTACTAATATCTTTATTTTCCTCATTTCATTCTTATTTTTTTTTTAATTTTCTTGATCGTAATGCAAAATATTCCAATCGTTTTTATATTATATAGCAAAGAAGTTCACTATTCCTGCATCAAACCGACTTAATATACTGCATGTAAATTTTTTTTAGTTCTTCTATTCTTTATTATTCTAAGGAAGAATTATCTAATTGCGTACATTGTCAATGTTAATTTTTGTACGAGAGAAACCATTTTGTTTTTTTTCAACGAAAGCACGGTATGCATCTATACAAAACCTGATGCCAATTTTTGTTTTTGAGATTGTCGTTCTATATATTATTTCCAAGATAACACAACAAGTAGATTCAAAGAAAGGGAAGCTGCAACTGATTTCCTGAGGACGTTAGCACCTTTTGTAATATTCCTGACGTCTTAAGAAATAGAGGAATATGTATTAATCCCATTTTTCCAGGAGTTTTGTTTGTTTCACTTGTCAACAGTATTTTGAGACAATCTTCGAACAATTACATATTCTATAGTATCTCTGTCCATTGTGAACACACGTCTATGTTTTACATTCTGTCCATGATTTACTATTTGATGCACCACTAAAATCCACATTTTTTCTAAGCTGCTTACAATTTCTTAAATGAATACATTTGGTTTTAGCTTTAGATCCTAGATGTCTCCGCATATAATCCAACTTCATACATATCTCAGACAAGTTTACAACCTCTCTTTACTAAGTGATCCGGGTTTCAATTAAATACATATCACAGGTTACATAAGCATTAAATGAAGGATTTTACTACCGCTCAGAATTATTTCAAGGCAGATTTTTTAAATATCAGCCATTCTGGCTGACAATTAAAAAATCTACCTTGAAATAATTCTATTTGAAACAATAATTTGTCGTCTGTCTGAATTTCTGGGATGAGGAGCTATCATTATTTACACTAATTATAGTAATTATAAATTCAATACTTGGGTCGTCTAGTGTGTCCTTCAACTAAGTGGAAACGAGCGAGCCATAACTGAGCAGTACTAAAAATAAGACATGGACATTGGAACGAGAACAGTCTACCCCCGTAGATTAAATTCAGTTCAGAATTCCCTGTAGTTTACCCAGATCGAGATACACCTTTATGAAGCTCTGAAGACACAACGGCCGAAACGTTGTGATAATAGCAACAAAGATGAGGACAACAGTCTGAATATAAATAGTGTAAATAGTATGTCTAATTGTTCACTATTTACATTATTCAGACTATTGTCCTAATCTTTGTTGCCATATTTATCAGAACGTTTCAGCCCGGCCTTTTCAGGTAGTTAGAATGTCGAATTGAACCCTTTATTTCCCTTAAGGACACATGGCACAATAGATAAAGACGTTGGTTAGATCCAGTGACAATACCTGGTTAAGGCAGTGGAGAACTTGGAGAGGTGAATTAACAGGAGAGATAACTGATAACTGACACCCATTAGACATGGCACGTGGAACTACAACAGTCTAACCCAGCGAGTGAAATAAAGGGTTCAGTTCGACATTCCAACCACCTGAAGAAGGCCGGAGCATACAACGGCCGAAACGATGTGATAAACATGGCAACAAAGATGAGGACAATAGTCTGAAGAATGTAAATAGTGTACATAATACCTCATCTCAGAAATATAGACAGATGTCTAATTGTTATTATTAACTTATTATATTTCACATCTTTCCTTAAATTTTCATTATTATTCATGTATATTGAAACCATATGCCTGATGTTCACACTGAAGATTGGGTGACAGTCAGTCTAGGACACTTAGGAATTCTAACCGATTTCAGCATAGTTGTCATAGTGCTGATCTACCGTTCGTCTAATATTTTCCTCACATTAGTGCTTAGTTCCGCGAGATCCAGCGTCTTTTTTACTATCATCATTAGTTATGCAATCATTAATCTTTTAGTTAACTAAGCATTTTTTTGCTTCACTTTATATATATATTTTCTGCTGAAAATATGACCAAACAGATTGCGGACAATGTCAAGTGGTATGGGTATCACATGAGCAGGCATAATTCTGCCGGAAAAACGCATCCCCTCTTTGTAGCAGGAATAATAGCAGAAGGTGTTAACCAATGTTCTAGACGTAGAGAGTGATGCTCAACGTTCTTGCTTAAAATGTATGAGAGTAGATAGTTCAGCACTAGAGAATGAGACGTCTAAAGTAGTCAGCACATATATTCGGTTAGAGAGTCCTCATCAGTAGGTCTAATATATAATATGTGAGTCATTAATAAAGAGCAATGCTAGCAAGGTTTCAGCATTGGTAGTAGCAACAAAAGAGAATACACGGTGAATGAAGTTGAACATGTCAACAACAAGCAGGATAGAACAACAATAGGTTTAAGGCTCCAAAGTCTAGGGTCAATAATTCGGTGGATTAAAGAGTCGGTTCGTGAATTTGGTGACATAGTAATTACGAATTAAATCCTTGAGTAGGTCTCTCTTTCTTTGCTCGCTTATCAGTGGAAACAGGATGAGCAACAACTGAGTGATACTGAATAAGAAAAAGATTAGCTAACCCCTGACATGGGTAGCGAAATGTAAAGAATCAACACTTCATAAGTTAAATAAAGGGTTCAGTTCGAAATTACCTGAATGTTAATCGGATGGATAAACATCGAAAAGGTGTTAAAGAAGAATGGAGGACACAACAAACACAACGTTGTGATAATAAAATTAAAGATAAGGACAACACCACTCCCACCTAGAAATTCAGGTAGAAACATTTTGACTTTCATTTCAAGTGCATTACTTACTAATGTATTTGATCAAACCCAAAGTATTCTGATTCAATGTTAATCATTGCTAGTCGATATAGGATACAAAAAAAGATAGTTTGGAGGATGATACACAAAATAATATACTTCTCCAATGCGCCAATCCCAAATGTTGGGTAGGATTAAATTCAGGAACAAATGACTGTCAATAATATTGTCTATTTACAGATCTTCATAGATATTGATTTATAAAGTAAGGGTATAATATTAACGAACATCACTTGTATGGAATCAGTTACAGCTTCTCTATTTGATGAAAATGAGTGCATAACTGATAGATAAATCAATATAGACACTTATTAAAGTCAGATGGGTAAATAAAAAAAATGAATATTGCGTGCATGCACAGACAAAAGAATTCGGCATCGCTCTACATTAATACGCACACATATTAAAAATATAGAAGGACTAACTCCGCGTATCTTTTTGTAACATCAGAACACGTTTTTATCAAGAGATATTGATTCAGGATGAAAGAGGGCAATTCAGAAGAGTGTATGTGTAATCGAGAGACGGTTAAAGAGAGATACAGCCTTAGAACGAGGAGAAAAGTTCGCCTAAGATATAAGCTACCTCGTGAACCCCCGACAGAATGAAAAAATAAATCACTTTTCCTTTCTCTACCGAGTGTGTTGTCATCCCCAAGACTTGATCGGAACCATATTTTTAATTGAACTGTAAAGAGGTTCAATACTTTCAATAAGTAATGCTTAGTGATTTTTTACTTAGTCTAAGAATAAGATAAAAGAATGGTTAGGAATATCAGCTCTTTCTCATTCTTTTTCTCGTCACTCCTCAAATGCATCTCTATCATTCTCCTTTCCTTCTCTCTCTATTTATTCCTTTCTCCCTCTTTTTAATCATTTTCTCTCATATCTCTATCTTGCCTCTTTTTCACTTACTCTTTGATAATAATTCCTTTCTTCTCTTTTCCTTATCCTTTCTTTCTTCCTAATTCACCTCTCTCAACTTATTTTTCTCTAATCCTATTTCCTCTCTCAAATTATTCCCCCCTGTTCCTCATTTCATCTTATCTTGATATATTTCAGCCTTTCTCTATTCCTCTTATCTGCACTCTCTCTCTCGTCTTCATTTCTCTGTTTCACTTAGCTCTCTCTCTCTCACTCTCAATTCCTATCTTTGATGATCTTTTTCTCTCATACTTCTCTTTCTCGTTCGTTTCCAGAAATCTTCTATAAATCTCTTTTCATTACCATTTAAACTGTAACCATCTACCTTAACTCTTATGTGAAATTTAGTAAACAGGCTAAAACCATTGATATATTTGACAAATCTTTCTACGACTTCGGTTATTTTGAATTTTTCAAGTCATTTTTAATATTTTCTTTTTACTAATATTCAATTCAGCATACGAGAAAATTGATATTACCATTTCCACGTCAATTAATTAAACTGAAGTCCTGATTAGTATTGTTACTGATTTTGAATTAATGAACCGTTGTTAGAGAAACAGAATCAACGTGAAGAGCGAATAATTGCTATTGATTTTAAATTTCATTATCAACAGGATCAACAGTATTCTAATCCGGTGCCAGTCACAGCGACGTCTAAGAAAGTCAGAAGGTTTCAGTTATAGTCTCAACTGAAAGAACAAATCTTTACTCCTTAGGAAATATTGGATAAAAACAACTTGAGATCAAGACGATATTCATTGAGGAAAGTGTAAAGAATGAATTTAGTAATAAGTATTGGAATCACTAGTATTGCGCTGTGGCAGGTGTATATTGTACTTTAATCTGCTATATGTGCATAAAGTGTTCGTTTGCACTTTAGTGTAAATACAGAAAATGACTAAAAAAAAGAAAGAAAAAGATTGAGAATAGTAGCTTATTTTAGAATTCAGAAAATTACTTCTATCCCTGTGACTGTTAATCCATAGTTCAAAATGTAAACGATGAAAAATTCAAATAAAATCTCAGTATGTGTTATTGAATTATTTGTCTTTTATTATAACTTTTAAGTTTGGATAGTCCAGATTTAATTTATTTTTCAGTGTAAATAATTGCATGCTTTTATTTTCTCTCATTCTATATGCAATATCTTTGACAGAAAGACGAATGACGAAAGCATTACACATATACCAATTCATGCAAAGAATTATAATAGGTACGTGTAAACGCGCACACACTTTAAATCGATTTTGAATCAGTTTTAGTATAACTTCTGTATTTATTATTTGATTATAATTGGTCATTGCACTTTTAACATACAAATAGGCGTGATCTGTTGCTTTCACTTAGTAAGCACTATTATGGCTGTTGGCGATGCTTAACGAAACAATGTTAATATTCTTGAAGTTGCTAACAATGTGGCTTTTTGATGAGACCAGTACGGATTTTGCCGCTGGTTTTACGTATTGTTTGACATAACCAAAGTAATCCGTTAATTGCATAAGGCTTGAATCATAATTAAATATATCTATGATCACTTATAAGGTTGTTTGGTTAGTGAACAAAATAAAAGCCATTTTTGTGTTGTCATCATTCATCGATTAGTTGTTGAGCGTAAATAATATCGAACATGGGAGCCTAATTTTTAACAGCAAAGTCTTTGCTTTAGTTAGAAGTTGTTGTATCTAAACAGAATTCTGTTGTTGTTTAGATACTGAAAACAATAAAAGTTAGTTATTAACTCGAGACCTTACTGAACAAGTTAAATGTTTAACACAAAGATCAAATCAGTTTTTGTATGTGATCAAGTAAAATCTGATGAATTGAGAAAATACCTGATCAGTTCATTCATCTAACAATCACCTTTTTTAGTCGTTGGTCAACATGAATTCATCGATAGGCGCTCAAAACTCTTGAGTTCAGATACATTTGTCTTTGTTGCCTTTCGTTTGGTGAAATTTTTATTATTTAGAAATTCATATTGTTTCTCCATTGAAACTGTAAAGGAAAATTATCATTTGTGAATGGGAAGCTGACACTTAAGTGTCATTGCAATCTCTGTAACCCATTAAGGTGTTAAGGGCAACATATGTACTGCAACCATAACAAAATTGGTGTGTCTTGGGTGAGTTTACAATTCGGAGTTTTTCTTTTGCACGCTACATTAAGGCAACAGAGCCCAGTCTGCGCTGCTATTTAACCCATTATGGGGAAAAGTTAGGTTCATGCCTTTGCCAATTGTTTTGCGATCATACTAGACAGCACACCGGATATTTCTTATACTGATCAGATGAGATTCATTTATCGATTATGTCGTTGTTGGAGACAAAGAAATGGAGGTACGGCAATCATTTCATGGCTTTATCACTGAGCATGGGAAGACATCTTAGGATATCAAGAAGATGATTTTGGATCGACTGGAGAAAGAGAAATTTGATTTCAAAAAATGTAGAAGGATAGTATTTGACAATGCGGCTAATATAGCCGGAGTTTATGGTGGAAATTCAACGTTTTCTACGAAACATAAATGAGAAAGCTAAATTTGTGCCATGTTCTAATCATAGTCTGAATTTATACGATGTTCATGCCTCAGCTTTCAATGCAGTTTCCATTACATTTTTCGGAGTGATTGAGAGACTATACATTTTTCTCCTCTTACATTTACCGGTAGAAAGTTTTATCTTCGCATGTGAAGGTCATGATGAAGAGTTTGGTAACCACCCATTGGAGTGCACGTTATGAAGCTATTTGTGCAGTGAAAACCGGATTTCAAGGAGTGATTCAGGCATTCGATTCATTAATCTCAGCTTCAGAAAATCTTCAAACGAGAGGTGATGCACAAATCATTTTGCTTTCAGTTGAAATCTTCTTCATTTGATTTACTGGGAAGAAATTCTGGGACAAATAAATCTAATCCAAAAGAAACTTCAAGAACCTGGTATTGGTTTGGAAGTGTGTGTAACCCACATAAATGCAATCAAAATTTTAATTAATCTAAACAGGGACATGTTGGTGTCTGAATCGGTTAATCAAAGTAAAGCAAAGTACGAAGAAATGGAAATTCCAGTTGAAATGTGCATTAGAAGAAAGAGAAAGCTCTCTGGGGGAAAAGGAAGATGATGTATGTCAAACACTTGTGCAGGAAGTAAAGAGAAATCTTTACGAATGTCATGATCGACTTGTAAAGGAACTGGAAGGACGATTTGACTCCATGTATCATCTGCAAACTGTCTTCGCTGGATTATCATTGCAAGCAATCCTGGAAGATACTGAAGGCGAGTTGGAGCAAAAATTTAAAATTCTCGGTAGCGAATACGATGCTAACTTAGATGTATCTAGGCTGCCTTTGGAAGTTCTCCGTCTACAGGATATTTTAACAGTAGCTTCCAAAGTGGAACGTGACATGAACATGATGACCAAATCATCGGCTATTGAGATGGATTTATTGATGCCAAGTTCAAGAAAAACTGCCAAATATTGTGATTGCTCTACGGCTGTTTTTGATGCTCACAGTTTCTGTTGCTATTGCAGAGAGAAGCTTCTCAAAACTGAAGCTCATAAAAAGTCACTTGAGATCAAGTATGTCGCAAGATCTCTTATCTAATTTTTCTATCATTTCAATTGAACATAAAACTGTGAAGAAGACAGACTTTGACCAAATTATTAGTAATTTTGCTTCTGCAAAAACTCAAAAGTTTAAAATATGATAACGTTTGTTCAGCTAATTTTTGAATTTCTTTCAACGCCATTAAGGATATTTCATTTATATTTTTCCTTCCCCAAAAAGGGGTGCCATTATGAATACGGGCCCCGGGCGGCACTTTGCCTCGGTACGCCCCTGAATAGACGTATATTATAGTGATTAGTATATGAATCAACAAGCGCTTTATATAAGAATGTTTTATTTTTCAATGGTCTTTTCTTTTATATGAATTTTATACATGATGCTTATTCCTTGTAGTCATTAGGCTTCTGCTGGTTGTACACAACGGGAAATTTAGCTTCATTACCTTACCGGCAATTTTCCTTAAATGCAGTGATTGATCGGAACTGTGACTTGAGCGAAATTCAAAGAAGCAATTTGTTGTTGAGGGACTGCGTGAAACACTACAATATAAAAGCAAGTTACTCACTTAAAAGAAATTGCAGAAAATGGAATCCATATTGAAAATGACGTCTAAAACGTTAAATTGGACAATCGCTCCATTTGTTGCTGATTTTTGTGTTTAACGGAAATCGTTTGGAAAGCAAGTTTTTCGAGTTTGAAGTCACAAGGTGAAAAGCTATTCCAGCAACAAATTGCAATGCGGAAATACACTTATATATCATTTGTTAGGTTAACCTCGAAATCAGAAAGGTTCTTCTCAATCAATACATAAATAAATGAATTTAAAAAAAATAACAAAATAAACAAACCAGAAGCAGGCAGCAAAAGAAAATTCTGCTTTCAGAAATATCAAGCCGGTTTGTGAGATCTTAATTATTTCAGCACTCACAAGACAAACCCGACGAATATAGAGCTATCCAGAGTTATTACATTACTATATTTTATTTTTATTATTCTCACGGAAAAAAAGTTTTCTTTTGTATCTTTGTATTTGTGTTTCTTTGTGTCATACATTAATAGAGAAAACTAACATTTTACTATTCGTCTTAAACTATGATTTCCCTCATAAAATCTACTATTAGTTATAAGCATTAAAATAAAGTCCAGCATTAATTATGTTTCTACCTATAATTCATTAATTCTTATTGTCCCATTTTGGAGATGGTGGGATTTGAAGGGCTAAATCATTGTCTCATGAAGAATTCATAGGATAATTCATATTATTTCCATTCATAAACAGTTTGAATTGATTCCAGAATTTATTGGAAGATTAATAGCATAGACTATAGACTAAGACTAAATAAAATTTCCTGTTACTTCTGCCTATTTTTTTTCTCATTTAATTTAATTTTTTGCCTCTTTTTTTATTTAACTTTTCTAATGTAACGCGTTTCATAATGAATTTTAATATATTCATCTACACGCATGTACAGATACACACGTAGAAATATTTAAAAACTAAAACAGACCCCCCCCAAAAAAGAAAAAACAAAAGAAAAAAAACAGAAAAAAAAAACGCGAACTAAGCCATAGGAAATGAAAAACAATAAGAAAAACTATAATAATAATAATTCAAAAATACATCCCAGAAACGTATCTATTTATTATTAAATGTGATACCTATTAATAGATCCAATAGATTTATATTACCATGAAGAGCGTATGGTGTTTCTGTGAAACTTCATGTTGGAAGCTAACTCATGCGAACATCTCTCTCAATCTAGACTATGGCATAAACATCTATTTATTCAAAATAGCATATCAGAATTATCATTTGTATTTATATAAGTAGTTGAAGAAGTTTACTATTTTCCTAAACACCATAACTTCTACCTCTCCTAATTGCATAATATCAAATGTAAATAAAAGGAGCTTATATATAATCATGGAAGTAATATATGAATATATGTATATGCGGGGCACGGTGGAGTAATGGATATTGACTCAGACTGAGGAATCGGAGTTCGAATTCCAGTCGAATTCATTACATTCGCTTACGTGCTAACACCCTTGGAAAAGGTATGAATTCTCCCTCCAGCTATGGGTAAATAGCAACGTTCTATAGCATTGGATGGCAACTGATCTACCGCAGAAAGAAATGGCAACCTAGTGCGGGAAAAAAAAATCTGCCTTGTCAGTCATGTATCGAAAGATATATATGATCACCGAAGCGTGATATACACGCATGGCACATAACTGACTGAAGTAATATGTTTGTGTGTACTGAATTTTTTCTAACAAAAATTATCGCAAAACGCTCTTCCTAGTGATATCATTGCCTCACTATAACACTTATATCTTGTGTATATATAGTATATATAATTTTGTATTTCATGTATATAATGATAGTTTCTTATTATGACTGATAACTTGGTTGAAAAAAATCTGTTATTTATAATATATATATATATATATATATATATTAAGAAATGGACAAAGTCCGACAATTTATTTATTAAAGACATTTTAACGTTCTTTTTATAGATACAAGTATTTAAGTAAATGCTCTGTTTATAATAAACAGTATTAAATAACATTTACCGGCCTGAATGACCGAGACATTTTCATAGAAAATATTCGTCCTTTGACAGGATTCGAACATGCATCCTATACGGAACCGTCATTTATCTTGATGTGCCTAACCGCTCGGCCACAAAGGATCGTTCGGTTGGCAAGGTCGAATTTACTGCTTATAAACTTCAATTTCTATGAATATATAATATATATATATATATATATATATATATATATATATATATATATATATATATATATATATATATATATATATATATATATATATATATATATATATATATATATATATATTGATCAACGGATTAATAATAAAAATAGATTCACATAGGGACAAATCATTTATTCATGTCAGCATGAATAAAAAGATCATCGATATCATCACCTAAAGAAAAGATACGCAAAATTATTCAAATTATGCAAAAAGAAAATGTCATTATAGAAAAAAAGTTTGGGCACCGAAATTATACGTTAACATTTATTCAAATACAAAACAAGAAAATGATTTCATCGTTAAATCCAGTCACGTTTTGAAACAAATATCAAATTTGGTTCTCTTTTACCACGCTTCAATGAACAACAGTTGTACATCAATACAGACTGAAGATAGACTGTTACAGATTAACATATATTGATTCATAAGAATTTTTATAGTACTTTTATGGCAAAAATTGCAAACTGCTCAAATCCATTTGGTAATATAAATTTAAGTATTACATATATTAGGTTATCTGGATGAGGGGTATGATGTAATGTTGAGTCATAAAATAGTTTCCGGTATCTTTTGATAAAATTTCGTAGGTTTTAATGCGAAAAATATTTCGAAGAATTTTTTAATCTAATTTTCCTCCAATGAAATTGTGATTGTAAAAGTTAATGATCGGTTGGTGCAAAGTCAAGGGAGTATGGTGCGTGGAACAGAAAAGACCAATTGAGTTTTTTTTATTGTGTTATTCTTTCTGTATTCAGCTTTGTATTGTCATGCGGTGGGGTAAAACAAGATTTTTACGAATGACTAGCACAGGACACTTTTCGACCAAACTTTTATAGATATGTTGCAGTTGCTGGATATATAAATATATATTTAGTATTTAATTGGGTTTTAAGAATTCTAATACACCGACAATCCCATCACCCACACAAAATTATACATTTTCGGGTCGCTTGTGGTGATTTATTCTTGTCATTCCATTGCCTTGAACATTCTTGAACATAACGCATTTTTCGTCACGTTTTGATATATTTAAGGAACAGTTAGGATGATATAGTCGTCATTACAATTGGTTCCCAAAAGCAGAAATTTCAACCAATTTAAGTCGTGAGGATGCAACTTAAAATTTAATCATTTAAAATTTTCTAAATGTTTTTATCGCTTTTCCTTTTCGCTTACCATAGCTATCCATTTTTAATATCCAATGCCACTAAAAGGCAAGGATATTTTTTTTTAAAAAGAAAATCTGATCTTTGGCTGTTTGGTCTCTATTTTCTGTGACATGAATTCCACGAAAATCTTTTCTTGAATAATCTTTCACCTGAAAACATTTACCAAATCATACTTTTTCCGTCGCAACTTCGACAGTTAAGTTTTAGCAGTTCAATTCATCCTTTTATATATTAACCTTACTGTGATACTATTTGCTGAAGTTTCGTCCAAAGTCATGTTTATGGCGCACCTTCGACAACAAATATTTCGACATAGACAATCATTAATTTTGGCACGTAATTCACCTCAGTCTATACAGATTAATAAATTTACGAAGGCATTTTAGAGGAGAATTCTGGATGTTGTTATAGATTGAGAAACATTGTCACGTTGGTTTTACATTTGCTGGAGAATCCCGGATGTTAATTTCTTTGCTTCCTATTTTAATTTCGGAAGTGTGGTCTTTGTCGCGATCTCCCTATTCATGGTGAAAACATAAAAGAATATAGTCTGAAAGATAAAGAAGCAATCGTCAAATACCATTAAACCTTAATTAATGATCACAATAAATTCATGAAGAGGGTATCATAGATTTCAAAACATTCTGCATTATATTGATCATATTATATGATATAAATTGATAATATCAAGTGAATTAAATCTCCGTTGATCACCTCGATTGTATCTGATATTTTTGTAAGATTAGTGACAGTAACATTTTGAGAACGATTTTGAAGGTATACCGAAGAGACGATGTTTTTTTTTGATACCGATGGATTAGATGTAGCATAAAAAGGAACGAACTCACTACTCAGTCGTGATTAATGTAGCAAAATAAGTTTACTAACCATTACACCACGCCGAAGTGTCCCCAAACGATCTTTTTATAGTTTGCCGAGTAAAAATATTATTGACGATGTCTCCACGAATGCACATTATTTCAGAATAGACATCAACACATTTAAGACTAACCACCATTATTTCTGTCGGGCACTCCTAGTTACTTCAAGACACAAATTTAATGCTTTTAGCCTGTTCTATAAATACTTCCGGAAATTCATCGATTTTGATTACCAAAGTAAAACCGTCTAGTGAGTCAAGATCAATATCTACTTCTACGTTGACTGAGATTTTGTAAGAAATTGTTCAGCGGTGACTGATAAAGTTTGGAATTTAACATTTTCGGCAACAACTCTGTGTACAACCATCAGAAACCTAATGAGTACAAAGAACAAGCATCATGTATAAAAGTTCATATAAAAGAAAAAACATTGAAAAATAAAACATTCTTATATAACGCGCTTGTCAAAAGACACACTGGTATGACTGCTGATTCGTATAGTAGTTATGTTTTTTTTATCAAACTATAAGGAAAAACAAATTCCCTAATTCTATCTGTAATCTTCGACAGATTGCGCTTGTGTTTGAGAAAGTTTGAGAAAATATAGAATTAATTGATCTTCAAATTTCTGTCACTTTCTTATGTTTATAATACGTAAACAAATCAGGTCGTATGACACTTGCTTTTTCATGTCACATATTTTCTATTATTTCAACAGTTATAAAGTTCTTGTAGTATTTTACTTACGAAAAAACCATTAATTTTAATTCTCACCGAAAAATGGAAAATTGATTATAAATTCACTTTTTACTCAATAAAAGAACGAACGTTTTTTCGAAATTTAATTCATGCATCGATCAGCGTAAATTATTCCAGTTTTGTCACTGTTGCATTAATTCCAATGGAAAAGGCATGAATTCCATTTTTTACTCCTCAGCTATGGGTCAAATAAAAATGCAAAGTGGGCTCTCTAGGCGTCAGTGGTAGCTATTTTAGTAGAAGGAAAACGGCAACATGAAACTGTCCCACTATATTTCCCCTAAAGTCGACTTAATTCAGATATTATAAAGAAAAGGAACATGAGGCGAGGGGCATGATTGTTGTACGTTATGAAGATAAAACATTTAAACCAAAACTCTAATAGAGAGATTTAAAACCTCTTTTATTATTTCTGGTGAAATACACAATCATTTGAATTCAAAATCAAGTTTATTTGGGTTCAATTTTATTTGGGTTCACTTTCTTATCTGGACTAATAAGGCACGGTAGAAAAATGCAACCATGTCAGAGTAAAGATGCTTTTTCAAGATTCTCATTTTTTTTTTTCGTTTATTTTATTTTTTTAAGCGAATAAAATATTTAAGACCTTGTTTTAAAATGACGTTTAGGGCAAGGTGGAGTAATCGACAGCGACTAGGAATCGGAGAGCCGAGTTCGAATTCCAGTCAAATCCATTGCATTCACTGACATGCTCATACCATTAGGAAAGGTATGAATCCTCTTCTCACCACTAGCCATGCCATTGGCATTAGAATTCCTCCATCGTCTTAAATCATGTCAGAAGATCAATCTAATTTACTGGCATATAATATTTGGATTTTACTCAAACGTTCATCACCCGTACGTAATTAATTATGTTATGGTATTCCTTCTCAGAAAATAGTTGTCTTCGGTTTAGACGTTTATTACAAGATTGAAAAATAACGTAAAACATTACAGAGTGACCTTGAACTTGAAAAAGGAGAAGAAAATGAGGGAGGCAAATGAAAAATAGAGGTTGAGACGACAGAGCATAAAAAGCAATCAGAACTTTATCAAAGAGTTATATACGTAAGAAGAATGATTTTCATCATTTTTACATTCCGTGTGTGAAACAACAGAAATAGAATAGGAAAAATTGTATGCGAATAAAGTTTAACCAGTAAAATTAACTGAATATTTAAAAGGCAATTCATTTCGGTAAGCTAAGTATTACAATATCTACCAAAATTTAGTGATACATCTAGTTAATTTTAACTGCCAGTAAAACTAAGACCATTTTTTTTTGAATTGCTAGAAATATCTCTTAGTTATTATGCAATAGATGAATTTGTGTAGTTTATGTCTATGTGTTAACTGATATTTTTCCTTTCTTTGTTCCACTAGAAACAAACACAAAATTATATTATTCTGTTCAATATCTTTTGAAACGACAAATACGATCTAAATGTAGAACTTAACATTTTTTAAGTATATGCTTAATCTGTATCACTTAAATATTTTTTCATATCTGACTTTAATTTAAAAAGTAGTTTAATTAAAACATCACAGTTATGAAAAATGATGAGGGAAACCATATCAGATGCCATTGTCTTAATTTGTCCTAATGTCATAGACAAAGTATTTTGATTATTATAAATGTTTAAATAGAATTACAACAACGAGTACTGTCAGTACTTAGATTTGAAACACACTACAATCCGAAGCATGTTTTGGTTTTAAGTAATCCCAAAACATTTGATAAACTGTAAAAAACAAATCAATTACACTTGATTAAGCAATCTCAGGTTGTCCAGATTTAATAGTTGAAGCATTTTTCATATTTTATTGCTTTTAATGTACAGAAAGATCACTATCTACATCTCATATATTACACAAAATCATTTGAGCCAGAAAAAACTTCTTTAAATTATGAAAACTAACATTGAAAACATAGTAAAAAAACCTTATCGATAAAATATTGCTTGCACTACGTTGATGGTAGATACAAAATTGAAAATTCAACGAGAGCTAATAAATAATATTATTGATTAATTCAAGAATAAATAAATAACCATCATTTATAAGGATACAGAATGCATGCAGCAAAATGGTCACTTTAAGGTGTGAGTTACGTATCGGAGACATGAACATTGTGGGTATCTGGCTAGTGTAGAAACAAACGAAGGAAAATATAACACAGAAGGCAAAACTCTTTCAGTGTTTTCCTCACACGAAGATGTTTTCTATGGAATCCTTGATGGTCAATGGTTTACGATTTTATGTAACATGTACATGTTACAGCGTTCTTCAAATGTATTTTGTTATCTTTTGCGCTCGTTGAATAAAACTTTCCTTAAACATCATGATTTTGAAATATTTCCTTTGTAAAATAAACTTATATAGTCCTTTTAAAGAGATTTCGGATATTATTACATTCAGGGAGCATGAGAATTTTAGTTGTAATATGACCTAATTTACCGTAATGGGTTTATTTCGCTTTTACTCAGGATCGAATACGTACGTCAAATGTAATGTTTCTATTTGGAAAAAATGACTGATTATATCAATTGCCATTTGTTATCATTTCACGCATTAAACTGTTTTACTAATAGAGTAAATATGTGTCGTCAAATAAACTTTAGAGTGAATAATCAAAGAGAATAATTCAAACTTTTAAGTAAAACTTATTTCCACTCAGAGTTGACAATAAGGTCAGAACTTTATACGGTTGCTGCTGCAGTCTGTGAATGAATCGTTCTTCTTAGTGCTCACTTATTCCTTACTCGGCCAAACAACATGACATCAGTGACAGAATATTGAATCAAAAGGTCGGTTGAGAAGGCAGCATGAAGTATGAGTAAATGGATTCGTGCGAAGTACACTTAAATTGACTCGGTTGGAATTCACTTCTTCCAGTGATCATATTGATAAATATTAAACAAACTGTTCGCCTCATCTATCTATCTATCTATCTATCTATCTATCTATCTATCTATCTATCTATCTAAAATTGAATTTTCTTATTATTTTAAGTATGTATGATGTATACGCAGATTAATAGTGATCTTAAAGATGTTTTTTTATCATATGTATTATGACATTTTATAAAAGGTATATATATATATATATATATATATATATATATATATATATATGAAAATTTCTCAGAGTAAACCTGTAGAAAAGACAATATTTATAAATATAAATGACAATAGGGAAACTGTAGTTATTGTTGAAACAAGTAAAAATAACAAAAAAAACGCATTTATGAGCACAAAAGAGACTTCAGAAAAAACAACATAGCTAATGCCCTAGTCATACATAGAATTTAATTCAACCATAATTTTGATTTTAAAAATGCTACACTCATAAAAAAAGAAAATAACTCACTCAGAAGGAAAATTCTAGAGAGTGCCGCCATAGAATATTACCCAAATATTAACCTACGCTCAGGCCTTTTCCTTATTTCACCTTTCTTAACAAAATTACTGCTCTCCCAAACAAACGTACACAACAATATCGTAAAATCAAAAGAAAATGGTTGAATCCGCAAACATAGTTATAATGACAATATTCTCCACACGGGACAATAAATGGCGTTATTTTCAGTTAACAATATGAAAATAGCGTTCTCTACATTCCTCCAGTTGCTAAGAACATTCTGTTTTTTGTTATTATTAGTTATTTTCCTTAATTTTTTTGCTTTGAGAAAGTCCACATTAGACGAAACGCGTCAGTATATAACTACAGTTTTCCTATTGCCACATATATATATATATATATATATATATATATATATATATATATATATATATATATATATGTGTGTGTGTATATATACACAGTGGGTGGAAATAAATATTTGTGCACTTGAAAAATTGTGATTTTATAAATGTAAAAGCCTTAAATAAAACAAATCTCGGCACATTTTATGTATAAAGACACATACTATTAAAAAATAATAATAAACTTAATTCTTATTCTAACAGAAATTAATGCATTTTTTTAAAATTCTAACTGGGGACAAAAGTATTCGTACAAATCAATTATTAGAATAAAATAATCAATTAATTATGAAAAAAGTATATTCTAGAATGTTCCAGTAATGTTATCAGTAATTATAGTTAACGCTATTTGCCATTATCAGAGCATTCTGCAATTTCTAGTCTTACGAGAAGGTTCTAATAACGCCTAAAGGTAAAGAATTGACTATTTCACAAAAACAACACATTTTTTCTCTTTGGAAAGATTGGAACAGTTACAGAACGATTTCTAACAACTTGAATATTCCTTTTACTACAATTGCTTCGTTCATTGCAATGTTTAAAACTCGTAAACAGCGTCGAAAACCAAAGACGAACAGGTACTCCGAGGAAGATTTCTCTAAGATCAGCAAGGATATTAGGACGCCAGATCCAACAAAATCCACAGGTTACCCAAGAAGACCTGTAGGAACATCTGCGTTCATTAGGGATTAAAGTAACCAAGCGTACAATAAGTAATGAACTACAAAAAACAGTCTGAAATCAAGCATCCCAAGGAAGACTCCACTTCTCTTGAAACGACACAGAGATGCTAGGCTAAAATTCGTTAGAGAGTATAAGGATAAAGAATATTCGCTTTGGGAAAAAGTACTATGGACAGATGAAACTAAAATAGAATTGTTTTGTCATAATTATCGAAATCATGTGTGAAGGAAGGACGGTGAAGCCTACTTACCAAAGAAAACGTTGCCAACTATAAAGTTTGGTGGTGGCAGTATCATGATCTGGGGCTGTTTTTCGGCAAAAGGTGTTGGCAGAATATCAATAATAGATGGCAAGATGAATGCCGAAAGCTACCAGAAAATCCTGCAAGACAATTTAATGCGTTCTGTTGAGAGACTTCGGCTACCTCCTGATTGGGTTTTCCAACTAGATAATGATCCTAAGCATACCGCTAGATCTACAAGGAAATGGTTAGCTGAAAGTAACGTTGATGTCATGCAATGGCCAAGTCAGTCCTCAGACTTGAACCCGAATTTATAGCGATATTTGAAAATTCAAATTGGGAAAAGAGCACCAACAAATATCAAGAATTTGAAGACAATATGCCAAGAAGAATGGGACAAAATATCACTCAATGTGGGCAAATCATTAGTTGAGACGTACAGGAATAGACTGGTAGCTGTTGAACTCAATAAAGGATAATCCACAAAGTATTAAATTAATATGCATTTTTTGTTTTGTACGAATACTTTTTCATCAGTTAAAATGAAAAAAATGCATTAATTTCTGTTAGAATAAGAATTAATTCAGTTTATTAGTATTTTTAATAAAATGTATCTTTACGCATTAATTGTATCAGAATTTGTTTTAGTTAAGGCTTTTACATTTATAAAAATACAATTTTTCAAGTGTACGAATATTTATCCCCCCCACTGTATATATATAATTGGCAGCCATGTCTATCTACTTTGTGTGGCAACCAGTCTTGGAAAAGAAAACGCTGAATACAAAATTATGGATGGGTGCCGTCAGGGTATCACCACTACTGCTTCGACAGCAATACATGTAGTGTTCTTCCACAATTTTAATAGTTTATGGGGCACGGAATGTGATGTGCGCATCTATAAATGTGCACTTTAATTTGGTGTCAGGTTTGTTTAATTCATGAGTAGTATAAAAAATCTATGTATATTCGAAGTGGTGCTTGATAGTTCTTGGTTTAATCCATTTTCCAAAATATGATGAAATGGGCAAACAACAGATTATGGGAGGAAGGGTTTCATGGTCAGGCCAAGACCTTTGAAATAGTAACGTTTGTACACGTATATACGTACTGGTGTCTAAAGTGTTAGCAAACATATCTCACAGGACAAGTCGAAGGGGTAGTAAGTGTGACTTCATTAAGTGTCCCACTCTGTTTTTAGTAAAATATAGATATATGTATATGTGTGTGTGTGTGTGAATACACATACGTACACATACACATATATATATATATTTGTAAAGAATTAATGAATTCTTATTTTTAATCTAACATTAAGTTATTTTTAGTGGATAACCGTGTTTGAATAGACGCCCCATTTTTTTGAACAGTATTGGCCAGTAGATGTAATACACCTTGCTTATAAAATGGGTCTACTCAGATTCGGGTATCCATTAGAAGTAACGTTTGAACTAATAAACAATATACACTGATAGAAAATAAAATTACTGCACCTTGAATGACGATGCAGATATTGACGTTGTTAACAGATACCCTGTTGACCTTTTTAATGGTTTTGGCTATAATGTGATGTAATAAAACTCAAATATATATATACACTTTGTGCCTGACTTTAAAAGATGACTTGATAAGGTTTAACATGATGACAGTTAATTATAACTTTGTTTCATGCCACAGTTCTTTTTGTATTTTTCAATTAGATTCATTTGAGAGGAATCTGAGTGTGGAACGCTCAAAAACTGTTGGGTTATTTCAGAGAATTGCTGCGTATTTTGGACTTAACGCCATCATGGTCTATTTGTCATAAAGGAAACTTCCTGATGTTATCAGACTGGATCGAGGTCCAGAGTGCGGCACCTTTGGAAAGTGCCTGAAAACCATACCTTGACCCAAGCCTTGGGGACCGTCGATAACTGTGCGAACACAAAGCCACAAGTCATCGTGGCCGAGGTCTTGAGCTTTCTGGTCTTGTTCAAATTGTTGATCACGCTAGATAACACGCTCCCTCTCCCAGAAACTGTAACTAAGGTCTGCTCAGCATAGTATAAACCACACGTGGGCTCTGTGGGTGTTGAGCAAACACAAATGTGTCTGATCGAGCGTCTGCAACAGGGATTGGTTAGCCGCCTTAGTAGTCTGGTATACTTGAATACAAGTGGCCAGATATTATATATATATATATATATATATATATATATATATATATATATATATATATATATATATCTATATATAGTGGATTCTCTCGTCGCGGAGGACAAACGAGGGCTCAGTGAAATAAATAGGTGCTTACCTTTTATGTACACGTATATATCTCTCGAAGACAGGAGGTGTTATCTTAATTCTTACATTCTCAAGTTCATAATTGTTTCCAAATTTTCCTAGATAAATTTAGAATTTAAAAAAATGTTTAATGATCGAATAATATTTACAATGTTCATTTATACGTCCTGGTTACTTTTGTAGCATAGCGTGAATATATAGAACAAAAAATAATCAATTTTGTTATGATATCTAATTTGATGGATTGAAAAAAATGAAGAGACAGTTGGTATGTATATGCGAAAAGTTAACTATTAAGTGTTCTACAGTTTTATGTAAATAAAGATGGACTAGTAACAATGTTTATAGAATTCTAAAAGCTATAAATCATTTTTCTTTTGATATGTCGTAATATTTGAATGATAAAGTTCGTGAAGACTTTGCATTTAAACTTGAGAGGGTGTCCTGTTCACCCTACCATTCTTAAATTTTCCTTTCATTTCGAGAATAATAATATAACTTTTCATCTTTAAAAGTTATTAAGGTCCTAAGTAAATCACAGACACCGACGCTTCCGTGGGCACTCGGCATCACAGTTTGTGCTGTTGCTTTTATACCATTTATTTTTCTGAAGAAAGCTAATTACATTTCAAAAATTTGTCCCTGAAATATATATCTGTAACATTTTATAGATAATCAAACATGCTTAATACCAAATATTTTCTATTTCAATTTCTGGGATGAGGAGTTATTCTTATGTACACTATTTACATGTGGACTGTTGTCCCCATCTTCCGGCTTTCGTCAGTTATTTGTTGATCCGAGTAATCCGAACTGAACACTGCATGTTACTCGAGTCAACATAAAAAGGATAGGAGAATAGTCCACATGTAAATAGTTCACATAACCAAACATTTTTAATAGTTTTAATTGTTATCTTTTCAAATGACATTGGTCACTATTGAAAAAATTAGGCTTCCGCCATACTTTTATATTAGTTGAATTTTTATTTTATTAAATGAAATAGAAAGACAAAATTGGTGATAATATCAAGCATACATTTCCGTGTATTATCTTGATTCTTTGTCAAATTGTTAAGAGATTTAGATCAGAACAAAATTGGTATGTTGAATTCTTTCCATGATTCCTCAAAACAAAATAATAACAAACCACATCGATTTAGCTAATTTTCTCTGACAAAATTACTCGCAAGAAACGACTAGATTAACGAACATCTTAAACCCTCAGACTAAGTTATTAACAGACATTGTGAAAAGCAAAACAATATACAACATTTGTTCATCACCGTTTGGTGCGACTCCAAGTTTCGTGCACATGGCAATTGTCAGACACAAGTTGAAAAATGACCGTTGTATAATTTCAACATTTATAACCTACTTAAAGGACAGCGGAAAAGTCCATTTCAATGCAAACGAGATAATCCAGTATCTTAATAGTAGGTTATAAATTTTGAAATGGGTTTTCTATTTCAACTTGACGATTGCCATCATATGCATAAATTATTTTACAACCACCAGTCCTCATTGTCCGCTAATATAATAATAATAATAATAATAATAATATATATATATATATATATATATATAATGATCTGACGATAGTGTTTAAGCATGAAATAGACTGCCGTCGCACTGTACACACACACAGAAACACACACACACACATACACACACACACACACACACATATATATATATATATATATATATATATATATATATATATATATATGCAAAAGTTCATCCACAATATACTTGTAGAAAATACAAGTATAATAGCTTCACATATAAAAAAAAGACTAAAAATAATGGAAGCACTAATAATAAAAAAGAAAATGATTAATGTAGAAACATATGTAAAAATCTTCACATTCAGTTAAAAATTTAAAAAAAAAGCATAATTTTTTCATAAAATATTTTCTTGAAAGTTTTGTCGCATTACTCCTGCTACAGTGAAGCCTTACACGCCAATGTAAAGGATTGAAAAAAAGATAATTAATTCTTTATCAATTTAAGTAAACCTTATTTAGGAGAGATTTTTTTTACTTGCCTTTTACCGCAAATTTACGAAGACCGTCTGTCTACGGTAGGGAATAGACAGCACAGTGTCAGAAATGAAGAATATTAAATAAAGCATTGTCAATCATTATTATTCATGTGGACTCGTATTTAATTTCATCTTAAATTTTGCTTTTGATTATCATTTTATCCAGGCCGTGCATCTGGTGCACAGGATCTAAAAAAGTGACTGCATGAATTCGACGGTCTGAATAAAGGTGTTATAAATAACACCTAGAAATTCAGATGAAAGTAACTATATGTGAAAATCAATAACAATAGTTGGTTTTGTTTCAAATAAATAAAAATCAAACAGTTACATAGAGTCACTCGAACTTTTTCTTTTTATTTGTTATTCTTTTCGTTTTATTTGGTAGCCTTTTCATTGTTGGCTTTCATTTTACGTAGGCAGGATAAAAACAGGATATTTTCTTTTTTGGAACAGATCTATCTGTTTGTGTTTAAGTGCTTCAGTTATTTTCAGATTTTTACAGTTAGGTTACGCCATGCTACTTACACATGGTCGAAACACCCTTATTTCCTACGTGTTTCAAATACAACAAGTTTTCACTGCTTTTTTCTCAATAACTGCCACAATCGTAACCACATCAAGTCAATTGTCAATCTTTATCTCCTTAACTTCATAATATTTATTTTCTACCAGTTCATTTTACAATCATACCATAAAACTCATTCAGTAAATCTCTTCCTTGAGTGGCTGTTGAGCCTTGTATCATATGAATTCCAGTATGAAAAAAAAAAACCTAATCAAATTAAACTATTTGATTAGTTGGGGGCATGGTGGAGTAATGAATAGCGGCTCGGATTGAGGAATCGGAGAGCCGAATTCGAATTCCGGTCGAATCCATTACTTATGTGCCAATACTCTTGGAAAAGGTATGAATCATCTTCTTTTTCCCCCAGCTATGGGTAAATAGCAGGACTGGTCTACCGCAGAAAAAATGGCAACCTACTGCTAAAAATCTACCTCGTCATTCATGTATCGAAAGATACATGATCACCTAATGATCACGCATGGCACATAACTGACTGATTTGATAAGTCTAGTTTATTATTATGTTGGTATAATTAAAAATGAGAATTTAATCTAAGGAACATTTTTCTGAATCAGGAAATAAAATATTTTCTCGTGTAACAATTCCCCTTTTTAATTCCCAAGCACCTTTGAGCAAATAATGTTAATGTGTTAAGAGATACTAAGATCACGCCATTCTTTGACTTTTATACGTAGTCATAATTACTCATCTTGTTAAATGCTCGGCACTTTTATTAAAGGAAAGTTTTAAAAATAAATAAGTTATAATTTATAACTTCATCAGAAATATAACAGCTGTACACCAACATAAGTGAAAGAATTAATACAAGAAAATTGAATATTGTCTTGTAAAAGAAGAAAATGATAAAAGAGTAGTACGAACTATACATTAGTCATGAACATATTGTTCAGTCTTCATCCATTTTGATATTATAGATGATTTCTTTCTTATGTTGCTTTTTCAAAATTTGTGAGTCTCATTTGTTAGTTGTCTTCAGCTTTTAACTTTCACTTTGAATTGTGAATAACGTTTCCAAAATTATGCGCAAATAGTTCGTACTTGTGACGCTAAGGAAATAAACACTGAAACATGCAGAATAAAAACACATATTTGAATCATTTAAAGATATTAGAAAAAGTCGAAGATGGGGAAGAAAAGAAAGAATTAAAATAAAAATCTGATGTGATTAAATGATATTGGATGAGGGATTAATTTGGCTAACTTCGTAAATAGAATCAACATTTTTTTTGAATCAGCAATTCAACTTAGAAATGCAGATTTATGAAATAGATTTGTGTCTGATTCTAATTAGGTCTAAACGAGATGCTGAGGTCTGATGCTGAAAAAAGCATTATGATAACACCCTCTCAATACATCGAAAAACGTATTTTGTAAACGTTTTAGCTCTATACAAAACCCGGAGGCCGCTAAAAGAATAGCTGACTTGCAATCCGTATTTAAAAAGAAATACAAGAAACAACAGGTAGCTCGTGATGTGAGTTCTCACCTGTTCAGAGCATTCAACATTATATTTCTAAATACTATTTAGAAGAAAGAACTATGAAATATTATCGGGAAATAGAAAAAGATTTTGTCATTTGCAAATATGACAAGTTGTTTATTGACTATTCACTGTGATTCACTATTTCATCTCTGCCCAGTCCCACACCTAGTCAATCTAGCAGCCATTCCCATGGGGGTTCATTTTGTTAGGATTTAGACTCTTGGCAAACACGTCAAAGCTATTTGTTGATGCCTTTGAATAATAGGGCATTCTTTTTAGAGAGTGTCAATTTCTTTTTCTAAAAATAAAGAAAGTGAAAAAAAAGCCAAACATTTTTTCCGAATGTCATAAATGAAAATATCGTTTCAGTTTCAGTTCTTTAAAATGGTTTTTTGACAGTTACCATTTTGAAACAAACGAGTTCAGACAAACATCAGATGTGTCACTGAGTAAAAGAAAAATAAATTAGAATACGAAGAAAAGATTTAAATATGAGGGGCAAGTTAGTATGCGAATTGAACTCACCACCAATGACATAAAAGTTCAATACACTAACTTTTGCCTAAATAAATATTTTGGCACATATTTATTCATTATCTCTTTCCTTGAATTTTTGAACAAAACTCTTCTTTCAGTCGTTTTTATTCACTCGACATTACTCGTCCTTTTTCTTTTTTCATTCGTTCTTTTTTCATTCGTTCTTTTTTCAATCGTTCTTTTTTATTCTAGTTTTATTCGATTTTATATTTTATATTTTCCTATCTCTACTGATGGAAAACGTAAAGAAAAAATTCAACTTAAGGTTTGTAGTAAAAAAAAAAAACACTACAGGTAAAGCTTGACTTATTTGGATTTCCAACTGTTTCTGTTTGGGTTGAATTCATCTGCCGCATGCTCCACAGAAGAGAGAGAATCCAGTGCTCGTTGTGTGTGACTGCTGAGAATAAGAAAAAAAGGAAACAATACAAGAGATAATCTTTAAATGTTGATAAAATTGGTGCATGGATACACGTTTATACCATTCAATAAATGGTTAATTTTTGTTTTTTACAATAATTTTCATCTTGTACAAGAGCCACTCAAAGTAGAGGGTTGCAGTGTAAGAGGCACTGTTTATGGTGATATGTGGGGAAGATAATGAAACTTGATCAGGTCAAGATTGCAATGATCAGAGAAGCATCCTGTTGGGAGTCGGTTCACAAAGCAGCGGTTCGTGGGAAGAATCTACTTGAGTGGAACTTATATCGCATAAATACCAAGGGAATGAAGGTAGTTCGTATTAGCTGTGAAGGTTAGAACTGGTGGAACTAAGGAATGTAATGTGTCTGAATACTTTCTATTAGAAGCGAGATTCTTGCGATGTTTCGTCTGTGGGGAAAGGGGTTTAGGGTGGAAAATAATTTGTCACCCCCACAAGGACACGGAGACGCTTTTTTCGAGACTGAAAAGTGAACACAGTACAGCTTCTGTCCATGAAAGGAATCAGTCCTCCATTTTCGACGATGTGGCTCTTGTAAAGGTAGAGGATAGCAGGACAAGTTAGGTACTTATTAGAATGTTACAGGGAAGCAACCATTTCCCAGGATATTTAGCTATGGGTCGTATGTACGAGTTCCACTTGAGCTCTCGGTTGAGTTGAACTTCCAATCGGTGCTCAAGATACGGAGCCTTCCTTTGAGAACCCCCGATGATCGCGATAGGGGAACATTCAGGATCCACCCGGAGATGATGGGACGTCACTAGTTTGGTTTTCGAGGCGTTGAATGTTTTTTTCCCTCACTGAGTTGTTAATGGCTTGCAGGATCAGCACTCGAAATGTTAGCTTGAGCCGGATTGTTTTTTTTTTTTTTACTGATTATCAAACTTTAGCAGGTTATTTAAAGCCAGAAAATATTTATAGATTGTAAAATATTTATAGACTGTGAGATATTTTTAAGATAATAAGATTTACTGATACTAATTAGCCGATAACTGAGAGGAGAAGCTTTCCCAAGGGTATTATTAACTTTGTTTATCGTACGAGATCCGGTGTTTCAACGTGATATGGTTATGTGCTAGCTTTTCAAATAAAAGAAAAAACGCAAATGAATAAACAAACTAGAATAAAAAAGAACGAATGGAGAAAGAAAAAGGGCGAGAAATGTCGAATGAATAAAAACGACCGAAAGAAGAGTTTTGTTCAAAATATTCAAGGAAAGAGATAATGAATAAAAGAAAATGCAATGATTTGAGGGCCAAATATCTTTTGAATCTACCTGACAACATTGAATCGATTTTAACGTTTGGAATGATTGCAGTTTCGCTGATAGTTAATAAATGAAATCTTTTGTTTTTAGTTGATTCCAGTGAAAAGATTTGTTACCAAGCAACAGGGACGTAGCTGAAACATATAACAAGAGAAATGAATGAAGAAAAAAAGAAATGACTCCTTTTTTAAACAATAACATCGAAAGGAGTATATTCTTTATCCATTGTAGCTTTGAATTTAATCTAGGATTTTCAATGATTGATTGTTTTTTTTTATAACAATATATTTTTCTATTTCATTTGCGATTTTCTGTTATTTCATTTGTTCATTCTTTCGAATTTTCACCTTCAGTTAGACATTTTTCGATTTGCTTCTTTCTTTTTTATTTTCTTTTTCTTTTCGTTCCTTAGTTCCTAAAATCCTCACTTCTCTCCTCCTTCATTCCTTCGAAACTGCCTCTCCATTCTCTCCTTCTTTCGTAGCTCCATCCATCCATCCATCCATCCATCCATCCATCCCTCCATCCATCCATAATTCTCTCCCTCCTTCACTGCCTCCTTCCTTCCTCTCCTCCCCCTTCTTTTCTTACCTTCACTCGTTCCTTTTCTCCCTTCCCTCCCTCCTTTCCTTCCTTCCTTCCTTCCTTCCTTCCTTCCTTCCTTCCTTCCTTCCCTCCTTCCTTCCTTCCCTCCTTCCTTCCTTCCTTCCTTCCTTCCTTCCTTCCTTAGTCTGCTAATAAAAAGAAAATTTGTATAGCCTGTTTATTTTTTTCAATAGCCACCTAAATTTTCATATTACTGAAGTTTCATTTCTTTGAGAAACGTGACACTCCGAAATGTTAAATACTTTCAATCCATATTTGTTTTGTTTTTCCTGCATGAAATTCATTAGATAGCCGCCGTATTTCTACTTACAGAATGTCCTTATTCTTTTGATTGAGATTCAGTTAATACAGTTAATACAGTCAGCTCTTTGGAACCGACTCCCTGTCCGGTAAGGAGAAAGACGTGAGATAGGTATCGTGTAATTGTCATCCAACAACAAAGATAAAATCATTTTTGGGATGTGGAATTTGATGGCACTTTACCAACGCAGGAAGATAAAAATATAAACGGGAGCATGTGAAGCAAAGAATATAAAAACAATGATGATGGCAGTGAAATAAAAGGACTAATAATAAATAAAGACAAGAGAAAGTGCATTTTCAGGCACAAATTTTACTGGTGAAACTGATAGGGAAGTTATTTAATACAACCATCATATACATGCACCCAAGTTAGAAAGAGAGAAGAAGAAAGATCATTTTTACAATTACAATAGAAAATAACAGCAAATCTTATGGCAAAATAGGAAATAAAGAAAATACCCTCGTGGAAGTAGAAAAAGAAACATTAAAGAATTAAGAGAAACAAAGAAAACAGTACTGGAATGCTACGTGATATCTTTTCTACGAGGGCCGGCTGAAAGTTCAGTTCAGAGGCTAACCAAAATATTCTCATACAATGTGATCAAATGAGGTTTATTTTTCAACATAATCCCCCCCCCATTTCATCTCACACACTTCTTCTCTCGGTATTAATTAGTGAAGAAGTTTTCATCCTGTTGCTAAAAAAATCAACAGCAGCAGATATGACTATTTATACTATTTACATTGTTCAGAATATTGTCCTCATCTTCATCAACATATTCACGACGTTTCGGCCGTTGTACACCCTGGACTTCTTCAGATAATTGGAATTTCGAACTGAAACATTTATTTCATCCACCGGTTTAGATTGTTCTAGTTCAACATGCCATACTTGTCACGGATGTTTCTGGATACATAGGCAGCAGATATGACACCATTATCACTTTCGTCAATTTTCCTGGTCGTTTGGTGTTGACAGCCCTTCGTAACTGCCTCAACAAGTTGGCATAGTACCCCCTATCGATGGCGTGGCCCTTCTGAAGATAGCCAATAAACACAATACCTTTTGCATCCCCAAAATCTAAGTCTAACACCTTCCCTTGGTCTTCTTTGGAGCAAATCGGGAGTGGTATTTCTACTGCGTCGGTTGTCTCTGGCTCAAAAGAATCAATCCAAAACTCATCCTTGGTTAGAAAAACGTTCAAGGAAACCAGATGGATCTGCTTCAAACTGTCAAATTTTCTCATAATGCTTTAAACCAGGTGGTCTTTTGATCAGTTGTCAGAAGACATGACATTCACCAAGCAGAAACGCTCGTCATGCCAAGATCATTGTGCAGAATACCCTCTAAATACAAATAGCATTGACTATTTCAACTTCCCACTCTTCAACTGTTGATAAAGCTAGAGCCACATCCCTTAATGTAGGAACAATGTCATCAGGAATGTCCTTAGGGACTAAATCCGTTTCTACAGGTAACACCGCAATTCCAAATTTTGCCCATTTCCAAGAGAAGTCGCTACTAGATACGTTTGAAATCTTTGGATATTTGGATGTCAGTTTACCTGGAAATAAAAATTGCACTTTTTAATAAGAGTTGAAATGAATGCATGCAAGATTTCAAAGCTTTAACATTACTCTTTCATAATCAGTCTATGAACTTTTCAGTCACCTCGTATATAGAAAGAAATATTAGATGAAAAATATGCTTGAGGCTACTGACAAATTGACGAATGTTGAGAATGCATTCCGAGAATTCTCCTTAAAACGTCCGTCAATACAAACCATAAAAGTGACGGACGTTTTAAGAAGAATAGAAAATACAAAGAAATTGATGCTAACTATTTTCTTTCAGCTGTTTTTAGACACATGATGAAGAAATGTTTAAAAATTAACATACACAAGAATAGAAGGTTACAGAAGCGGTAGAAAGCATCGAGTAATCTGAGTAAATAGATGACAGAACAAAGACCACAAAGTATAGTAAAAGGGGAAAAGTAACAAATGATAGGAAGCTGAGGAGAACTGCATTCTTTCATGTTCTGAAACGGCATTCATTGAGTTTAGAAGAATCCTCAGCACTGAACAGCTGTTTCGTCTTCTTTGGGACTCATCATCAGTGCGCATCCACTACTGAGAAGTGTACCCGGACCGTTACGATACAACGCAAGCGTCATACCACTAGACCAACAGGCCTCAGTGACGAAGAAGAAACAAATTAGAGAAATTTTGAGGATTGTTCTAGACCCGATGAATTACTATAATGACTATTCTAATTCCCCCAAATTCTATCACTCGTATATCCTTGCGTGATCCAGCTAATGCTCTGCGATAGAGCGGCTTTTAAATATATATATATATATATATATATATATATATATATATATATATATATATATATAATAAACACCACTAACATATATTATCAGTGATAAGAAGTGCGACTGCAAGTTCATACGATACTGTTAGTCACGCTTACAATTTTTACTTCGTTTTTCACCATATATATGCATTGATATTGTTTAAAATTTGATATATTTATAGGCAAAGAGTTCTAAATATCGAATGTAGAGGTTTGTAGATATAAACAATGTGGAACTACAAATAAAGTGCAAAGTGACTGTCAATATGACGCCTTAAGCAGGCATGAAAGACAGTTGTCTTGCAGAGTTGACTTCTATGTCATCTATCTAGCTTGCTAGCTGATTGCATGAATTGGCGCGCAGAAGTAAATGATTTTAAATCGTGAACTTTTAAAAATCGCCATTTTTCAATTGCAAAAACGCAAATAAAAAGATTTATGTGTATGCACAGTCAAGCAGAATATGGCACAGTGCCGGTTTTATATGGGATAAACTGTAATATCATTGAGTTAAATTTTCGATGACAAAAATTCAACAGTCTCAACTTTCGCTTGATATTTTTACATTTTCTGTCCTTCACATTATTCATCGAAATATTTTTCATCTGTAAGATATTCGAAGGAAACGTAAAATGAGTTAAACAAAAACGACACGAGATATTTCAGTCAATCGTTGTTTAGCAAGTCTCTTCTGATCCTCTTCAAATAAATATATTTTATGTTACTGTTATTTTTTTTTCCTGCGATTCTTTGAAAATTTCTGGAATTTTTACCACCATTTTGTTTACTTGTAGATATATTTTTCAAGATAAGCTTCACACGACGGAATAAGAGAAGACATCTATGTAAAAACGTAGTCAAGATTGGAAAAGTGATAAAAGCGTGGAATCTTTAAAAACAACAAAGTGTGAACTTTGGAAGTTTGTTACTTGAACGTTTAAATTTCACTTGTAAGAAAATAATGAAATATGTTTTTTGCTTTGTAACTTTCTATCTTAATATTTTATTTATACACTGAGGTTCACTTGCATGATAAAATTCTATCATAATTCCATCCTCTTCATACGTAGATACAATATATACTTCTTTTATGATTGTATCAAGTGAAAAGTAAATTATTTATTCACAAGCAAAATCAGCCCAAATAAGACGATAAAAGCCACTAAGAGTCAAGAAGTTACTGAGAGTGAAAGAAACAGAGATGACATTAAAAGAACAAGATTCAAAGAGACAGAAGTTGCATTTAACTTTTTAAAGATCGTAAATGAGAAGAGAGCAAGAAGCCGGAAGAGTGAGAAATAGGGGAGCGAAACAATTAGCATAGAATTTACGTTACATCTAGTAATTTACACACTGAAATTATGAGACCTAATTCCAAATCTAATTCTATGTTTAGTTTCATATTGTCGAAGTATGAAAAAGGAAATCTCATATGAACAATTACTGTGAAAATATTTATAGAAAAGGTAGAGGGAAGATACGATACAGTGGTGGGAAGTTGAAGTCGATCTCTATCTATAAAAGGCAGGATGTGTGTGTGTAACAAATGCATAGCCGCAATTTTCGACGGATTTGCACCAAAATTTACATGCACATGCTCCAAGTTAGCGGGAAGGACAAGACCGACATTACATTTCCCAACTCCCATCGATAGTGGAAATAATCGATTTTTTCATGCTTCTACGGCAGTTTTCATGTAGTTTGCGGCAATTTTCTACTGGCCAGAGTAAGAGCCAATAGCTGGCTGCCACGAACAGGCAAGAAGATTCTACTGGCCAGCGTGAAAGCCAACAGCTGATTGACACGAATGTTGACTAGCATGTTAGCATGCAAAAAAAAATCGATAGCTGCATTCGTCACAAGTGAGAAAAATTTAAATCTGCATGGCTCCAATTGGCTCATTCGCTTGCTTAAACTCAACGTTGATTCTGATTCCGCAGAACTGGGTTAGTGTGAAAAAGTATTTGTTGTTAACATTCTTTTTTCATTCGGTTTTTCCAGTTACGAGTCCTTTTTTAAAGCTGATCGTTTTGTGTTCATTTGGTTTAGTTCTTTTTTCGTAACAGATTTAATGTTTAGTATAGAGCTTAGAAAAAATTCGCAGTGTGAGATAGGCAAGAAGTAAGGCATGTAGCAACATCAGCACGGCAAAGGGCTCTCCTTTAAAGGCAAGGAAGGGCAAAAATATTTTAAGTCAAGTGATAGCGATTGCTGTATGAGTCGTACGATTTTTGAATCAAGCACGGGCAACGCCGGGCCATGCTGCTAGTTTCTAAATAATAAGTCGATGTAAAATAACAAGTGAAAGGTTTAGAAATATTTCTATCAATAATAGGGATTGACATTTGTTTTAGAGCAGACTGCGATTCTTGGAAATATGGCCTACCGACCTTTTCATATCTTAAAAAAGTCAACTTTGCCATTCAACTTGATCATTGGAATATATATATATATATATATATATATATATATATATATATATATATATATATATATATATATATATATATAACAAATAGTGAAGATCACGCGCAAAAGGTGATAAGGTTTCCCATCGTAGAATTATTCTATGAACTATAAAAAGAACTGGATGAAGATACACACTCATTACATTTCTGGAAAACATTAAATCATACTATTTATTATGTTGCCTTCAACAACACATTGCACCTTTGACTTAAAGAATTGTTAGATTCATCAAACACATTTTCTGTAAAATTTAATTTTTGTAATCATGTCATATAGATGACATTCAGACTGTTTCACACACACACATACACAAACACACGTACCGATATTTAAATCTACAATTATATTGATATTAATCTAGTATTAGTGTAAAACTTTTATTAAATAAAACTTTTGACGGATAACCGATGACAATGAATTATATCAATTTATATTTGTCGTCCCTGATTATTGTCAAAACGAAATTTCCCCATAAAAAACTTTTCATACTTTAAATTAATGTTTTTTAATATAACTCACAAAATTTTGTTTTCCATTAGCCGTGGTATCATTCGGGTAGATGAATTTAAAGAATTATGGCTTTGTTTTTGTCTATAATAGATAAAAAAAAAGAATAGATGAAAGTAATGTCGAAAAATATGCCGGAAGATAATGAAATTCAGTGAAAATTTGTTTTGTTGCACAAACATTATAAACATGTTTATATAAATGGTCGTATGTACGATTGCGTATTCATATAGAAATATTTCTAAATATTAATAAAAGATATTCACACGATCAGCTTTAAATTATCAGATTATATTTGAAATAAAAATCTAAATCACAATAATGTTCCCTTTTTTTAAGTGATTGATAATATGTTTTACATATCAAATAGATTTATATAAATGGCTCTTTCTATTCTTTTCTCTTATACCTCGCAATTCATATGCGTGTGTTCGTACAGAGGTCTTTCAGAGTCATATTTGTTTTTATTATTTAATTATTATAAGCATTATCAGCCAAGTAGACTTCAGTAGAGAAAAAAACTAGATAAAATGATTCTGTTTACACGAAAAAATAGTACGCCAGCATAGAATGGTCAGGCAAATAAACAAAGTACAAGAAATCTTTTCATCTTCAATAATAAAAATGACATTTTTAATACAGAAATGATTAATATAGATCTTCATATCTACGATTTCTGCAAATCATAGATATGGAGGTCTGTATTAACCATATTCAACAATTTCAAATTCCATAATATTCCAAAAATATTATCAGTTAGGATTAAAAATGAATTTTTTATCCTGTAGATTTCCAAAATGGGTTGATACGGATGAAAATCCAAAACATCAACTAAGTGAACAAATAGTTAATTTGCACAGCCATGTACACAAAGTTGAAATATTTACATTAGTGACTAAAATACAAAGTTTTTAAATAGAAGGAGTATCATTTTATAAGATGATTACGAGACAAAACCAGATTTCATGTCACAAAATTGCACAAACTTTCTATGGTGATATATTAATTTTAATGGATAAAGATCACTTTCTTGTAAACCAGAACCAATTAGAATCAAATTGCATAAGAGTTAAGTGAAGCCTTTTCATGGAAAATCATTTAAGAAAATAACTGATAATATGCCACAAGAGTTAGATAAACACACAGGCTGACTGCATGCGTGATTGAGTGTGAATATTTTAATTGAATGGATATTCTTTCTATGAATTTTCTCAATTCATAATAGCGTAAATTGCGACGCACAAGTCTAGTATTCAAATTTAAAACTAGGATTCGAATTATATGGCGGGTATAAAATGCAAAATTTTACCACCGACTTGTAAACAAGCATCCCTAATAATTATTATACACCACTTATCATACTTCCAGTAGGCTGCCAAATTTATTCCACTAAAAATTGGTTTTGGTGAACATATTTGGCATATTAAGAATTTAATATAAAATAGTAACACAAATCCAATATTCTTTTAACGCTACAGCACAAATGAATATAAACACTGACCGAAGCGCCGTTTAACTCAGGCGGCTATTCAGACAAATAGGTATGTTATGAGTGTCATTTGCACAATTTCTTGATAGTAATGACAGTTTAATGACGCATAATGGCAGTTTATTGAATATACACATAGCTTAAAAGAATAATTACTGTCAAATTATGGTACAACGTTATTTTAAAAGTTTTTGGAATGTTACCATGTTGCGCTGATGATTAAAACCTTAATTCTAAGATAGCACCTAATTGTAAAACCATTACTGTAACTCATGCATATGATATTTCATAAATTTCAGATCCAAGGTTAATACTGCTTAAAAAGTATTATTTTATTCCCAATCAACACTTGTATAATCACATTTTTAAAATACTTAAAAAAATTCAGAATTTTTCTCCAGATACTGTTAATCATATATATATATATATATGGATCTGAATCATTGGAAGTTCCAACTTTGCCTCGGAAATCCTCACTGTAATCTTCCTTTCGTTCTTTTCACAACAATTCATCTTCTTGGGAATCAATTGAATTTGAAATATTGCATTTTAAAAGATTTTACCATTAAATCGCACAACATATCGAGTGGTGGATTACCACCTTTTGTGAACGACTTTCATCCATTTATTCCCGTGACACTATTTACGTCGCTAGAAAGAAAGAAGAAAAAAAGAAAGGCGATAATTAAATTTAGGTGATAAGAAGCCATCACAAAAAGGATACTAAGCGATGTTGTTCTTTTTGCCAAAGAAAAATGCTAAAAGTTTTATTCTCATTGGCGAAAGGAGTGGGGTCGCGGATGTTTCGGATTTAATCTGATTTATGTTACGGGGCGGCGAATAAGATATATCCAATCTGCCATGGCAATGGTAAACCTTTCAAGTTGGACAAGCGACCTCCCGCAGGGTGCTGGGAGATAAAAATTAATTAGGTCAAGCTTGACCGAAACCAAAATGTCCGTGGAACCACCTCCATGTCATTTGGGAAAAACACTTGTTTATTGTCAGGGCTGGCTATGATAGCGAAATTATTTTATCAGAACAGTTAACTAGCAACAGAATGCAAATACGTCCAATTGACCACCCACTTGTTTGGCGAAGGCCCCGGGTGATAAAGTCCAAGTGACATTTGACTAAGATAAGAGTCTAAGGTTTGTTGTCGGGCAGAAGGAAAGAAAGAGATGAAAAGAAAAAGAAAAAAAAAGAAAAAGGAAGATAATTTTTTTCTTTGAGCAAGATTTTTTAAACCAAGGCTAGTCTGGCCACACCCACGCCGCTGAGCGCCCGTTGGCTGAATGGTGGCATGAGCGTTAGGCGGAGGTAATCATGTGAAGAAGGAGGGGAGGCCTGTTGCGCCCCCTGAAGGGATAGGTGTGAGATGCCACTGTGAGAGAGAGGGGAAACCCGTTGACACCCTCTGAGGGTAGGGTGAGATACCAGTATGAGAACAGAAGAAGGTGGGAAGACAAAAGACTTCCAAAAATGGAAAATAATAAATTTTCCTGACCGAAAACAAAGAAGTGGATTGTGGATTTAGAATTATCAAGGAACCTCAAACCCCGACAAGCCCACCCCGGTTTTGGTCGGCGTCCATATAAGCAGAGTCGCAGCAAGTGAAAAGCAGTTAAATACCAGTTCGAGTTGAGAGGCAGTTGAGTGAAGTTGGCAGTTGGAGTTGCAGCCGCCTAGCAGATAGCTGACTTGAAAGATTCCAGGCATCACGACCTCAACTTCTAGCGAAGAACAATTTATTTTTGAAGAACGACTTAGACTCATACCACCAAAACAAGTTTACGAATATCGCCTGAAGATACATCAAGAACCAGTTTCTTAAAGAACAAACAACTTAAGATGTTAAGACTCGCCTAACAAACACAAAGTGTCACGAATCCATATAGCGGGTTTGGGAGAAAGACGCAGTCCTGTATTCAGCAACCAGATATAAAATATTGTTATCCTTTTTTAACACATTTGAACTTTTCGAGTTATTATTTTATTTTATTTTACATATACTTGTGCGGTGTTACCCTTGATCGAACGCGGCTTGCATCACGGCCCGGCGACTGATTGATTTCGTCTGCCTAAGATCAAATCACAACGTGGATAGGTTAGACTGGAGATCAAAACAGTTACTTCGGTAACCAGACGTTGGAGGTGAGCTGGGAACGACAAGGCTGATACCGAATCTAACCAGATACCAATACGAATCACCAAAAGGTTAGAACGTCACATTTGGTGCCGCGACCAATACCAAGCCAGTTGGTCGTGTCAGGACAGGATAGCACGACGGACGCAGCCAGGCAGACGTCACATTTGGCGCAGCGACACCGTCACATTGCAATCCAAACGACTATTGTCTTTAAAAAATTTTATTTAGACTGAAATCGAGAAGAATAGTCACATACATTAATCCCCCTCCCCCCGGAATTATTACAGTTATTGTTTCGTTGCGTATGTTTTATTACATTCTTTGTTAAGTGAGATTTGAATATGCACGAAACCAGCAAACTCCTTTCCTTTTCTAAATCACCTAATCATCTACGCTAAACATTGTAAATCCATAAAGGTATTCCTGCTCCATTAATCCAAACATTCTCATGTACATGGACAAAAACATCTGGAGGAAACTTTATTTTTGGCATTGTTTTTCATTGAAATATAACCATTGGTTTTAATTTAATTTTTTGTGCAAGACCCCTTAGCACAACAGTCTTTTCAGGACCTGTAATTTTTTATCAAAATCGTCTTTTTACCATTGGAGTCAACAGTTTTCTTACTAAGCATATCAAAAAAAAAAAAAGAAAAAAAAAAGAAAAACAAAAAAGAGAAAAACAAGTGGTTTCATCCATGATAGACGTATTGCTTTCTCAGTCTGATGTATATATGTTTTATGCTAATCTCCAGGAGAGAAATTGATTACGCCTTTTCGGACGAAAGATTTCCGCTGATATGAAGTGGAAAAAAGTAGACTGAATCAATTTCTAAGTCTGCAGCTTGGAAAGTTGCTTCACTGTGTCGAACTAGATAATTTTTTCACGTCAGAACCCATCTTACATATTTATAAGACTATAATTCATCCTTTTTAAAATATTGCTGCGACATGTGATTCTTGAAAAAATCCAAACAAGAATCTGTAATATTATTGATCCTGATCTGGCAATTCGGTTTCAGTCACTTTCTCACCTCCGTAACGTAGCTTCTTCTACCTTTTCTATAAATACTTTCATGGTAATTCTTCTAATGAACTTTCCTTTATGGTATTTAGACTTTATGAATTTAATCGCAGTACCAGATTGGCGGCAAGGTATTGTCTTTTTTACAGTCGAAATGGTTAAATGGATAGATAAATTCTATGCTAACAGTTTCTTCTATCGTACTTCTCACTTGTGGAACTCTCTTCCAGTTTCTTGCTTCCCTGTCAAATTTGATCTTCAAACATTTAAATACAATGTCAATCGTTATCGTTTTTCTTCTTAATTTTTCTTCTTTTATTCTCTTCTCGCCTTAATAGTATATTTTTTTCTCTAAACACCCTTTCGTTTTAGTGAATTTATTGCCTTGCTTGAGGTGAAATGATTAAAAAAATTATAATTTTGTCTTCAGAGTCTGAAGTCTTCTGTCTCAATGCCAATTTTTTCGCTTCATAAAATGAGAAAAGCAGTTTAAAGTTGCTTTAAAAATCTTTTCTTTTCACCTGGATTTGTTTTGGCACATTTAATTGCTTGAGTCCGTATACCAACAGTATAGTGGTAACAGTATAATCATTTTTTACAGTGGTAACAGTATAATCATTTTTAAGGTTTTCATTGACCCAGCCTTCTAAGTAATTTTCCAATTCAGGCCAATGACAGATCCCGGATCTTGCAGCACATTTCTTTTTAGTCATCTTCTTCAGAGAGGCTTCACCTTTCTCCAGTCACACTTTTCTTTTCATTTACTTCCTTGCTGCAGTACTATTGTTTGAAGAAACCGCAAATGCACCAACACTGAGCTTGAAGTTAGCGTTATATTTTATTCTTTTTGTCGTTGGAGCCATGGGAATAAAATATTTTCAACTACAGTAAGAACCGAATAATCCGTCTGTTGAACATTTACAACAGGAGAGAAGCCCATGCCACCTACGATGTTGTCAGCCTGGCACGGGAGTAATAACTAGATAATGAGTAAATGCCTATAAAAGCAATGGTTTACCCGGTTGTTACTGGTAATTGCTATGTTGGCCTGTCTATTGTAACAGAGGATCATTAAAAGAACGATAGTCTGGCCTGAGTGTTGATAGTGTAACCGACCCACAACTTTTGCTGCATGAGGTTTGACAGCATCACTGGTTGTTTGTTTACAACACTGATGCAAATGGCGGATGAGTGATATCGTGTTTCACAATAACATGCGATACGTAGCTGTACTATTAAAAAACAACTACTAGGTATGATGTGTAATCTACGGTATTAACATTTTATAAGAGTTGATGTTAACTTTATTGTGTTTATCAGTAGAATGACAAATTTGAAATGTTATACCGATAAAATGTACGGTATCTACCGGCGAGTGTTTTAGGTAGTTTGTTATACAATGTATACAGAAAGATATTACGGTTAGTATCTCAATATACAGGTTGGTGGTGTGACGTTATGTAGTTTATCGTATACTATAACCCAACTTCATTTCGCGGTGGGCTTAAGTTTTGGGCTACTGATAGTCTACCGTATGTTTAGAGGTCGACCTATACAGTAAGTATACTTACTGTATAGGTCTAATTTAGAATTTTGAGTTAAAAATCTTAAGATCACTTTGGTAAGTTCATTTTAATCGCTAAATAAAAATCTGTAAATTCATATTAAATGGCCGCATGTGTTACCAAAAACAATATTAATTTATGCGTGTGTCTCCTCTTCATGCTCTGCATGCTTGTATATCTGCATACGTATTTTTATCACAATAACCTTTTTTTTTATTTCTAAAAGATGTTGTTACATGAAATGTTTTATATAATCCAATCAGAAAGGAATTCTTTGAAGCATTGGTTTAATCATCTTTTGCGTTGTGCAGTTTTCGTGCTTACCAGAAAATGTTATTCGGTACACAAATAAGTTACAAATATTAAGCGACTGTATTGATTAATATTGATAGAAGTGTATCGATTGTTAGATCGATATACTAATTTTAATTAGGAAATCGTCAATCAACCTATTTCTTAGGTTCAGATATTCTAATTGAACTCGATAAATGCTTGGCAAGTATAGAGATAATGATTTCGTACTGTGTGGCTGATTCTAGTTATAGATAAATAGTATCAGATATTGAATCTAAAATATGTATACTGAAATAACTGAGCGCAATTGTGTGCAAATTGAGCAAAAGTCTGTCATTGAATTCCAAGAAAAATATAGATCAGTTACGGGAAATACGTTTGTCATTAAAATTTAATGTCTTTCAAAACCTAACAAGATTATTTCTCTTACATCGCAACCGGATATGTATCACTCTCAATTTCCAACTATATGACGCAGTTATATATATATATATATATATATATATATATATATATATATATATATATATATATATATATATATATTAAGACATTTTTATATTTATACATTCTTTTCATAATATATATATATTAGGTTGGGCAAAAATAATGTTGTTTTCTCACATAGTAAAATATGTGAGAAAACGACATTATTTTTGCACCAACCTAATATATATATATATATATATATATATATATATATATATATATATATATATACTATCACCGTTAACCCTTTTAAATATACTTTTGTAATGCTGGATTGTTTGGCCTATTTTTGCCGTTAGAATTGGTTCAGTCACTCTTCGCGTGGATTCTATGATGTTCTGGAAACATTATCTCGAAATAAAGTCCATGTTTTTATGTCATTCTACAATTCTTCTAGATTAGTTAGTTTCCCATCCAAGATACGAATTTACTTTTTCTACCACATACCAAGTGTGCTCTATGAGATTGAAACACTCACTGCTGTGTTTCATTAACAAATCTGTCACTTTTTTTTTGTATGCGTTCCGGAAGTGACCATTAGAAGATGGATTTACTGTCGTCATACATTCAGACACGTAGTCAACCACAATACCGAGGTAAGCTTCGGCATTGGAACAACGTGTCCCGATATATGTCAAGAAAATATTCCCTTTACTATTACACCGCCACCACCAGCCTCAATCATTGATACAAAGTAGGATGAATCCATACTTTCATGTTGTTTACGCCAAATTCTCAGCCGACCATCCAAATGTCTCAGCAGAAAACAGAGACTCATCAGAACAGGCGACGTTTCAATGAATTTTCTATTGTCCAATTTGCGTGACACTTGGCAAATTTAATTCCGGTTTCTTATTATTATCTAATAAGAATATTACCCGGTGTGGTCTTCTGCTGCTGCTGTAGCTCATCTGCTTCAAGGTTCAACGTATTGTAAGTTCATAGACTTTGTTATATACTTCTATTGTAAAAAGTAGTTATTCGAGTTTTCTATAAGCTTGAACCAGTTCGGCCTTCTTCATTTGACCTCCAACATAGGATTTCTCACCTTACCATTAGAAATGCCACGAACTGTAATTTTTTTCTTTTGAAGATCATTCTTCGCAAGCCAGAGTCTTGGTTGGGCATAGAAATATCTGTATAATAGCAGGATTTTAAATACTCAGAGCCGCCCGTTTTGCATCAACTACCATGGCGAGTTCAAAGACATATAAATCCTTTTATTCATGCTAATGCTTGAAATGAATTTCAGCAGGTCACAAAGACCACGTTTAAATGCTTATAGAATTTAAATTGCTTCTACGTCATTGGCTGATTAGAAATTTGCTTGAATATAAAAATTAAACTGAGAATGTTTCTTTGTTATTTCACCGATAAAAAAGTTAGAATTTAAATTCGTAGAAAAAATTAATTTATACATATTGTCATACAGGAAGGAAGCAAACTGTATTATTTAAGATAGTGCTATCAATGCTCTTATATAAAACAGATAGACGTGCACAAATATATTTAATAAATATTCATATATACATTCATACCCAAATATATATATATATATATATATATATATATATGCGTGTGTGTGTGTGGGGGGGGTGTTTGTGTGTATGTGCGTGCGCACGCGCGTGTGTATTTTGTATAGTATTGTAACTTCTCATCTCCTGATATCATATGCATCAAGCTGAGGAATTTGCATAAATGGATAATGTTTCCCATCAATTTGTCACCCACTTCATCAATATACTCGCTGTGAAGTAACACCTCGATCAACTGAAGGGAGATATCCATATTTATGATTTTGCACATTGCTTTATCAAATGGCTGGCTGATTTATCATTCTGCCATGGAAAATAGATTTCAGATTTGGAATTCAGTTTCTCTGTTGTAAGCAGGGAACCCAATGCGACTTTATATTTTCTTTCGTCACCGCTTTAGTGTCCAGTATTTCAACAACTGAACAAAGATAATTTCAAGGGAGATAACTGTGATTCATTCGGACAAACAAACGATCAAACGTCTTTTGTGTACTGCTTAAGATAACATGCATAAATCCTGCAAATATTAGCTTAATGCCGTGTTAGGATAAACAGAATTTTTTTTATTTCTCCACTTATTTAGAGATATTATTAAAAAAAAAATGAGAGATAAAACGATTGATACAAAATCAGACTAAGATTTATTCGCAATGTTTTTTTCTTAATTCATGAACTTTCTCAATTATATTACGGTCTTTATTCTGTTCATATTCTTTGGCAAAATTCGTGATTACCGTATTTATTGTTATTGCATTCAGGTAATGCAATAACATATAAAGCAAATAAATAATCATTTAATTTGGGGGAAATTTTAAAATCCCAATTATAGGTAAAGACAAAAATCTAGCCTGGAAGTCCACTAGGCTGTTAGAGCTAGATCAGAGATCTAGCTCTAACAGCCCAGTGGACTGGGTTCAAATTTCAATACCTCAAAAACCAAGCTAGTAATTTTTACTCGAGTTCTTTCCATTCATAATGCATTGTTACACTCTCAAAGAGGCTCCTTGAAAACTCAGCTGAAACTGGAAGTTCGTTTCGTTTTACCGACTCAGAACGCTACATGCTATGCACTATTTTTACATTTATTTTTTACATTTACAATCAGATAAAAATGGAGTATTACTACCATATTTGGGCTGGTTGCCCAATCCTTGTTTTCATCCTTAACATAGATCAAAAATACCTTCGCGGTCTTGTGAGTGATGAATTGTTTTCAATTCTACAACCCCTTTCCCACAGACGAAACGTTGCAAACCTCTCGATACTATATCGCTATTTCCATAGAAAATGTTCTGACTAGTTACATTCCTTGATTCCACCAGTTCAGAGCCTTACATCTATGACCCGCCATCTACATAGAATTCAATAACCCTAATTTCTTTCATATTTCTTCCCTAGAACAGTTACTTTGTTAAACACTTCCAAATGGATGCTTCTACAGTCAATAGAATCTTAACCTAGGGGGTTCAACCTTTATCTAGCCTACATATCCTCAAAATCTGCATTTATATCTATAAAACAAAATCATTTAATAACTAATTACTTTGAGTGGCTCTTGGGCCTTGTATTGGGTGACCAATAGTGTAAAAAACTGAAAGAAGTCTATATTTGTGCCGTTTTGAATCTGAATCTCGCTATAAATGTCCGAACCATTCTTTTAATATTTTTATGACCAGGCGTTTATATTAAATCCCAAATTTTATCACTTCATTCTTTTAGTTACTGTTCCCGATTACTATGGTCGCCTGAATGGCTTATGTAATAAATATGATAAAACAGACCAAATGAAAAATATAGGAATTTATACTGCTTGGTTAATAAACCTTATGCATATTTATAAGATATATTTCACCACAGTTCTACTTATTCAGAATTGTTTTTTCGTCTTCATATGTTTAAGTTAAAATATCGCTTCATAAATGTCGTTTTTCTGTCTTCTGAGAGAGGGTATTTTGATAAATTGCCACCTAAACAACGTCGATGTCTCAGAAACGGCTATGAAATATTGTTTAAAAGAGGAAGCATCAACGTAGCGATAGAATCGACAAAAACGATTTATAATCTGGAGTGTTGCATCACTTTTTATCGTGTCACTTCGTAGTAATTTTGCCGCACTACTTTTATTTGCAAATTATGTTTCAGTTGTTTTATTTATCATTTTCTATATCCTTACTCCATGCCCACTTCATATTTTGCACGAAATAAATACACACATATATAGAACGGGTGCTGAAAAGTCATCGATCTAACCCAAAAATCCATTTCCATAATCTCATAATTTGATCAAATGAAGTATCAGATAATTTTAAGCCCTTTTTTGTACCAAGGACCTTTCAGCCAGTCTCTCTCTTAGGAATTATATATATATACATACATATATATATATATATATATATATATATATATATATATATATATATATATATATGGCTGATATCTCCTGACGAAGTTTACACAAAAGTTCGTGTACGAAACTCTGGGATAAGAGGTGCTCAATATAACATCAATCAGCTAAGTGTCAAAATTTATATATATATATATATATATATATATATATAGAGAGAGAGAGAGAGAGAGAGAGAGAGAAAGAGGGAGAGAGAGAGAGGGAGAAAGAAGGGTACAGAGCGGCGACAGTCTGCTTCCAGCTTGAACACAATCTCCAGAAAATTGCGTTTAAGCATAAAACAGACTCTTGTTCACTTTTATCTTTACGTAGTCTTTGTACTTGAGAGCGATTCTCCCCCCCCCCCTAAATATAGCATGAAGTAAATTTATATTTTATCATATTAATATATATAAATATTTAATATTTGTCACAAAAATACATAGGAGAAACCTCATGAAATCTAAATAAAACCTTTTATGAACCTTATATGAACTCAAAGGGGGCGTTTTACAAAATAATACATCAAATGCATTAGTTGTCCACTGTAACGAGAGTGGTCACAACTTTGATATAAAAATCCTACCATGATCAAAGGAGAAAATAATTCACTACGACATAAATATCTAGAATGCAATGTCATTTACAGTAAATTTGCGTCCTGGCTCTTGCAACATTTCACTATTCCTGGCAGATCTTTTAATATCATAGTGTGGAATACATACTTACAAAAGTAATGAAAAAAAGAACAAGAAAATATATCTAAATGAATTCGGTTAGATAAGAAAAATATGCCGTGTGCATGTGTAGTCCTACCAACATAACAAAATTAGTCCGATGACGCCCGTTTTCCAATTTGTCATGAAATTTCCCCAATATTATGGACTTTAGCCTGCCATATGACATATGATGTTTTGGCGATTGAATTCAGTGGTTCTTTTCTTAGACTGGTCGCCCACTAAGCGAGTTGAGTTTTCTCTACTATTTTTCATATAGCTAGGGCATGCATTCATGATTTTTCCAAGAAATAAGAAATTAATATAACAGATATTCCGTGCTCATAATCGTTTTGTCGCCACTATATATATATATATATATATATATATAGGTAAAATGAGAACAAATGGAGTATAATTACATTGTCCGTAACATTTAATTTATAAGGTGGCTCAATACAGAGTGTAAGTAAGTATTATTTATGGCGATTAATCGTTCACTCGCTAGTAGTTTACATCGCCCGAGGAAACACTTTTGTAGTGTTGAAACATAATTGCCATTGTGTAGCGATTTTTAACAATTTGTTCGTTTTAATATCCTAAAATAAATAATTATATATATATATATATATATATATATATATATATATATATAGCACTTTACTTTGCTCTTCCAGATTTAAAGGAACTTATAATTATAATTCTTTATTATAATTAATCATTATGGTAATTTATTTTACCGCTACTATTATAATAGCAATAATAATATAAATTTGAGTTCAACCACCAGAGACAGTTTTACGGCTCATACTTCATCAATAATCACTTTAAATATTATAATGATATAAAAGAATCAAATACAAAAATTGCAGGGCAGTATAGCTAAAGAATTGTTGCTGCTGTAAACCAGGGCAATAATAAAAATAATCAAAATATAGGATCGCAATGAATCAAACCTAACCCATTGGAATGATATCAAAAGACAATCCATTGCATGTAGTTAATAAATTCGATTATTTCAATCAATTGAGTATTTCAGATATCACAAATGTAATTAACAAATGTAATTAAGTTAAATTATGATATTTTTAAAGCTCTTTCGCATTTTAGGTTGAGTTTAATAAAAATACCATATCTTATGTTACATTAAAAGTGTGACGTCATCTTTTCTAAAGATGACGTCACACTTTTAATGTAACAAATTGCAAAATTGTTAAACCTGTTTTTTTGCACTCAGCCACACGTTCAGTTTAAATGGAAAATTTTGATGAAACATTAAATACCTTTTCTTTTTCATTTGAGGCGAATAAAAAATGATAACTAGAAATATTCTATCGAATCAAATTTCAATACGGATTTATGTGTTTGTTCAAATAAGGACAGATGATTCGGAATCAGAAATACATATTTCTAGGGTCGCGCCTGCAAAACGCTAAGTTTTTGTCTTCTTCTATGCACCCCTGTCTCTACAGGACGTGGGTGATCATGGCTCTCGATAATTTCTCGTCCTTTTTGTCTTTTCCCTATCTCGCCTAATCACTGTTCTGCCAATCCTCATTATATGCTTTAGAAATTTAAATTGTCTCTTTCTTATGTTAAGTATCTGTCTTGTGAGCATCAAATTTCCCTAGCCCTCTCTCCTCATTAAATGCATTAGAAATTTGAACTCTCTCTTTCTGATGTTAATTATAAGTGTTCGTTTTGTTCCTATTTTCTCTAAAACTCGTCATAGCTCATATTTTTTCTAGGTTTATTTAAATTTTGCTGTAGAACAGACCTCGAGTGGCTTTACATCACTATTTATGAACAGTAGTAAATGCAATTTTGAATAAATAACGTTCGGTAGAAATATCAAGTACATTGTATTAGGTGACCTGCTAAAACGAAAGGGTCGACTAATAGGATGCTCTTGATATTTGAAAGTAAAAAAAAGGTTAACGATATAAAGAAAAAATGAGAAGACTTATTTTCAGACAAATACAAAACACTTAAACTACCTCTTTTTTAAAAGTCTTTGGATAAATATCAGTTCTTTGACTGATTGCCTTCATATTGCCATGTATTTGATATAACGTTATTACGATGCCCTAAATCGTTTGCAGTTGGTGCTGTTTGCTTGTAAAACACGTTTTCGGCTCTCATTAGTTAACCATATTTATTTCCTTTTTAAGAAAAGGTATAGGGTTATTAGGAAGAAGAAAAGCTCAATAGATTAACTACGAATTGGAGACAACAGAATCAAACAAGTGCAGAAGTTTAACAATCTGGGAATTGTTTTAAGACATCAAAAACGTGGCAGTGAAATTCGAAATTGCATTGCAATATCGCAACATACCTTCTAAAAGTTAAGCAAAATAAAGAGAAACAGGACACTTTTGTTAGAAACAATGAAATGAGAGTTGATTTTACATCAATCCTCCAATATGGAAGTGAGCGTTGTTGGGAACAATGAGGACGTTTTAAGAGAAATGGAAACAAAAAAGACACATACTTAGAATCAGAAAGACAGTTTCTGAAACACATAATGAGGAAAGAGGGATTGGTGAATTTGATAGCCACATGACATATTGAAGGCAGCAGAGGTAGCGGGAAACAGCGAGCTTCTGTAAGTGGATGGGAGAATAGGAAGAACGAGAAGAAGACAAGCCTTACTAAGAGCTAGAACGGATATTAAGTTGGGGTTAGCCATGATCTCCCACATTCTATAGGATAGAGCACATAAAAGAAAACTGCTTTATTTAATATCTTATCACCTGTTAACAATTACGTAAATTGAATAAATAAGTTTTTTTTCATTGTCCTTAAGTTACATTGATAATGATTGCATAAGTCCCTCGTCTGATGCAATGTCCTTTAATTTCGAATTTTTAACCAATCTTTTCTTTTAGATAAAATCTTCTAGTAAGTAGTTCATAATCTCAATTTAATAGGGTTCGATCCCGATACAACGACTCAGTGTTTACTCGATAGGACAATATATGAAATCACACACTAGCGTAAGAAAACCTTTGTCTGTATTCGAGAAGACACAAGGGACTACTGGAAGTGAAAGAGAATGAAAAAAATATCAGAAGGAAGCAGAATATCAATCCTAAACAGGAAACCAAGGATAAACCCCTTCTCCTGTTCAAAAGACCAGAGTGGGTGTGAACCGGGCGAAACCTATGTAACTCAATTGAGGAGAAAAAAATAGTTAATAAAATTTCAGAGTCCAGGCGGAGACATTAGAAGTATAGAATTGAAGTAAACTTTAGAAGGAACCGGAAACCCAATCCTTAACAAAGAGTAAATATCTACTCCTGTTCAAATGACAGGGGAGGAGTCTTTTATGTTTTCTTCATTCTTTATATATTTATATTGATTTTAATTCCTTAAATTTTTTTTATATTTTGAAAGAATTTATAAATGTCTCAAAAATCAATATTCCTCACTTCACAACTTTTGACTTCTGCACTTAGTAGCCTAAAATATTTCTAAGAATCATCACTTTTTAATAATGAAATAATTAAAAATTCCATATTTAAAAAAACTTAGGACCTGATGCATTTGTCATATAAAATATTAATTTACTTTTGGGATTCGTCATTATTCTGCATAGAAGCAGTCCTTGTTTATAGTTTTCCACATTCGTAACCATTTCCAGAATTATAACAAGATCAGAATCGAACTGGTGTTGATTGGCAAGATTGGATCTCACATGTTGTGTTCACTTAACATGAAAGTGAATTTTATTCCATATTAACACCTCGACAAAACAAATGTTTAGAGCTCCTAAGAAATAAATTTACTTTTCAATAGAGAAATAATTTTTCTGATAAAACTTAACATTTTGAATTTGGCTAAAGTATAATTTTGTCAGACGTTCGATACAATTATTTTTTATTTCAAAGCTCTATATCTTTTCTCCTTTTTTTTTATTTCGAAATGTACAGCAGCTGAAATTCTAAAATGTCAGGAAAATTATTGACAGTTTAAAAGACAAACTCATACATTTTGGAAATTTGGTATGAGGTGATATTAAAAATTGAATCTTGACACAATGTATTGCGGTAATCAAAATTTCATGTCTAAAATTGAATTTTTTATTTAATATGAGGCAAGATAGAAATTCTGACAGATATGTGAGATTCCGTGCAAGATATTGAAGCAAATTCTATTCCTAAGTTATAGGGATGTGCGTGTGGTGTTAGCGTCTTCAGTCAGAATTCTGCTGGAATTCGTTATATTAACTTTCGCACAAATACTTTTGCGAGAAGTATGAATCAATCTCTTCTTCCTCCATCTATAGATAAAATAGCAGCGAAGATTGGTATTTCTAGCCGTGATTGCCAACCAGTATATGAGAAGGAAAAATTGCTATGTATTAATCCAAAATTGTATGCAGCCTTGATGAAGCTCATATACATCCAACGAATGGATCGTGGCGTTCACTATGACACTATGATCCCGACTGAGATCATGAAGGTATGGCACGTATTATGGAGGTATGAAATAAGCACATCTTATGGAAGAATAATGAATAATATAAGCAGTTCTTATTTTCGAATACTTCATTAGTGACGATGAATCAGTTGACTTTTCTTTTGTTACCAGAAAAATAAAAGAGAAAACCATACTTGGAAATATTTTTTTACGTTTCCATGTACTTGCTGGATACATACACAAACGGGAGATGGTCGATAGAGAGATGGTAAATTATTTAAAATTGGTATTTTGTTTATTGATTAACGTTTTTCAGAATTATATTTTTATATCAATCGTTGTCAAGGATTCGGAGAGGAAAAACATTTCGAAGATAAATTAAATTGAACATACCCAAATCTTGTGTGTTTCAATTCAAACTTATCGAGGAAAATGACAGGAACATTTCAAGGTCTTATTTAACACAAAAAACGTTTGCACAATGCTCAACAGAAAACTGGATCGAATTTTTTTTCTGAAAATAAATTTTTTAAAATTCTTTAAAATGATTTTACTACAAGAAAATGCTTTTTTTTATGCAAGAGTGCCTGACTCCTTCACTTGCAAACATTACTGAATAAAGAAAAATATCTTGGCAATTAATAAATCGGAAGAATCCCCAAAAAGGAAACACATTAACTTCTGATACGAGGCATCTTGCACGCTAACTACAGAAAGATGCATTTTTTATTAACTTATTAACTTTATAAAATTCAAATTCAATCTGTATCTGATTTTGTGGATGGTAAAATAAGTGAAGAATATTTAGGCTAAAAAGCAGCGGTTGTCATGATTCCATCTGAACTGGAACTTAGGATTACCGACTCGTGGGCTCCATTAGCCAATTCTCATGCAAAGTGCCATATTCACATGCTTAGTGTAAGAAAAGGATAAAACAAGAAAAATCGTTTCGGTTAAAAGAAAATTTTTTTTAAAGAGAAAGAAAATACAATGTAAAAATATAAGGACATTTTTTTCTAATTACAAAGAACAGACAATAGAAGATTTGGCACCAAGAAAAAGTTAAAAAAAAAAAAGGAAACTGAAAATAAAACAGAAAGAAAATACAAATTGAATGGATGATAATTACCTTTTCTTATTCCATTGAAAAAAGAGCGTTGTAATTAGAATGCAAATTTGTTAATTAAAGGGAGTTAAGCAGATTAGATCGGCAGAAAGAGATGGAGAATAATTTGCTTGTTCAAAAGTTTCTGCCCTCCGCAGGGTTGGGTTTCAATTTTTAGTTCTCTTCCAAATGGGTGTGATTCTAGCGTACGCACGTAGTAAATGCACACATATAGACATTTTCATTTAGAAACACACTCATCAGATATTAGCACGCTTATTTTGTTACAAAGTATATATACACACACACACACACACACACACACACACCACTATTTTCTCACATTTCTTAAATGCTGATTTCATGATCACATAAAATCATTCGTTTGTATCAAGCACTGAGACTTCTTTGCAATGAAAGCAAATTTATTTAGTTTCAAGTGATACTAATTAATATCGTGTTAATAATATTTTAGGGATTTTCAACAAATACTAATAATATTGCAGATTAGCTTTCCATCACAAGCATACAGATATTATTCAATAATCTTCTCCTTGTCAATGTTAGTCATGATCAAGAATATTTGTATTTCTTCAACATGCATAAACCAAACTCTGATTTATACTGCAACTATATCATCTTACATAGATCATAATTACATTTTGAGAGAGAGAAAGAGAGAGAGAGAGAGAGAGAGAGAGAGAGAGAGAGAGAGTGCATATTCTAGTGTGATCAGTTGATGAACAAACCCAATAAGTTGTTGTGACTTGTGAATTCGACAGTGTTCTTTGAGCGTAAGAAAATTTATTGATTGATTGATTTTCTAAGGTTTATCCCAATTTACAAGTTATTTAAAGCCAGAAAATATTTTACATTGTAAGATTTTTTTTTCGATAATAATTACTTAGGGATAGAAATCTTACTCATTAACCCATAACTGTGGGTGAAAAGTGGATTCATACTTTTTTCAAGTATATTTACGCGTAAGGGAATATAACGAACCCGATTGGAATTGGAACTTGGTTCAAGAAAATCGAGACCGGTTCTCATGGTGAGAACGCTATAATAAACTTTACGGAAATAATAGTTGTGTTTAAATACAACATTTTTGTAATTTCTATTTCCAGGTCATTATATTTCTAGAATTTAATATTATTATTATTTCTTTTCCTTTAGTATTTGCTTCAAAAGCAAATGGAATGTAATTAGAGCAATATTTCAGAGTTATTCCCAATATTCAAGCTGTTTTAAAAGATTTCGTCATCTGGATGGTTTCAAATCACCCATTAATTTATAGATCCTCCTGTCTCTTACATTCGCTCTTTATTATTTTCAGTGTCTCGATAATCACTAAAGAAGTCTTCGACCATCCCAGCATTATTTTTATTCTTAGTTTTATTATTATTGTTATTATTATTATTAGTAGTAGTAGTAGCAGTAGTAGTAGTAATTTTCAAGATATATAAGATTCCCAGTTGAAACAATTCCCTGTTTTCTGATTTGTAATAATCTGTTATTTTAATTGCTACATTTTGAAATATATGTGATAAAGAGAGTTTCTTTTCAAGCGTATTTCAATACATTGTAAAATTTACCATTCATTGAATTTGATTTCATTTTACTTATCAACTGAAAAAGACTTTGGTTATCCAACGTCTTTCAGTTGATAAGCAAATAAAGACATAAAATGTTTGACATATGGATAAAGATATGAAATGTTCTGCAAATTACTATTGGGAAAATGTCTAAAGATCCATTTAATAACCCTTTTTAAAATAACTTTTGTGCAAATTTATAGCAAAACCAAAGTTCATATTTTGAGTATTGATTTGTGTAAAGAAAATATCACTTATTAAATCAAATCAAAGTACCCATCTTTCTAGCGGTTAGTCTAGTACTTTTGCATCTGATCAAATCATCTCCAATCTACACAAACAGAAAAAAGCAACTTTCCTCTGAATATTTTGTTGTAAATAGCACTGTCTTTAACTAATAAGTTTGGATTTGTTGTTTAAAGTTATTTTCTTACTTTTTTTGTTAATGAAATAAATTGCTGTTCAGTCGAATGTCTATATCAGCCATAACATTATTAATTTATAGAGGTGTAAAAGAAAAAAAAACAAAACAGTATTTTCCAGGGTGCCGGGAACCGAAACAAATAAATAATATCACACTTTCAGAATGAAGATATTTTATTACTTGGCCGTCATTATTATTCCGACAAGTGTTTTTAGTTAAATTGTCTACGTTTCGAGCATTTATTATAAATTTCGTTCTTCTTTTTTTATTGTGTCCTATTCTTCATAGATTGCACAAAAACATTTGATGATATACAACACAAATCATATTTGAACTGCTATGGAAATTCTTATTTCATGACGTCATTTGCTAAAAGTCATATTTCATGACGTCATTTCGTTGGTCTCTTAAATGTTGATGGTAGGTCAGTTCATGATCTGAGGGTCAGTAGTTTGTCATCTCTGCATTAGTAGGACATATTGAAGGAAGGAAAAGTAGAGGAAAAGAAAGCGTGTAACATAAGTATTGTGATTTGTGTGAATGAATAGCAAAGGAATAACAAAGGAATTTTTAAGAGACAAACGTTGCTTCGAGCTACAAAGGGAAGGAAGTTGTGGAGAACTATCAATGCTTACTTCTTGAAGAGACACAACGCATAAAATAAGAATACTTTATATTTATGTCTATGTCGCTTCCTTCTTTCCATTTTTCGTCTCTTCGCATGTTTGAACATTTGATGCATCACCCTTCTCCCTTCCGCATTATATTCTCTCTTTCTCTTTCCTATTATTTTAGCAAAATGCAAAATTAGTGATCATGGTCGCCCCTTCCCCTGCTCCTTGCATCTCCATTCATATTTGTCTATTATTTGGTACCCATTGGATTTTTACACCAATTGTCAAACAGATGACATTCAGCAGCATTCTATTCGGTATAGACATAGAAAAATTATTCTGTCATTTAGACAATTTAAATATTTATGTAGATTTTCAATATTTACAATGTTGATGCAAGTTTCTTTAGGCCTGTTTCAAGCATGCCGATAATGATGGACAAAACTCTCATGTTACATAATAGTTTCACTTACCCCGAGAAAGATAAAATGTCTCTTCAGCTTTTTGTTCTTTTTTAAATACTTTTTTCTATCAGTGGTCTCGTAAAACTGTGACATTTGACAGATCTTCCTTCATCTTTTGTGAATTGGCAATTCTTTGACAATGCTTATGAACCATCTATATGGAATAAACATATTTGTTTTGTGAGTCAACAGTTAGCGTTAAGATTTCATCCTGTTAGCATTGCTCAATGTCGAGTTTATTTTCATTTTCCTTCGGCAACGATTTTTTACCACATTTATCTAAAAAGGAAATTCTTACCCATCTTTTCTATTTCTTTTCCACGACTCATCAATTTCATTTCTCATTTCCTCATTGCTTTGCGTAAATCTTACTTTTTCTTTTGTCACTAACGAGGATGAAGTTTGTGTTTTTCTTTCAAAAACTGATTTTTCAAAAACTATAAATTCCACACGAAGAAGTAATTCTACATCTTTTTGGTTTATAAAGTTATGAACAAAACACTTTCCAAGTTTCTTTAGTTGTATATAGATACAAGAGTTAGATCGAAACACTTTGAAAGCATTTGGATACAATATACATTTTATGAAAGTGTAACTGGTTGAAATATTTAAGTAAAAGTCAACAGGAATAGAATACTGGTAAAAACATCATGTATCCAAACAATAAATGAGTAGAAAATAAGTTCAAATTTTGATTGATGAAAGAAGAAACATTTACAGCTTCCTATCTGGTGGACTTTCAAAATTGAAACAAATGTAGTAAAACATTAAAAACAAAAGGTTGATTTGGTTCCATTCGCACCAATCACAACTTGCGATATATTGTCCCGATATATTGAAAATGGGACTTTACAAGAATACACTAACATTTGCAACATATTTATTGTATTGTAAATACCAAATAATTGATTAGGAGTATAAAGAAAGATTCTGGTTGGTTAGATTTTAAAAATGTTTTTTTCGTTTCCTTATACAGCTTATATAAGCACGTCATTTATTAATATGCATACATCAATATCAATGGTTTCATTCGTCGATTTAGTACGTACTTAATGTCACTGATTCAATATCAACAGCCAATTTGAATAAATATAGCCATGCAGTTAAAATAGGTGATTATATTTATGCCTTTGTTTTCATATAAGATCAAAATTTACAAAATACAAATTAAGTATAATTAAATCTCTTGCCGTAAAATCAATTGAACGATGATTTCAAGATTTATTTCATTCTCTTGATTTGTGAAATGGATTAGTAAAAAACTAAAATTATTCCGTTGTTTATTGTTCCATTGTCGTTTATTTTGTTGCATTGTGTTTAAAAAAATAATCGTGTTCAAGCTGAATTCGACTATTTTACTTAAATATTCTTAATTCATCAGTTCAAAAATTTCGATTTTATGATCTTGAAATAACATTTAAGAAGTAAGGCTCATGAAATTATAATGGCTAAGAAAGGATTTTTAAAAAAACTGAAAAGGAAGGATGTATAAATAATGCACTGAGAAAGGATTCACTTCAAAATTCCCCAAAGGTTATAATCAGAGAGCTGATGAAGGCTGGCGGAGTCGTAATAAACAAAAGATTGTGAATATAACAAGATGAGAATTCTATCTTAAATGGAAAGGCATATAATAGTCCTTACTATTTAAAGATAATAAAGAAAAACATTTAAACTTACATTTGTACTTGTATATTTATAGAATTTATCAACGTTGATTACGATAAAAACTTCCTCTATTTTAAGAATGTTATATTCCTTTGTGTTCTTTTTATCAGTCGAATTCAAGGAAATTCTTTGTGTAATCCACTGTCCTTCTGCTTTTATCCCACGCAGCTGACGAAGTGGAAGTACACCTTATTTTTCGTCCAAACTTGCAAATATGTTATCAAAATAAACAAGAAATGCAGTAATAGTATTAAGTCTGTGTGTATAGCGTTAAAATGAAACGACGAATTTTAGCAGATCGTTTGATTTCCCATCATCTAAATAGATTTTGAAAGGACTTGGATAAGAAAGGTTTCTACGAATTCTTGTAAATTAAATTTTCTTGTAAAGTAAATTTGTGGAGGTTAATTTTTAGAGAGTTTTGATTATCGGATAATGTATCTATTTGAATAACAAATTTCAAGAAATCGATATTATCTTGACATTCAAGTTGATTATCGTGGAGGAATTAAGTGCCAGAGTAGTTGTCAACTTATGGAGTGGTCAAGTTGTCTTGGAATAGGGGTGTAGTAGTTGATGAGAGAATGGGTATGATGGAAATAATGAATGCAAAGTTGAAATAGAGAAAATGACTAAAATGCTTGAAAAATAGTGAAATCATGTCAAAGAGTAGTTTGCACTAGTAAAACAGAATTATTCAAGATGAAGGTTAAAGACAACAGATATAAACTCAGGTTATCTAGAGAGAAATGAATAAATGTTGTAGATTGATGGTAAATGAAAAAAGATCGAGAAAAAAAAAAACGAGGAAATATGATAATCGAAATTGAGGAAAAGAAAAGAATTATATTTGAGAAAACGTCACCTGTGATTTAAAACGTTTGTTGTGTGAAGCGCAGTTCTTAATCGTCAACAAGGTTGAAAAATTGTTCCCTTCACAGGTGAGAAATAACGGGTCAATATAAGAGGATGAAATAAATTTTTAAAAAATGCAGGGATTGCATTTGATGATGATAACACAAAGATTGTACAAAAAAGTTCATCGTTTGTTTGATCTTTGCCTATTATACACTTATTCAGCAAAGAAAAGGCGATTAAACAACTAAAAGACAACGAAAGTTGCTTTTTAATATATGTACATAAAGATTTTTTAAAATTCCTATCATATATGAAATCGTAATCGGCCTCACAATGGTTTATGGTTTATTTTGTTTTACGGTATATCAACCTCAATGAGTTATTTAATGCCAACAAGAGTTTTAGGATAGGCTTGTATGAATAGAAACTATTCTTTGTAAGAAGTCAGTTTGTAGATCAGGTTTCATTGACGTTTTTTGTAAAGAGGGTTTTTGTCGAGTCAAATATATTGCCGGTATTTTTTTCAAAAGTATAATGCTGGTAATTTTTAATATAAAATCTATTTTTATATTTTCATAGTGTTTTGACTCCAGTTTGGAAGTTAACTATTAACCACCCCTGATCAGTGTGAACTTGGGAACAACAGCAATTAAGAGGTGGTTCAACGTTCCTCAAAAACCTCCCGATTAGAGGCCTTGCTGTCAGATGTTTATCGTCATACCCAGGACGCCACAAAAAGGTTTTCATTGTCATTAGTAACCTTTTACATATAACCGTTAAAGATGCATTTATTATGTGAATATTTTGTCAAATTTCACCACAGGATCCCCAAAGACAATAAATTGTCTCAAGGTAACAAATTGGCATAATCCAGTGAAGACAGAACTCCCTAAAGACTTTTTGCAAGAAAACAAGCTTTCTAACCAGTACACCACAACAAGGCAGAAAACAATAATAATGTATTTAATATTTCTATGTTGAGAACTATAACTTTTTTAACTTGGTCTTTTCAATGCTTTATTGTATGCATAAAGCCGGCAGAGAGAAATGACATACTTACGAAAGTGAATCAGTTGTTTTGAAAACCATAGATAAATACGCGGACGTTGATATAAATAAACATATGTAGAGTGGAGAGAGAGAGAGAGAGAGAGAGAGAGAGAAAATTATTATTATTATTTTAGATTTGATACGTACTCAACTGTATGACTTTTTAGCTATATAAACTCGCGTTCAGTAACATTATCTTAACATGAAATTGAACGATTAGTTGTAGCTGTGTAACAGATTCTACCGCCAGCACGCGATTATAATAGGATATGCTGTTTTATACCCTGGGTATAAGTTAGTCTAGGCCAGTTTATACATCCGTATATAAAAGAGGGTAAGCAAAACGTACCCTATTTTCCCAGTTAATATATTCACAGATGAAAATCTGGGAAACTATGGATCATGTCTTGTCCCATTCTACAGCCCTCAATTTAATTCCGATTCCTTGGTTTGTATATTTGAAAGCCAATCCTCTGGATACCTATTTATTTTAGCCAGCCAATACCTGATTACTGTGAGATGTGTTCATGTCACTCATTATTACCTGTTTGTACACCACAGCTATCATATTACATTATATTTAAGAAAGAATTGTTGATACTATTAGTAAGGTTAGTATCGTAAAACGGTCAATGGAGTATAGTTTAGACTAGACTATTTTAAACCTCATGATATGAAGTATGTTATCCCCAACCATACATCGAAGACTAGGCTAAACTCTACCCGGATATATTCTGGTTGGAGTTTAATCTGAATTGCTACACCGATAATATAAGTAGATATTGAGCTCATCATAAATAATAACTAAAAGAACAGTGAGAAAGACAATGAAAATAGTCATATAAATGAAGGAACGTATATTCAAAATTTAGTTTTCGTATATTATGGAATTTTAAATTCAGAGAGAATTAATATGAGGTGATTTGTCAGTCAAGATCTTGTATTATCACAAAATGCCGTCTTAGATATTTAATTAACATGTTTACCCCTTTAATTAAAAATGATCATTTATTTAATTCACGTGAAATTGAAACAATGTCAATGTCTTTTGATTATTTTCTGCTAAGATGATGGGAAAAATCGACAGGCTAAAAAAAAACAAACTAGTCTGCCAATGTGTTTACATCTATTTGAAAAATCAGTGAAAATTTCCAAATGATTTCCTTTACAAGCTGATGTTTTCATGAAATTGTTCAAAGAAAAATATATAGTGTTTGATACATTTAAGAGCATCACACCCAAAGTATATTTGGAAATTGGATAATGAGTGGGTGTTTTTAGATTAAAAATTACTATGTGATTAGATGTGTCTGAAATCAGTGAGATTTAATATTCCAAAATTCAAAGACTGTTTGTACAACGACCTCTACTCATTTTTTTAAAAAAAATTCCAATTTGAATGATTTTTGAAGGAATCATATCGTGACTGTTAACTTTTAGGAAGATACTCGAAGAGATTTTAGGGACTGCACCAAAAGATTAAAGGCAAAGCTTAAATGTCAGGATAATATACTGTCAACAACCTAACATTCAATGCAATTTTCAAGCGGAACCCTCAGAAATAGAATCTTAAGAGATTCATCTGCAAATATAAATGCTCTGACCAATTAAATGATTAAGTAATAACATAAACCAGGTTTGCAGATATAGTGTATTAAACAGTAAGTGCACCAGAAGAGTATTACACGACTAGTGAGTGTGTATCGTATGAACCATCACCCCATCCATTCACTGTTCACTGAACCTTCTTTCCTACTAAACTTATAGTAGACTGAAGAGTCTAACATATAATCTTAGAGGGAGGACACCATAACAATAAATATTTCAGGTAATATCTTCATTCGCGTTTTCATTAAAAGAAACGGGATCGAAATTATTTTTACTTGCCTTTAGCAACCTTACGTCTGTTAATCTTTAAGTGGAAGTCACAATGAGAATACAGTGAAGAAAATATTAAGCAAATCTTTTTATTTTTGGTATTCCTTTTAAACTGATAGTAGCTGAAGCTAGAAAAAAGATCTTATTACACAGATATTTGAAGTATAAAGTTTAATGACTTTGTTTATTGGAGTGTGGACGGCTAGGAGTTTAATCTTCTTCGTCTGATTTACGATCCTATATTGAGTTAAAGCATCCATACTCTCCTACCACCTGACTACATATTTTCTGTTTAAGGCTCTTGAATTTCAGCTCTAAACTGTCCTAGAGACACATCACTTAGTAGATTGAAACTCTGGTTAAAACACATCACGTTCTTGTAAGTTCAATCCTTGAGTGTGGTTGTTTAGTTGGAGAAACGAACAAGCGATACAAATGTGAATAAGCATGGAAAACTGAATGTGAGCAATCTACCCGAGTGTGTTTAAGAAATGTTTTCGTAATGAATTTCAAAAAGGAGTTACCGAATACAGATACAGACACCTGAAGGATGCCGAGAGCCGAGCCGTAATGCTGGGAATGTAGCAACGAAGATGATTATGTTGATTCGAATAGTAAAGCATATAATCATTTAGTATTATGACTCTTAATATAATAAAACTTGATGAAATTAAGGTGAAAACAACACAAGTGAAGAAGCATTTTTACTGTAAAAAATTTCAAATTTGGATATTAAAAAGCTATAAAATTATGAGAAAATTAATAAAAACGTTCAACAATAATTTTACTCAATTTGTTGAAATTGTTTTGAACTTATTTTTATTATTAAATAATAATTTCTAAGCGATATTAGAGTAAATATGAAATGAAGTATTTTATTTATGAATTTAATTAGTTAATACTGTGTCTTTTGAATCTAATAATTGAACCTTTTCTTTTTACAATTTCTCTCAATTAAAAGGTGTAAGCATAAGAGCATCCGAATTAAGAAATTTTGTCACGTGGCAAAATTGATAATATATTGTACACCATTGAAATTCTGACAAAGCTTTTATATTTGGTGCCATCAATTTTGGCGCCAAACCATCTGCCAATTCCAAGTTCAATTTATCTAAAATTTTCTAACGGAAATATAAAATAGATCTGGCGTTATCTATGTTTCATTGAATACACAGAAAAGACTGGTTTTCTGAGAGAACGAATTTCTATGTCTTTTGAATATTTTCCGCTAAGATGATGGGAAAAATCGACAGGCTGTAAAAAAATATAATCTGTCTGTCAATGTGTTTACATCTATTTGAAAAAGCAGTGAAAATTTCCAAATGATTTCCTTTACAAGCTGATGTTTTCAGACGGTTGCGTCCATTTTCGACGTCAAATTCAATTTAAAATGGAAGACGGAGTTTAAGCTGAAAGTAGTTTACTCTGTTCTTTTTCAAAATATTTAGGCGGTAAAAACTACAAACACATCAATATGTATTCCCTAATGTCAAGCATTATAAAGTTAAGTACAAAACAGAATATTGCATTTTAGGATACATTATTTGTTCTGATAGCACTGGAAGCCTTCATTCTGGTAGATAAATATTTGTGCTCTCTTGATATGTTATAAACAGGCAAACTCCAAAGTTTGAATATCTATAGAATATTTATATATAAACATAATATACAAAAAAGAGATGACAGTATTAAAGGCATTTTGCATCGAAATGAAGACAAGATAAAACTACAATTGTATGCATAATACATATGCGAATGTGTCGATAAAAAATAACGTTTATAAATATAACAATATTAAGAAGAAATATAAAATTGATACAGCATTATATATTTAATATATATTATATATTTAATATATGTAATTATGTCTAAAAATAGTTTATTTGTTTAAAATGAGGAGATATTTTCATTCTTTACATGATACAGGAATACAGAAACATAAAATGATCATTTTACAAAGAATGAACATTCGTTTGTATTCAACTTCGTGGGAGTCGGGATCGACATGAGTGCATTAGAGGAAATAAATCTGGAAACATTATGACTAGTTTTGACTGTTGAAGAATTATCTTAGAGCGGCATTTAATCCTCTCACTGATACACACACACACACACACACATATATATATATATATATATATATATATATTTAAAGAAAAACAGACCACTTCAAGGTTCCATTATAATAATTTATTTCACCAGAGCCCTTTTAAAGGATGCTGGATCATCAGATAGCACTTCCAAAAGATGAAACGAAAAATGAATATATATATATATATATATATATATATATATATATATATATATATATATATATATATATATATATATATATATATATATATGCATGTATGCATATGAAAGATAATCCTGGTAAAATCAGTAATACGACTGAAAGATGTTTAATGAAGCGTTTCGTTCCAGTTCCCCAAACAAATTAAAACGATTACATTAATGGAATCAATTTTCTATATAAATGGTGAAAGATCGTTGTCGTGGGAAAAATACAACAATGGCACTTCCAGTTTTTATTTATTTTTTTTTTTAATAATTTCACCCTAATGAAGGTACTAAAACCATTAAGACGTAAGGTATTAAGTGTGAAAAAATATGAGAAAAAGAAAACATTATTAAGGAGAGAGAAAAATAAAAGAGCAAGAATTAAGAAGACAGAAACTAAAGATTAAAATTGTGTTTAAATCTTTCAAGATGAAAGTTGAAAGCAAGAAGTCGGAAGGGAAGTGCTATAGAAGAAACTATTGCATAGAACTTACGGTTACATCTCGCCATTTCAAATTTAAAATGATGAGACCTTTCTGCCAATCCATAAATCCACTTAAATCCATAAAGTCTACGTGACAACGAACAATTACTTTGGAAATATTATAGAAAAGTCAGGGAGAAGCTACATTACGGCAGTGGGAACGGGAATGACGTCGAGATGCCAGCTCAGGTCCACTAACATTGCAGATTCTTCTTTGTATTTGATCAAGAATCTCCAAATATATAGCAGGAGCACCAGACCAGATGCATTTCAGTTTAAGACAAAAAAGATGCGGAAGTTGTGAGAAACAAAAAGCAACAGATTCAATGAATGAAATTCCGTCAAATCAGAGAATTCAAATTTAAATGGTAACGTAGCAAGTTAGATTAATGTTTCTATGGCAAAAATTTCCTTTGTTCAAAGAAAATTACTCATGGAATGTAAAGGAACAATACAATATTTAATAAAACAGACTTTACAATTTAAATTAGAATACTAAACAAATTTAAAACCTTTATATTGTTATATTAATTATACTTATATTTATCAAAAATAACTTTACAGTATGAATTAGAATACTAAGTACATTTTAAGCTTTTGTATTATTTTATTTATTATAAAGCGTTATTAAGGAGAAAAATAATCCAAATAATTTAACGAATAAATTTTTAAAATAATTTTTTAAAAATAAGTAGAGAGTGAAATCAAGATACGTAAAATAAAATTAAAATTAAACTCTAAATTTTACAGTAAAATAAATTGGAAATGAGAATTTAAATTATTGCCCATAGAAAGTTAAAAATGAAGGACAGAAGAACTTGTACCGAAACCCAACCGATTTGACGTCAGGCAAAGTCTCTACCATTAGGCCATCAACACTCAGCTAAGCAAGACTGCTAACCTTAGCGTATTGTTTTTACGAATGTGAACAAACGCCGAAACATTTTAAATGTCTATATTATTATATTAATCATAAGGTATTATTAAAGAGGTCAGACAACAATGGCTAAAGTTAATAATGGATAAATAATAAAAGTAACAAAAATAAAATTAATATTAACATATATTATGGTTAACTCAGACACAGAAGTAAAAATAAATTTAATTTATTTAAGTTTAGAGTGAAATTTAAAATGAAATATGTAATACAAATAAAACTAGATTAGACTGACGGTGGTTACAATGCAAAATTTATAAACATAAATATAAGATTTGTTCGAAGTTTAGAAATTTCTTTAGCAAGATTGTAAGGTTAATTCCTTTGTATGTTTACAATTTATTGCCGTTTCGTATCTCTGATTCAACAGACTGTCATTGTTCGAGTATTTAATTATTTGCATTTTCTCATGTAGACAGAGAAAACATGGTTCGTTTAGAGACCTTGAGGTTCTAGCTAGTTTTAGAATTTTCCATTTAACTTTGGGTGTTTTATTTTTGTCTTTTAATTTCCAATCTATCTATCTATCTATCTATCTATCTATCTATCTATCTATTCGACTCTTCCGTCACATTTTTGAGATTTCCATTACAAGGCACATTATTTTGATATCTTTTGAAGATCTTCAAAGGTACATTGTAGTCTGCAGGGACTGCTATGTCAATAAGGAGACACATTTTGTCTTTGCAGCCTCTAATCACGATGTCAGGGCGATTAGCTTTGATTGTTCTGTCTGTGTGTATTGTCAAGTTCCATATAATTGTTAAAGGTTTTTTTCCGTGAATGGGTCTGGGTGGTGTCATACCTATTTCTTGCAGTTTCCTTTCCGTAAGTATTGCAGATTTTCCAGTGCAGTTATTGGCCCACTCTGCCATGTCGTGTTTTATATTCAGTTGGTGCCAATAACGCGCAACGTGATACAAGATGGTCAATTTTTTCTGGATATTTGTCACAGAATCTGCATTTTGGACTAACACAATTTTACAGTATGTGTGCTCTGTAATTTCTAGTTAGCAAGGATTGGTCCTATGCAGCAAGAATAAAACCTTCGGTTTCAGATTTTACCCTGCACTACGTAGCCATTGATGCGTACGGGGTTTATCTATATTAGCTTGTTTGATACGAGCAGAGTGAAGCGGTTTATCTTGCTATCTTTATCTAGTCGGTTGCATTTGCCTTTGCTTTCTTTTTTAAGTATTTTGCAGATTCAGTGGGTGTATTATAATTTACTTGTATTTCTTCACCAACTTGAAACTCCATTTTGATCTTGTTGGCTTCCTTTATTATTATTATTATTATTATTATTATTATTATTATTATTATTATTATTATTATTCAAGTATAGATACACTAATATTTGGTAACAATGCAGTGTGTGGAAGATTTGCCATCAATAAAAGAATGTTTTGTGAAGCTAAAGTTCTCTGACCCGTTTATGAAAAACTGCACGAATAATTGTTCATATTATGTGTAATTCTGATTTACCAAGGTTATAGCGTTAAATGAGATCTTTCCGTTGCAAACGTGACCGGTTTTCCGGAAGTGAGCAAATTAAGGAATGCATTCAGCACTTTATCAGTGAGTAGATTCGCATTTAAAATAAGTGACAAAATCGCACGAGCTTTGTCAGCTGAATCATGGTCCACAATTGTGACTTTTTATGGTCCACCATTGAGCATTTTCCTCAAAAATAACATCTCCACAAGACTTAATTCACTTCTTGCTTTCTCTTGTAAATAAGAAATTTGATAATCTGAAGCGCTGAACTCTGTTTCCTTTTATTATTTTCCCACTTATTTGTTTCCCTTCTTTCACATTTTCTCCATTTTCGCGCAATTTCATATTATATTACAAATCAAAGAGCGAGAGGGACAAATGGCGTGGACAAAGAGTAATTGGTTATTGCGTTATAATATATATATAGTTCTCGTACAATATTTGTAAATAAATAAAAAAGACTATATCGCATCACAATGGAAAGACTTTGAATGATATAGAATTTATATTACATAACAAGAAATATAATGAACTCTTTATTTACATTCGGACTAATAAATTCATCATTATTATTAATATCACAACATTTTGACCGTTGTGTTCTCAGGCCTTACAGAGATCAAACAGTGGAAGTAAGCATAATTAGGGTGTAGGTAATGTGATTTAGCATTGGCAACAGTGATGTGCATATCACACTGACAAGAGCAGCATCCAGTTTCTTGTTTATTGCTACCAAAAATGCATAACTAGTGTTGGTAAATATGTAGAAAAATAATACTTTGTAGCTGAAAACATGCTGAAAATATGCAGAAAAAGTGCTCAGTCAAACAGTGTTATTTACTTTCCTGTATCGATTTTAGCTTCAGCAGAAAGATATCAGAGTCATTACTTTCAGATCGCCCCCTCATAATAAAGAATCGTTCTTTTTGTCAGTATCAGCTCCCGACAAAACAAAATAATTGATATTTGATATTCACTCAACCTCATTTCAAACTCAGATGAACGAGTTTCCAAGAGGAAAATGTTTAAAGAAAGAAAAAAGCTGTCGATCAATTCGGTTTACCAAATCATTGATGTAATATCTTTCGTGGATATGGCAGACAAGTTGCGGTCAATGAAAGAGAGTTGATTTTTTTTGGTAGTGATAAACAACAAAATGAATTTCTATCCGTAAGAGAAGTCTGCAAACTTGCTATTTTACATGAAGTTTCTTTTTATATTTTTTTTTTATAGATTTTCAATTTTTAGCTTATAGATTTCCTGCAATCTATATTAAACAATGATGCAAATAAATGTAAGATTTTAATATACATAGATATATTGATTGATTTTCATTTTTTTTACCTTCATCTCTCGCACGGTTCACACTCCTTACACGCTCTTTTATACCTTGTTTCTTGTTTAAGATTGGGTTTCTGGTTCCTTCTAAATTCTAATTCAACTCTATATTTCTAACGTCTCCGCTTAAATTCCGAAGTTTATACTATTTATTTTTTCCTAAATTGGCGTAAAGAGATCCACCTACCGTCCGGTTCAATTTCCTCCTTCGTCTCCTGAATAAGAATAGATATTTATTCCTTGTTTCCTCTGTAAGATTGGGTTTCCGGTTCCTTCTAAAGTCTTTACATTCTATTTCACTCTCAGTAGCGACTTTTGTCTTCGTGGCATTATCGCCTTGGTTGGGATGATTTGATTAAAAAAATGATTATACACATAAATACCCACACATGTGAAATCCTCTTACACGCATATATGAACTCCGTCATATATATAGCCCGAAATGTTTCAAAATCCATGAACATTTCTGATGCTTAAAAAATAGTTTTATTAAAGTAACCCTAATTTTTATATGAAGAAAGAGAAAAAAACGGGAAAGGAAGAACATGGAGAAAAAGTAAATTTCAATGATTCCTTAATTGTAATTTTATCACAAAGAAATTCGTTTTTACATTACTTTCTCATTTTCTGAAAAATGAATGCAATTTAGTCGAGTATTGCGCGATAATGTGCGCAAAAACCGAACTCTTCAAAGATCTATTAAGAAATTCAAAAATATCCATAAATGATGAGGAAATCGAATGTATCACTTTGTATTGCAAATAATTCATCAGTGATGTAAAAAGAAAATAATCCAACAATTCCGATCTGTCTGAATGAGTTAGCATCTATTTATTTAAACAGAAACTTCAATTTATTTAGCCAAAAGGCTTGCTTCCGAAAAAAAAAAAAAAAAAAAAAAATCCATGCCAGACATGCTAAGCGTCCTGTTGAAAAAGAAATAAAGAAATTAAAAGAAATGATTTTTTCTTGCCCAGATTATTATATGATGAAAAATTTGTGAAGAAAACAATAAACGGAATATGGGTAAAAATAGTATTTCATTGAAATAAATTTAATTTGATCAGAAAAGTATGTTCAAAATGATCCATCTTCTTAATAATCAGTTGCAAAACTCATGTTAGGTATCATGGCCTGTAATAGATTTTAATTACAAGATTCAAATAGATTTTGATTTACATATAATTTGTTTTCAGATTTTTGAATATTCGTGTCTTCAGTCCTCTCCACAAATCACTAATTGGATTATGATCTGGAGCTTAGAAACACCAGAATATTGATATTATTTTCAATGGACCATTATTTGGTCAATTCATTTTACTTGGAAAAGTCAACTGATACTGTTTTTCGGCTGATTGTTTGATGCTTTGATCCCCAAATCGGAATATACTCTCACCCATATTTAATCGGCTACCAGTTACACTCAGGGAAAAACAAGCTTTTAATATATGATGCCTATAATATATATATATATATATATTATTTTACTTTCATTTTATAGAGCGCTTTTTGCTATATTGGCAAGCCTTTCCAGGTAGGAAATAGTTTTTGTTGTTGTTTTGCAATTTTAGATCTTGGTTGTTTGATCTACCCTACCCACAATCGTGCGAGTAGGATTTGCTTGTCAAATTGAACTCACCCGGTGGTATATAGGGTATTCAGTCACTGGTTACCTAATGATAGTGTGGAAGAACATGAAAATAATATTAGTGGCCAGTCATTGCCGACCTGGTTATTTGGAATAATATATAGCTACAGAAGAAGCGTCTGGTTAGCAAGTTCAAATTACTGTTACCAGAAATTTTCCATGATTTCTCTCGAAAGCTCATATCTGCTCAAAGCGTACCATAACGTAAACAAGTGACATATATTATAAAATGGACAATTATTTTCACTTATTTTCTGTTTATTCACTTATGTTTATAGGTAAAAATATTTAAGTAAATGCCCCGTTTATAATAAACAGTATTAACTACATTTACGGCCTGAATGTCTGTGAAATTTCATAGAAAATATGGGTCCTCCGAAAGAAATCGAACCTCTATCCTACATGGAACCGTCATTTGGTCTGACTTGATATACCATTTCGGGAGAAATCGTGGGAAATTTGTAGTTCAAAATCAGTAATTAGACCTTGTTAACCAGACGCCTCCTCTGTAGGTAAATGTGTTTATAGTTATATATTTATATATATATATAACTAAGACTCGGCATAGTTGCAGTATAAACCTCAGAGAGGCTGCTTTTAATATATACATGTTCACACACACACATATATATGTGTGTGTGTGTATGTGTGTGTGTGTGTTTGTGTGTGTATATGTATATATATCTATATCTATGTATATATGTATGTTTATGTATATACATATGTGTATATATATATATATATTTATGTATATATATGTATATGTATCTATATATATATGTAAATATTTATATATATGCATATATATATACATGCATGTATATATATATATATATATATATATATATATATATATATATGTATGTAAATTATATGATGAATGTTTAGTAATCGTTGGTGATTTGAATGCACGTGTCGGCTCAGACGCTGAAAACTTTGTCTCCTCTATTTCCTTATGGTAGAATCAATTCGAACGGTCTATTGCTCCTTCAGCTCTGTACTAAATTATATGTAGTTATCACAAACACATTCTCCCACCAGAAGAACAAGGCAACTTGGTTCCATCCTCAGTCTAAGTATGGTCATGTACACGATTACATAATCTGTAAACGTAGTGATCTAAGAAACTTCTGCAAAGTTAGATTGATACGTTGTGCCGGCTATAATCACTTAATGGTCAGGGCTAAGCTCAAAATTTCTATTCGCCGGAAGAAGTCGTTTCAATCGAAAATTTCTAAGCGGATTGATGTCTCCAAGTTGAAAGGTCCAGTCGTCAGAAAATCCCTCAATTCTCGAAAACAGCTGTTTTATGGTGAACTTCTTTCTAATAAGATAACCTAGCAGAAGCAAAAAACGGTTACAAGATAGTGAATTTAGCATATTTTGGTGTTCCTGCTGATGACCGAGAGTACCTAACATCTGATCGTAGCCAGTGGATAGCTGTGATTTTCAAGGGTGCTGAAAATTTTGAAGCAGGAAGAGCAGACCGGGCAAAGCTCAAGAGAGCACGCAGCAAACGAGAATCTCTACGGGCCAATTGTGGATCTGTGTGGTGTGTGACCAGACCCTGCTGTCAAAGGCAGGCCTGGTTAATTATATGAAATCGCATGAAAGGAATCCAATTACAGTTGTCGCTCCTATGCCGAGCATTGAGCCCTAGTATAGAAACTTTTCATGCTCCGTCTGATATAGATTTTGCCTATCAGCTGATGGTTTCGTCACATGAACGTTCACAATGATGACAACACAGTGTTTATCGTCTCAACCAACGGCAATAACCATGAGTGCCTAATCTGCTTCAAGACGTGCAAGTTACTGGCAGGACTGAAATGTCCTCAACGGGTTCACGGAAGCTCAATCAAGTGGCAATCGTCTGACAAGACGTCGCAATCAACACACACACACACATATATATATACACATTTGTTTATTAATATAATATTCAAATTCATATTTAAATTGCTAGCATGCATTAAATCTACTTTATGTGTGGAGTTTTTTAAACATTTAAATTACTATCAAACATTAAGATCTGTGGTCTTCTAATTCGTTAAAGCTATTCCACCCTTCTCATTCCTTCCTCCAAAACCCTACGTTCATCTTTTATTTCTTGTCTCTTTACTTCCCGCTTTTTCTTTTTTCCTTTTTCTTTTTTTCTTTTCTTTTTCCGATATCATTTCCGTTGAGTTGACCGATTAAATAGGTCAATGTCGTATCCTTACCCCTCCTTCTCAATATTAACTATTGTAATAAAAATAAAAATAAATTTTAAAAGTATCCCTTCTCTCTCTAAACTCGACCATGTCTCTCACACTATTCCTCAACACCCTCTATGTCACCTTATTAAAGCTTAATACTGCCCTTCAAAATTGTAAATTTTAAATTAATTTTTTTCGTACTTGAAAGTGAAGTCTGAAGATCTAGAGAAAAATAAAATCTCTGGCGAAATAAATTATAACTAATGGAACCTGAAAGTGGTCTGTATTTTCTTTAAATTGAATTATTAGGTCTGACTATACGGATTACCAAGATTTTCGTTACTGATATATATATATATATATATATATATATATATATATATATATATATATATATATATATGGCAGCCTCTGGGTAGATGTAAAGTCGCTAGTTCACATTCATTGAGACAGGAGTGGCTTTCGGTTCTTCCAGGGGTTTCTGAGCAGCACTTTTAATTTTAAGGAGAGCACTTATCACCAGAAAATTGTTGGGAGGGTCTAGAAAAGATGACCAAAAACTTGCCTGTCCCATTCATCTGCCCAGTATAGCGCGGCTGCCTGATGTCTATCTGGCGCTCGAACAAAAGTATAAAAAAAACAAAAACAATGATGAAACTGAAACTATATTGTTGGAAAATACGGTTTCTAGTAGATAATTCTTTGGTATCAGCTCCTCAACGCAGAACAGCTCTGCTGTATAGGGAGCTAGAGAGATATTCTATAGATGTAGCTGCTCTCGGGAAACTCGTTTAGTTGGTGATGGTCGACTTCGAAAAGTTGGAAGTGGCTATACTTGCTTCTGGAAGGGAAAGTTCGCTGAGTAAGATAGAGTAGCTGGTGTGGGTTTTGCTATATGTAGCACACTTATCCCAAAACTTGCTGAACTTCCTAAAGAAGTCAGCGAGTGTTAAATGACCCTTCCCTACATCTGAATGGATCACGATACGCTATAATCATTAGTGCCTACGCTCCAACAATGGACAATAACGTCTTTTTAAAGATTCAATTCTATGAATCTTTGAGAAGTATACTCAACATGATTCCATAAGATGACAAAATTGTCCTGCTTGGTGACTTCAATGCCTGAGTTGGTGCAGATTGGGAGACCTGGGGTAGTTTGGGGAAATATGGCGTCAGGAAAATCAACACCAATGGTTTAATCATTCTTGAACTCTGCACCGAGTTTAATAATTTTATCTCCAGCACTCAATTCAAGCACAGTGATGATCATATTACTATGTGGGTGCATCCCCGTTCAAATCAATTACATTATCGTCCCCAAGAGAGATATGCAGGATGTCCATATTGTTAAATCTATGCATGATGTAGATTGTTGGACTAATCATTCCCTAGTGAGGACCAAGATGAATTTTGTTCTTAAACCAGCAACTACACAAAACAATTGAAAGCTTCCTGCACATCTGAATGTCGCAAAACTGCATTTCCTGGAAATACAGTGTTATGGCCCGGTTCCTTGTACCACGGTGTTAGTCCAAGTTAGAACCAATAAAGAACTCGAACACGGATATGAAATAACACAGATATATTAGAAACAGGAATATATACAGAGAAGTAGAAAGGGTTAGTACGAACAATCAGGTTTAGTAGTAATAATCTGAACGCGACTCTGTTTCGGACTGCTTCTGACTCGACTGACTGACTGACTCCTGACGGACTTCACTCCAGACTTCAGACTGAACTCACTGCTTCCTCTTGAGGCACAGTATTTATTACGTATGGAATAGTCCATTATGTTATTATGGGTAAGGTCCCATAACACACAGGAATCACTAAAACAAAGACTTAATGAAATCAATGATACATCTTCATGGGACTCTTTGAAGAAGATTATATATGAAGTGGTTGAGAAAGTTATGGGCAAAATTCCAGCAAAACATCGAGACTAGTATAATGAAAATGATGATGCTATCAAGGAGATCATTGCAAGAAAAAATCAGATACGAAGTTCTGTGTTGCAAAAAGGCCTGTCCAAAAACAATACAGTAAACTGTGCAAAGAGCTTAAAGCTGCAAAAGCAGAAGCTCAATGTGCTCTTCGAACTATGCATGCAAAATGGTGGTCAGAACTAGCAGATGAATTACAGAATGTAACGAATTCTAATAATACCAAATAGATGTACTACTTGATGAAATAAGTATTAGGCCCCAGATCCACCAAGATTGCTCCTCTCACGACAGAGGACGGCAATGATCTCTGCACAGACATGGATGGTATGGCCAAAATATGGAAGAAACACTTCAAATGTGGATCCTGAAGTTTTCGAAAAAGTACCCCAAAGAGCCATAGGGGTAGAACTTGGCAGCTAACCATCGCCTGGCGTGGTTCTGCGTGACATGAATGGACTTAACATGAGCAGAGCTGTTGGGGTTGACGGCCTTCCTGCTGCGATATTCCGTTACAGTAGATCATATTTAAGTCAACTTATGCATGATTGTAAAGATTTGGATAGATGGAGGAGTGCCAAATGATTGGAGGGATGCAAAAATGATACCTAAATATAAGGGTAAAGGTGCCTGTTAATTATGCGCTAATTATAGAGGGATTGCTCTCCTTTCTTCGGCAGGTAAGATCTTAGTCTCCGTTCTCCTATTAAGATTAAACCAGAGAATAGTTGACAATATACTACCTGAGTTATAGTTTGGTTTCCACGAAGACTGAGGGACTACAGATATGATTTTCACAGCACGACAAATCCAGGAAAAGAGCTGTGAACAACAATTGGTCCTTTATCAAATATTTGTAGATCTGAGGAAGGCTTTTGGGACTGTTGGAAAATCATCTCAAAATTGGGCTGTCCTCCCGATTTTCTCAAGAGTCTTATGTCCATCCATAACGTTATGGAAGCCTGTGTCAGTTTTGGCAGTATGCTTACGGGTACCATTAAGATTGAAAATAGAGTCAAGCAGGGAGACCTTTTGGCTCCTACACTGTTTTCTATCTCCTTTGCAATTGTGTTGCTTGATGTGTTCGGGAACTGCCATGATGGTATTATGATAAGGTACAGGGCAACTGGAAAGCTTTTCAACATACGTAGGTTTGCAGCAAAGACAAAAATCTTTTTTAGTTTACTGCGCAACCTTCTCTATGCCTATGACTGTGACTTGGTCGCATACACAATTCAGCACGCTCAGGATTTCTTGGATCGGTTATCAGGGTGATGTAAAGCTTTTGGACAAGACAGTGGTGCTGCATCAACCTACCCGAGGAAATCATTATATTGAGCCATCAATTCATTATGATAGATGGTAGTCGACTTGGGGTAGTAGACAAATTTATATACCTTGGTAGCATCCTCAACCGCCACTGATCCCTAGATGATTAGATTAGGCCTTCGATGAATTTGCAGGACTCAATTTCCGTGTCTGGAGTCAGAAGGGTATAAAAAAACAGACAAAAATTAAAATATAAAATATGTTGCATTATGTCATCTCTGCTCTGTTCATGTGAGACATGAGTAGTCTACCGCAGACATCTGAAGATACTGGAACGTTTTCATCAACGATGCCTTCGGTCTGCGCTTGAAATCTACTGGATGTCTCACACACTGTTGTTCTACAAAGGGCCAATTCACTCTCTGTGGAAGTAATCATACACAAATACAGATTGCGATGGACAGGCCATGTTATTCGTATGGCAGATGGCAGAATGTCAAAACAATGTATGAAGAATTGGAAATGGGAAAAAGACCGCAGCACAAACCAAATCTTCGTTACAAAGATTACAAGTGCAATATTAGTCTGAGAGACTCTAGCTGAAGACTGGGTTTCTTGGAGAGCTGGTGTTGCTGATGGCGTCAATATCTTCCATGAGGCATCACAAAAATATGCAGAACTGAAGAGAGGGGTTCGGAAGAGATCCCTGAATTGCCATAAGGTGCCAACCTGGCCATATGACCAATGCAATCGAATATGTCTGTCGTGGGCAGGTCTGCCCAGTCATCAGAAATCACACCAACACCAACAGTCTATTGCATATGACGATGTTGTGGCGAGTGGTTTAACTGATGTGAGTCGACTGCCACTATATGTATTTAGTGTATAGGGGCAACAGATCATTATTGAAAATTATATTGTTTAATATAGCAGACAACTAATGTCTACTGTTTTATCATGAAGCGTTCTAAGCGTCGAATTATGGCTTTAGTTTCAAGAGAAAATAATGACAAAAACTGTCCAACATTTGCATATTTCTTTATTATATTGGTCGTCGTCGATTTAAGCTTTCGGCTCACATGAGCCATCATCAGATGTTGTTACATGGACATAACAACAACAGGGATGTGTACCATCAAAGAAGACACCATGTTTTGCTTACATAGAAGTTTGCTATGCGACGATAACGGTTGCGAAATAGTAGACGCATGTTGTGAATTCGTAATGCGGTTCTATGACCACATGAGAGAAAGAAATGTTATCAAAATATTTACATGCATTGTAATATGTTGTGACTAGTTTGGAATAAGATATTGGAGGCCATCTACATTAAAACAAAACAATCCACACTCAACAAAGTGACATTTCAAATATAGTGTTGATAGATATCGAAAAATAAACTAAGGTATTTAGTAAGTTTAATAGCAATATTGATTCGTTAATGTATATTGAGTGAAAGGATAATACGAACTAAAAAGTTAGTAGTTAGAAAATAAAAAGCGTATGTAGACAAAAAAATATAAGGTAAGGAAAAAAAATTAAAACATTAATAAAAAATAATAAAACAAATTAAAAAATAAAATATGGAAGGCAGGGCTATAATAACCGTTAACGCAAGGATGGTGCAAGGGAGGTAACTTAATATAAAAAATATTAGAGGCAGGTCAGTGCGAGTATAAAAGCAGGTATTACGTTAATTGCTTTAACCGGCATCAAAGTATTTGAGAAGGGTACTCCTCATGCTCATTACGCTTGTTCAGCAGATTATGTTTATCGATGTATCTGAGAATAGTTCGTTTTCCTAAGAGGCACAGAGTACATTTTTCTTTGTTGAGGGTAAAAGGTTTCGTTTTAGTGATGAGATTCCAATTTACTACAGGTCGGTAGTTATCTGTCGTAATTTCCCAGAAATGCCCTGGTATTTAAATATTGTTTATTGGTAAGTGTCATTTTATGATGGTAATACCATGTTTTCCAATTGCTAGTAGTGGAACCAAAATAAAATTTAGTCTCGCCATTTGTAAATGACGCCTTTATTCAGGCATTTAGAATTTAGTGGGCAGTTACTATTTTTTCGACAATTTCAATTTATGTCGGTACTGTTATTACTATTGAAGTTGTTTAAATATTTGTTTAACATTAAATTATTATGCTGTGCTCAAGGATTTTTGTACAACTGTAGAATATATATATATATATATATATATATATATATATATATATATATATATATATATTTAATTTCAATAAAGGTGCAATCAATTTACAAATTCATGAATTATTCATACATAAAACAAATACAAAGGTTAATGATTAAATGGCGAGAAATCCATCTTCGCGAACAATTCAATAATATATTTGTTTATGAATGAAAATATCCTGTTTTATAAATTTCCGTCGCATTAGATCTTTTTATTTTACAAGCTTTCGTCTGTTCCTACAGACATCCTCAGGTATGAAATATTGTGTTCTTGTTTATACTTTCAGTAATAAGTGGACAAACGAAAACAAGGTTGTAATCCGAAAAATGCTATGAGAAATGTGTGTTATAGTTTTGGAACGTGCAGTGAAATTTATAAAACAGGATCTTTTCATTCATAAACAGATTCGGGGTTTTTGTATATTATTAACCTTTGTATTTGTTTTATGTATGAATAATTCATGAATTTATATATATATATATATATATATATATATATATATATATATATATATATATATATATATAGAGAGAGAGAGAGAGAGAGAGAGTATGTATGAGGGGGAGAGAGATATGAACACACACATACATATATTATACTTTTTATTTATTAAATTTTCACCCAATACAGGCAACTCAAGGTAAAAGGTGACTAAATGATATTATTGTATAAAGACGATGCAAGTGAAAATTATGAGGATATGTAGTATAGATAAGGGTCGAATCTATTAAAAGTGGTCGGAGAAGCATCCTCCCCGGAATCTGTTCCATAAAGTAGCGGCTATTAGAAAAAAAAATCTCCTAATGGAACTTCTTCCACACAAATGGAGTATGTAAGAAATGAAGATGATTCATTCCAGTGTAAACAGCATGGTGGGTTTTAGCTTTAAATATCTGATCTGGTGGAATTTGTGAATGTTGCTCATCTGAACATTTGCCATAGACACTTTTGAACTCTATCAAATCTGTAAAAAGTTTCATCCCAGATATAGCAGCAATACTCCATTTTTGGTCTGACTTGACTCTTGTAAAGGAGGAATCAGTTACTTTTTAGTGCAACACGATGAACCGAACATTTTTCTAGCATCTTTAGCGATGGATCTTATATAAGAGTTCCACTTGAGTCTCTGGAGTGAACATGAGTCCCTATTGATATTCTTAACTGTTAAAATTTATTTAATTAATTACAGCAGATGCAGAGCTTCAAAGGAAAGCCGTTATGCGAGAGTGAAGGAAACAAGGACAGGGAGATGTGGAGGAAGAGAAAGAGAGAGAGAGGAGATACAGAGAAACAGAGAGGGAGAGAGCGAGAGAAGAAGAGAAAGTATGTTACAGATAAAGAGAAAGAGAAAAAGAGAGAGAAAGGAGACATTATTTTTCATCCAAGTCTTTTTACTTGGGGTTTATTGATTACTTGTTTCTTTTAAAATCTGAGGTTTTATGCTTCTCAAGAGGTTTTACGCTTCTCAAAACATCTCCAAATGAAGGTAATGATTTTACTTGAGCCGGGCCATGGAAGACTTTAATTGCGGTGGAGAGGGGGTGGTCAATTCTATGAAAAATAAAAGAAATAATTATATCATCGTCTCAGTTCTGTTGTAGACACACTTCTCATACGCTTTATGCACACATTACTATGATAGATCTTTAATCACATTTTAAGATTAAACAAATCACAATAGAAATAAAAATAAGGAATCATTCTAAATTATATTTACATGATTTTGAATAATTATAAAAGTAAAGGCTGATATATTTAAATTAACATAACTTTATATGATTCGTATATTTTCGGAAAATGTCCCTCTCCAAGTAATTGACACATCGACGAAGCTATTTCTGATAGGCAGAAAAAAAATCCCAAGGTGTAGTAATTGTCATAATATTTCTATACATTATCAGTAGCTTTATTTAGCCTTTTCAGTGATAAAAAGTTTAATAATTAAATCATTATTTTATCTTTGCCATAAAATAGATATTTGAGACTTCCAAAATTGTAATTTACCATTCTAGAGGCATCTTGTACTGCATTAATATCTGTACGTCCGCCAATCTAGAAACCAGAAAGCTTAAAGGGTATACTTTAGTATTAGCCTTTGTACTATTGATATTATACAGAACTTTCTATTATGAAAATTTTAGTGTATATATATATATATATATATATATATATATATATATATATATATACTAAAATTTTGACTCACCTCTCTAAAACTTCTCTTTGTTAAGTTTTAATCCCCCACCTTCTCTCGTCTATTACCCCTCTCTTTTGCTCTAACATTCCTCCCACACTCTCATACTTACACTCTCTCTAAATTATATTTTTTGTTTCCGGAGTTGTTTTTTCTGTTTTCTTTTTGAATTTGTAGGTCTGATGTATTGGATCGTATTTATGATTCCAATGGAATAAATTATGACCATGGAATATTAGTGTTTAAGCCTTTTTATTATATCCTTAATCTAACCTGGACATTGAGTTCTACCTGGATTCTATCCTCTTGGAATTTTTTATTCAAAAAATATATATATGTATGTGTATGCATGCATGTATATATATTTTGCATATGTATGTGTATATTTACCACTAATATTATCTATCTATCTATCTATCTATCTATCTATCTATCTATATACGATAACAAAAATGAGCAGAAAAGAAATATTTAAAAAATGTGACCAAGTAAATGGTTAAAGAAATAACAAAACAAGTATTGCAGATACATCATATATTAAACAGTAAGTATAAAAGAAGAGTATTACACGACTAGTGAGTGTGTGTCGGTTGATCCAGCGTTCAATCCATTCGACTGTTATATTTAACAGCTCCCCACGAGGGATATATGTGGCACAAGGCCGAGTTTACCGTGGGTTCTCCGAGCCCGTATGTTCGGCCAAAAATATTCCCTTAGAACCCGTATAAACGGGCTCAGTGACTGTCTACCTCCCCAGACGAAACTGCCCTGCGGCAAAGCATCGTCCGAGTTCCTCTCCACCGAGGCAGAGAGTTCGACAGCAATGAAGAGTCTAGTCGACCGTTAATATTTAACAGCTACCCCCTCGAAGGTGTGTGTGTGGCACAAGGCCGGTTTATTGTGGGTACTCGAGCCCGTAGGCTCGGCCCAAAATATTCCTTTTGAACCCGCCTAAGCGGGTTCAGGGACTGTCTACCTCCCCGGACGAAACTGCCGTGCGGCAAAGTTTCGTCTGGGTTCCTCTCCGTCGAGGCAGATCTACGGCAAAGCTTCGTCTGAGTTCCTCTTTTTCGAGGCAGAGAGTTTGACAGCAATGAACAGTCTGGTCGACCGTTCCCCCAAGGCCTTCTCTTATACTAATCTTATAGTAGGCGGAAGAGTCCAACGCAGACTGTTTATAGGGAGGGCACCACAACAAAAACAACACACAAAACGTAATTGTTAGTTCCCGTAACGAAACTGACCACAATTTTTAGATAAAAAATTAATCTAATTAGTAGAGAAAATAATAAACTAAGACGAAAATGTCTAGACAGTGCTTTAATCGCTAGTTCAGCCACAGTAAATTTGCTTCCAGGTTCTTACAACGTTTCACCATTCTTGGCAGATTTCCTGCTATTACCATGTGTGATATTTAATAACAACGATGATGAAAAGAAAACGAATATAGATAAAAAAAAAAGGAATATAGATGAATTTAGCTAAATTGCCAAAAAGAAAAAAAAATTTTTTCTAAATTTTAAAACTCCCAACTTTTCTTATTCGAGAGCATGTGTAGTGACAACAACATAAACACACCGAGTCCAATGAAATTCTAACATATGAAACGCGACACAAAAACTTCGTGCTATAACGCCGTTAAGAAGCGTTCGGTCTTTCAACTAGATTCGTGTTTCCAGCTTTTAGCAAAGATCGGTTGCCCTATTTTCAGAATAGTTCTGTTATATATAAATTTAAATGCCGTTGTGATACGGTATACATAGGACGGATTGGAAACTCGCTTTACGCAGCACGTGCCTGCTTATTTGCGTTCTAGTGGTCAAAGTCATATGAAAAGAACCACTCAATCTGTGCACAACTCTTCGATTGGGCAACATTTATTGGACAACCCTGTATGTGCCGCCGATTACAATGACAAATTATTTTCAATCTTACATAAAGCTCGCTCGGTCCATCATCTTCGATTTCTTGAGGCTGTGTATATTAAATTTTATCAACCAAAAGGAACACTTTATTCGTTCCTTACGTTTGACCGAGGGAATAATGAGTAATTTTATACTCTTTTTGGAAACTTTTATTTTGTTTTGTCAATTTGTTTACAAAATTTATTTTAATCGTGTTCCAATTTTCCATCGCCATTCGCTATTTACAAGTGTGTCATTGAGTATTTTGTTCTACGCACAAACGTTCTCCTTTTGACAAATTGTTGGCCGAAAGGGTATCCTAAAGCTACAATGCAAAGTGGAGTGGATGCATTGTCTTCTCTAAGTTGGGGAATTCAGTTTTCCTTTTTTTAGATTGATTTCCACAAGGATAGGGAGCTAGAGAGAGAAGAGAAAGATTCATGTCTTTCTCAAAGGCATTTGTGCACAAGTGAACAGAATTTGAACTCTTCTCGTCGATTTCATATTCCCAGCTGACACACGTTACACTACCAACACATTCAGTTCAATAAAAGAAATGCTTCAGCAGAAAGCATTACATCAAGATTTTGCTTGTACTAAAAGGGCTGTTTATCTTCATTCAAAATGTTGAATACAAACAATTTATGAGTGTAAAAGGCACAGCACTGAAGACAAAATGGCTGCAAGATTTTCCTTTCTTATATTCTCCAAGTATTGGACGGCCTAGAGTGTTTGTGCGTCGTTCGCTTTGCCTTGAAAGTTCTCAGTCGTCTCATATTTATTATACACATATATACAATTTAATAAAATGGTTGCTTAATTGAAAAGTAGACGAACCACGACATTATGTTTAGTGTATAGTTGTGTTTACCTATGTTGCAGCAATGATGGCATCCATTTTATTTCTGGAATTGTCTGCACAGATTCACTTATGTCTGCACAAATAAAGTCACATTAGATTGGTTTGATCTGCTCAAGCTTTATCTAACCTCTTAATAATGTCAGTATTAAGTTTCATTCGCAAAATGGCATTGTATTTCGACCATACTCAGATAATAAAACGAAGATTTGATGATTAACTATAAACATTATTTCATCTGTGTCCATCTTTGTGTGTTTAAGTGTGCTAGTAAGTCTTAGCATCAATTTTATTGTTAATCAATGTTTGTTAGCAAACAAGAATGTGTGGCTTTGTCAACATTTCTATCGTTATTGACTCTAAGTCTAGAACAATATGAATGCAAATGACATGAATTGTTTTACTGTCATCTTTACTTACCTTATTTAGACATTCATTATTTTCAACAATTATATTTAAAATTTCTTGGCGCATATAGGTCGCTTATGTGTTTGTTTTTTATTTAAATTCCTATATGTTTCACTAATGTATATGTACACACAGACACACACATATATATATATATATATACATATATATATATAGTGGGGGAAACACATACAAACTTTTAATTTATTGCATTTCCTACTAATGAATAAACAAACTTTTCATATAATTAACTGTACTCAGTTGCATACTAACTAAATATACATAGGAAACAGAAAAAGTGATTTAATAAAATAAATCCCATTTATTCATTTTAATGAGTGAAAAAGTATTTGTAGGTGTACGAATATTTGTTTCCCACCACTATATATAGCTGGCTAAAATGACAAGCGTGAGTCCATGATCCTGAAGTACCAACTGACATGGGTTGGTCGCCTTATCCGCTTAGAAGACGCTCACATGTCGAAATAGATCCTGTATTGTGAGGCCGCCCAAGACTAGCGTCTTCGATGCAAGCCGCACAAATTAAGTAGACACTTAAAACGGTCAATGTAGACGCTAAAACCTGAGAGCATCTTGTATCAAAGGAAGGCGTGGAGAAATCTGATTGGTGTTGTACTGGAAAAATTGAAAAGAATCTCGAGGACAGTCCCACTCAGCCACAAACGTGGGTAAAGAAACGTGTGTAGAAAGTGAATTTTATTATTAGTATTAAGTTCATATGTGGATTTAAGAACAGAATTATTTTGGTAACGTTTTCTTTTGTTGAATACACACACACATATATATATATATTTTATATATATATATATTTTATATATATATATATGTACTTAAATTTACATATATGCATATATATATATTGAATATATATATATATATATATATATATATATATATATATATATATATATATATATATATATATATTTTAATATAACAGACAATGAATGTCTATTATGCTTGATCATGAGCCGTTCTAAACTTCGTATGGTTGCTTTAATTTTGGGAGAAAATAAAAACAAAAAATTATTATTAATGGGTTTAACATTTCTACCTATTATGTTTTTGAGTGTTGTTTCAACATGTTTGTGATTATTATGCATTTGGTTACATTAGTATAAGATAATAGTGTTATATTTATTTTGACGTAAACTATTATAATTAATATTATCATTTGTGTTAAAGGTATTATTGAGATGCATTTTAATTTGTTGATCAATGACGGAATTAGTAATTCTTTGAAGAATATGGTTTTTGGTAGACGATATCATTTGAATTAAGTATTTTATAACGGCTAACTTATATCGTTGGGAGCATTCACTATTATAATTAAGAAGACACGAGTTAATGCTTGTTGGTTTCCTATATATAAAAGTAGTAAATTTATGTAGACTGGAATTAATAAGTACATCAAGGAATTAAATTTTATTACTAATATTAAGTTCTAGTGCACATTTGAAGACGGAATGACTCACAAATTTGTTTTTAAGGTGTGTAATTTGATCAATATTTTTAGGTAAAAAAAATGTCATGTTTATATAGCTAAAATTATTGATCAAATTACATAACCTAATAAATATATAGGGCGTTTATTAGTGTCATTAAGTATTTTATTTTCTAAAAGTGCCATATAATAATTAAAAAAAAGGGGGGCCTAAAGAAGATCACATTACAGTACAGTCTATTTGAGTATAAATATTTTTAGGGGGTCATGAAAAGGTACTTGAGTGCTACATTCTAATAATATATTTTTTTTAAATAGTGGATTTAATATTGATGATTGGGAGTGAAATGTGGTTGTATACATCATGAATAATGATGTCAATCGTTTCATCCAAAGATGGAATTATTTGGTTGTTTGGTTTTATAGCATGAAGAATTTAAAAAAATTCATTTGTAGAGTTAATACGATATTTACTTGGGAGGTACGGAGAAATTATTTTTGTTAAGGATTTTTGAAAAGTAATACACTGGTGTAGGTATTTGTGAAATGATAGGTCGGAGGCGGTTGTCTTTTTATGGATTTTTTACATTTCCATAAAGATAGCCAGGCTGATAGTCACTTGTAATCTTCTGATGTTTATGTTTCAGCTTTGTTAGCAGTAATAGGTTTATCGATATGGTTTTTAAATTTGGAGGTGGTTAACTTTTTAAATTTATTATGATCCTCCAATGGCCTGTAATTTTGAGTGGCACTCATGTTTGTTTACAATAACGAAAGTATTAGTTTTATCAGTTCGTCGGATAACTGTTGTCATTTTTTAGTCGTGTGGCTGCTTTTATTAAAGGAGCCACACATTTAATTCCATTTGGATGAGCTGTTCTAAACTTCGTATGGTCGCTTTAATTTCGGCTGAAAAATGTTGGATAATTTTTGTTTTTATTTTCACCCAAAATTAAAGCAACCATACGAAGTTTAGAACGGCCCATGATCAAACATAATAGACATTCATTGTCTGTTATATTTAAGAAATATGTTTAAGTAATGATCTGCTGCCCCAATACACTAATTTCAAGTTATATGATGCCGCAGCAGCATTAAACGATCCCAACACCAAGGAATTTCAATGTAACCTCATTTAAAGACAAATAAACACAGCCAAAAAGCAATTACAATGGCTCAACCATGAATATATATATATATATATATATATATATATATATATATATATATATATATATATTGAATTACATCAATCATTTGATCATTTGAGCATTGATATTTAATATAAATCCCCATCCTAAAATTTAATAATTTATCTTTTATCCTTTATTCTATTTCTCAAAATTCTATTGCTTAAAAATATGGTCAAGACCGCTTTTAAATTGGGGCAACGGTTGAATTGTCTATTTCATATGAAGCGTTCGACGATTTTAATTTTATATGTTGCATTCAACGGTAAAGGTCGTCCCTATGCTAATCAGAATGATTGCGACTGTTGTATTGAGAAGACGTCAAAGGAATTTATCCATTCTGCGTGGTCTTGCTACCACGTAATTGACTACTGATATTCCAGAGACAGAAAATAAAAAAAGCAAAAGAAACTTCTGGGATTATCAGGAATTCAAAAACCAAAATTAGGTATCTTCCATAAATGAAAAGCAAAGATCTTTCAGGTTGATAAAGCCAACAAATCAAATTGATTAGCCAAAAATCTTCTACATATAAAGGGAAATATCCCAAGATCCTTCTTCTATGAATTATTTACTTGAACTATTAAAAAGAAGAAATGATAATGAGCAGCATCGTTGATAACATTATATAACAGATAAATGGCCGTTAAACATTTCTCTTACATTTTCTTTCTTTTCTTTTATTCTTTATTTGTATTTCTCTCATTCTATGTTGTTATATATTAAAATAATTATAAATTTACGATTGTCTCTGCTGGTATTGGTCCCTAAATGAGTAGAAAATCCCATTTTTTTGTTTAAGTGATCCGCATTCGTTGCCATATGTTTGACTTATGTTGAAAGATAAAAATCGTACCAATACGTTGTACATATATATGTCTGTGTGTATGTACTTTTGTTCCTGTTGGTGATACAATCTCCCAAGTGACATATATATATATATATATATATATATATATATATATATATATATATATATATATATATATGTGTGTGTGTGTGTATGTGTGTGTGTCTGTGTCTGTGTGTATGTTTGTATATATATATATGTGTGTGTGTGCATACAAATACACATGTGTGTTTGTTTTTATATGCATTTTAGAACATTATTACAGTATTCTTAGCTGATCATGTTCAAATAATAACATATTAAAAAACAACCAGCAAAAACAATTGCACCCTCAACGATAAAAGCGAATGTCCTAATAACTATAAAATAGGACTTATACACAAATTAATTCCTCCACAGAAAATATTTCCTTCACCGAACTAAAAATATTGAGCAGACTCTCATTAATAATGACTTCCTTAACTACATTGTAGATGAACAAATAACTCGATATACCAAAAACCTCAACAGACGTAAAATAGAACAGTATTTCCTCAAAGAACCGTAAACATATCAAACTCTTATATATATATATATATATATATATATATATATATATATATATGCTAACTATAAACAGGATGAAAAAAAAAACGTCATTAGTAATAATATATAACCCAAAGACCCCAATAAACAAAATAAAATTAATCATATATTATACAAAATACATCTATCTATCTATCTATCTATCTATCTATCTATCTATCTATCTATGCTGGTATGTGTACACACAGACACACACACACACACACATATATATATATATATATATATATATATATATATGTGTGTGTGTGTGTGTGTGTGTATGCTGCTATGTGTGTGTATATATATATGTATGTATATGCTGGTATGTCTGCATATATATATATATATATATATATATATATATATATATGCTTAGTGTGGGTATATATATATATATATATATATATATATATATATATATATATATATATATATATATATGCATGCTGATATATGTGTGTATCTACTCGAGCATTGTAATGAATGTTTGCTCTGCTTATTTCTCTATAAAAACCAACAAAAACCAACATGCACGCATAAGTTTTGTTTTACACGTATGCTATATAATCAGAGTGAAGCTTGATAAAAAGCGTATCATTGCATCTTGTTCTTAAGGAACACAGAACTTTGAAAATTTTGTTGATTGCAAGAAGAAGGTAGAACAACTTTCGATTATTTCACACTTCCTTTTCATGAACGAAATTAGTGTTCCTTATTAAGAAAATCGCTGCTCGATCCGACCAGTCGTCGAATGATAAAATGTTTATGAATTGAAAGAAAAAGGAAGTGAAAGGCATGTTTGGGAAAATGTAAAATAATGTCAGAAAGAAATAAACGGAACAATCATGTAAGAATATAATTAAAATTTGATTAACAGAAAATAAATTTCGAGGAAAATTCATTCGTATGTACCGCGTCTCTTCGGCACATCGGCGATCATAACTCTCCACAATTTTCTATCTCGTGTGGCTTTTTCGTTTGGTTTTTCTCCCTTTACTAAGACCTTCATCTCCCGTTCCGTCATTCATTCACACAAGGTAATCAGTTAAATGACCCGCTGCCTTCCTGAGGGTTAGGTTTAAAAAATAATCGTTCCTCATTATGTGCCCAAGAAATTTCACCTGCCATTTCCCGATACTGAGTATACATGTTTTTTTCTGTTGCCATTTTCTATCAGACTTCCTTGTTGTTTACTCAATCCATCCATAAAATTTTCAGTATCCTTATGTAGAACAACATCCGTGGGGAGATTTCTAACATTCACTGCCATATAAGAGGATGGATATCATATAGCAATCCAGCACTCTTTGTTTCTAACATGTTTTTCCATTTCTCAACACCTTGCTTGGCTTTTGGAATGCTTCTTTCGCTAGTCAAATATGTGTTCGGATCTCGGTGTCACATTTTCCATTCTCTAGGAAAACGCAATCGTTGAAAACCGAATATAGAGATGGGAGATCACATGAGAATAGACTAGCAGGCTTAGAACGATGGAAGACAGAGATGGGTAGAAAAGAGTGGTGACCATTTCTTCTATGGTGTCACAATTACATCAACTGAGAGGTCAAAGGATAAGTGAAATGTAGAAGGTCTTATCAATTGACCAACGTTGAAGTCACGGTCGTAAAGCGATGTGCATGGATTGCGTATGTTCCTAATTTAAAAATAAGAAATATAAGTTTTATTTTTTCTTCCAGAAAACATACACGATGTATCTTGAAAAGAAACGATGGTTAAAAATTATTGAGTAAAACACAAGATTGCTAAATTTTCTTTCCAAGTCTTTTTCATTTTAAAATTGCAGGTTTGCATTTGGGAACAATTGCCTATATTCTTAAGAGTCCTTGAGAATCAGCTTGTCCTTGACATTTGGTCGATATGCACTGCGTTATATTCTTACTCCCTGGTACCCTGTGCAGCTGTACACTTGTAAAATCTACATTACTTACACATGACTGTCAGGTTACAACTATATCGACATTCATACATTTCATTTATTGATAAGCTCTTGGGACCATATATAAAGAAACTTACGCTTCTAGTAAAGATTATCTAACTTTTATAACGACGTATTTTCCAATGTAACCGGAGAACATTTACTGAAAAGCAAGGTTCCGATGTTTCAGTTCGTCTCGCATTAATAAAATTTGTCTCATCTGCAAAGTTCGATATCGATGTATCGTCTGCTTTTGCTAGTAGCAAAGGTGTTGGCTGACGGATAATCAATCATCTATCGACCAGTTTTTGCCGCCGCCTTTTCGACAATTACTAAGAAAAGACTTTCTGTTTTTCGATGCGTTTCTAATATTCATCATCTCAGAGCTTCTTTGGTGTGAACATTTACTTATTATTTATTTAGTATTTAATGAATTTCTTTTTTTTATGTTTGTCTCATAAATGCATCTGCCATAATTTCCAAGTCCGATTTCACTGCTAACAAAATGATCAAAACAAAAGCGGCCTTTATACATAACGATCGTCTCGGAACGGAGAGAAAATTATCCGTAAGTAAACAAGAATTGATCACAGCAATTTGGAAAGTGATTAAGGGCTACTGCTAACCTGGAATGTTCACAAAGGACACTAAAATTCGTTATGTGTTCATTTTTTGCTCTCTGGCTCCCACACACATTCAAGAAATGAGAGAAACAGAGACAGACAGAGACAGTAAAGCGAGATAAAGAGTAAAGTATATGCGAGATGAGAACGCAAAAGAGAGGAAGAAAGAGATAAACATAGACAGACGGAGCGTTTGAGAGAGAAGACAGAGAGAGCGACGGAGTAAATTAGAGAGAGAGAGAGAGAGAGAGAGAGAGGAAACAGAGAAAGAGAGATATACAGAGAAAAACGGATGGAGCAAGTAAAATAGAGTAAAAGAGAATGAGATTGAGAAACTGTCCCGTATTTTTACGTGTGACAAGAGGGAGACAGATACAGATACAAAGAAAGTGATATTTTGGGGGAAATGTAATAAAGAAAAATAAAGAGGTGTACGTATTGTAGGCCTCTTTGTCCATTAGGCGTTTCTTTTGATTTCCTTCTCTGTAATTATTTAAATATTTTTGGCAAATCAAAAAACCCGACAACACAAAAGCCGAAGTACGCGGCTTCATTTACATTAAGTAAATATTTATTTACATTACGTGTTACAAATGACAAAGCAGAAGACACGACAGTTGTTTTGATCATTTTATATAATGTCACCAAACTTATTCTTGCAAAAGAATTCTGTATACCAACAATAAATGACGTCAGAATCAAAATCGAAACTTAGATAAAAAAAAAGGAAAATGTCTAAAGTCACCTAACGAAAGAAGGAATATTTTTGTTGCACCTTGTTTTCATCTCAGCATAATTGTAAAAAAATGAAACAATATAAAAATTATATCAAATATTATCAAATAAATTACCTTCAGATTTCACTGAATAAAACCCCCCTCTTGTTCTTCTTCGTCATAATTGTATTTTATAGAAAATACAGTTCTCAAGATCATTATTTCTCTCCTAGGCTACCCAAAATACTATTCTGTTAGCGTAAATAACTCCACCACTATAAATTCTTTAATATTAATTTAAAACAAATGCTGTATATAACGTGTTCATATAAAGAAAGAAATGAGCGACTTGGAAAGAATTAATATTTTTTACTTATTATGTTATTTTACAATGATTTACTTTACCAATTAATTTATTTTCCACAAAGAAATAGGAAGGCACAATGAATCAAATTATGTTCATTATAGGCACTCGTAGAATACATGCAAAATCAGGGCAAAATGCTGTAAAATAATCATAAAAATAAATTCTATGACGGCATAATTATATAATCTTATTGCAAACGTTCGGTAGTTTGTAAATAAAATATCTCCTGGTTCTTGTCCACTCTCTGGAAAGAAAGAATTAACTAGTTTCTGATGTATCCAGGGCATCATGACCAAGGGCAACGGGATGACCGTTGGTGAAGCTCTTAAATCAGAAATCTGCGCATGCCCTATTGATCGCAAGGCCGGCTTTGCCATTACAGTGCCATAGAGAACGCTGAAACGTGAGTGGAATAAGAGTTTATTAATAATATTACGGATTACCTTTTTTTTCTTATAGACAAAGTTCAGTTGACGTGTGTGCTTGCGGATGTGTCTAGAAAACCAACACATTGGAACAATACATTGTTGATTGTCAATTAGTTTGATAAAACCTAATATGTACGAAGGAAAGACTTTTAAGATTTTATAATAATACCGTAATCCTAGGGTGTATACACTAAAGGCAAAAAGTTTAATGCTATCCTGCATTTCTTTAAAAACAAACATCTTAAAATGAGATATTTTTGCATTTTTTAAAATAAAAGATAGCATTAATATTTGCTTACTTTTGACGAAAATAAGCACTTATCTATAAAAATATTATCATACGAGAGTATCATTTTTTGTTTTCGCCAATAAAACCACCAGCTGCCTTAATTACTACTTTAAACATTCTTGACATTCTTTCCGAGTTTTAAAAAAGAAAGTGGATGGCAGACCTTCAAGTACTAAAAATGTTCACTCTCATTTTTTGTGTATTCTTCGAATTCTCTTATCTAATTTACTTCATATTAATTCAACTGAAGAGAGATCAGGAGATTGAGTCAGCCAAGTCATAATTTCCAAATTTTTGTTCCTTTTTTTTTTTAAACTTGAGGTTATTTTGATATAATTTAGAAGAGTGTTTTGGATTATTGTTTTGTTGAAAGGTGAATTTTTTCTATTATGTGTAAATCAGATGGTATAGCATGTCATTGCAAAATCGAATGATATTGTTCTTTTTACATGATTCCCTTGACCTGAATCAAATCTTCAGCCATACCCCGCACCAAACACCCTTACACCATGAGTCGATTTTTCAGTTGAGAGTGACTGGTTGCTGTCGAAAAGAATTAAGTTCAGTTTTTTTTGTTCTCAATAATCAAGTGTTTATCTTTAGCAGCAGTTGTCACTTTTGTGCTCTGGCTCTTTTCTGTTTTTATCAACATTTTCTTCTATTTTTAACTGCCTTTCGAACAAATATTGCGCCGCATGCCTAGAAATCTTCAACTTTTGCCAATTTGTATTTGAGAGTAGCTTTCTTTAAATAAAATGTCAATTTTGCCATTTTGTGCAAATTACCTCATAATTAAAAAATAAATAAAAAAAATATATGAAAATACTGTCGTAATGGCACACTCTATTTTTTCTTTAACCAGAGACAGCTAGCCACGTATATTGCAACATTAATCAGTGCTGAGTTAACATTTAAAACCTGTAATAACATTTAACTTAGTTGAAAGGTCTACCGTAGGGTTAGTGGTAAAAAACAAAATATGCCCCCACCCCAAATATTCATGATTTAGTAGAATGTATTTTGGACAAACGAATTCCTATTTGAGTTTTTTGGTAGTAAGAGGAGCTTGGAGAAAGACTGAAAAATAAAAGCACGTACACTGTAGTTACTGAAATTTTACCTTTTAGTTTTAAAAATGTACAAAAATTACTTATTTTATGGTGTCTTTTTGAAGACATGCAGGGTGGCTCCAAACTCTTTGTCTATCTTGAGAGAAGCAGTGAAAAAATCCGAGAAGTTTCAGAGGTGAAAAGCTTATTTTCATGTATAAAACGCACCTGATTTTAGAGTAAAGAAAATGAAAAAGTGTAAAAGGAAGATAATAGTAGAAAAGGGGACATTTTGCTTACTTTGTAATTTGTAAGTATTATGAAAGTACGTTAATGGCTCTTGGTGTATAAGTCCACTAAATCTTCAATACAAAAAATTACGAAAATTAACCGAAATAAAATTTAATAAATATTAATTTTTTTTGCTTGGTTTTAATTTTTTGTGACAATCTGAAATAGTTTTTCGGAATTATTTGTTTAGTCCTGAAAAGGACTGCTTATGAGGAATCTAGGTCAATTTTCTATGCTCATGGACATTGGAGATTTAAGAGTGGGTCGAACGCGTCTTCTCCGTCGGACCCATAGAACTAATCGAATTCTTTCTTCGTTAGGTTGGGGTAAAGATCTGTGCTGTAGGTATCGTTGGTGAGAATCGTTGGTTTCTTGTAGTAACCTCTATTGAACCGTATTTCTGTATAAATTCCTCGTATAAACTGTTATATTCGGTGCCGTCGAGCTTTTTTGAGATGCAGCATTTCTTGACATTCTTTGACAATGATAGCGGCGTCCAACTCTTCTCAGGCGTGGGAGATCCACTTGCAGCTGTCTTCAAGGTCTGGTTTTCTCATTTTGATTCTCGATGTAGATGTGATTTATTTCCCTTTGTTGCAATACACCATTAGATAGATATCTCTCCGGTAAACAAATAAATCCAATTTGACACAATCTTGTTTTGAATTCTGAAAAATAGAATTGAGTTCTAAACTAAAGTACTAATGTATTTAATTATTAGCAATTTTCCATAAAAAGTAGTCATTTA
>OZ010613.1:16591462-16725817 GCA_963932145.1 Acanthosepion lycidas
TGAAATTTGTATATATATATATATATATATATATATATATATATATATATATATATATATATAACATATATATATATATATATATAGCAGGCAATGTAAAGGTCATAAAGATGTATAATTACGTTCATAGTTGCGGAAGTGTTAATATTACATATTCAATAAAATATTGCATCAATTATAATGATAAAATATACAAATTTAAGCAAATTACAATGTCATTATTATTATTGAGTATGCATACAAGTAGTATTTAGTAGAAATCAAGTGACAGATACTCTCCACATTATTCCAGAACACTCCTCAGTATCGTTGCTAATTTTAATAATGTTGTCGTGCCTATTTGATGCTTTCGGTCTTTTTTCTTCTATCGAATACTTTTAATTTTCTTTGTAAAGCTCTACGGAATTCTATCAACCACATCAATACTATTTTTAACAACTTTTCATTTTCTTTCAGTTTTATTCGGTGATTTTCTGGAAAAGCAACATTCATTATCTAATAAATTTTCTTTTTGTTTACAAGGAATTATTTTCTTTTGCTCTGAATTAGTAGATCTGTTTGTATTCCAAAAACTTATTTCACATTCTTCAAAAACTCATTTTGATTTGAGTATATATCATTGATCTGCAGGGTTATATCCGTGTAGTTTACAAAGTTACAAGGAGATCGTCCTTCTTACCAAGTCAAATCATTTGTTCTATTTCTTTTTAGTAATTTTGATGAATCTGATTCTTTCTACGGGGATAATATTTCGCTGCGTTTTGCTCTTTTCATTGATCTATTTTTAATACATTCATTCTAGGCTGCAGTCAAATTTCATTTCTCGTCTTAATTATTCCCTGCAGGCCAATGTCCATGTTTTTAGTCAGTAATTTATTTTGTTTATTTCTTAAAATGTCAATCAGATTGTTTTTTTTTTTACTACATTTTTGTCTTTTCGATTTAGAATTTACTTATCCGATATTTGTTTTGTCAGATATGCAAAAGCTTTTGCATGTTAAAATTCTGCCGTGATTCTTCAAGTCGTTTGTGAAGAAAATCGACATTACTTTCAATATGCATGCCTTCTTCTCTCACTTTTTACTTCCTATAAAAGCAGACGTTAAATTTACTCCGTCTATTTATGAGCATCTGTCGGGACTGTAGTTAAACTCAGACCTCATATGAAACTCGTATATTCGTACTATTGCTAATGATACTGTAAAAGTGATTGGTTTCTTGTATCTTTACAAGAGCCCGACGAGGCCAAGGACGGAGTATTGCTGCTCAGCTCTCACTGTCCAACTTTGACAGGGTTTAAAAGCAATTACGAGGTCTTGTAGGTGATGAGTTATTTTCCACCCTGCTACACCTTTCCCACAGAAACGGCGTCAAACCATCCCCATTCTCTTCGTATTCCTTTTGTAATGTAGAAGTTTCCTTCAGACAGCTTCTTTTTCAGGAAAGCTGCATTGTCGATCGGGTTTCCGAGAGAATACTTCTCCGACCAATAAAATCTTAACCTCTCATGGTTAGCCAATACTTATCCTATATATTCTCATAATATACACCTCATATCCTTCTCTTTACGTCCTTACATTAATCTCATTCAGTAACTCTCTACTTTGAGTGGCTCTTGGGTCTTTTATTAGGTGAAAAATTTCGAAAGATTTTTTAACGAAATCTCTTAGACTGAAATATTAGCTATACTTATCAAATGTCCATTACATCTTTTAGGATTTTTGGCCATTCAGTCATTGTTAAAAAATTATTCTTTGCATCATCAAATATCCTCATCTTTTGTAAAAGATTGTACAGTCATAGTCAGTATTCCAGTTATTAAATATGAACTTAACCTTCATATTTTAGCAATTGCATCTAAAAGACAATCTTTTGATCTTTTTTCTATTTCATCGCACCCCACAATATATTATGCTGGATGCTTATATTCACAATTTAATGTATTTTATTTCTTTAGACTTCAAGAATTTAACAAAGTGCAAAACTTTTCGTGTTGCTAATATTCTTCTGCGTATCGACTCCTGATTGATCCAGCTCCCTGTAGCGCAGTACACTAGAGGCAATCAAATCACGATACATTATCCATAGAAGATAATGATTTTTTTTTGTTTTCCCCAAGAGTAGTAGTTATGTATATTTCTGCTCTGGGTTGTTATTGAATGAACGATTTTCGCTTTTCAAGTGTTTTCTCTAGAGCTGTATGTAATTTCGTCAGCAATTACTTTTATTTTTTCGAATAACTTTTTCCCCATCTTTGGTTTTGAGTTTGGATTTCTTTTTTATCCTTTCATCTGTAGTCTGTCAGTCTGTTTATTACCAAATTAATCAATCCGAGAAAACCTCTTTTACCTTTTCTCTCTTGCTTAGAATTTGTCAATATTGTCTCTCGGGTGTAGGACTTTCTTTGTCCATTGATGTAACAATTGCGATTTCAATTTTGTCAGTTTATGGAATCGTCTAAATGTATTAATGTCGATGCGCCCATCCATTTACTTCCCAAGGGAAACTACTCATCATTATCTTCATTTTATCATTATTATTATAGTTGCAATAACTGCTGTTCTCAGTATTAGTAGCTATATAATACTTGTAACTATTTTCTTGTCATTGCTTTTGTGAATATTGATGTTTTTCTATTACTTTATTGCCAGTTGTACAGTTTCTATTTTAACAGACTTTGTTTCTTACTTTAATTTTTCGTTCTGAACTTGAAAATTCCTTTCAGATTTTCAGTAAAGTTGCCTTGTATTTTCAAGAATCGAATATATCAATCTTGATTGTCGATAACGAAACTGATATATAAAAGTTAAACATGAGACAATTCTGCCATTATTTTTATTAGACTGGCAAAATAAAGAAACAAAAAAACGTGTTGGGACGAAAAGATTTTGAATCAGGTATCTGAAAAAAACACATTGGTAGAGAAAACAACGTGATTCTCAAAGCGAACTTGTTGGTCGCAATTATTAATGTAAGAATGAAAGTGAAATTCACACCATAATAAGGCAAGCTATTTTCAACAACATCATTACGAATGCTTTAAGGTTTTTATTTTTGTATTCATATTTTTCGTTTCCGCTCTTGATTGAAATTTTTCGTTTTTTATTCTTTTTGCCGGCTTCTCGTTCATTCAGATCAATGGCTTTTCTATCTTCAAAGATGAAGTCAATGTAATTGGAATTGTTCACTGACAATCGAACCTAACGAGGTGAAACGAAGCAAAAGACATGAATAAAGTGTAAGTGTTACTTCCGTTTCCACGTTTGCTTGTTCTTGCTTGCTTAGTTAGTTACATTTTTATTACTAAAGCAACAACAATAGCAAAAATACAGCAATAATAATAATAATAATAATAATAATAATAATAATAAATGCCCTGATGCTACACAAGGCAAGGCTCTCATGGCTTCTGATATCTGATTGTATATGTATGTTTTGTCGTAGTGAATTAAGATGGGTTACAGTAAATATCCTGTTCAGTTTCATAGATTTTCTTGTCAGTGGTCTGATCTTAACCAACTGAGCTTGTAACTACGGGACTGACACAGTGTATCATTGTTTACGAAAGCGGGTAACGGGGGCGCCCCATGGTTTACTATCGATAGGGTTTGATGATCTTTTTAAGTTTGAAAGATGAGTCACCCAAGATGTTATAGGGGTCAAGTTTTAAAATTTGGAAACACTCTCATTCGAAAGCCGCCTGAACGGAGTGCGTTACCTAACATGAAAGTATTTCTAACTACAGCCCGCCTACAATCTTATATGCTACTTTTATACCATATCATACACATTTGGTTAGGATGCATGTACCTGGTATACCCTTACCAGATTGGGCTTTGTATATTTGTCCTCCACCGTCACTTTGTAACCGTACGATTCTCTCACTCAATAATAATAATAATGATAATAATAGGACATAAAACTGACATTTTGGTGAACAACCAGTAATAATGAGAAAATCATTGCAAAGACATATAAGAAGTGAAAACCTGAGTAGAAATATACTCAAACAAAGATAACGATACCAAAATATGATAGAAGTACTGAGAAGATTTACTGTCAATTGATCAAGAGCGAAAGTCCCCAATGGTACGAAAAATCAATAAGTACGTATCACAACCATTATTATTACTGTTATGGGACCTTACCCGTAATAACATAATGGACTATGCCATACGTAATAAATACTGCGCCTCAAGATTTCAGCCCGAAGTCGGGCGACCAGCTGATCAGCTGATCGGTTGAACTGTCTGCCTTCGTGCAGGGAGGAACCCGAAGGAGGCTTCGCCGAAGGGCGGAGTCTCTTTCGGGGTGGTAAACCGACCATGAACCCGTTTATACGGATTCAAAGGGCATATTTTTGGCTGAGCTCACGGGCTTGGAGATCCCACGGCCTTGGAGATCCCACGTTAAACCGGCCTTGTGCCACATGATGCCCTCGTGGAGGGGTGATTGATACCGTTCAGTCTGAAGTCGGACGACCGGCTGACCGGCTGATCGGTTGAACTCTCTGCTTCGGGCGGGGAGGAACCCGAACGAGGCTACGCCGAAGGGCGGAGTCTCTTTCGGGGAGGTAAACCGACCCTGAACCCGTTTATACGGGTTCAAAGGGCATATTTTTGACCGAGCACACGGGCTCGGAGATCCCACGTTGAACCGGCCTTGTGCCACATGATGCCCTCGTTGGGGGTGGATGACTAAATACTGTTCCGTCTGAAGTCTGGAGTTCAGTCTGAAGTCTGGAGAGAAGTCCGTCAGAAGTCAGTCAGAGCGAGTCAGTCAGTCAGTCGAGTCAGAGGCAGTCCGAAACAGAGTCGCGTTCAGACAATTACTACTAAACCTGATTGTTCGTACTAACACTTTTCTACTACTCTGTATATATTCCTGTTTGTAATATATCTGTGTTATTCCATATCCGCCTTCGAGTTCTTCTTTATTGGTTCTACCTTGGACTATCACCGTAGTACAAGGAACAGGACCATAACAATTACTATTAATATTCTTTACTGTGAATCAATACTGATTATTTTCGACAAAAATTAGTCTCTATTATTTACGGCTCCTTTATTAATTACCAGTCTCATTTTCAAAACGAATTTTTTCTGAAAGTTTCGCGCATTCTAATTGTCTATATACGTTACTCTACAACTGCGCAATTTCAAGAATTTTTTTTACAGCGATTTCTTTGTATGTGTCATGGACAATGATCAATGTTTGATAACCATAATTCGAGTTTTGTTTGAAAAGATTATCATATTTGATAACCGAGAATATAAAATCAAATATTACTTTGGTTAATAACAGACATTTTCAAGTGTAAAAAGAAATTATGAAAATATTAATTTATTTTATATAATATAAAACTAAAGTTATGTAAGGAAATCAAGTTAAATAATTAGTAGATTTATTAGATGATATTAAGCTCTTTAAAATGTTGTGAAAAATATTCTGGATAATGAGTGTTTGATTGGAAACAGTTTTAAACACGCCAAGAAATATTGCCATTTGGAGCAGAAACTAATCCGTAAATGATGAGCCATTGTCTTTGTGAATTTATAGTCAAGACAATCAATATAAAAGGGTAGAAAATATCGAAATATTAATCTAGGGTTCAGTTTCAATTTTTTTCAAGAGCGCAAACTAATCAAAATTGAATGTGGTTGGCGTTTCTGTCTAATTTCACGTGCCTAAATAAATTGTGTGTGTTTTTTTTTATACCTGTTCCAGGTATAAAAAAACACACAATTTATTAGGTTGCTGCAAAATAATGACGTAATAATGTCGTTTTTTGACGTTAAAAAATACGTCAAAAAGCGACATTATTACGTCATTATTTTTGCACCAACCTAATAGTTTTAATTTCAGTAAAAAAAAGAGGAACCGTTAAAACTGGAAGATTTCATTCATTCTATGAATGTATTATAAAAATTAGCCTTTGTATGTCAGTATTACTTACGATTGTGTTTTCATGAAGAATTTCTGACAGTTTTCTTCTTTTTATTTGTTGTTTTCCTTCAGAACATGGGGCGATCATAGTTTTCCGCAATTTTCTATCCTTTGAAACTCTTTGAAATATTTGTCTTTTTATTAACTCTCTCACTCTCTCGTCGTTTCTCTTTGTCCTTCTTGGTTTCAATATGACCCGTTAATATCAAATTCTTCAAGCATTGTCCCAGAAATTACAACTTTCTGATTCTAAGTACAAGCATTCTTTGCATTCACATTTTTCTTAAAACTTCCTCATTGCTTACATGTTTCCTCTTAGCATCAATCTGTACAAACAGATCTCTGTTACCTCAAGTCTCCTCTTCATATGTTAGGAAATTGTCCAGTATTCACTAGCATATAGGAGGATTGATATTACATAGCTTTTTTTGTTTCTAACGAAATGTTTGTTTCTTAATACATACATTGTTTAACTATAAATGAAATATCTAAATCAAATATTCATTGTTGTCAAATGTTGATTAAAATTTATTGATGCTAATTTTAGATTTTTCGGAAAAAATGGGCTCATTTAGTCACAAATAAAAACTTTCATTTCTCAGGGAAGTCATTCAAATATATGTAGTTTGTCGCAAGTTCAAATTCGACCAGAACAACTAAGGAACGAAACAAATTATTTTGATATTACAAGAGTTATAAATTTTAAAGCAGACATTATGTCTTAGTGGAATTATCACCTTGCTTGGGACGAATTGATTTCAAAAAGTGAATCTAGATGTCGAGAAGAATCCTTAGCTGAGGTAATTATCAAATGAATGATTTACATGAAAAGTCTATCGTTGCTACTATTCGTCATGGTATTGATGTTGATATTGATACTAATAAAACTAATCTTAAAAGACAAATATAAAACATACAACCCAAGTGAAAAATCAGAGACCACAAAGATATCCGATTCAATCCATGGACAACATGGATGGCGTCGGTTAACTTTGTCAAGAAAAAGAAGGAACTAGAATTACGAATAAAGAAAATTAAGAGTTTCAGTGATGACGTAGGAATGGACAGGCACATTTGTGACATTAGCAATGCACAGGAGAAATCTAGGAACAACAAATGAAATCGGAGTAGACAAAAAAGGCATTAACAATACAATATTGTTTATAAATATATTGGAGTGCTCAAATGGGAATCAATAAAGCAATCTAACTATAAACAGGTAGGCATGTCTCCTAGATGTTCGTTACTGGGGACAGAGGGGGGCGCAACATGGTCGAGTGTCGAGTTGGAAACCCTCTGAAGGAACTGCAATACCCAATCTTGAGTTATTACATCAATACAAAATCTGTGCTCGATTAGAAAATTAAAAACAAAATTTTATTTTATATACCCACAAAAAACATTTATTAGTCAAATACATGGTCCCGTTGTTTTTAACAACTCTCATTGTTGATGCAATTTTCGTAAAAACTCTTTCGTCATTTTTGTTGGAAGAAGGTTATGAGTAGTTTTTGACAGTCAATTCTTTTGTAAATACTGGAACAAATGAAAATGCGAAGGATTCAAGTCAGGAGAATACGGTGGGTGTTGGAGAGTGGGGCCCCATTTCAATCATTTAAGCTTCTGCAAGATCTATTTTGCAACAGGCGGTCTTGCATCGTCGTGGTAGAAAATGACACCTTTTTGATTTGCCAAATCGGCCGTTTTTCTTGTATCCAAGTCTCTTAAAATAGCGAAAGGCAATTGATATATCGACTTTCAAACTCTTAGCAATCTCCACCAAGAAAATCATCGGTTTATTCTCTACCATGACAAGCAGAACGACGTAAGAAAGTCGCCCAGTGTGTGTTTGATCGTTTGGGTTAAAATAACTCTGACAAAATCTGCCAAACCACTTTTTGACCGTCTGAAAAACTGAAGCATGATTCAAATAAACCTTTTGAATGTTTTCTTTTTCTCAGTTTAGACATTTACTTCTTCCCGAAGTTCATAGACCATAATATGGCGAAAATGCAACTTTTCATCCTCCATTTTTAAGGTATTCATTCGTAGAGAAAATCTGACTCGTAACTGAACGATGCAAGTTTTCAAATTAGAACACATCAGGAATTGGCAGTAAAACAAACGTCAGTGTTAAGTTGCGGGGTCATTTTATATAATCAATAAAAATCGGGCACGAACTTTTGCAATGATCTGATGGCTTCCACCTGCTGCTTTATGTGATACTTTTATTAAAACCTGTGCACACATATCGCACATTTCGCTGTGATGTATGTTTCGTATATCATTATCAGAATAGGCGTCATGATGGTTTATATTGAGTATATCAACATCACTTTTTACATGTACTACTCTGTCTTACATGTTCATAATAATTATAACTATAATAATCGGCCTTTATAACTCTAAAGAAGACGAAGTCCCATACAACGGCAGGTTTATTAAGATCCAAAAGCGTAAAATTAGAAGCGAAATAACAATATAGTCTGAAAATATAAAGAAACAAGAGTAACAAGAAATACGTCAAAATCAGCCGGAAGCTTTAACATAAAACTAAGACCATTTGTTTTAATTGGTAAAAGAAGATAGCATATATTTTGTTTACAAGTTTGCTACGACAATACATTCCAATGTTGCGGTGAGTTCGCGGTAAAGGAAGTTAGAAAAGGTTATATTTTACAACAGTGTACGTTGACAGTGGACATGTGTTGAAAGGATTCTACACAGAGATATACAGACGTAAAAAATAAACAATGAGGCTAGATTAAACAAATGTTTAAACAATAACATGACATTAAAATACCGACCACGTTTTTGGTGTGATACATTTATTTTGTTGGGTTTCTCGTGCTAAAAGCTAAAAAGTGTTCAAAATGATGACCAAACTAAAAAGTAACTAACCTAAAAAAGGAACAAACAAAAGGAGAAAGAAACAATATGGTTTCTGTACTGTGTAACAGAACAAAAGTAGTTACAAACATTGGCGAACTCGAAAAGAGTATAGAATATTTGGAAACCCAAGGAAAACTCTAAATAAATAAATAAATAAAGATATCCTACAAATCTGAAATTTCTGCGAATTAAAAAAATATAGTTGCCTGGGGCTATGATCATCATAGTTCTAATAAAATAAAAAGAATTGAGAAATAAATGAAAAATACCGCCAGTCTTGTAATAAAGGAATGCAGCAAATTGTCTGAAAAGAACACAAAAACAAATATGGCTGGGAATGAAATGAGTTCCATCGGAAACTTTTCAAACAAGATTTAATAATGCAAGCAAATGATAAATTCACAAACTAGAAACTGACATCGAGAAAAATAAAGTATATGAAATTTTAACCATCTTAAATAAAAAGAAAATTAGTCAGATAATAGATGCCATTGTTCTAGCACAGCACAGTAAATTTAACAGAAAGTGAAAAGATGGACATATATATATATATATATATATATATATATATATATATATATATATATATATATATATATACACATTACCAGTGTTTGGAGAATGTGAAGGGCACTCATTCATATTAATAGGTTTGGAACAGTCACGAGGAAACTGATGAAAATTTTGGAAGAACTGGAAATCAAAGAATGAATTGAAAACATCAGTATCACTAAAAACTTAATAGAAGATGAGAAAAGTAATGAACTGTATTATTATTATTAAAGCTGAATCACTGAAATCATTACTAATCTCTGACTCATCTTCGTTTCATTATTGATTTTTAGTGCAACATTCCATCCGACAGCAAGGCCTCTGATCGGGAGCTGGTGGTTTTGAGGGGCCTGGAACCACCGTTTAATTGTTGTTGTTTTTCCCAGGTCCAACCTTATCCGGGAATATAGCACCGGTCAGGGTCCCATCTTTGGGCAAATAGTGAACCCCTAAATACTATGAAAGTGTAAAATTACATTCTTATAGCAAAAATAACAGCACTATATTTTTATATAGTAAAATGACCAACAATACATTTTATCTGTAATTGAAGGTATATAATTGCGTTAAATAAATATCGTGGAAATAGAATGTCTCGATTTTTTTTCGAAAGGAATAAGAAATAAAGAATTAATTTTGTCAAAGGCATACACTTTGATTCCGATCCATATTGATAATTTAGAGGATCTTGAATAATGATCTGCCAGTTACGATATAAAGAAACGGAAATATGATGAAAAAATGATTAGACAATAATATTAATAGAACAGGAATGTTTGGAGCACATACTATTACTTGACTTGCAGTAAAAGATACTAAATATTGTTGGCGTTAAAACTCAATCAGTACAAATGACTATAAATTGAAACAAAGGGGAGAATGCTGAAATTTTGCTCGACAATAGGATAAGTTTAACCATAAAAACAAGAGAAAAGGCATAGCAGGGAATAAACTCGAATTCGGTTTCCGTTTCTCAGAAAAAAATAACAGCCTTTCTAATGTGAGCATCTATGCAAATCTCTATGGCAGCTTAATGATGACAGATTTGCGTTCCTAGCTACCTTCCGTGCTTGTGAGATATATCCAAACCATTTCGCTATTATCATTATCTCTAGTGAAACTCTTCATTTAAAAATCAGGAGGGATGTCAAGAATTTTATGAGAGGAAACAAAACCAAACGAAATATTTTCTGTATCATTCTATGACAATTATTAAATCCGAATGCTAAACGTTGGTGGAGAAATTTAAAGTGCACTCATCTTAAATGCTTAGTCAGAGAAAAAATGGGAACAGAAACACAATTGTTTGAAACCTTAGGATCATGGCAATTTTTATTAAGCACAGAAATTCTTCAAACAAGCCATGCTAAAATGTATACATTATTTGTGTAAATATGTAATTATTTCGTCTTATATACATATACACATATTCAATACTTTTATGAGACCCACAAATTTTATACTAAAATAAAAAATTAAAACATTTAAACATAAAAACGATCAAAACTTTAACAAAGAAGCATAAAATATGCCAACAAGCCTTAGAAAGAAAATTAAAAGCAAATTGAAAGCATCTGCAAAATAATAGGAAAATAAACAAACACTTTTTGCTAACAAATTAGTGTAGCAGTTTCCTTGATAAAAGACAGTTGGCACTATTGCTGTTATTGTAATAGGTATATAACTGGGAGTAACTGAAGTATCTTGTAAATAGAAACAAAGAAGGAGAGATGCAACAGGAAATGACAATGTTATTTGTAGGCAGTCATTTCTCTGTTAGGAAACTGTGTATCGACGTCGAATTCACTGGTGAATTTGTTTTACGAATTGTAACAAAAGGAAGCAGAAAAGATTCAATCTATTTTTGGTGTGTACACCAGTAAATGAATGGGTGTACCTATGTTTTCTTATGAGTGTTTTATTTACAATACGTATATTTAGCCTTGTGCGTGGTTTTGTTTACTCTCGTGTATTTATTTGACGATAGAGAATTGTGTGTAACGTAAACAATAATATTCTTTTGATGGAAAATCTGTACATGAAGCATCGATATATAAATCATATTCTCCCATAGAATTCACAAAGTTTAAGAAAGTATATAAAGCTTATTCAAGAATTTATTAAGAGAGTTTCTATATGCGAGCAGCTACTCTTTTCTAAAGATATCCATTCTTAGAATCAATGTTGTATTGGATTAAACTGAAAAAATATTTCATCTTGGGATAAACGATGCTCAAGATGCGTGGAGTTTTTGCAAAAAGGATTCAGGATTTCTGAAGAGCACGAACCTGGTTCACCAAGTTGATTCCATTTTTTAAGAGTTGATTCTTTCAAGCTTGACGGTTTTGAACCCACATAATAAAGCTGTAAATTTTTGTCGCTTGTAAGTTGCTATGGGCAATTTTCTTTCACTTCTAATAATTCCTTAAGTACTTGCACTTTACCTACAGCTCTTTCTGCTTCATCTTCGATGTTTTTTTTTAACTCATCTTTATCCTCTGACTTTCCGCTTTCTCTATTTCTTTTTTTATACATGACTTATCTTCAAATTTAACACAGATTTGAAACAGCATTAATTGAATATAAATTAATGACTGATATTTATTTCAGCTTGGGATTAAGTATATATATATATATAATATATATATATATATATATATATATATATATATATATATATATATATATATATATATATATATATATATAATATCGTTTTCTCACATATTAACATATGTGAGAAAACGACATTATTTTTGCACCAACCTAATAAAATATGAAAAACTGGAAAAAAGAAAAAAAAAAGAAAAACTTTCCAGTTTGTCATATTTTTTTCAAAATCACAATGCCAATCTTCATAGAATGCCTTCTGGAATGTCTGTCCGGACGTGTAGCTTTGAATTTATATTAGATAGCAGTCCTACTCAGAGGGACGCTTTGTTTTTGATAAGGGATCTTGTATTGGTCACAAATGGAGGTCGTAAGGTATCTCTTTAAGGGGAAGTGGTCTATGGTTGGAGTTCATTTGTGGTCCTAGCCTTTAGTTGTATGTAAATGGATTTCAGTTCCTGATATAAGATACTACTCTATACCAACAACGAGTCTGTTTTACTTGAATTTACAGTAAGTGCTATTTAGTCAATAAGAGTTTAATATTATTAATATGTTATGGGCGAATGTAAATATAAAACAAATTAAAATTAAGATAAATTAGTTGAGTGACAGATTCATAATTCTGCGAGTAACACCGAGAATACAGTGGAATAAATCATGCTGTACAACAAACAAACATATAACCACACACACACACATGTATGTTTACATACATCTACAAATATGTACCGATACACAAATGTATACCCACACATACATACATATGTATATATGCACATATATACATATGTGCCATTCAATTACACCGGGATCAGTTAAAATATTAGGAATACTAAGCTGCATCCGGAATTCTGTAAGAGGAAGGTATTAAATTAGAATTTAATCACGGTGGGGGGGTGCATCAGTTTGGAGACTGTATTTTTTGGGGGGGATGTTAGTAAATAATAAGGTAAGATTTATATTCTTATATAATTGTGAACCTGCTCCTATGCCTACATTTCATAATTAGCTCTTTCAATAATTTACATTGATAATTGTATTTTATTATTCTGATTTTCTCCTCTAAACATAACTTACGCCTATCTCCAAAACTATTAGGGGTGTTCGCGAAACCTAAAATTTCCCAATTTTCAATTCCCAAAATTTCTTTGAAAGTGCTGTTTGGTGTTTTAAATCTGGATTGGTAAATGACTGTATGTGTAAATTCTCTGTTTCAATTTTCCTGCGGAAATACCAATGTAAGTATAACCTGTCTTGTTTTCTTTAGGGGTGATGGTTGTTCGGTATATTGCACTATTTCCCTCAACTGGGCAGTTTTCTCTATTTCTACAATTACAGGGGGTGTGGTTCCATGCTGTAATTAGTTTTATTCACTATTTACATTATTCAGACGATTGTCCTCATCTTTGTTGCAATATTTATCACAACGTTTCGGCCGATGTATTCTCCGGGCTTCTTTAGGTGGTTGGAATGTTGAACTGAACCCTTTATTTCGCTCACTAGGGTAGACTGTTCTAGTTCCACTAGATGGATGTCAGTTATCTCCTGTTAATTCCTCTCTCCAAGTTCTCTACTGCCTTAACCAGAAGGCCGGAGCATACATCGGCCGAAACGTTGTGCTAAATATAACAACAAAGATGAAGACAATAGTCCGAATAATGTAAATAGTGTACATAATACCTCATCTCAGAAATATAGACAGATAGTTTTTCCCATAGAATTTATGTAAGATATAATTATTATGGGAATTAACAATTTGGTACATATTGTTAGTGCAGGAGTAGCTAATTATATATATATATATATATATATATATATATATATATATATATATATATATATATATAGTGACACGGCTTTCAATTTTGAATCGTAAATAGGACGTATTATTAATTTATTAAAGGATACGCTATCTTTATGTTACCCACTTTTTCCTTCTTTTCTTTTTTATTTCCTGACTCAACTAAGAAATGGCGGGAAAGAATCTGTGTCGCTTGACAAGACAGATTGATCTCCTGAGGGAGTAAGTAAAAGTCGGTCACAAGAGATCACCTGACATGCGGTATCAAGTGGCATTTTTGAATTGTATTTTCAGTTTCCCGAGTAAATTGACTCTCATCAAGCGCTCATTAGAAATGCGCCTATCAACTTATTCTATTACTTGTTGGAATAAAGAGATGTCATCCCCGAGGATCCTGGATTTATTCAACTACTGTAAGAGAATATTATACCCGACGAAATCATTCCAGTTTCATCGTGGATCTAATTCGATTACCAGAAGGGAAACAAAGTACACGTAACATTCCAAATTGTTCAGTACATACTGCGGAAAGAACTACCGACTTTTACTTGGACATTTTAAAGAGATTCTGTCTATTTGCCATTATGAACATTTCACTTACAAATTCATGAAACACGAATGCTTGAACTAAAACTCAGTCTCAGATAAGTACCTTTTATTTATTTCACGTCAGTTAGTCATTTCACTTTCATTAGTCTGTTATTTTTGTTTTATAAAATTAGTTACAAACGTTCATCTTGTGTTTGCTGTTCATCGACAGCTGTGTCTTATGTACTCATTTGAGAAAACCCATCTTTTTTTTTCTTTCTTTGAACCTGGGATTCATATCTCTATCTGTTGCTAATTTGTAACAATATATATATAAAACAGTCTTCTTTGAGGCACGCAAACAAACACACAGACACACACGCACAATAAAAACAGTCTTCTTTTCCGACCACGTGTGATTGCAGCAGGAAATTCTACAGACTGCAAGATTTATGTATCCATAACATATCCATAATTTAATATCATATAAGTATTCTTATATATATTTTGGAAATATACATTTGGAACAATCTATATGGGCTTCATGTACACAGAATTACTTTTTCATCGATGAATTTTAACAGATATAAAATATATTAATATTTTCATTTATACTATTTACAATGTTCGCACTTTTATTCTCGTCCTTGTTTCATAATGACGAGTTATCAGTCGTTGTACGTTCCGGCCTTCTTCAGGTGATTGGAATTTCGAACCCAACTGTTTATTTCATCCACGGGATAGACTGTTCTAGTTCAGTGTGCCATGCCTCTTCTGATATCTCAGTATATATACCCGGTGGACGAAATAAGTGGTTCTGTTTGAAATTCCAATCACTTGAAGAAGGCTGGAGAGTACAACGGCCGAAACGTCGTGAATATGGCAACAAGGATGAGAATAACACTTCGAACATTGTAAGCAGTGTAAATGAAACTACTAATATATTTTACAATATCTGTTAATATTCATCGATGCATAATTGCATTACCTCATCTCAGAAATATAGACAGATAAAAGTTTCATCTATTTAATATTTGTAGTTTTACTATTTAGACAGTATGGAAGATATGACATACAAATCTAGGTATCTAATTGTGGTCCACTGAATGATAAAATGGAAGAAAATCTCATGTTACGAGTTTTGTCTCTATAAAGAACTTCTTCAGACTACTACTACTACTACTACAACTACTACTACGAATAATAATAATAATAATAATAATAATAATAGAACAGTAAGAACGTTAAAAAGAAATAAATAATTTACGAAGTTGACGGTAAAAATATACCAAGAACTATATTGGTGAAATATCTAGAAATTTACATAGAAGACATGACCACATATACGATGTTGTTATATATATATATATATATATATATATATATATATATATATATAGTTCCTCACACCGAAACAAGAACAAAAGACCATATAAATACATGTTTACAAATCCTTCGTTTTTTACTTAAGTTTAAAGAAAGTTTTCGGTAGATGGCATTGGGTTGCCATGTAGACTAAGTTACATTTGTCATTCGTTTACATTGAAGCTAGTCTTCAACGTTCAACGTGTGAAGTAGGAAATTAATTGATAGGTGTTCCGTTTAACAGGATATATCGTGAGCAAGTAGATATAAATTTTACACCCTCGTCCTTTCTTTCTCTCTCTCTCTCTGTATATATATATATATATATATATATAGAGAGAGAGAGAGAAAGCAAAATAGCTCTATTGTTAGTAGTTCTTTATCATTATTTTATCAATTATTGTAGAATAGCAAATCAAGAAAAAGAAGTTTGTTTTAAGTGATTCGCTTTTAAACAATTCCATCAACAACCATTCAAGATGTAGCATTTTCGATTTTATATCGACATTTGGAAATATGCAGAGCGCCATTGGGAATAAAACGTTGTTTCCTGCGCTGCTGAAATGTCGAATGAATAAGAAGCTAAAACATATTTTACATTCCGATTAAGGCTTAGTGGACATTGCTGTTATCTCAATCAGTTTTTTTTATCCTCCATGTTCAGTCTATCAGAAAAAAAAGTTTTGTTTAAAACAATGAGACGCATATAATTTTTCACGTTGAATATTTTCTCAAATTATGAAATGAATTATGCTATCAACGGGGTTCTGAAAAGTTCTTGGCTCGATCCCCTCTCCAGAATCAGTATTCCGATGTCATTTAAAAGTTTGGGTGTGGGTTAGTTAGAGAACATTTGATATCTCTTTCATATTACTTCTTTTAAAATAATCATAATAGCTATTTATGAAATCCAAGTTTTATTTTAGTATCTGGGATTTGTTTTCTGTTTTTTATTATAAATTCAAACTTTTGGTTTAAAACATTAAATAATGCATATCAGTTGTGTTATATGACATAAAATTTTGAAGGAAACAGAAGAAGTATTCTTTCTGCCTTTTTTCGATCTTACATTAGAGACATATCAATGCATTTTTTATACTTTTCAGAAACCTAACAGTCGATAAACATGTTACTATAACTTAATAAACATTGTTTTCGAATATGTTAGATCCTGTTAATGTTTCTTTTTCTTTTTATTCATTCATTGAATGTACACACCAGTAATTAATGGTCGTTTACATCAAAGATTGAATGACAAGTCTTTACAATCGACAATAATCACTTAATGTGTCTGTTTTTAGTAATACTCTCATTTGGATGATCAGGGCTTTTCCTCTAGTTTTCAGTTTCTTAAGTATTTTTGCTTCTCAGAATCGCTTGTAGTGTTCCAAGATTTTCTCATTTCGTTGGCAATCTTATTTATGATATAATTTATCATTTATGATATATTTTGGTGAACCCTTTTACACATACATGAAGTAAAGTGCTTCAGATTTTGTGCCTAATATAAAATAGTAATTATGCTATAATTTATATGAATAAAAGATTTTGTGAAAACTAATGGAAGTCCTTGCAGCAATCTCGTAAATATAGCACTAGTTTACATAGTTGTACGGACATTTCATTCTGTAAAATGTTTCCTATGATTTCTCTAGTTTTTCTAGCAAATATGAGTTCGCAGTGAACTTTTTCATTTGCTCTAGTGTTTACGAGTCTTCACCATTTCAAATTTTTCATTGTATGACTTATGCAGGTCTTTTGTTCGTTTCTGTATTTCTCTGATTCAACTGTTATCCTTTTAAGTAATGCTCTTTTTCTCGGAGTGTTCACATTGAAACTGGTGCTTCTTCCAACGGTTGTAACGAATCCATTCCTTCTTGAGTGTATTTCCTGATCTTTCCTCTACACTTTGTGCTCTCCTGGAAATTACAGACCTCTTGGATGATAAGAATCGTAAAACTAGCTTTAGGTCCCTACATCTGTATAGGAATTCAGATCATTAGTTCTGTTGCTGTTGTGACTGTCCAAATCAATCTTCATTTGACCTACTTAAGTAGTTCTTTCTTCTATCAACGCCAGATATGTGGTGCGAGACATTATGCATTATCTTCACTTTCTTCGTTCTTTGGTATTCATCCCCTTTCCACTTAAGCGTCTGGTGCTACCTGTTACAGAATGTGTAAGCTAGGAATAACGGCAAACACTGCCATACTGCTCAGAAATTTGGTAGCTTCACCTGAGTGGGGCAGTTTGAATTCTGTGAGCAAGAAATCCTGATAATGATGGATTATCTTATAAGATTTTTGATAAGAACGAAGGCCACATGCAAACGAACAGATTAGTTGCAGTAGTAGAGAAGTCAGTCTCTCTGATGTGGTTGGAGCCTTCCATTCACAGTTTACTTTGGGTGCCGTGTTTTTAGCAGATAAACCATCACGGAAAATAGTTCACTCTTCCTCTCCCTCTTTCTTCCCCCAATAAATGATACCAGCTATGTCTCTCCCCCGAAAATAAAGCGATTTAAAATAAATATGAAGAAAATTATTATTAAAATCGGCAAAATAGTGAGACAGTTTACTCTCAGTTGATCCTCAACAATTTTTTATATTTATGAACAAATGTAATTTACTTAATTTCTGTCTGAATTTATGGGATGAGAAGTCATATGTAGGTGCGTATTATTGTCCTGATCTTTATTGTTTTTATCGCAACTTTTCAGTATGTCAATCCGGGTAACCTGCAGGTTATTCCGAACTTTATTTAATATACATTGGTAGACTGTTCTCATTTCGCTCTCCATATTCTCTTCTAGTTCTTATTTTTAGTAATGCTCAGTTATTTCTTTCCCTGTTTCGACTTTCCGGTGCAGGGACTGAACTCATAAATTCACGAAACAACGATTTAATTCACTAGGCTATTCTCCTCTTGGACACTTCTAATTGCCCAGTTTTCATTATTTTCTAGTATTTTCACATCATTTTACAGAGCCTGATAACTACACTTTTCCTTCCATATATGATCAGCCATCCCTGATTTAACTGTATCATACCTCACTATGGCATTTTAGGTTTCCTTCAGCCTTACCTTTGGATGGCGGCTTGTTTCACCTTTATACTTCTTACCACAACAGCAAGGAATTGACTACACACAGCTCTTGGTTACGTTCTTCCTTCATGTTAGGCTTTACTCGGCAGATATTAAATCTGCTTCTGGATAGGAACTTGATGTTGTATGGACCGCAGGTCTTCCGATGACCCAATAAACTTTGGCAATTTTCTGGTGTTCTTCCTCGACCCTTCTGTTTCCACCTGCAGATGCATATGTTATATTTTCAGAAGAGTTGTTATTCTCAAGAATAAGCTTGATACTGATGATTTCTTGTTAGGCTGTGTCTGGGTCAACACCACTGATTTTCCTTTTTTTGTTGTTGTGGGGTGGGGAAAGCATCGTGCGCTCCTTTTCTTTACACTATATGGATGGTGCGAAGTGAAATGAGTTATTGTTCGGTGATGGCTGGCTTGTGATATAGGGATGTTTGTGGGTGCTATGAGTACATCCAGGAAGACTAGCTGATTATTATTTTTTTCTTCCATTGTTACCTGAATCAAAACTCTTACTGAGTTCACATGGTTCAGTAATATCCTGTTGCGGTCAGAGTATGACTGTGTCATCTACGTATCTCAGTCATACTGTTGACTTTTAGTGGTGTCATATCTACCTTCCTAAAGTCATTTCACTTCTTTGAAGTTTTCCATGTATATGTACGTCATCAGATTGAATAAAGGTTTGGAATTATCTGTAGAATACCTGGATCGTCATACATGTGATGAAGGCCGGAAGGTACAACGGCCGAAACGTTGTGATAAGAACACCAAAATGCGAACAACAAAGATGAGAACAATAGTCCACAGGCAAATAGTCTAAATAATAATTTAGTTATTTTCATTTCATCTTAGCATCTAGCAATAATAATGATAATAATAATGATACTTAGTAATAAAAACAATAAAATATTATAGATAATAAAATAATTCAAGAATAAAAACTAATATGATAATTTTAACGACGTTAAAACAAATAAGACAAATTGCAGAACAAGTAATACACAGGAAACAGAATGAAGCAGTAATAACATTTCAGTTACATTGTCAATAATATTGAAATAAGACTGCAAAAATTGCAACAACAGTATGATAAATAGAAAACTAGAAAACAACAACAAAATAATAATAATAACAACAACAGTTTGTCGGCAAATTAAAAGTAAAAGATTTGATGAAAACCATTTTCTTTTCTTTTAAACATCGATCATTCGAATAACCAACAGATGGCCATATCATTCCATTTTGATCATATTCTTTTCATCTCCCTTGCTTTGGTTTTCAAAACTTACAGCCGTCTAACTCAATTATTTCGACCAGAAAGTTAGAGTTAAAAATATGGTAGCAAATTGAAAGAAGCAAAAACTAAAAAAAACAACAAAGACGATAGATTGGCGAAACCACTAAACTGCTGCCTTCGAATAGACGAGTAAATTGAATCCGAATCAGGGTTGCGTCGTTGGTTGAATGGGGCTGAGCGTATGTTGCTGAGTATTAGGTGTAAAGGATGGTGCTGAGGAAGCTAGTTGGATTCTTCTTTTTCACTACCAATGAACTTATTGATCGTATAAAACTAGCATCTGTAACGAAAAACGGCAATTCACTGGATGTAGGCTTTCTTATACAAACTAATAATTTATAAAACACTGAGACAAGACAAACAGAGCACGAGACGAAAAAGTGAGATATGCCTTCTCTATCGAAATTATTTCTTTATTTTGTAATTTGCGTTTTGGATTTTATGATTTCAAGTTTTAAAAACTTTTCTCCTCCCGTTCTTGATATTATGTTTTCTAACTTCAGCATTCTTTTTTTTTTTTTTTTGTCTTCAACACTTTTTATTAACTAGTTTCTTTTAGTCGTTCATAAGAAAGCATTTTTTCTTTACATCTTCCCTTTATTAATGTGCCCTTTTTCTGTCTTCAATTAGTCTTTTTATTTATTTATTTCACTAGGAAATCACACAGTTTCCTTCATTGTCTCATTTCTTTCTTTTTCTTTTCATGTTTTTCTTATCTGCTTTCTTTTTATCTTTTTGCCTTCACCAGTCTTATTACTTCATCTTACTCTTTCCAAGACTTTCTCCCTTTTGTTTCTCTTTTTCATGACATCAATTTTCCTTTTTTGGTTTTTAACATTATTCATCTAATAAAAATTTCAAGAGCCACTCGTGGTAGAGCGTTACAGAATGGGATTGTTCTAAGGATATAAAGGAAGGAGGAAGAATAAGCGTATATTATGAGAATATGTACTATAGATATCGGCTGACGTTGGACGAAAAGGTTAAGATTGTAGTGATCGGGAAAGCATCCTCTCGGAAGTCTGTGCCACAAATTAACTGTTCGGTGGTGGAAGAAGAATCTGTCTGAGAGAAACTTGTCTTTATCAAAGAGGTGATTTGACGTCATGTACGCGACATAACGAATCCTAGCTGTAAAGTTCTGAACTGGTGGGACTAAGGAATGTGGATCGTTCGAACATTTGCCTTAGTAATAGCGATAGAGTATCGAGAGGGGAACAATATTTAGTCTGTGGGAAAGGGGTTGCACGGTGGAAAATAATTCATCACCAACAAGGCTTAATAATTGCTTCTGAAGTCTGTCAAGACTACAGGGAAAGAACTGAGCAGAACCACAGCAGATATGATGGCAGTATCCCATATTTGGTCTAATCTAATTCTTATAAAGCTTATCATCTTTACTTTCTTTCATCAATCACCTTTTCTTTACTAACGCCAATACCAACTGTGAGTCTTCTAACGTTTTGCTTGCATAGAGATTAACAAATCTGGTTTGTCTTATTTCATCAAAGCTTGCTCTCAACTTCAATTGTACTTTGAAAAATCAACGAATAACAACATTAAAATTAATTATATCTTATAGTATATCTCTCAGGTTATATATATATATATATATATATATATATATATATATATATATATATATATATATATATATATATATATATATATCGACCGGCTATTTGTTTCAGAGCACACTCCTTTGCCAGGGCGGCTAACCAATGCTTATTAGAGAAGTCGGATCAATCAAATTTATTTACTCAACAGCCACATAGCTCACCTGTACGCTTATACTACAACTATACATAGTTACAGTTTCTGGGAGAAAACGAATTTGAACAGTGTCAAAACATCAGTTACGATGACTTTCACGACTGATATTACTACAAGTGTACGAAAAAAAAAAAGCTCAAATACGGAAAATAAGAATGAAACTGGGTTTTTACATTTGATCTTCAAAAAACTTTGGAATTTGTATTAGGTTGGTGCAGAAATAATGTCGGTTTTGACGTATTTATTTTTGCACCAAAAAGCAGCAAAGTTAATCTGTAAGAAATGCATCACGAAGGAAATTAATTAAAGTTAATCACAATCTGACTTAATACAGCTGCTTCCAATTATCTCAGTTGTGTGCCAATGTTGAGTTTCTGTGAATGAAGTTCCAGTTCACTAAATGACATTGTCAACCCATTTTCCTGTCTGTATGCCTCTGCCTATGTTACGAAGGTGGGTACCTTTTATGATGGCAATGGAAAGATTGTTAACTGCTATGACTTGTTCATACTATTACAACTTTCTCTTCCTGACGGTGTTTATACGCTTTTCCAATGGACCTCATTCTTGTTTGATAGGGTTTCGCGGGAGATGCCTTGGACGGGTCTGTAACATCTCACTTGTAATACTTAGATTTTTTGTTGAGACTCTATTGTTAATATCTAAGATATTAATATAAAAATTGAGAAGGCTAATATATGCTTTGATTCCAGGCAGATTTTCAAGATGGTTCTTAGTTTTGCGACAGCTACTACTATTTGTGCTGCTCTTGAAATTATTTCTATTTTGGAACCCTCTTCGAAGATAATCAAGCCAGTATATCGGTATTGACTCACTACATTAAGTTTTTGACTATCGAACTTTATTTTGTTTGAAAGCTATTTCTCGTGGATCTTATTGCAATAAGATTAAAGCTGAACAAGTTTCTAAAAATATTCATTAGGAAATAGCAGAATATTCATTCCTACCAAAAATTTTATTGCATTATGAAAATATATTGAATAATAATTTTTTTAAATAAGAGTGACATAAGTAATTCACCTCGTAATGTAGATTTTCTCATAATGTCTCTTTTCTATTTTATGCTTCTTTTCATTAAGTCTTTTATGATACCTGTAAGTTATCTCGACTTTCATTTATCATAAAATTTTCAAAGGCTTGTGATATCCGGTGGTAAAATCACGCGTAAAGAAAGATGTAAGGTGAATAAATGAATACATGTCACCTGCGAGTTTCTTACAGGAGATTATCAATTTGAACAATATTCAGTATGTGAGGACAGGAAATTGTTATGCGGTTAATGCTTCTATTGGCAACACAGCTGAAATATATGGATGAAAATTGATTTCTTAGCCTATTAAATGCGGATAAAAGGAGACCTCCGTCATTGCACTTCATTGGCTCAAGCCGAATGATTGAAATTACGAGTATACTTTAATGTAAAGTTCTTTCTTGCTAAATGCATCGTGAAAATATGAAAAGCAGACATGCATATTACCTTTTACTTTTATGAAAAGACCTATCTCGCCTACACTTTATATCTCTACTTCACGTCAATCTACCAAAAAAGATAACTCGTAATCTATACCTAACTATCCACGATCAGCTAAATATTGTTTTTTAAATCTGTAGCCTGCAATTACATACCAGCCTAATTTCTACATCTGTCTCTAAAACTATTTTCACTCAACAACCTCTCACTTTTTGCATAGACCTGGACTTACGCAACCTCAATTTACATTGTCCACATTTAGCGATCGCCTTGCCACCTCAGCTCACCTACACTCTCTTCACTCACCCATTCCCTATTTTCCGACCTACCCACACATCTTAACATCTTAACGTGTGATATAATTTTACTTATTTAAAGTATTTTAGAAATTATTTTTATATGAAATTCAACAGAATTCTTCCGCCACTTTGACTCAAACTGATGAATTCAAAACCGCCCGAAAGGTTTTCATCACTTCTTTTCTTCCATGTTTAATGGATTATATTTCTAGAACACGTGTACAATGAGTAAACAATACAACGGTAGGTGCCAAAGAGTTCTCAGTCTGACCCACTACTCAAAATCTGACCTTGTGACAAGACATACGATGTTAATGAGAAATGATTTTACGTTGGCCAGGAAAATAAATCTCCGATATCTGTTATTTCTTTGTACATAGTTGCTAATGTGATAATTATTCTTTTTTTATGCAGCTAAACATTAGTAAAGGTCATGCTACTTTTTGACATAGGCGATCATATTCCTCCACAGCTTCCTTTTTCCTTAATATTTTAATTGCTAATTGAATTTGAAGTTTTCTTTCTTAGATTGGATGAATCCAGTCTACCTTGCTACTGAATCAGTATCGGGCGAAGAGATATGTCGTTTAAAAATGCATGGATCTGAGTACGAAAGTGAACGTCACAGGCCAGGCCGAAATTAGAACTCAATTTGCTGATTCGACTTTCTGTGCTAATAACTGTTACACTACCTACATATTACGACGCTTGATACCACTATGTTATTTCTTCACCGTTAATGTTAACGCACATAGTCGCACGAGCAGAGAATAAAACTGAAATATTTTAACTCACATTCGTTTACAAATGTATTTATTCATTGTTTCGAAATAGATATGAGAAGTGACTGAACTGTAACATTGACTTAAAGAAGAGACATCGAGCGACATTAAAAATACAGAAAATTAATTAAAGTTCAGAATATTCTTCACGGGAACTGAGATTTTGAGAAAAGTAAAAACAAAACTACCAGAATTTTCTACATTTGTAACTGTTTTTTTTTATTTAACATTTGAAATTCATTTAAGATTCAAATTTAAGCAACTGTGACGAAATAATACGACGCATTAATAAGAGAAATTCGCACAAGGTCAGTGAATCTAATGAAAATGAATTATGTATACATTTTCTAGAAATTTTCTAAATAGAATTTTAAATCTCTTTTCCCATGTTTCAAAGTGAGACATTCGAACAAGTGACAATGAATTAACATAATACTTTGATGGTAAGAGACATGCAAATGACTTCTTCAACATCAAATTAAAATAAAAACTCAAAGAAAATGATAAAGTAAGAATTACAATTCAAAAGATAGGGAGTGTGGATAATATGACGGTTATTGGTACGGAAAGAGTGCCGAGTTCAATTTCCATTCGATTCTGTTTCATTCACTTCCTTCTAATGCCTTTGGAAACTCTTCCTAGAGCAACGTATAAGTTAGACAGATAGACTGATCTAACAGAAGGAAAACTGAATTCAAATCATATTTGAAGATAGATGGTCTTCGTCAGGCCATCTTATCCTAACAAGCCACTGGTATTATGGCTACCGTACACGTTGTACACCAATGACCCTAAAGAGTTACGGGACACATGATGTGACGATATTAAAGAATGAAGTGAGGAAGAAGACTTGAGATAATACATAAGAATGAATCGACTAATATGGAAGAACAAAGAACGTCTTCGAAGTAAGATTAAAAGTATACGGAAGAATTAAGAAAACATTAAGGCATTCATGCGAAACAACCAGAAGCAGGAGTAGACAAAATAGACTGCAAAAATATCTCATGGAATAGATAAGTGAGATATTTAGATATTCAAATAAAAGATTATATGAACATTGCATGCGTCTTTTACAAAAATATGCACTGATTACATTAAATGTTTATCGTTATTTCCAATTAATGTAGTTAAAGATTAAAAGAAATAAATGTTTTACAGTGAAACTGTATTTATAATAATTAATACAATTAAATTTAAAACTTAAATGCCACCTTCATCTTTATTGATTTATTTATTGCTATTTTTTATTAATTATCTCACATTGTATTAATAATAATTTATTGAGGAAAGGTGACATTTACTGTAATGCACTTAATATAATGCAGGATAATTAAAAACTATAACAATAAAATAAGTCTGCTAAAATTTTGAGCGTTTTAACATTTATGGATAACATTGATTGTATTTTTATATTTTTGCATATAATATTTACCTTGAGTTCCTTGATAAGACCCAAAGAAGAATTAAGAATATTATTGGTCCTGATCTGGCAGTTCGGCTCCAGTCACTTTCTCAGCGGCCTAGGGTTGCCTCTCTATATCTTTTCTATAAAAATTTTATTTTATTCACTAAGGTACTTAGACTTTTACTTTTTGAATTTAAGCGCAGAACTAGACTGGTGTCGAGTTTTTCTCATCAATTTACAGTTAAGCTGGCTAGATGTAGCCGTAAATTCTATGCTAACAGTTTCTTCTCTCGCACTTCTCCTTGTGGAACTCGCTCCTGGCTCCAACTTTAATCTTGAAAAATTTAAATGCAATATCAATCGCTATCTACTGCTCACCATTATTGTTTCTGTTTCTAATTAATTCCACACAATTGTGTTTTAGTGACATTGCTGCCTTGTTTGGGGTGATACTGCTTAAAAAGAAATAATTCCACCATTATGAACTCTGTAACTAAATCATTGCAAATGTCAGGTCGGTGTTACCGAAAAGAAGATTCGTAGCCAGCGAATGTATCACTGGAAAAGAGAGAGAAAAAAACCCAAATCTGATGAAATCATAGATCAATCTTTAAGATAGGGTTGAAATTTTGACAAAAAAACAAATTAAAAAACATAAATTAATAATTCATAACTTTTATTTTAACACAATGTGTAAGCCCATATTGTATTTTAGTCTTTCTGTGTATAATACCAAATTTCATGCTCATCTGGTATTAAAAAATACGTTTTAATGTATGTTCCACTAGAGGAACAATGGACACTAAAAGCTCAAAGCAATCGTTGAACAAATTCCAGAGTCGGGAGTGAATATCAATGGATAAGATGATAACGGCGGCGTCCGTGGATTTGACAAAATTCCCTTCAGGTATAGATATTTGTTGTAACACAAATTTAGATGAAGATCTGAATATATGGCCCTCTAGCAAGTATAAAGCGTGTATAGCCTAACTCTTGGGAACATCTAGTTTTATCTATTAACCAGAGTTTCAAATATAAGATTTTATCTAAGCTCAAAAACCAATCAACAGTATTCTGTATTTTCTATCCACATCAAAGACAACGTAGTCTGTTGGGATAAGTAAGTAATTTACAAGATGGATACGCATTCTTACATATATATTTATTTGTTTAGTGAAAAGGTCTCCAAGCAGGGTTTTGCATTAGATTGCAGGTTATTTATATAAAACATCAATGGCTTAATATACTCCGAGTGAAAAATGAAGAAAGGAATATTTTCTCTTATTGTTGACTTCAGAAATTTCATTATATTTCATTCTTCGGCTTTTAATATTGGAGACAAAATGGATATCAGAGAGACGATTTTAATGTGTTGAAAACATTCGAAAAAGATAAAGATCATTTTCAAATTAATTTCGAAGATTAAAAGCTTTGGAATAAAACTTTCCAGCCACTAAATGTAGCATTATTTTCAGTGAACTGTTTTTAAGACAAAGTACATACAATGTGCAATGGGTAAATTTTCGCCATTTTATAGTTGGGAACCGTCTATGCAAAAAACAAAAAACAAAAAAAAAACCATCATGACGTAATTCACACCTTCATAAATTCAGAAACTGCATTGTGTACTGCTTGGCATTCGCCCCGGAAGTTTTAATACGAACATTTCAGAGTGTTTGGGTGTCAATCTGAAGACAGTGCAAAACATTCGGAATGAGTTGGATGAGTCTAATTGTGATTACGAAGGTGTTTAGAGTGATCACCAATTAAGGTGCCATTATGCCTCCATTCATCTTCCTACATGGGCTGTCTCAACACGGCGCCTACGTCAAATGCCATGAGGAGACAGAACTGCACTGAGTCAAGACTGGAAAACCCTATGTTTGGCAACAAGATTCTGCACTATACCACACACGCAGAAGAACCCAGTCATTGCTACCAGACAATTTCTCCGACCTCACCCCCCATTAAATATGACCACCTAATTCTTCAGACTGCAACTCTCTTGATTATTACATCTAGGGCGCAGCTGAAAACACATTGTAACATCAAAGATGAACTGAAGTCAAGAATTATGGCAGCATTCACCAACAAGGAGACCGTCCAGAAAATTTGTAGAAGATTCCAAAGGCATCTGTAGACCATGGTTGAAGCCAATGGCAATTTTATTGTATAAATTTACTCTTTACTATTTAAAAATATTTTTTTGTAATTTTGGTAAATCTATCTGTTAAATTGAGATATCGGTGTTATTTTCATTTCTGCGTAATTTAGACGACAATTTATCCATCGCGCCCTATAAATAATTTCATACATTGATTGGGGTCGGCTTGATTTTTTCTCGAGATAATTCATGGATTAAAAGCGCATACTTGCCACCTCTGCTCACCTACACTATTTTTACTTACCCATTCCCTATTATCTGACCTACACACTCATCTACTTAACTCTGTGTGTTATGATTCTACTTATTTAAATTATTTTAGAAATTATTTTTATACAAAATTTAACAGTATTCTTCCGCCACTTTGCTTTGTTCGGCATGTTTATTATTTTTCAATTTTTTTTGCGACACAATTGTTTTATTTCACGTTTTTCAAACTTTTATAAAACTCCCCAGTTGAACGTTTATTTTCCAAATTGAAAACTTCGTACTGGCACGAATATTCCAGATCGTACTTGCATTGTTTTTTTATCCTTTCACCCACCTCCAAGCAAGACAATAAAGCCACTAAGATGCAAGGCGTTATGGCGTGTTAAAAAATTTAAGAAATAGGAAAACATTATTAAGGAGTAAAAACAATAAAAGAATAGGAGTTAGAAAGACATTTTTGCATTGATTACGTTATATTGTATTAAAAAAATACAGGATAATGGTAGTTTTTCCTTTGATATGAAGGTATCAAAGGAAAAACTACCATTATCAAGTGAATTCAGTCTTAAATAGATATTTCTCTTGATGTTAAGCTGTTGCATCAATCCAGGGGCAAAATATTTTACAGCTTCTTTTATAGGATGTGGCAGATTTTAATCTGCATTGATGTTTCATTTTCTTCCCAACGGGAAACATTGCATATCACACTCCATCCTAAGTGACGTCTTGCCATAAAGCCAACTGTTGTCATAAAAGCCAGTGTGACCATTTTATTGTTCCGCAATTATCAAATGTCTACTTTTTATTAAGAGTCTCTAATATCATTTTACATGAGACTTGTCTATATTTCACAACCGATTAAGTTAATATAAAAAATAATAATCACCAAAATCACCGACATTAGTTCGATAAAGTAATGATACTAACGAATATGATTTTTTTCTGATTTGAATCCAGATAATAGTCATATTTGCACACTATTTTAATTCCATCTAATTCATATACCACTACTATATCATGGATATATGCATAAATTGGTTGATATAGATTATTATGTTGCAATTAACTGTAAGTAAATCTTTTATTCGAAAACGAACTGTGATTTATTTACTGATATTATAATTTTATTTTATACTCATTAACTCTTTGATTTAAGTTATATTCTTTAACATCGAAAACTTTGACTAAATCTTGCGATTAAAGATACAAAATCTATTAAGTTTGTGATTTTAACAATTTCTTGAATAATTAGATCTGAAAGCATGTCATTCGACATTCATAAACGAGTTTTAACTTGGAATAATTCATTTTATTAGAAAGAGAATGATAATTCCGTTTTGTTACCTCTACATATTTATCAATCAATTGATTTTAGTAGAAATTAATTCAAAAAGTGTGTTTCAGTCGTTTCTTTGGGAAGTCGATTTCTAAAGTTATTTTCCTTATCAGAAAATTGCTATTTGTTATCACTTATAAATATCCGAATTAAATAAATCTATCATTGTTTCTCGTATGATAATCGTATTTATTTGTTTACTGACATTGATCGATCAATAATAATTTGCTTTGGCAATTTATAAGTTACTGTTGAATTATCCTCGGAAAAGCAAACTCACGATGATAGAAATAAAACCTATAACAATAACAACTCCATTAACGTGAATCGGTAGAAATATAAGAAAATGAAAGGCCAAATGGAAATATCTGTAACAGATTAAGTAAATTAAACTGTTTAGCCAAAGAATAGAGGCTAAAAAGATACTGGTATAAATAAGTCAAGTGAAAATGGGATCTTTACGGGGATTTACTGCATTATTCGGAAAGGGTAAGTCCGCTTCAACCGGGGGCTAGAGGAAGAACTCATCATTCCCATATATAATGATCTAGACATATAATTTTAATCCTCTCAACTTCACAGATCAGTTTTCTTAATGTTGTTATTAAATATTTATCAAGCAACATGATTGAATGAAGATATGCTGCCTAAATATATATATATATATATATATATATATATATATATATATATATAGTAGATAGATAGATAGATAGATACTAATAATAAAAAATGGTAATCCATATAGAATTTCCAAGAGTATATACATCCAGGAGAACTCTATGTCAGAGAGAGAGAGAGAGAGAGAGAGAGAGAGAGAGAGAGAGAAAGAGAGAAATTATTAACTAATGAATATCAAACATTAAAAATCCCATAGGTAATAATTTTTTATTTCGTGAAAGCTGTAAAACATAGCATTCAATTCTTCAGACATGTAAATCAAATATAAACGGAAAAAAATTTACTCCAGGTTAAAATCACAAAATACTGATATCTTAATGAGAGACTCGGAAAAAGAAAGATGCAAATTTATGCTCATAGAATGAAGGTGGGGGATAATTTTAATACCCTAGGATTTTTTCAGCAGATTTGAAGGCTTGTTGTGAGCTAATTTATGATACTGATTTCAGATTTAACTCGCTACATTAATATGACATTTAAGGAAGAGGGTAAATGTAAGTATTGTTACGTCAATGGGAATTAGAAAAACACTGTCTGGTTCTTTAATCGGCCAAGATTCTGATGCAGATGTATTTAACAATTTATATTAAAAATAGGGTTTGGTTAAGGACATTTTAAATAATATTCAGAATTTAACGAAAGATTTAGAATATAATATCCAAGAAATTTAAATTAAATTACCCAAGAGATTTGAATTAAATAATTACTAATTATTTAGATATTCAGAGAAACTTAGTATATTTATTTATAAAGTATATTAAGCAATAGTCCTAAAATTCCATAACTTGGATGTATTTATTAAATTTTAACAGGATACGAAGGTACTTTAAACTAAAATAAAATTAAATGGATCCGAATTATTTCTCCAGTGTATATCTATTAAATTTACGAGTTTAGTTAAAAAAATATCCGAAATTATATATTTATAGCCCTAAACTTCTATAGCCTAGAAGTATTTATTAAAATTTAACAGGATACGAAGGTATTTAAACCAATATATATATATATATATATATATATATATATATATATATATATATATATATATATATAGAGAGAGAGAGAGAGAGAGAGATAGATAGATAGAAACAGCTGAATATATATCTTTGTCCATATCTTCTCTATATATACGCAGTTTGAAAAAGACATGGTTAAGTAAAAATGAATGCCTTCTCATCTGTGTTCATTATTCATATCTGTCTGTCTCTCTCTCTCTCTCTCTATATATATATATATATACATATACGCACATTGAACTGGATGCGGTTAAGTAAAAATGAATGCCATTTTTTGCATACTGAATATTGTTTGAGATAAGTTAACTTAAGGTGTTTACTAAAATAAAAAAAATAAAATAAAAGGAAAAATATTTATGCCTTGAAATGAAGGATCTCATCAAATGTATCGTTGTATTTCCCTTTTATTTCTATAGTGGTGACAATACTAGACGAAGAAAAGCATTACCAAATGATATCTCGAACACGCTCATTAACATCGAGAGAATTCGATATGGCTCTCGACATAATAACATATTAGATTTATTCTTTACAGTCCTATAGAAAATAAACCTATTTAGATTAACGGAAACTAAAAAGAGACAGTCCTCTTAAAACATCGTCAAATATTTATATGACTGTATTGTTCTATACATACGTAGGTGTACAGACAACAGTCTGCTTTTGGATAATACCAAGCTAATTGTGCATGTTTTTTCAACATTCAAATCAAATGTTGTTTTGAACAACGAAGTAGGATTTAAAATGATATTCTTCTGTTGGATATAAGTTAATGTATTTGCAAATTGTATGAAATTCGTATTCGTTAGATTGACGAGGAGCTTTTAATGAAATCACACACCTTGAATTCGTACAGAACTTTATATATATATATATATATATATATATATATATATATATATATATATATATATATATATATATACATACATATATATATATATATATATATATATATATATATATATATATATATATATATATATATATATTGTATTTAGGCAGCAATCTCTCATTTATACATGTTTCATTAAGGCGACGGACAAGGTACTGTGATTAACCTTTTTATTTAATTCTTCTTGGTCATTTGGGGTGGTGTTTTCCTGTATGGTATTTCTAAGTGAAAATTCATCTTGTTGTTTTTAGTTCATTTGGATTTTGTAAAAAAAATATTTATGTTATTGACTCGAACAGAAAAATCAAATTAATTTTCTACTACAAAAAATGCGTGTTATTATTTTGGAGGATAGGGTTAGCTGTTTTAATCTAACCTTATCCAAAAAATAACAACACAGCAGCGAAATCTAAATTACAAGGAACGAAAATTATTTATGAGTTCCTTAAGCAACTATGTTCCTGATCAAACCAAATTCATAAATAATTACATCGGTCACACTACTACATGCCTATCCAGACGCCTGACTTTACACCTATCCGAACATAGCTCCATTAGAATTCATTTAAACACACACACAAACGTAAAAGATTCCATCCGAAACATACTAATAGAAAATACAAGCATAATAACCTCATCCATATGTATATATGTATATATATATATATATATATATATATATATATATATATATATATAGTTTTTATAAAATATAGTTAATAAAGAAAAACTTTACCGCTGTTCGGATTCACCTATGGAACAGCAGGTAGTAAATGTAGAATGTACATTTTTCTCTATTTCACTTATCTCTGTAACGTTGGTGATGAAAGGGGAAAATGCACATTATAAAAACAAAATAAGCCGTTATACTTTGGCTCATAACTTGTCAGGAGAATTTTTAAAATCTTTGTAAAAAAGTTTTTGAAATTTCTTTCTGTATATTTTCCCTCATAAAACATCCTTCAATGTGGGGAAATATGAGAATAGTATGAATTTGCTAAACACAGCTTCGATGTGGCACAATTGCGAAAGGAAGGAGTGCTCTGTGACAATAGAACTCGCTAATCAGTTGTAATTGATCTAGCGAAACAGACCTGCTAACCATTACACCACATCAAAGTTCCCAAACAGTGAATAGCTTAGATGTTGTGCAAGGCCGAAGGTATGGATCCCCGTGAAGATTGAAATTTTACTCTAGGTGTAATTGGTCAAGCTAGACAAGTTTGCTAACGATTATACCACCTAACAACTATTTGCTAAACGTAGCTTAGATGTGGTACAAAGTCGAAAGTAAGTAGCATTGGGGATTGAACTCACTACTCAGGTATAATTGATCTAGTGAGACAAGCTTGCTAAACATTGGAACACGTCAAAGTGCCTGAATATAAGAAGAGTACACACCTTGCTAGGTACCTGTGAGAGGTTAAAGAAAGAGAAAAGCTCCAATGTAACATGGGATATAATGAAAAAGACCCACCGTTTTGTCTAGTGAAATAAAGTTTACAGGGGGGAAAACCAAAAAAACAGGTATGTTATTAAATGGAATATTCGAGATAATGGCAGCACAAAAATACGTGACGTGATCGCAGATAAACGAAAAAAAGCGATACACTACGAAAGAAGCTGTTCAACTTATTTAAAGAACTTGGCTCCAATGTAGAGATCGAGAGGAATTAGACAGTTGTTCAAAACCATGATCTAAAACTGTACATACGAAATAAGTGTTTCACCTTACAGAAAGCCTAACAGCACTTTGTTATATGTTAATGAGAAATCTAACCATTCAATCAAATGCTAAGGGGAATTAAATTTTGATTTCCCAGAAATTCCTAGTATATGAAGAATAAATGAAAGTAAAGCAGAATATGAAAAAGACTCTACAGATGCCCTGGGTTAGGAAACGTTCAAGTAAACCAGGTCGATGTCAGATTTACTCGTGATGGGATCAGCCTGATGTGCTTTTGATAAGGCGCCAAAAGACGTACCACATACTGAGCAGAAACCCACGTCATGCCAAGTTTATTGTGTATTATGTTCTGAACTATCGCACTGGATATGTTGATAGGATTTGCTATTTGATTTATAGATGATTACCTGTCATCCATTAACGTGGTAACGGTGAGGTTTGATATTTGTCCGATTATATTTTAGAAAAAATCTTAAGTAGTTTCTATTTTTCGAATATACGACAATGTTTTTTTTATATATATGTACATGTGTGTGTGGGCGTGCGTCTGTGTGTGTGTGTGTGTGAATGATAACAATACAAAATATATTTATGGAATGCTGTATTTATGGGTGAAAATGCTCAATATCAGACATAGTGTATGTAAATATAAATGTGGACACTGAGGTAAAAACCAAGCGGTGACTATTTCATGCTTGAACGCAGTCTTCAGGCCATGTGTATTGTGTTTGGCTCCACAAGTTATTCATCAGAAACACATTAAAAAATCAGCTGCATATGCACCGAGAACATGACGCGAATAATAAATAAGTACAACGGAAAACTAACAACCAATTTGCACAAATCAAACCACCTGCAACTGCAGAGAAAAGAACGAATGTCCCTTAAATAGAAATTACTTGCAAAACAATATACCAAAGCCACTGTAAAATATAGATAGGAGCAAATGAATGGGCCTGGAAACAGAAATTATGCGTACAAAACACCCTTTACAAATAGTATATACGCCAATGGCGCAGTACTTTAAAACATACATGGGGAATTATAATAAAAAATAAATTACACCAAAAATATCATGGAAGATAAGAAAAACAGCCTCAGCCTACAACAGCAAATCCAAAAATTGTATACTCTTTCTGGAGGAGAAAATAGCTATAATAACTTTCCCAGACAAGCAATAGATAAACAATCAGAATTTATCTCAAAAAAGGGACACGAAAACTATTTTTATAATAATAATAATAATAATAATCAACAAATAATTAATCCTTAATAAATAATGAATAAAAAGTCAATAAAATCGCTAAAAATCAACTCATTCGGATCTACGATTATTTTTACTCAATAGCTTCTAGAATAATTTGAAACATAACCAGCTATCCAATCCTATCTGTTAGGATAATACAATAGACCTTACTACCCATAATACCCTATTAACGAGCATAAATAGTCGAACCAAAACACAACATGAATGGCCTGAAGATTTTGTTCAAGAAAAAACACTGTCGCCGCTTGGTATTGTCCTCAATGTCCACTTTTATATTTACATATGCCCTATCTCTGATGGTAATCCGTATGGGTAATCCCAAGAAGGATGAAATCCTGAGAGCTCAATGTAAATCCAGAGGTAATATTTTAAAGAAAAACAGACCACTTTAAGGTACGATTATAATAATTTATTTCACCAGAGTCCTTTTAAAGGACGCCGGATCATTAGATAGCACTTCCAAAAATGAAATGAAGCGATTGAAAAATGAAATTAAAATTGATGGGTAGTGTACGTTTTTGTAATTTAACAGAGAGTGTAAAAGGAGTAGTTAAAGAGACATGGTAGAGTATAGGGAGGGGTTAATTTCATATCTCTCTCAAGCATACTTTGTATTGGGGGGGAGGAGGAATGACCAGACCTTGACCTATTTAGACGGTTAACTTAACGGTAGTGATATATTGAAATGGGAGGGGAGAAGAGAGAAAAGAAAAAGGAAAAAGAAAGAAGAGGGAGAGGGAGGTAAAGAGAAAGATGCTGTAATTGGGTTTTAGCAATTTATGGAAAGAAGAAATTTTAATGCTTGATAGTAATTTAGATGTCTAAAAAAACCCGAAAAAATTAATTTGATGCTTGCTAGCAATTTAAATATTTAACTTTTTTACAAATAGTTTAGGGATTTAATACTATATGCTTTAATACTATATTTATTAACACATTTATAGAGAACATGCTAAAATTTTTTTTAAATTATAACAGTTTGTTTACCCGATCAATAGTACTTTATTAATATTGTAAAAGACAGTTACGGTAACATATTTATCAGTTTGAATCTAATTTATGAATATAATTTGTAATTATTTTTATATCGGTAATCTTTCTTACTTAAAGTTTAGGTTTCAAATTAAGATGGAGCAATATTTGAGGGTAATATTAAAGATTTTGTTTTCTTCTTATATATATATCACATACATACTTATGCAAATCCTATATATACATACGTTCATTTACATGCCCAATTACACATATAGACACACATGCAGCGATATACAGAGGTACCTATACATATTCATACATAAATTACATACACATACATTTACAAACAATTACATATATTTTTATATTTAAATTTATTTACATTTTTTGTTTAATTTCGTAGTTAATGTTTAACTTTAGGTGACAACTTAAGTGTTTAAATATCCAAACAAATATTTCTAATTTAATATTTTACAATCAATATTAATAGTTAAAGATTGATATATTTAAATTTAAATTAAATTATCAATTTAAAATGAAAATACCTCCAGATGATAAATATTAAATCTCACAATTCTAGTTATAGAATATTAAAAGAGACAGTGAGATTAAATATTAATAAAAGTAATTTTAAAACTTCAATAAAATGACCTTATGTCCTTCCATTCGAATACATTCTACACACACACACACACACACACACACACACACACACACATATATATATATATATATATATATATATATATATAAGCATATAAAAAACAGATCTATACCCATAAACATCCACACATGCATATGTATTTATATTATTAGGTTGGTGCAAAAATAATGACGTAATAATGTCGTTTTTTGACGTTAAAATTACGTCAAAAAACGACATTATTACGTCATTATTTTTGCACCAACCTAATACTATATAAAAATACCCATACATACATATATAAAATCACATATCAATGTCCAAGTTCATCTACACTTTTGTATACAAACGATTATTCATCCGCATCCATGTGTTCATACATTCATTTCAAAAACGAAAATAATATTTTCCTTTTTATATAGTTATTTCTAAATATATTTAGTTAAATTGAGGTGGCTTTTATGTCTACATTTAAAAACCAACTCGTTATGTTTGTTCAGTAATATGTCCGGATCTTTATGCCTTATTATTGGGATTTTCTCTTTTATGCACAAATTACATCGGTCTCTGAAGTTTATTGGAGTTCTAGCCCTCGAGACGATTTTCCATTTTACTTGTGGGGTCAAGTTGCTTTCCAACAAATTCCAATAATGTTTTGACAGTGCCGTTTGGTGCTTTTTAGATTTATTTGTGAAGGACTGGCGATGGTTATAAAAACGTTGCTTCCAATTTCCCGGCGACATTCCTACGTATATTACTTTTTCTCCCATGCATATTCCCTCTACTGGACAAACGGATCCTTCCCTGCAATTACAGGTAGATTTGTTCTTTTGGTTTGCATTAAGATCTTTTTGTAGTTGATTATTATGAAATTCACTTAAAATTTTGCTATTGTGAGAGCTAATAATTTTTTCTACATTGCTCATGCAGGAATAATTAATTTTTAAATTCATTTTGTTGAACATCTTTTTCAATAGTTCATCTTTTCGAAAATGTTTGTCTATTAGATTAAGGAAGTATTTCCCTATATTAATCTTCGAAAGTTTACAGAAAGGCGGGTTGAACCATATAATCTTCTGAAAACGTAATACGCTCGCTCGTTCCTATACGCAGTTTCTTTTCAAAATGTGATTTGGTCAGTAATTCGTTGCTTGAAGTTTCTACTTGCATCTACTTTTGTTATAAGCATGCGTTTACTACAATTCCTGAAAATAGATTACGTTTAAGTTAGTAGTAGATAATTATTTTATATTCTTTCATTAATTGGCCAACATTCACTTTATTATTATTATTATTATTAGTAGTAGTAGTAGTAGTAGTAGTAGTAGTAGCGACTTGAGAAACGGAAAAGATGATAATTATATTCCTTTCTGCTAAGTGAATAGATTAGCAACAATTTTCTTCAAGTTCAGGTACAAACCAGGATTTTGGATGGTGATTTAACATAGGTTAATATCACTCAATGCAAGACCTCCTGTTCTTTCAGAACAACGTAATTATTATAGCCTTTTACGCTTTATTTCTACCTTTTTATTATATTTTTTTTTCGCTTTGTCTTGCTTCTTTTGCTAGTAAAATGAGATGAAAATAGTCTGGTTTAAAAAAAAAATCGCAAGTTAAAATTATCGATTCAACGGGAAACGATTGCTGGACCACGCAGCTTTTTTGTCATTGTCTGTATGAAATGATTAGCATTCAATCTCTAATGGAAATATGCTAATTAAATAGAGACTAAAAAAAACATAGGTCAGTCTTTACTGTTCAGGATTTGACTGATGTACTTTCTTCCATGTCATTATCTCTAAAGATTTCTTTCTCAGTTACCGCGTAACATAACTCATAACATCCGTGAATTAATTCTTATTAACAAAATGACAATGTATAGACGTATGTCTTTTATCACTCAGATTTTTTAAAATATCTTCATTGAGGATAAAGCATGGATGTCGTTTGTGGCCATTAGCTATGAAAGTGGCTAATCATAACTATAGTTCGAATAGAGAAACTTTATCGAATACGATGAACTGAAAGAACTTAATACTTTTCAATGTTAGCATTAAATTGAAATATGAATAAAATGGAAGATTCATTCATTTAAGCTCACTTTTGTTATTGTCAGTGAATTTACTGTCAGTGTTCAACTTATTAATAAGTCGAACACTGACAGTAGATTCATTGTCTTTTGCAATAAAATGAAAAATACAGACAAATTTAATGTTGAATCAATTGGCAAGACGAAAAACTGCTTTGTGCAGTTTTGTGTTCTATGCTAAAAATCCTGTTCTTTCTAGCTATTTACAATAAAGTGGTTTTTGCGTTCGTTAGAATTGTGATCTTGCATAAATTTTCTATTACTTCCTTTATATAATCATCGCGAATTAAGTTCAGTATCGTGTCACAAATTTCATGTCGGGTAGGCAAGTGATGTGATATCTGACTTAAAAAAAGCAAAATAAGAAATTAATTTTGTAAGACTTAATAGATACAAACCACTACTACTATTTAACACCCTTTGTTCCTGATAAAAATGTTTGGACAATGTTGTTTATGGAACCTGAATAGTAACATAATACTTAGTGTGTGTCTTTTCTTTTAGTGAGTGTATTGCTGATTTATAGCCCAAAACTGTGTCCTTATACCAGAAAATATTGCGTTGAAATAAACTACGAGGAAAAGATTTGAATTTTTCTTCATTGTTATTGTTATGATGTTTTCTTCACAGACTATACGGTCCCCATTTTTATTGAAATTCAAAAACCATGTCATTATTGGATTTAATAACGTTTGATATAACGATATATAATTATATATAATTTTATATATCAACAAACTATTTAGAAAAATATGTCAAACTGTAAAATTTCATGTGACGCTTTTCATCCGTTAGGATTTCATCGGGCAGGATTTTGTTGACGTTGCCACGTCTACACATCTGCACGAAACGAGAGATGCAGGTAGTTTCAAAATTTTTTGGAAGAACATTTGTGAAAGAATAGTTTTTGTTTCAGTTTAGCCAAATTCATCTGTTTCCTTTTCTTTCCATCACCTTTTTCTCTGTCACGCTGTGACAATATAAAATAAGATGATGGAGAGGAAAAAAAAATGAATACAGCTGAATTTGGCTAATATTGAAACAAAAAAATATTCTTTCAAGAATATTCTTTCAAAAATATTCAAAGCTACCTGCTTCTCTCGTTTCGTGTGCATGCGTAGTCGTGGCAAGGTCAATAAAGTCCTGTCTGATGAAATGCTAACGGATGAAACACGTCACAAAAAAATTTCCAGTTTGTCGTATTTTTCTAAATAACGTTCAATACAACAATTTTTTTTAAAAACAGTGTTGTATATAATTTATGCCTAAACATGACATAATAGAAAACATTAATCTTGTATATTATTCATCAGAAGAGCTTACAAAATGAAAACTGATTTACGTTTGACTTTATAAAGTATTTGATACATTACTATTAATAAGTTTTCCTATCGTGCAAATGTCCTTGTCGTTTTCATTGCCCACAATTAATCGAACGTTAAACAGTAAAGGTTGGACATTAGGTTTGTAGTATCCAGTCTATCGAAGAACTAATTATAAACGAGATAACTCTGGAAGAAAAGTCGATGATGGGGATAATTTATTGATTTTCAGTTTTATCACTTTCTACATCCTGGCGTGACATTTTATAATGTGCGTAGGAATTGATAGTTTATAAATTTCCCACATGTTTCGTTAATACGGATTAAAAAGAAAAATATTACATTTTAAAAATTGAGTATAAAGACTAATCGAAGTGAATGTGTAAAAAAAAAACCCCTTCATTTTGGAAAGTTTAAGGCGCCTGATCATTAGGGGAAAACATTATAAAGATATATTAACCAGCTTCTGTCTATATTTCTGAGATGGGATATTGCAACTATTTACACTATTTACATTGTTCAGACTGTTCTCCTCATCTTTATTGCTATATTCACGACGTTTCGTCCGTTGTACAATCCAGTCTTCTTCAGAAGATATTGGAATTTTGAATCGAGTCCTTTATTTAGATTACAGGGGTAGGTTGTTCTAGATCCACGTGCTATGCCTTTGGGTATCTCAGTTTTAGTTAACGTCATATGGTCGAGTGGATAACTGTTGTGAGTTCAATATATGGCCACAACAAAAACTAAGAGAGTTAAGTAAGTTATCAAGAGGAATTAACTAAAACTGAGATACTCTAAATAAAAGGTTCGGTTCAAAATTCCATCTGATATCTCCCGGAGCGTACAACAAGCGAAACTTCGTGAATATGGTAATACGGATGAGGACAACAGTCAAACAATCCAAATAGTGTAACTATTAACCATCTGAACGGTGTAAAGAGTTCATTTTTTCTTTTATTATTCCTGTACGGTTTTCAGTCTTTTATATGTTGTGTTGTTTTCTAATTTTTTGATAATGATTTTCTTTCCTTTCCTTCATTTTGTCACCTCGTCATTCTTCTTTCTTTCACATTTTCTTCCCACCATTTTTTATTCATTTACTTTCTTCCGTTTTTTATGTCTTTTATCGTAATTTTCCTTCATTGCAATTTGAGTTTGGTTTAGCCTTCCGTTATTTTTTATTTACTTCCATTTTATTTTACTTTTATACATTTCGTTTTATTTCTTCCATGTTTTTTCTTTTCATTTGTCCTTCTCAACTCATCCGTCTTCCATTTTTTCTCTTTCCTCTTCCTTTCCTTTTCTTCTTTTTCCTTTTCAACCGTTATTTTCCACTTTTTACATAGACTTTACATTTATTTTAGTTCGTGAGACATTAATTTTCGAAATGCACGAATTTGATAATTAATTTGATCAGCTCAAACTTAAGTCATTTTCTTCAGGTAATTTGTATAAGATTTTCTTTGTTCATCATCAAATAAATAATATTGATTTCGATTTAAGAAGGTACAAAATGTTTACGTATGAGTATATATATATATATATATATATATATATATATATATATATATATATATATATGCACTTGCCACGTAGCTATTGGGGAATATAATTTTCAAATTTATTATGTTCAGTCTAGATGAGAAATATTAGGGCTAAATTAAGTATATTAACATAAGAAAATGTTATGTTGTATAGGAAATTTGTACATCATTTATCTCGGACAAAACGCTGTATATTGTATTTTATGTATTAAAAAGCTATTATATAAGCGTCTACGTGTGTTGATTGTGTTTAGAGGCGTAAGTGACGTTTTTGTCTACACGGTTTCACTTAAAATCAATGTAGACAGATTAGGATAAAGGTATATTGCACTGACTTTGATACAATTTGCAATAAATCTAAAGCATAATGCAAACATTATCAGTAAAGGAATATATCATCCGGTATAACGTTTTTAGATTTTTTATTTATCAATTTTTCACGATTACTGATTTTTCAAAATGGGTGGCTGTTTATTATTAATACTCCCTACAAACATTAATATTGTTTTCCTGTTCAGCAGAAGGAATTCGCCAGCTTGCCGACACTTAAAAATAATTCCATTTATTTTGTTTATTAAGTCATATAACTTATAAATTTTCTATAATTCTATATTTTGTAGCTTTTCCACAATGCCTAGATTGCATTTTTCCCTCTGTCTCTGTCTTTTTTACTAAATACCATTTTACTCACGGCTTTTTCTTTTTCATTTTCACAAATGTAATGGTAACATTAACCATTTCCCTACAAGGAAACATTTGACATTCATTGGCCGAGCAGCTCATACCGTTTTTTGGTTGAATTTTCTAAAATCTTTCTCTTAAAACTCTTTTTTTTTTTAGGAAAACAGGTTTCTCAAGGCCAGTAGCTTTTATCGCTCTTTTCTATATTGATGGAAGTTTCCTTTTTAACCTTTTATTTGAAGTTGCGTGGAATGTTAATATCTTCATTATGAGATTATCTTCTCTTTGATTTATAGTTTTACAGATCCATTTTAGTTGTTGCTGCTGTTGAAAGTCTTCAAGTGATGTGGTTTCTGTTATTTGGTACAGTTCTTTGTCTGAGATTCTGTATCGTCAGTCCACAATGTTCAAAGAACTACGATCTTTGCCAATGCCCTCATGATTCACTGGATCCAAACCTTTTTTTCACCATTGATTGGAAGTGATTGTATACAGCTGATAGTTTAGATATTAATGAACGAGTTTGGCACCATGAATATCATCCATATGAAAGTCTCGATCTGACAAAGCTATTTAAGACCATGGCTCGAGTTTTCAGGTTGATGTTTTGGTTTCGTAGGAATTTTCAGTGTTTGGCGAAACTACCTCTGGCACAGCCTATTCTATAGGTACCTCCACTTTTCGCGGGAAAAACAGCATAGCATGATTAAAAAAGGCCGCAAACTCAATGAAAACAAAGTTTTGTCATCAAAATTTTTATGTTTATGTTTTGTTTTTGTTTTTTGCGCTTTTCCGGTGAAAATCTCATTGAATTGGAAATTCTTGCAAAAATCAAATAACTGTCAGATTTTAATGAATTTTTTTTTACATTTACTTAATTTCATAAAATTTTGAGAAATTCAATTTTTATGGCGGTTTTTTTTTATTAGTTAAAAGCAGGACTCCTTGGAGATAGTAAATCATTTTTTTTTAAACAGTGAACCCATTCACAAAAATCGGCTGTGAATTGTAAAATAATAAATGCATTAAAACTATGACATTATTTAATTAGAAAAGCTTTTAATTGCTTTTATAAATAAGATTTATTAAGGACACTATTGTCTAAGAAAATTTTTTTTTCGATGAATAATTAATTTTTACAATAATTGTTTTCATTTTTTAAAAATTTTAATTAAATAATTTATAGTATTAAAAATCGTTTAAAATTCTGCATTCCTTCAAACCGGCAGTTTGGTGATATTGTCAAGTAAAAAGTACATTTACGAATCAAAACTGAAAAGCTTATAACAGTCGTTTGTAACCCAATATTTTTAAAAAAAAATTAGTGTACAAACGTTCCCAATTTCTACCTATGGGAAGCTTTACATAACATAAACCTTAATATGATTACGTGTCATCCGACGCACTGTAATTTTTTCACTTCCCTTATTCAGTTCTGTTTCATCATTAACGTCACATTTCAAAAAAAATTTCAAATAAGTTTTACTTTTTTTAATTACTATATCACTAAATATTTTTATTTTATATATTTATTTTAATTTGGATCATACTTCAATTAATTAATTTTTGTTTAAGTTAGTAAACCTGGAGACGAAATGCAAATTTCATAAAGCATCTTGGAACCTTACTAAAAGTCAATAAAATATTAAATAATTATAATTACTGAAAATATGTTAATTTGTAAAGATTGCTAGGTAGTTAAAAACTAAAAAAATGCGTTCACTTAAATTTTGTAAATTTATGTCAATTCTGGTAATCCATAAAATCTTTCATCACCTCGAAACTTATCGATACGACAATAAAGATCAAAGAAAATCAGAATCCATCGTTAAGAAATGCTTGTATATTACTTTTTTATGCTATGAGTAAATAATATTTATTTCAAAGCAGATTAATTTAACTTTAAATTTTCTAATTTTACTCAAATAATGTTTTAGAAATACATATTTTATTTTTGGAAGATTTACAAACTGATAATTTTGTTTTGTTTACAAATTTCTTAAAATTAAGAAAAAAGGCCGCTTTTAAGAAAATTTTAAAAAATCAAGCATATATTTTACATTCCAATCTATATAATTTCTATCTTAAATACACTAGAATATTTTAGTTACTAAAAATAATAATTTTAATTATTTAACATTCAGTTGAAGCTAATCATCGATACAGTTCAGAATGGAGCGAGAAAATGACAGGACGCCATCCCGTACAGCTGTGGTAAGAAATACAAAGGAGAGCCAAAGAGTTGTGAGTTCAATATCAAAATAACTGAGAGAAATATATATATATATATATATTATTTTAATATATTTTTTGTTTATACGTTATTTTTATCGACACAAATAAGTAAATGCTCTATTTATAATAAACAGTATTAACCACATTTACCAGCCTGAATGTCCGAGAAATTTCATAGAAAATATGAATCCTCTGACAAGAATCGAAATTGTACCCTATACGGAGCCGTCATATAGCCTTTAGCCACAGAGGATACGTCTGGTTAGCAAATTTCAATTACTTAAAAATGAATTACAATTAATTAAAAATAACGTATAAACAGAAATATATTATAACATTTGTCGGACTTAGTCCATTTCCTAACATGTGATGTCATTTGTTTACGTTAATATACGCTTCGAGCAGATATGAGCGTTCGAGAGAAATCATGGGAAATTTGTAGTTTAAAATCAGTAATTTGATCATGCTAAGTAGACGTTTCATCTGTAGCTAACTATGCATATATGTACGTATTTCATTTGGGCGCCTCGAGGCGGTGTAATGATTAGCAAGCTTGTCTCGCTGAAACATTTACAACTGAGTAGTGAGTTCGATCCTCACTGGGTGCTCCATACTTTCGGCCTTGTGCCACATGTAAGCTACACTTAGAAAATCAATATACGTATTTCATTGAATAATATAGACATATTATGTCTATTTTTATAATGATTCATTCCAGTTCTCTAACCGGTTTCTTGATGTTAAGGTGAATGTCATCAAGGAAGGCGCCGTAGAATTTTCCTACCCAAGTACTTTCGATCTCCTCCATGATCATCCTGATAATATCTGCGTGAAAACAAAAACTAAAAATTCTTGAAGCTATATACATTTGAAACTTAACTTGAACAAAATAAACTATGAAATCTCCACAAATATTCTTAAATGCCTATAATTGGTAACAGAAGCCATTGGTTTATACCAACGTCTTCACATACTTAATAATTCCCGTTTTCAATCTTGCGTGGTCATGTGTGACGTCATGAGCTACGGTGCGATTTTCGCTTCCAGCGTCTTATATGCATGAGTTTGTCGTTGCTTGGAAATCTTCCATGTAAACAGAAACAGACTATCATCATATTTTTGTCCGTGTATTTCTTAATATATAGGTAATGTAATTGTCGTCTTTGATAATGGCTTATGTAAGCCGAAAGCTTAGATAGGATTAAAAAAATATGTATCAATATTGTGATTTTTCTGTCTTTGTTTAATGATGTTATTAAGCTTATCAGACGATATGAAAAGAATTTACATAAAATAAATAGACAACACTTGTCTATATTATTTAATGAAACATGCATCAATATATATATATATATATATATATATATATATGTGTGTGTGTGTGTGTGTGTGTGTGTGTGTGTGTGTGTGTGTGTGTGGGAAGCATATCTCCATTCAAACATGTTTCATTGAATAATATAGACATATTATGTCTATTTTTATAATGATTCATTCCAGTTCTCTAATTCCGGTTTCTTGATGTTAAGATGAATGTCATCAAGGAAGGCGTCGTAGAATTTTCCTACTCAAGTATTTTCGATCTCCTCCATGGTCATCCTTACGGCTGAATTACGAAGACAAACTTATTGTAACTGTGATGAAATCTGTATTTCGTTGTGATGGTGATTTTAAAAAAATACGTGTGAACGAATTATTTAAAAAATTTTAATTTACCCGTTGTAGCTACGAAATATTTTGCAAAACAAGAGTCCCTGAAATTGGTATAAATGCAAAATGGCATTAAATGTTTATTATATGCACTTCAACAGTTACACTTGTGATAAATTTTGTTGAATGCTAATTGGTAGATTCTTTATATAAAGGGCTTCGAGAATTTGAAGTTTTTGTTTATTATTTTCCTGGTGTGGTATATTAGTTTTCTCAACAAGTATTTTCCTGTATTGTGAAGGTGGACATGAATGTGTTTTTACATGTTGTGCAATAGAACTTGTATCCGGCAAATGAAGTGTAAGACGCCGTGATAATGTTGTGGTCGTCAATATGTACTTACATTTTGTCACAGAATTTCATCTTAACATCAAGAAACTGATTAAAGAATTGGAAATAATCATTATAAAAAGAAATACACATAATATGTCTATATTATTCAATGAAACATGTTTGAATGAAGATATGCTACCTAAATATATGTGTGTGCTTATGAACAAGAATATGAAGCTATGAAAATCCACTAGAGGGACCAAAGACAGAGGGGAAAATGAGTGATATATATATAAGTAGACATAGAGTAAGAACGTGAAGAAAGAGAGATAGACAGTAATAAAAGTTATGTGAGAGAAAATGGCAAACAAATATGAAGACATGACAAAATAAATGTCACAAACTATCTTTTCCTCCGTATAATCAAAATAGACATGTCTGATTTTTTTGCGAGCGGGAGATAATATTTTTTCGCAAGAATATATAGTACTAAAGCACATAGAATGATCTCTCCGTCTTCCAGACTGTAAACATGTTTTCTAAGAGGCTAAAAAGTCCGGTCTGAAATGAACAGAATTGCAGACAAACAACGAATTCAAAGGACATTCTTCCAAAGAGGCAAGGATAATAGAAACGTTTACAGCTCTTCATATTGCTGTTACATATAAAAAAAAATGTCCGCTTCCAACTTTAATTCAAGTGATGTCATTTAAGTGGTTAAGTAGGCTGCTTTTAAAACAAAATTTAGAATCGGTTTCGCTTCAAGATTTTTTAAGGTTTCAAATTATATTTTGATTACAATAAATAAAAGGATATTAATATAAAAACACTAATCAGAATTATCTCCTGCGCTTTTCAATTTCTTGTAGGCTTGAAGCAAAAATAAAACACTTCATTTATTTTGGAAATATAATTCTAGGCCTTTAGAATCTGCTGTGATTGTTAGTTTTCTCTGATGGCGTATCTTGTATGTTGATCTTGTTGTGACATTTTAATTTGGTATGTTCTGTCAAATAAACGTCATTACTAATTTCTTACAGTGAAAATAAATATAAAATTATTCAAATACAAACCTATATTAATATTTATAATATTATTGTTATACTTTACATTTTTATGATACTGTATTTGATTGGATAATTGTTAAACAGATCTAAATTAGGCTTGCGTTCAAGGTTACTACGATTAAAATATCAGATTATTTTGCTTAAGAAATCATTAAAGTGAAAACTGATTCTTTCAGAAGTTTGAAAATTTGGTATTAAACAGATTTGACGATTGGATTTTACTGTTGCTTTCTTTTATAGCAATGGAAGTTGGAAAGATGCTTTAACCATTAAACAAGAAAGGGTAAATAATCTATCAATACACACTTGAATCCCGTATTAAATTGTTTTTCAGCTATATAAAGCTATAAGTATTTTTATTTGAGAAGAAAATAACATTAGATACAATTGGACGAAAGAAAGTGTCATGTATTCAAGGCGCTGCTGTCTCCTCATATAAGTTACACAGGATGGCGGCAAACTAAATGCGACGCCAGTTTTAAGTAAGGTGAAACAAAGGTCAAGTGAATGGGCATGTCAAGAAGTTGGGAGCTAACTGCAGCGATAATGTAAGCAAAATTTTTATAAACTATTTGTGAATGGACAACGTAGAGAAAATAGCGTAAGAAAATGCACGAATTAAATCCTAGTATTGAGTCTGAGACAGTAACAGAATTAATTGCAACACTTGGGCCATTGCTAAGAGTTACAGATGAAAGTAATCATTATTGTGTTGCGTCTAGTGTCGCTCTACATTACAGTTCATTAGATTAAGTGGTTGCTTTCTACAACAAAACGATATCGATTAGATATATATCAATGGGATTTGATTTGAAGTAATATTCCCTTCTTAGACACATTAGTTTAAATATAGCCAGATACAGAAATGGTACATACAATCAGAACACAATTCTATATCCATTTCTTAAACCGATTCGAATATTTTTATACATATACATAGAGTAAAATAAGGTCATCAGATGCAGACATGATTGTCATAAAACACTCCATACATATGGATGAAAACGAAAAAGTTTGGCGCGCAAAACAATTTCTTGAAAATAATTTAGTAACAAAGAATAACTATCCTTCCATTTTTTTGGCTTTATATTCTGATAATTTTCTTATAATATTCATTCAGTTTTGTTTTCGCCGGAACATTTTAGAAAAATAGTGACTCATCATCTTGTGAAGCGGAACTTTAACCACATTTCAAACGTTGTCCACCATCAAAATAATGGTGCTTCTTTTTCTGTTCAAGACTGTTGTCACAAAACATCAATCTTGAGGTCTTTTATTTTCCGATCTTCTCCATTTTAGAAATCATTGTATAAATTTAGCCCGTCTTGGGAAATAAACGGACGCCTAAATTGTGTCACTTTCCTGAGGTTCGTGACCATCTTAATGTTTGCAATTCATCAACAAGGCTTGTGATGATGAGTCTTAAACAGAAATCTTTGAGTCATTTGTTTTCATTTTGAGCTGTCAGCTTTTGAAATCCTTGCATCCAAAATGACACTCTTATGATGTTGGTCTTGAACAGAATTGGCCGCTCATTTCGTATTTCATTTTGAGCAAAAAACTTCATTCATCAACAATCAGTATTTTGACGTTTCTGTTGTACAAAAATTGCCGTGTACCCGGTTTTCAATTTCAGAGATTTCCCACCATCGAAAAGGATGCATCTCTTCAGTCAGTCATGTGACGTCACCCATAACCAAAAATGAACGCCGCGTCTTTCCCATTTTTTTAATAATTTACCCGGAATAAAAATCATTGCGTTCATCAATCTTGGGTGGAATATAAATCACTGCGCATTTCGAATTTATTTTCAGACATTGTTTACCATCTTGCAAATGTCCACTCACTGTCAACAATGACAGCAGATGCTAAAGAATGCTTTTTTAATTATCTATCTCTTAATAGGCACTGTCTGGGAAATGATTCCTTCATCTTCAAATGGATAATTTTGTAACTGTTGCTTATAATTTCTTTTGTTCTTCGGAATGCGTGTGTATCTAAACATTGATTTGTATAGAAGTATATATGTATATACATGCATATATCCGGGTGTAGGCGCATGTAAAATGTCATATGAGTCAGAATTTTGTTATAAGTATTTTATGTGTGAAAGTACACACATACACGCACGCACACTCGCACACACACACATACATACATATATATATATATATATATATATGAGTGTGTGCATGTGTGAGAGAGATAGACAAAGAAAAGTGTGTATGCTTGTGAGTGTGCATGTTTGCGTACATGAGAAATAAGGATAACATTCATATTAATTGTACGTGTAGACACTAGAAATTATATTTCAAAATGTTAAGTCGCTGTACTATTTAAGGAAATGATTTAAATATTTTTATGCATTTATATAAATTGTGCTAAATACATTCAAATAATAAACATAAGCGTATAAATGCATCTATAGATATAAATAAAAAACTGGTTGTCATTTGGAAACTATTTAAAATAAACATTTGGATCCAGCTAACTACTCTTAAATAGGGATTAAAAAGCAAAAAACAAAATCCAGATTTAGTTTAACATTTTTTACAAGTAGTGCATTATTTCTGGTTCAAGTAGTGCATTATTTCTGGTTACAAGTAGTGCATTATTTCTGGTTTAATGCCATAGAAGACAGTTTAAAGTGAGCTTCATATATATGTATGTATGTGTGTGTATTTAGGCAGCGAGGAGTTAACAAGTTTTGTTAAATTTAACCGAAAAGATATGACTAATTGTTTATATTTTTCCAATTTCCAAATGAGATGCATATTGGGACTGAAATTATGAATAAGCTGTCGAAATTTCATATATTTTGTTTTTTTTTGTTCAAGTACTTTCAACTATGTCAGTCATTAGCAAGAACTGGATGTTGTCACTATGATAAATACATTTTGATAAATCCTGGTGATCATTGGAATTCGTTCAATGCAAAGGCTAAACTGAAAAGTATGCATCTATATTTATATATTTATAATGTTTTTTTAGAATCATTGTCCTCATCTTCATTGTTATTATCACAAATGTTTCGGCCACATAGCAACTGTGACTTCAATCTCTGCGCCTGGTAGTACAGACTAAGTGCATATTGGATGGAAACAGGGCAATAAGTAACTGATCAGTACTAAATAAAGACAAGAAGAGATATCTCTATATAAGGACAGTGAGACAAGAACAATCTACCTGCGTATCATTTTGAATTTCCTTGAAGGTTAATTACTCCACGGACACCTGAAGAAGGCTGGCGAGTGCAACAGCAAAAAGTTATAATAACAACAAAGATGAATACAACATTCCGAATATAAATAATTTAAACACCTCATAGCAGAAATTCAAACAGAAAATATATATATGATTAAAGAATTTTATAGGAGTATTTATGTAACCGAGACAAGAAAAATTGTGCTGCGTACTCATGATAAGTTACAGAGTGTAAATACTATTGATAATTTAACAAGTTTAAAAAGTTAATTTATATTTAGAGAATAATATTTTGAAGGCACCTGTTGAAGTAGATCTTCATCAAAGCAACTGATTTATCAAAGAGACACAATGCACCATGTTTAATTATACATGAAGAAATATGTTAAGTTCACAAGAAAACTCAGAGCGCAACTGGGACTTATTTAGTACTTTAATCAAAAACTTAAGTAAAACATCCAACCATGAATTTTTTGAAGTACAACATTCAACCATTTTATTGACTGAAAATAAAAATCCTCGTTTTCTTCGACAACATGTTACAAAAGGTGAGAATTAGTGTACATTAAAGACAATCACGAAAGGTATCGGTTATCACCCTATGTCAGTTTGATCCAAATACACACTTCATCTACGAATTTTGCCGTGCAAAATGAGATGGTCGATCCTGGAAAAAGCATCACTGCAGATGTTTGAGCATGTCAATCGTGCATTAGACCAGGAATATCACGTTTTGGTAAATAGAAAAGGCGCCATCTTTGATATTAAAACTACTTGACAAATTCATACCATTGATTTTGATCACTAAAACATTTCCGCAGTGGCAGTAAATTCCCAAATAACAAAGATACGATTTAAGATAGATTCATCAAAATAAAACGTAATATTTTATCGACTGATTGAAAGCTTGCTTTTACATCTGGCCATTGTAATTACTAATGACGTTTATCATGATATATTGTAATAAAATGTAATTTAATTATATTTGAATTTGTTTTTGTCTCCTTGAAAATGTGATATTAGATTCCGACAACAAAAGCAAATGTGCCTATAGAGATTTTATACGTGAATGTATACCAATTTACATTTATTTTCCATATATACTAGACTATAGTGCAAGTTCTTATGTTCATTTTTTACGAAAAAATAAGGAGTTGCATTATGCACAGATTAAACTTTTGAAATCATACCTTTTTGGTGACCGGTATTTTTCTGGAGGAGTGAAAATAAATGCACCTTTCGTTGACACTAGCCTAACTGTTAGGCCTACATCCTCATGGCACATTTGGCTAAACTTAACGGTACAGTTAAGCTGCTTTATCCTGCTTCCCGTAGCCTAGATTCTTTCTTTTTGGTATTACATGAACAGTAGAACGTCATTCACTATGTATACCGTTTAAAATCTACAAATACCTTATATGAATGAAGAATTAAATTTTTTTTTCTTTCTCCAATTTGCATTCATCTTCGTTTGCACGAAATGGATGAGATTTCCATATTTATGTAGAGATAAAAGGGAAGAAACTTAATCTACGTAAGAGGCACGTCCAGGGTAAAGGAGTTACCCTAGTTAGTCATGAATGAAAACAAAAGTACGGTATCTAGATCTTCGTATCAGATATTTTACGGTTAATGGTTTTTCTCACCATTCCTTTTTGTACAAAGCTACCTCAAAATGAAGATCATTTATTTGCTATAAAATATTTTCAGGATGATCTCCAGTACAGCAATATTGAACTACAGTAGGCCCACTAGTATTGCTCAGAAGCTGGTGCCGCGTTATACACAAATTATACGAAAAAAATCAAGTTTTTCTCAAAACAATTTAGGGGTCGAACTATACATGAAGTAGGCTTATGCACGAGTATATAACAGAATACATAAAAATACAATATATTGTTGAAAAAGTACAATATATATATCAATTTTCTAGAATATGATTCCATATAGCGTATTTTTCTCTGTCTGTCTCTGTCTGTTCTCTCTCTCTCTCTCTCTCTCTCTCTCTCTATATATATATATATATATATACGCACACACATTTCAAGATAATATACATTTGTATTTCTATATGAAGATGTGAATACGTCTTTATATGAACACGTATATTCACGATTATTTATATTGTTGACGTTTACACCTGTCTTTCATGAATATCACAATTGTTCATAATAAAATTATTTCTGTTCATTTCATTAAGCCAAATACAAAAGCGCAGACCATGTAATGATACTTGTGTTTCTTCTGTTCAATATCTTTATGTTGGGAAAGTCTTTGCAAGCAATAATCACTGGTTAAGGACAAAGGAATTTCTAAGATTCTTTATGGCATCGAGAAATTAACGCTTAATTATATCTTCGTCATGGAAGAAGCAATCACAGAGACAAAGGACAAATCGTCCAACAAATGTATTTACATTTCTGTGAGTGATATTACTTCGACAATGAATAAATTGTTCCTAATGGAGCTATGATCCGATAGATGTAAAGCAAGTATTCATGATAGTGTGTGTGTTTAAGTGTGTTCTAATGGAGCTATTATGGTCGATTTTCCACAAGTTTCGTTACATACTTGTGGAAAATCGACCATAATAGCATCATCCACATGTAAGAAATGGGTTAAAAGTAATAGAAACATTAATAATATAAAAGAACCCAACACTCACTAATATCAACTATGAATATGACCAGAAAGTGGTGACCAAATTCGGAAAATTTATGTATATATATATATATATATATATATATATATCCGAGTTATGCTGTTGATCCTTTAGGCGAAACCTAGGTAAATAGGTTCTGGCTCGTTAGGTTATTCAGTTTTTGTTCTACTTAGTGTATTGAGCAATTTTACGTTTTAACTGAGGTTACTTTCAGTGTTTTTTCTTTAAGCTAGGTATTCTGGTGCAGGTTGATTATTTTCAAGCCGCACGAATGTTTTTAGTCTTTAGATATTTTCTTGAATCTTTTCACTGATAGCGGTTTTTGTCTAATATTTTTTATTTACAAATAGTATCTTATCTTTTCAGACCGCCTGAGTATAGGTAATAAAATAATATATTTTTTTAAGCGTTTCACCCCAAGCAAGGCGGGAAGCCACTAGGACGCAAGGGGTTACAGAAAATTTAGAGCAAGATCAGATAGGAGTGATAGAGAAAAGGATGAGGAGAAGGGTAGTGGATAGAACAAGGCAACTGGAGATGTCGACTGACATTACATTTGAATAGCTGGAGATTATAGCTCTCAGGGAAAATGGAATAGGGAAGGGAGTTCCGCAGGCGAGAGGTGCGAGACATAAAGCTATTAGAGTAGAAGAGACGGCTACATTTAAGAGTTTCGACAGTGAAAGGGTGAGAGCAGAATGCCAGCCTCATAGGGCGCTTGAACACATGAAGTCTGGGAACCAGTGAATGCAGCTCCTCGGAGCAATTACCATGAAAGTATTTGTAGAACAGACAGAGAGAGGCGACGGCGCGTCTGTGAGAAAGTAGACGAAATACCAGAGCAGGGCCAATTATATTGCATATCCGCCTCTGGAGCCTATCAAGAACCCCGAGGCAAACAGAAGGGGCACCAGACCATATATGGCAGCAATACTCCATGCAAGGGCGAATTGTTGATTTGTAGATCTGGAGGATCGATTCCGGGGAGAAACATTTCCTGGCGCGGCACAGGGAGCCAACTTTCCTTGCGGTTGACGAGGCAATTGACTCAATGTATTTGTTCCATCACAGGTCAGCAGTCAACGTGAGACCGAGAAGCCGCAGAGAGTTGCTCTCGAGAAGTTGAGCGTCAGACATTCTAATGGAGAGCAAGGAAGGATCTCTGTGGTGATTAATAGAGAGCAGTTTTGTTTTTGAAGCGTTAAAGTTGACCAGCCAATTCCTGCCCCAGTTCACAACCGATTGGAGGTCCTTTTCGAGACACACGGCCAGGTTAGTTTTGTCAGTGACACTAGATTTGTTTTTGAGGCAGGAATAAATTGTGGTGTCATCCGTGTAGATGCCAACTTGGGAATTTATGGCGTCAGGGAGGTCGTTTATTTAGATAAGGAATAGTGGGATCTAGGATGGAGACTTGAGGAACACCTGCGTTCGTGGGATAGGAACTGGAGGAGAATCCGTTGAGAACGACCATCAATTCACGGTTTGACAGGAATTATTGTATTAGGTCAAACAATCGACCCGTAATGCCATAACCCTGGAGCTTGCGAAGAAGGACGGCATGCCAAACCCTATCAAATGCTTTGGAGATGTTTAGTGCCACGGCACGAGCTTCCCCGTTATTTTGAAGAGCTCGGTAGACAGTTTCAGTGGTGGCCGTAAGTACATCAGCTGTAGATCGGGCAAAGCGGAAGCCATATTGCTTGTCTGAGAGCAGATCATGGGATGTGAGGTGGTTAACCACCTCGGTATTGATTAGGGCTTCGAAGACTTTGCCGAAGAGGGGTAGGAGACTGATAGGACGGTAGTTAGAAGGGTCAGAGGGGTCGCCAGAGTCCTTGAAGATAGGAACAATCGAAGAAGACTTCCAGCAGTCCGGAAAACAAGATTCCTTGAGACAGTAGTTGTATAGTTTAGAAAGGGCGGGAGCTAGTTCAGGCGCGCATTTCTTCAAGACAATGGCTGGTATCCCATCTCCACCACTAGCCTTGTTGGTGTCTAAATTGGAGATTAAGCCCAATACCAAAGACGGGGTTATATGTAGGCCACTCAATAGAGCCTCAGTTCTAAGAGGGAAGTCAGGTATGGGTACACCGGAAGAGTCGAATTGAATGAAAATTTCCGAGCAAAGCATTCAGCCTTGTCGGCAGAGGAGGTCAGGACTTCGAACTGGTTGAATAAAGGAGGTATAGAGGGTTTGCAATTTTTCAATACGCTCTTGCAGAGACACCAGTAATCTTTGGAGACAAATTTGCGAGATGCAATACGCTCCTTCATCCGAGCCACAAATAGGGACTTAGCATCGTTGAGGACACGCTTACACTCGTTACGGTCGGAGGCAAAGAGTTGAAGGCAAAACGAGCGGGGAAGTTAACTATCTGCGTGAGGGATTGAGAGACTGAAAAATTGAGCGTTTGAATGCCTGCGTGGTCAGTAGTAGCATTCTTAAGCCACAAGGTATGATGGGCGTTAAAGTCTCCAAACACAAATATGTGAGCAATTGGTGGAGGGAGAGAGCCTTGTCTATGCTGTCAGAAATACTATCGAGTATCGCACAGTCTTGAGAGGATGGAGAGCGGTAAAAGAAGAAGAGATAGCTTACTGCATTGAGGAGAGATAGTCGGAGACACATGTAGGACTGGTCTAGCGATTCGAGAGAGAACTCTCTGGCCAGAGGGAGATGTTCCTTGACGTAGACACCAAGACCATGCATGTTGGTTAGAGAGTCTTTTCTGAGGAGAGGAAGGTAGCCTGGGATCGAGAGATCAGAGGAGGGGATAGACGAGACAAGGTTGGTCTCACAGAGGGCCAGTATATCCGGGCCGTTTGCAGTGAGGAAAGATTCCATACTGCAGAAGTTTGTTCTAATGCCACGGGTGTTGGAGAACGAAATGTTGAGGGGTTTAAGTGATTTTTGAGTGGCTGGTTTAGGATTAATGTTTCGGTTTTTGTAAGTCATGTTGAATTTTAGTTGGAAGTTGAGAAGGCCCGAAGTAAAAGAAGCAGACAGTTTCGACCGTGACGTGGGCAGAGAGCAGTTGCCCACCGGAGGTGACTGCAGGGACCCCTTTCCATGCGCGACATGGCACTACAAACACCCCGGTATTATACAACTGTTGATCAGAGCGGCCGCTCAAGACGCTACGCAAGAGTTAGGGCTCCTAACTACCAATCGGAAACAGCAACCACAGAACTGTCAACCGTGTACCCTCAGAATGAAGAGGTGATGCCACAGTCTGCAAACATCACGGGAGAAACAGAGCTGCACTAATACAGAGGCCAGAAAGAGAAAGAGTACCGGAAACCCCTTCCTAAACAAGAAACAAGGCGTAAGCCTCTACTCATATCCAAGAGAAGGGGGAGGAGTGTTGACCGGGCGGTAGGAAAGACTACCTACTCCTATTACATATAACACATACAAGGACGACAAAAACAGAGGGAAGGATAAGGGGGGTGGTAATTGGCAAAGAGTCCTGGCTGACCCTTGGATTTTACCCTTTCACAACATTAAGTTTTAACTTAGTATAAGTCCCATTGTCAATTCTAAAAAGACATTGAAGGTTATCCGGGTTTATTGTATCAAGCCAAAGACATTCAATTTTCCATTTTTTCTGATTTTTCTTTCGAACCGGTATTTCTAACTAAACCATCAAATAAGTTAGAATGATTGGGACAAAATATGTTACTATGGTCGAACACACTGACGAGTAGGGGAAGAAAAAAAAAATAAATAAAAAATAAAAATAAATCTAAAGAAAAAAAAAGAAAAAGATAAAAAATTAAAAAAAATTAGAAAAATGAAAATGTTTTCGGTAGAGCGAAATTATACTCACACAGGGCAGCAAGTGGTTGTCCGCTTTCTTCCTCGTGATGGCAAGTGAACGTTCGGCTTACCTTAAGTCCAAGCATCGACCTGGTGGAGTGGGGATGGAATCAACGGCCAACCCTCTGCCCTCACCAAATAGTGGGTATGGGAGGCATGCTTTCAATAAAATTGTAGAACAGGAGAAAGAAACGGCGAAAACAATTCCAAGTTTAGACAATATATCAAGCAAGAAGAAGCGGCCACTACATCATGAGAATACTGACGAGACACCTTCGCATCTAGCCAAAGACATTCAATTTTTCATTTTTTTCTGATTTGTCTTTCGAACCTGGATTTCTAACTAAACCATCAAATAAGTTAGAATGATTGGGACAAAATATGTTACTATGGTCGAACACACTGACGAGTAGGGGAGAAAAAAAAAAAATAAAAATAAAAATAAAAAATCTAAAGAAAAAAAAGAAATATATATATATAATATCTTTCTCTCTCTCTCTGTCTGTCTGTCTGTCTCTCTCTCTCTCTCTCTCTCTATATATATATATATATATATATACATATTCTATAAAAAAATCATCCTTGATAATGGTAAATAACTTAGCCGGAAACACTCAGATCCACAGAGCATTTAGACAGTTTTTAAACAAGATGTATGTCCAGAAAAATACTTGTACGATTGCAAGAAAAAAAATCAAGAGAAAGCTTAATCACAGTATCTTGTTAGTATTATTCAATGAAACTTATATATATCGCAACTTTTTAACACATTTATGCTTTTTTAAAATTTAAATATAGGAAAATATGCAACTTTTTTACAGATTTCTAACGTTTTATTTAGAAATATGAAAATATGCTTTATCCTACGAATTAAAGTTTTTCTAATTTACAATTACAATAATATAATTATACATTTTAGTGAAAAGAAAAAAAACATTTTCTAAATATTTATAATATTTCTTATAGAAATATAAAAATATACAACATTTTCTACACATTTATGATTTTTAATTTCCAAATATGCAAAAAATGAAAATTTTTTATAAATATTCAGTCTGTTGCAATTTAAAAATATAAAGATAAGCGTGTTTTTCTATATATCTATGTTTTGAATTTAGAAATATGAAAAGAAGCTATATTTGCAACACATTGATGTTTCCGTAAATCAACAATTATGATAATATATATTTTTTTTTACATATTTATAATTTTTAATATAGTAATATGAAAATATGCAACTTTCTGCTTATTTAATTTTGACACATGAAATTGCGCAACTTTTTCTTCAATAATTCTTTTTCTTTTAATATGGAAATATGAAAATATTCAAATTTTTCTGCACATTGATATTTTAAAGAGAGAAATAAGAAAATATGTAACATTTCTGTAAATTTATGCTTTTTTAATTTAGAAATACGTAAAGTAAGAACTTTTACTATTTATCTGTCTTGAATTTAAAAATATGAAAAGAATTGATGATTATATGGATGATTTCTTTAATTTACAATTATGATAATATAATGATTTTTCCACACATTTATACATTTTTATTGTAGAAATATGAAAAGAAAAATATTTTCTAAATATTTATGCTTTTTAATATAGAAATATGAAATTATTCAACCTTTTGTACATATTTACTATTTTTTAATTTAGAAATATGCAAAAATGCAACTTTTTCTACAAATTTATGCATTTTAATTTAGGAATATGAAAATATACAATTTTTTCTACACATTTAGACATTTTTCTAAATATATATTCACATTTTCTAAATATTTATGTTTTTTTAATATAGAAATATGAAAATATTGGCATATTTTCATATTTCTACATATGTGTGTTTTATAACTTAGAAATATGTATAGAAGCAACATTTTCTATATATCTATAAAATTTCAATTTAGAAATATGAACAGAAGGCATATTTCACATAGACATACATGTTATTGTAATTTACATTTCTTTATGGAAAGAAACAACTTTCTCAAATCTGTCTACATTTCTGAGATGAGGTATTATGTACATTATTTACATTATTCGGACTATTGCCCTCATCTTTGTCGCCATCTTTATTACAACGTTTCGGCCGTTGTACGCTCCGGCATTCTTCAGGTGGTTGGAATGTCGAACTGAACCTTTAATTTCGCTCACTGGGGTAGACTGTTCTAGTCCCACGTGCCATGTTTAATGGATGTCACATATCAGTTATCTTCGGTTAATTTCCCTCTGAAAGTTCTCCACTGCCTTAACTCACACTTTTTGGGTCCTGTCACTGGATGTAACTAACGCCTTTATTCATTGTGCCATGTGTCTTTGAGGACATCTGTGTATAATGAAAATTTTCTATACATTTATAGAAAAAAGGAGCTGAAATAGACTGTAATATTTGAATCGATTTAATTGGACAGTATATTTCTTTTGAAATAATATTTGCATGTGGAAGGTATAATAGACAAATTGCATGAGTAGAATTAACTTTTGAAGTATTGGTGTCTTATACAAGTATTAGACAAAAGGGTTAAGGGAGAGATGTGGCAGGGGGCAATATCACCCCGGAATAATAATAATGATAATAAAGGAGAATATGCTGGATAAGAGGAAAAAAGGAGTTTTCAAAAGAACCAAGATGTTAAAAATGCTGTAAAAACTTTGAAATGTAAATGCTACAGATTTTATTTAGAAAATGAAATACAATATTTTTCTATTTAAGCATACAAAAAATATCAGATTCTTATAGAAAATAGAATTCAGAATGTCTTGATCTAAAGTTTAATTTTATAGATGGCAAAACAGCATGAATCTATGTAAAGTTTATTAAATTGCCCAGAGCTGTTAATACAACAATGACAATACCGTAAGGATACTGAAAGATGAAACGGGTGTGAAGTTTTAATTTAGAATTCGGGAAATAGGTCGATCCCGTTCCTAATAAAAGTATGTCAAATGCTTCACCAACTCTCTACAAAAAGACCAGTGCAGAGTTGATGAGAGCAGAGCAGAGATCGGTTCAGAGCAAAGCAGAGTTGGGTTAGGGACAGTGAGGAAGTGACGTCAGGAATAGAACAAAGCATCTGTTAACATGTACTGTTGATATAAGTACCACTGCTCCTGCTACCACTAATATTACTACTACTATAACTACTACTGAGGACGGGAACATCAACGGTTGCGCTAAACACAGATCAAAAAGGGTTAAAACGAAGCCACCTCTCTCTTTTAATGAAATTGCATGAAGTATTTTCTTTCGTTTTGTTAATAATCGTTCATATACAAGAGACATTCAACTTTTTGCTACGAGAATTATATGTATGTATTATAATTTTTAATACAGAAATATGAAAATATGCTTATTTGCTTATTTTTCTGAACAGTTACGAATTTTAATTCAGAAATAAGAAAATATACTTACACTTTGCACATTCGTGACTTTTTAAGTCAGATATATGAAAATATACATATTTTTCTGCACATTCAGGATATTTTAATTAAGAAATATGAAAATATACTTATTATACTGCATATTTATGATTTTTAGATTCAAACATATGAAAATATACTTATTTTTCAGCACAATTTTGATTTTTTACTTGAGAAATATGAAAATATGCTTAATTTCCTACACATTTCTGAATTTTAATGCAGAAATTTGAAAATATAATTATTTTTGTACATTTATTTGATAATTCAGAAATATGAAAATATACTTATTTTTTTTGTACATTTCTGATTTTTCAATTCAGAAATATTAAAAAATGATAATTATTCTGCAGAGTTCTGATTATTGAATTCAGAACAATGAAAATATACCTATTTCTTTGTATATTTAGGATTTTTCAATTCCGTAATAGGAACATATAATTAATTTTTGTACATTAATGATGATTTAATTCTAAACTATTAAAATATAATTAGTTTTATTGCAAATTCATGATGTCTTAATTCAGAAATATGAAAACATACGTATTTGTCAGCAGATTTCTTTCATTTAATTCAGAAATATGAAAATATACTTATTTTTTAGCACATTTCTGATTTTTTAATTAAGAAATATGAAAATGTACGTATTTTCCAGCACATTTATGATTTTTAATTTAGAATTATGAAAATATACATATTCTGCACATTTCTCATTATTTAACTCAGAAATATGAAATATACGTATTTTCCAGCACATTCTAGATTTTAAATTCAGAATTATGAAAATATGAGTTTTTTCTGCAAGTTTCTCATTGCACAGAAACACAGAAATATAAAAATATACTTATTTTTTTGGCACCTTTCTGATTTTTCGATTAAGTGATATGAAAATATACGTATTTTCTAGCGCATTAAGGAATTTAATTAAGAATTTTGAAAATATACGTAATCTTCTGCGTATTTCTCATTATTTATCTCAGAAATATGAAAATATACGTATTTTTTTAGCAATTTTCTGATTTTTTGATATAGAAATATGAACATATACGTATTTTTCAGCACATGTATTATTTGTCAGTTCAGAAATATGAAAATATACGAATTTTTCAGCACACTTCATATTTTAATTCAGAAATATGAAAATACTAGCTGCATGGTCCGGTGTTGCCCTTGCTTGATTCAAAAATCGTACAACTCATACAGCAATCGCTATCACTTGACTTTAAATATTTTTGCCCTTCCATGCCTTTAAAGGTGTGCCCTTTGCCGTGCAGATGTTGCTACATGCCTTACAAAATGAACACAAAAAGATCAGCGTTAAAAAAGGATTCGTAAGAGGAAAAACCGAATGAAAAAAGAATGTTAACAACAAATACATTTTCACACCCAACCCTGTTCTGCGGAAACAGAATCAACGTTGAGTTTAAGCAAGCGAATGAGCCAATTGGAGTAAAGTTCCATGCAGATTTAAATTTTTCCCACATGTGACGAATGCAGCTATTGAAATTTTTTTTGCATGCTAGTTAACATTCGTGTCAGTCAGCTGTTGGCTCTAACGCTGGCCAATAGAATCTTCCAGCCTATTCGTGGCAGCCAGGTATTAGGTCTCACTCTGGCCAGTAGAAAATGGCCACAAACTACATGCCGTAGAAGCATGAAAAAATAGATTATTTCCATTATCAATGGGAGTTGGGAAATGCAGAGTCGGTCTTGGAATTCCTGCTAACTTGGAGCATGTACATGTAAATTTAGGTTCAAATCCATCAAAAATTACGGCCGTGCATTCGTTACACACACACACACACACACACACACACACACACACACACACACAAATCCTGTCTTTTATAGATAGAGATACGTATTTTTAGCACTTTTCTGATTTTTTGATTAACAAATATGAAAATATACGTATTATCGAGCACATTCTGTATTTGTAATTCAGTATTCGTTTTTTCTGCACATTTCTCATTATTTAACTCAGATATATGACAATATACGTATTTTAAAGAAAATGAATGATTTATTAATTGAGAAATAAGAAAATATAAGATTTTATCGGAACAATAATAATAAATTATAAGTATTTTTCCGAAAATTCATGATTTTTTTAATTCAGAAATATCAAAATATACGTATTGATAGTACTTTTCTTATTTTTAGATTAAGAAATATGAAAATATATGTATCTAAAGCATATTCAGGAATTTCAATTCAGAATTTTGAAAATTTACATATTCTGCACATTTCTCATTATTTATCACAGAAATATGAAAATATATGCATTTTTAGTACTTTTTTATATTTTGATTAAGAACATTCAGATATTTTAGAGCCAGAATTGTAAAAATTCAGGTAATCTTCTGAACATTTTTCATTATTTATATCAGAAATATGAAAATATACGTATTTTTGTACATTTATCAATTTTAGATTAGGAAATATGAAAATATACGTATTTTCCAGAACATTCAGAAAGTTTAAGTCAGAATTTTGAAAATATACGTAATCTTCTGAACATTTTACATTATTTATATCAGAAGTATGAAAATAGACGTATTTTTGTACATTTCTTATTTTTAGATTAAGAAATATGAAAATATATGTACTTTCCAGCACATACATAAAATTTAATTCAGAATTTTACAAATATACGTAATATTCTGCACATTTCTCATTATTTATAACAGAAATATGGAAATATTCTTATTTTTAGTATTTTTCTCATCTTTTGACTAAAAAACATGAAAACATACGTATTTTCCAGCAGATTCAGAAATTTTAATTCAGAATTTTGAAATTATAGGTAATCTTCTGAACATTTCTCATTATTTAACACAGAAATATGAAAATATACGTATTTTTTGTACTTTTCTTACTTTTTGATTAAGAAATATGAACATATACGTATTTTCCAACACATTTAGAAATTTTAAGTCAGAATTTTGAAAATATACGTAATCTTCTGCACATTTCTCATTATTTATCACAGAAATATGAAAATATCAGTATTTTTAGTACTTTTCTTATGTTTAAATTAATAAATATGAAAATATATGTATTTTTCAGCACATTCAGAAATTTCAAGTCAGAATTTTAAAAATATAGGTAATCTTCTGAACATTTTTCATTATTTATATCAGAAATATGAAAATAGACGTATTTTTGTACATTCGTCATTTTTAGATTAAAAAATATGAAAATGTATATATTTTCTAGCACATTCAGAAATTTTAAGTCAGAATTTCGAAAATATACGTAATCTTCTGCACATTTGTCATTATTTATCACAGAAATATGAAAATATACGTATTTTTGTACTTTTCTTATTTTTTGATTAAGAAACATGAAAATATATGTATTTTCCAGAACATTTAGAAATTTCAAGTCAGAATTTTGAAAATATACGTAATCTTCTGAACATTTTACATTATTTATATCAGAAATATGAAAATAGACGTATTTTTGTACATTTCTTATTTTAAGATAAAGAAATATGAAAATATATATATACTTTGCAGCACATACAGAAATTTTAATTCAGAATTTTACAAATATACGTAATATTCTGCACATTTCCCATTATTTATCACAGAAATATGGAAATATTCTTATTTTTAGTATTTTTCTCATCTTTTGACTAAAAAACATGAAAACATACGTATTTTCCAGCAGATTCAGAAATTTTCATTCAGAATTTTGAAATTATAGGTAATCTTCTGAACATTTCTCATTATTTAACACAGAAATATGAAAATATACGTATTTTTAGTACTTTTCTTTTTTTTTATTAAGAAATACGAAATATACGTATTTTCCAGCACATTCAGAAATTTTAGGTCAGAATTTTGAAAATATACGTAATCTTCTGCACATTTGTCATTATTTATCACAGAAATATGAAAATATACGTATTTTTAGTGCTTTTCCTATGTTTAGACTAAGAAATATGAAAATATATGTATTTTTCAGCACATTTAGAAATTTTAAGTCAGAATTTTAAAAATATAGGTAATCTTCTGACCATTTTACATTATTTATATCAGAAATATGAAAATAGACGTATTTTTTTACACTTCTTATTTTTAGATTAAGAAATATGAAAATATATGTATTTTCCAGCACATTCAGAAATTTTAATTCAGACTTTTGAAAATGTACGTAATCTTCTGCCGATTTCTCATTATTTACAACAGAAATAGGAAAATATACGTATTTTTAGTACTTTTCTTATTTTGTGATTAAGAAATATGAAAATATATGTATTTTAAGCATATTCAGGAATTTCAATTAAGAATTTTGAAAATTTACATATTCTGCACATTTCTCATTATTTATCACAGAAATATGTAAATATATGTATTTTTAGTACTTTTTTTATTTTTTGATTAGGAAATATGAAAATATACGTATTTTCCAGGACATTCAGAAATTTTCAGACAGAATTTTGAAAATATACGTAATCTTATGTACATTTCACATTCTTTATCAAAGAAATATGAAAATATACGTATTTTTAGTATTTTTGTCATCTTTTGATTAAGAAACATGAAAATAATTTTAAGTAAGAATTTTGAAAATATACGTAATCTTCTGCACATTTCACATTATTTATCAGAAATATGAAAATATACGTATTTTCAGTACTTTTCTTATTTTTCGATTAAGAAATAGGAAAATATACGTATTTTCCAGCACATTCAGAAATTTTAAGTAAGAATTTTCAAATTATACGTAATCTTCAACACATTTCTTATTATTTATAACAGAAATATGAAAATATACATATTTTTAGTATTTTTCTCATGTTTTGATTAAGAAACACGAAAACATACGTATTTTCCAGCACATTCAGAAATTTTAAGTCAGAATTTTGAAAATATACGTAATCTTACGCACATTTCACATTATTTATCACAGAAATATGAAAATATACGTATTTTTAGTATTTTTCTTATCTTTTGATTAAGAAAACTGGAAATATACGTATTTTCCAGCACATCCAGAAATTTTAATTCAGAATTTTTAAAATATACGTAATCTTCTGAACATTTCTCATTATTTATCATAGAAATATGAAAACATGCGTATTTTTGTACTTTTCTTATATTTTGATTAAGAAATATGAAAATATAAATGTTTTCCAGCACATTCAGAAATTTTAAGACAGAATTTTGAAAACATACGTAATCCTCTGTACATTTCTAATTATTTAACACACAGAAATATGAACATATACGTATTTTCCAGACATTCAGAAATTTTAATTCAGAATTTTGAAAATATACGTAATCTTATGCACATTTCACATTATTTATCAGAAATATGAAAATATACGTATTTTTAGTACTTTTCTTATTTTTTGATTAACAAATATGAAAATATACGTATTTTCCAGCTCATTCAGAAATATTAAGAAAGAATTTTGAAAACATACGTAATATTCAGCACATTTCTTATTATTTATAACAGAAATATGAAAATATATTTATTTTTAGTATTTTTCTCATCTTTTGATTAAGAAAGATGAAAACATACGTATTTTCCAGCACATTCAGTAATTTTAAGTAAGAATTTTGAAAATATACGTATTTTTGAATTTTTCTTATCTTTTGATTAGATATGTGAAAATATACGTAATTTCCAGCACATTTAGAAATTTTAAGTAAGAATTTTGAAAATATACATAATGTTCAGCACATTTCTTATTATTTATAACAGAAATATGAAAATATACTTCTTTTTAGTATTTTTGTCATCTTTTGATTAAGAATCATGAAAACATTCGTATTTTCCAGCAGATTCAGTAATTTCAATTAAGAATTTTGAAAATAGACGTATTTTTGAATTTTTCTCATCTTTTGATTAGATATGTGAAAATATACGTATTTTCCAGCACATTAAGGAATTATTTATCAGAAATATGAAAATATACGTATTTTCAGTACTTTTCTTATTTCTTGATTAAGAAATATGAAAATATACGTAATTTCCAGCACATTCAGAAATTTTAAACCAGAATTTTGAAAATATACGTAATCTTCTGCACATTTCACATTATTTATCAGAAATATGAAAATATACGTATTTTCAGTACTTTTCTTATTTTTGATTAAGAAATAGGAAAATATACGTATTTTCCAGCACATTCAGAAATTTTAAGTCAGAATTTTTAAAATATACGTAATCTTCTGAACATTTCTCATTATTTATCACACAAATATGAAAACATGCGTATTTTTGTACTTTTCTTATATTTTGATTAAGAAATATGAAAATATAAATATTTTCCAGAACATTCAGAAATTTTAAGACAGAATTTTGAAAACATACTTAATCCTCTGTACATTTCTAAATATTTAACACAGAAATATGAAAATATACTTATTTTTGTACGTTTCTTAACTTTTGATTAGATATATGAAAATATACGTATTTTCCAGACATTCAGAAATTTTAATTCAGAATTTGGAAAATATACGTAATCTTATGCACATTTCACATTATTTATCAGAAATATGAAAATATACGTAATCTTCTGCATATTTCACATTATTTATCAGAAATATGAAAATATACGTATTTTTAGTACTTTTCATATTTTTGATTATGAAATATGAAAATATACGTATTTTCCAGCACATTCAGATATTTTCAGAGAGAATTTTGAATATATACTTAATCTTATGCACATTTCACATTATTTATCACAGAAATATGTAAATATACGTATTTTTATTATTTTTCTTATCTTTTGATTAAGAAACCTGAAAATATACGTATTTTCCATCACATATAGATATTTTAATTCAGAATTTTGAAAATATACGTAATCTTCTGCTCATTTCACATTATTTATCAGAAATATGAAAATATACGTATTTTTGTACTTTTCTTATTTTCTGAATAAGAAATATGAAAATATACGTATTTTTCAGCAGATTCAGAAATTTTAATTCAGAATTTTGAAAATATACGTAATTTTCTGCACATTTCACATTATTTAACAGAAATATGAAAATATACGTATTTTCCAGCACATTCAGAAATTTCAATTCAGAATTTTGAAAATATACGTAATCTTATCATTATTTCACATTATTTATTACAGAAATATGAAAATATACGTATTTTTAGTACTTTTCTTATATTTTGATTAAGAAATATGAAAATATACGTATTTTCTAGCACATTCAGAAATTTTAATTCAGAATTTTTAAAATATACGTAATCTTCTGCACATTTCTTATTATTTTAACAGAAATATGAAAATATTCTTATTTTAAGTATTTTTCTTATCTTTTGATTAAGAAACATGAAAACATACGTATTTTCCAGCAGATTCAGAAATTTTAATTCAGAATTTTGAAATTATACATAATGTTCCGAACATTTCTCATTATTTATCACAGAAATATGAAAATATACGTATTTTTGGATTTTTCTTATCTTTTGATTAGATATATGAAAATATACGTATTTTCCAGCACATTAAGAAATTTTATGTAAGAATTTTGAAAATATACGTAATCTTCTGCACATTACAAATTATTAGAAATATGAAAATATACGTATTTTTAGTACTTTTCTTATTTTTTAATTAAGAAATAGGAAAATATACGTATTTTCACGCACATTCAGAAATTTTAATTCAGAAGTTTCAAAATATACGTAATCTTCTGCACATTTCTCATTATTTGTCACAGAAATATGAAAATATACGTATTTTCAGTACACTTCTTTTTTTTTATTAAGAAATAAGAAAATATATGTATTTTCCAGCACATTCAGAAATTTTTTAGTCAGAATTTTGAAAATATACGTAATGTGATGCACATTTCACATTATTTATCACAGAAATTTGAAAATATACGTATTTTTAGTATTTTTCTTATCTTTTAATTAAGAAACCTTAAAATATACGCATTTTCCAGCACATTCAAAAATTTTAATTCAGAATTTTGAAAATATAGGTAATCTTCAGCACATTTCTCATTATTTATCAGAAATATAAAAATATACGTATTTTTAGTACTTTTCTCATATTTTGATTAAGCAATATGAAAATATACGTATTTTCCAGCACATTCAGAAATTTTAAGACAGAATTTTGAAAATATACGTAATCTTTTGTACATTTCTCATTATTTATCACAGAAATATGAAAATATACGTATTTTTGTACGTTTCTTAACTTTTGATTAGATATATGAAAATATACGTATTTTCCAGTCATTCAGAAATTTTAATTCAGAATTTTAAAAATATACGTAATCTTCTGAACATTTCACATTATTTATCAGAAATATGAAAATATACGTATTTTTGTACTTTTCTCATATTTTGATGAAGAAATATGAAAATATACGTATTTTCCAGCACATTCAGAAATTTTAAGACAGAATTTTGAAAATATACGTAATCTTTTGTACATTTCTCATTATTTATCACAGAAATATGAAAATATACGTATTTTTGGACGTTTCTTAACTTTTGATTAGATATATGAAAATATACGTATTTTCCAGTCATTCAGAAATTTTAATTCAGAATTTTAAAAATATACGTAATCTTCTGAACATTTCACATTATTTATCAGAAATATGAAAATATACGTATTTTTGTACTTTTCTCATATTTTGATTAAGAAATATGAAAATATACGTATTTTCCAGCACATTCAGAAATTTTAAGACAGAATTTTGAAAATATACGTAATCTTTTGTACATTTCTCATTATTTATCACAGAAATATGAAAATATACGTATTTTTGTACGTTTCTTAACATTTGATTAGATATATGAAAATATACGTATTTTCCTGTCATTCAGAAATTTTAATTCAGAATTTTGAAAATATACATAATCTTATACACATTTCACATTATTTATCAAAGAAATATGAAAATATACCTATTTTTAGTATTTTTCTCATCTTTTGATTAAGAAACCTGAAAATTTTGAAAATTTACGTAATCTTCTACACATTTCACATTATTTATCAGATATTTAAAAATATACGTATTTTTAGTAATTTTCTTATTTATTGATTAAAAAATATGAAAATATACGTATTTACCTGTAGATCTGATATTTTAATTCAGAAATTTTAAAATATACGTAATCTTCTGTACATTTCTCATTTTTTATCATAGAAATATGAAAATATACGTTTTTTGTACTTTTCTTATTTTCTGAATAAGAAATATGAAAATATACGTATTTTCCAGCAGATTCAGAAATTTTAATTCAGAATTTTGAAAATATACGTAATTTTCTGCACATTTCACATCATTTATCAGAAATATGAAAATATACGTATTTTTAGTACTTATCTTATATTTTGATTAGATATAAGAAAATATACCTATTTTCCAGACATTCAGAAATTTTAATTCAGAATTTTGAAAATATACGTAATCTTCTGCACATTTCACATTAATTATCAGAAATATGAAAATATACGTATTTTTAGTACTTTTCTCATATTTTGATTATGAAACATGAAAATATACGTATTTTCCAGCACATTCAGAAATTTGAAGACAGAATTTTGAAAAAATACTTAATCTTCTGTACATTTCTCATTATTTATCACAGAAATATGAAAAGATACGTATTTTTGCACTTTTCTTAACTTTTGATTAGACATGAAAATATACGTATTTTCCAGCACATTCAGAAATTTTAATTCAGAATTTTGAAAATATCCTTAATCTTCTGCACATATACGTATTCTGTAATATACGTATTTTCCAGCACATTCAGAATTTTTTGAGAATTTTGAAAATATACGTAATCTTCTGCACATTTCTTATTATTTATAACAAAAATATGAAAATATACGTATTTTTAGTACTTTTCTCGTTTTTTCTATTGAGAAATATATAAATATACGTATTTTCCAGCACATTCGGTATTTTTAATTCCGAATTAAGTATATATACGTATTTTTCTGCACCTTTCGTTTTTTTTTAATTCAGAAATATTAAAATACACGCATTTTTCGGCACATATATCATTTTCTAATTCAAAAATATGAAATTTTACTTATTTTTCAAAAAATTCATGTTTTTTGTCTTCATAAATCTGAAAACATACGTATTTTTCAGCAGACTACTCTTTATTTCATTGAGATATATGAAAATATAAGTATTTTTCAGTACATGCATTATTAAACAATATGTAAATATATATTTACTGTGCGTTCCTGTTTTTTTATTTCAGAAATATGAAAACGTATGTATTTTTGCGCATTTCGGATTATTTAATTCAGAAATATGTTTTCTGATTTTTTATTAAATAATAGGGAAAAGATTCGTATTTTTCAGCATATTTTTGAATGTTAATTCAGGACTATGAAAATATACGCATTATTCAGCAGATTTCCGATTATTCTATTAGAAATATGAAAATATACCTATTTTTTCGGCATATTTCTGATGTATTAATTCAGGAACATGAAAATATACGTACTTTTCGGTACATTTCTAATGTTTTAATTCAGAAATATGAAAAATATGTATTTTAACGCATATTTATGAATTCCTTTTCAGAAATGCGAAAATATACACATTTTTCCTCACATTTCTGACATTTTAATTCAGAAATATGAAAACATACTTATTTTTCGGCACGTGTCTGATTTTTAATTCAGATATATGAAAATATGCGAATTTTTCTGTATATTTCTGATTTTGTAATTCAGAAATATGAAAACATACTTATTTTTAAGTATATTTTTTAATTAAAACATATGAAATATACATATTTTTCAGCATATTTCTGATTTTTTAATTCAGAAATATGAAAATATACGTTTTTTTAGCACATTTATGATTTTTTAATTCAGATATATTTAAATATACGTATTTTTAAATAACATTTATTAAGTTTTACCTCAGTAATATGAAAATTACCCATAATAATAATAATAATGGACTATTCCATACTTAATAAATACTGCGCTTCAGGAGTAGGCAAGAAGTCAGTCCGTAGTTCACTACTGACTGTTCGGTTATACTCTCTTCCTACGGACGGGAGGAACCCGAAGGAGGCTACGCCGAAGGGCGGAGTCTCCTTCGGGGAGGTAGACCGGCCCTGAACCCGTTTATACGGGTTCAATGGGCTATTTTTTGGCCGAGCCTACGGGCTCGGAATACCCACGTTAAAAAGGCCTTGTGCCACATGACACCCTCGTGGGGGGGTGACTGAATATCGTCAGTCCGTAGTTCACTACCGACTGTTCGGTTGTACTCTCTTCCTACGGACAGGAGGAACCCGAAGTATGCTACGCCGAAGGGCGGAGTCTCCTTCGGGGAGGTAGACCGGCCCTGAACCCGTTTATGCGGGTTCAATGGGCTATTTTTGGCCGAGCCTACGGGCACGGAATACCCACGTTAAAAAGGCCTTGTGCCACATGACACCCTCGTGGGGGGGGTGACTGAATATCGTCAGTCCGTAGTTCACTACCGACTGTTCGGTTGTACTCTCTTCCTACGGACAGGAGGAACCCGAAGTATGCTACGCCGAAGGGCGGAGTCTCCTTCGGGGAGGTAGACCGGCCCTGAACCTTTTTATACGGGTTCAATGGGCATATTTTTTAGCCGGGCACACGGGCACGGAATACCAACGTTAAAAAGGCCTTGTGCCACATGACACCCTCGTGGCGGGGGGTGACTGAATATCCTCAGTCCGTAGTTCACTGCTGACTGTTCGGTTACACTCTCATACTACGAACGGGAGGAACCCGAAGGAGGCTACGCCGAAGGGCGGAGTCTCTTTCGGGAGGTAGACCGGCCCTGAACCTATTTATACGGGTTCAATGGACATATTTTTTGGCTGAGCCTACGGGCTCGGATTGCCCACGTTAAAAAGGCCTTGTGCCACATGACGCCCTCGTTGGTAGGGGTAACTGAATATCATCAGTCCGTAGTTCACTACCGACTGTTCGGTTATACTCTCTTCCTAATGACGGGACGTAGACCGGCCTTGAAACAGATTATACGGGTTCAATGGGCATCTTTTTGGCCGAGCCCACGGGCTGGGAGTGCACACGTTAAAAAGGCCTTGTGCCACATGACACCCTCGTGGGGGTGTGACTGAATATCGTCAGTCCGTAGTTCGCTACCGACTGTTCGGTTATACTCTCATCCTACGGACGGGAGGAACCCGAAGGAGGCTCCACCGATGGTAGACCGGCTCTGAACCCGTTTATACGAGTTCAATGGGCATATTTTTGGCCGTGCCCACGGGCTTGGAGTGCCCATGGGCTCGGAGTGCCCACGTTAAAAAGGCCTTGTGCCACATGACCCTCTCGTGGTCGGTGACTGAATATCGTCTGTCAGCAGTCCACTACTGACTGTTCGGTTGTACTCTCTTCCTACGGACGGGAGGAACCTGAAGCCAAAGTGCGGAGTCTCTTTCGGGGAGGCTAACCGACCCTGAACCCGTTTATATGAGTTCAATGGGAATATTTTTGGCCGAACCCACGGGCTCGGGTATCCCACGTTAAAAAGGCCTTGTGCCACATGACGCCGTCTTGGTGGGGATGACTGAATATCGTCAGTAGTTCAATTCGAGTCAAGTGTCGAGTCAGAGGCAGTCCGGAACAGAGTGGCGTTCAGCCAATTACTGCAAGACATTGAAATAGTGATAATGGTCGAGACTACATTGTTCTCTCTACTAAACCTGATTGTTCATACTAACACTTCTACTTCTCTGTATATATTCATGTTTGTAATATATTTGTGTTATTCCATACCTGTGGTTCTACCTTGGTCTACCACCGTGGTACAAGTAACCGGATCATAACAAAAATATAGTTATTTATCTGCACATTATTTTTGTATAGAGAAATATGAGAATATGTTAATTTTCCTGGACATATATGATTTTTGAATTCAGAACTATGAATATATATTTATTTTCCTGCAAATTCATGATTTTTTTTATTTCTGAAATATTTAAACTTACCTGTTCAGCACATTTCGATTTTTTAATTCAGAAATATAAAAATATGAGTTTTTTCGGCACATTCCGGATTTTTAATTTAGAAATATCAAAATATAAGTATTTTTCAGCACATTTCTGATTTTTTTTATTTCAGAAATATAAAAATATACGTATTTTTTGCACATTTCAGATTTTTTTTAATATTTATTTTTCATCACATTAATGATTTTTAATGAAACAATATGAAAATATACGGATTTTTCCCACGTTTCTGTTTTTTTTAATTAAAATTTTCAGCACATTTTTAATTTTTTAATTCAGAAATATTTAAATATATGTATTTCTAATAACATTTATGAATTTTTAGTTCAGAAATATGAAAATGTACGTATTTTAAAGCACATTTCTGAATATTTAAATCAGAAATACGAAAATATACGTATTTTTATAACATTTTTTATTTCAGAAATATGAAGATATACGTATTTTTCAACACATTTATGTTTTTTGATTCAAAAGTATGAACATATAAGTATTTTTCGGCATGTTGCTGATCATTTAATTCCGAAATATGAAAATATACTTATTTATCTGGACATTTATGATTTTTTTAATTTAGAAATATAAAAATATGCGTATTTTTGGCACATTTCAGATTTTTTTTATTTCACAAATATGAAAATATACGAATCTTTCAGCACATTTCTTATTTTATAATTCAGAAACATGAATATATATTCGTATTTCCGAGCAATTTCTGATTTTTTACTTCAGAAATATGAAAGAGATACGTGTTTTTCGGCACATTTCTGATTTTTCAATTCAGAGATATGAAAATATACGTATTTTTCAGCAAATTTCTCATTTTTCAATTCCGAAATATGAAAATATGCGTCATTTTCGAGACATTCCTGATTATAGATTCAGAAATATAAAAATATTCCGATATTTCGGGACTGTTCTTATTTTTTTTTTATTAAGAAATATGAAAATATACGTATTTTTCAGCATATTTCTAATTTCTTAATTCAGAAATATAAAAATATTCTGATTTACCCGCACATTTCTGATTTTTTATTCAGAAGTATGAAAATATACGTATTTTCGTGCAGATTTCTGATTTTTAACTCAGAAATATAAAAATATGGGTATTTTTTTTGAATATTTCAACTTTTAATTACATAGCGATTTACATGCAAAATCTAGCTGTTTTGACTACTTTTTAACGCTATTTTGAAAATATCAATAACTGTTTGAAAACATTAGAAAAACAATGAAATTATTGAAAATCGATATGAAATCAATCAAAACTTATTGATTTTAACTAGTTTCAGAAGTTTTGACAAAGTTATATTAAAAATTTTATGTTTTACACTTTTAATTACATAGCGATTTGCATGCAAAATCAAGCTGTTTACTTTTTCAACGCTAGTTTGAAAATATCAATAACTGTTTGAAAACATTAGAAAAACAATGAAATTATTGAAAATCGACAAAGTTATATTAAAATATATGATTTTTCAGTACATTTCTGATATGTTAATAAAGAAATATAAAAACAATACGTATTTTTCGGCATAATTCTGATTTTTTAATCCGGAAATATGAAAATATAGGTATTTTTTTGCAAAATTTCTGATTTTTTAATTCAGATATACGAAAATACATTTCTGATTTTTTATGCTAGTTTATTCAGAAATATGAAAATATACTTATATTTTTAAACATTATTTTTTAATTCAGATATATGAAGACATGCTAAGTTTCCTGCACAATTCTTATTTTTTAATTCAGAAGTATGAACATATACATATTTTCGGCACATTGCTGATTTTTGAATTCACTAATATGAAAGTATGCTTATTTTTTCAACATTTATATTTTTTAATACAGAAATATGAATATGTGCTTATTTTTATGACATTTATAATGTTTATAAAGAAATATACAAATAAAATATTTTTCCTGCCCATTTCTGTTTTTAATTCAGAATTATGAAAATATACTTATAATTTTCCTGCACATTTATGAATTTCTAATACAGAAATATGAAAATATACTTATCTTTTTGTATATTTATGATTTTTCTATTCAGAAATATGTAAATATATGTATTTTTTTGGTCATTTATGGCTTTTTACTGTAGAAATATGAAGATATACGTAATTTTCTGCACATTACTGGTTTTTCAATGGAAAACATAAAAATAAACTTTATTATTCTGAATTAAAAAATCAGAAATTTGCAGAAAAATAAGTTTATTTTTATGTTTTCCATTAATTCAGAATAATAAAAAAAATTCTAATTTTCCTCCATATTTCTGTTTTCTTAATTCGGAAATATAAAAATACAATTATTTTTCTACACATTTTTGAATTTTTATATCAGAAATATGAAAATTGCCAATCTTTTTGCACATTTCCGATTTTTGATAGGTATATGAAAATATGCGAATTTTCCAGGACATTTCTGATTTTGTAATTCAGAAATATTAAAATATAATTCCTTACCTGAACATTTATGTTGTTTTAATCATAAGCATCAAAATGTGCTAATTTTTAAAAAATATTTCTGAATTTTAATTCAGAAACATGACAACTTTCGTATTTTCCTTCACATTTATGTAATCAGAAATATGAATATATTCCTATTTTAAAGCACATTTATTTTTTTAATTCGCGAATAAGAAAATATGCTTATTTTCTGCACATTTCTGTATTTTTAAATAGGGAAATATGAAAAAATGATAATTTTCCTTCATATTTCTGATTTTTAATTCAGAACTATGAAACTATACTCATTTTTTCTCATATTTATGATGTTTTTACTAGAAAAATATGACAATATACGTATTTTTGTGCACATATTTGATTCTTTAATTCAGAAATATAAAAATATGCTAATTTTCCTAAATCTTTATGATTTTTTTAATTAAAAACTGAAAATAATCATATTTTTCTGCACATTTTCGACTTTTTACATCAGAAATATAAAAATTTTCTAATTTTGGTGCACATTTATAATTTTGTAATTCAGAAATATGAAATATTACTCCTTTATGCACATTTATAATTTTTAATCAGAAATATAAAAATATGCTAATTCTTTAAAAAAAATTTTAATTTTAATTCAGAAATATGAAATCTTACGTATTTTTCTGCACATATATGAGTTTGAAATCAGAAATATGAAAATATTTATATTTTTCGGACATTTATTTTTTTAATTTAGAAATATGAAAATATATATATTTTTCTGCACATTTCTGAATTTTTATATGGAAATATGAAAATATACTTATTTTAATGCAGATTTATGATTATTTCTTTAGAAATATGAAAGTAGGCTTATTTTCCTGCGTTTTTAATTCGGAAATATGAAAATATACTTATTTTTTGTCACCTTTCTGTTTTTTTTTTCATTAAGAAGTATGAAAATGTACTTATTTTTCTGCGCATTTTTGAGTTTTAATTCACAAATATGAAAATATACGTATTTTCCTGCATATTTCTAGATTTTTAGTTCAGAAATATGAAAATATGCTAATTATCCTGCAAATATCTGATTTTTTGAATCAGAAGTATGACAAAATAAATATTGTTTGCACATTTATGAGTTTTAGTTCAGAAATATGAAAATATACTTATTTTTCTACACATATATGACTGTTTAATTCATAGATATGAAAATAAGCTAATTTTTCTAAATATACGTAATATTTACTTCAGAATTATGAAAATTGTCGAAAACTTAGCCACATATATATTTTATAATTCAGAGGCATTAAAATACACTAATTTTTTTATCACATACATGATTTTTTAATTCAGAAATATGAAAATATGGTACTGATTCTAAACATTTATATTAAAAAATATAATGAGAAATGAGAAAATATCCAAATATTTCAACATTTATCGTTTTTCATTCAGGATTATGACAATATGCTATTTTTCAACACATTAATAAGGTTTTCAGAAATGTTTTATGTTATAGAATTATGACTGGTAATTGTTTTATACTTTTTTGTTGTTTTTATTCAGAAAGTATGAAAATATGCTAATTTATCTACACATTTATGATTTTGTTAATCTGTAATATGAAAATATGTCAATTTTTCTGCATATTTATAATTTTTTAATTGAGAAATATGAAAATATCCTACTATTTCTACACATATTTATGTTTTAATTAAAGGGATACATGTAATATATTAATATTTCAGCACAATTATGATTTTTATTTCAGAAATATGAAAATATACTAAATTTTCTATACTTTATGATTTTTAATTCAGTAACATTAAAATATGCAATTTTTGTACACATTTAGGATGTTTGAACCAGAAATTTGTAAATATGCTAATTGTTCAACATATTTATGTTTTTTTGATTCAGTAACATGTAAATATGCAATTTTTGTACACATTTGGGATTTTTGAATCAGAAATTTGTAAATATGCAAATTGTTCAACATATTTATGTTTTTTAATTCAGTAACATGAAAATATGCCATTTTTGTAGACATTTAGGATTTTTGAACCAGAAATTTATAAATATGCTAATTGTTCAATATATTTATGTTTTTTAATTCAACAACATGAAAATATGCTATTTTTGTACACATTTAGGATTTTTGAAAGAGAAATTTGTAAATATGCTAATTGTTCAACATATGTTTTTTAATTAAGTAAAATGAAAATATGCCATTTTTGTACACATTTAGGATTTTTGAATCAGAAATTTGTAAATATGCTAATTGTTCAACATATTTATGTTTTTTAATTCAGTAACATGAAAATATGCCATTTTTGTGCTCATTTAAGATTTTCGAACCAGAAATTTATAAATATGCTAATTGTTCAAAAGATTTGTTTTTTAATTCAGTAACATGAAAATATGCCATTTTTGTACACATTTAGGATTTTGAACCAGAAATTTGTAAATATGCTAATTGTTCAACAAATTTATGTTTTTTAATTCAATGATATGAAAATATGCAATTTTTGTACACATTTAGGATTTTGAATCAGAAATTTGTAGATATGCAAATTATTCAACATATTTATGTTTTTCAATTCAGTAACATAAAAATATGCCATTTTTGTACACATTGAGGATTTTGAATCAAAAATTTGTAAATATGCTAATTTTTAATCATATTTCTGTTTTATAATTCAGTAACATGAAAATATGTCATTTTTGTAGACATTTAGGAATCTTAAACCAGAAATTTATAAATATGCTAACTGTTCAATAGATTTATGTTTTTTAATTCAGTAACATGAAAATATGCCATTTTTGTACACATTTAGGATTTTTGAATCAGAAATTTGTAAATATGCTAATTGTTCAACATATTTATGTTTTTTTAATTCAGTAACATGAAAATATGCCATTTTTGTACACATTTAGTATTTTTTAGCCAGAAATTTGTAAATATGCTAATTGTTCAACATATTTATGTTTTTTAATTCATTAACATGAAAATATGCCATTTTTGTACACATTTAGGATTTTTCAACCAGAAATTTATAAATATGCTAATTGTTCAACATATTTATGTTTTTTAATTCAGTCACATGAAAATATGCCATTTTTGTACAAATTTAGTTTTTTTTAGCCAGAAATTTTTAAATATGCTAATTGGTAAACATATGTATGTTTTTTAATTCAGTAACATGAAAATATTCCATTTTTGTACACATTTAGGATTTTCGAACCAGAAATTTGCAAAATATGCTAATTGTTCAACATATTTATGTTTTTTAATTCAGTAACATGAAAATATGCCATTTTTGACACATTTAGGATTTTTGAATCAGAAATTAGTAAATATGCTAATTTTTCAACATATTTATGTTATTTTATTCAGTAACATGAAAATATGACATTTTTTAACACATTTCGGATTTCTGAATCAGAAATTTGTAAATATGCTAATTGTTCAACATATTTATGTTTTTTAATTCAGTAACATGAAAATATGCCATTTTTGTACACATTTAGGATTTTTGAACAAGAAATTTGTAAATATGCTAATTGTTCAACCTATTTATATTTTTTTAATTCAGTAACATGAAAATATGCCATTTTTGTACACATTTAGGATTTTTGATACAGAAATTTATAAATATGCTAATTGTTCAACATACATATATTTTTTTTAATTCAGTAACATGAAAATATGCCATTTTTGTACACATGTAGGATTTTCGAACCAGAAATTTGTAAATATGCTAATTGTTCAACATATTTATGTTTTTTTATTCAGTAACATGAAAATATGCCATTTTTGTACACATTTAAGATTTTTGAACCAGAAATTTTTAAATATGCTAATTGTTCAACATATTTATGTTTTTAATTCAGTAACATGAAAATATGATATTTTTATGCACATTTAGGATTTTGGAATCAGAAATTTGTAAATATGCTAAGTGTTCAACCTATTTATGTATTTTTTAATTCAGTAACATGAAAATATGCCATTTTTGTACACATTTAGGATTTTTAAATCAGAAATTTGTAAATATGCTAAGTGTTCAAGATATTTATGTTTTTTAAATCAGTAATATGAAAACATGCAATTTTTGTACACATTTAGGATTTTTGAATCAGAAATTTGTAAATATGCTAATCTTTCAACATATTTATGTTTTTTAATTCAGTAACCTGAAAATATGCCATTTTTGAACACATTTAGGGTTTCTGACTCAGAAATTTGTAAATATCCTAATTGTTCAACATATTTATGTTTTTAAATTCAGTAACATGAAAATATGCCATTTTTGTACACATTTAGTATTTTTGAATCAGAAATTTGTAAATATGCTAATTGTTCAACATATTTATGTTTTTTAATTCAGTAACATGTAAATATGCCATTTTTATACACATTTAGGATTTTCGAACCAGAAATTTGCAAAATATGCTAATTGTTCAACATATTTATGTTTTTTAATTCAGTAACATGAAAATATTCCATTTTTGTACACATTTAGGAGTTTTGAACTAGAAATTTGTAAATATGCTATTTGTTCAACATATTTATGTTTTTTAATTCAGTAACATGAAAATATTCCATTTTTGTACACATTTAGGATTTTCGAACCAGAAATTTGCAAAATATACTAATTGTTCAACATATTTATGTTTTTTAATTCAGTAATATGAAAATATGCCATTTTTATACACATTTAGGATTTTCGAACCAGAAATTTGCAAAATATGCTAATTGTTCAACATATTTATGTTTTTTAATTCATTAACATGAAAATATGCCATTTACTGTACACATTTAGGAGTTTTGAAACAGAAATTTGTAAATGTGCTAATTGTTCAACATATTTATATTTTTTAATTCATTAACATGAAAATATGCCATTTTTGTACACATTTAGGATTTTTGAACAAGAAATTTGTAAATATGCTAATTGTTCAACCTATTTATATTTTTTTAATTCAGTAACATGAGAATATGCCATTTTTGTACACATTTAGGATTTTTGATACAGAAATTTATAAATATGCTAATTGTTCAACATACATATATTTTTTTCAATTCAGTAACATGAAAATATGCCATTTTTGTACACATTTAGAAGTTTTGAACCAGAAATTTGTAAATATGCTAATTGTTCAACATATTTATGTTTTTTAATTCATTAACATGAAAATATGCCATTTTTGTACACATTTAGGATTTTTGAACAAGAAATTTGTAAATATGCTAATTGTTCAACCTATTTATATTTTTTTAATTCAGTAACATGAGAATATGCCATTTTTGTACACATTTAGGATTTTTGATACAGAAATTTATAAATATGCTAATTGTTCAACATACATATATTTTTTTTAATTCAGTAACATGAAAATATGCCATTTTTGTACACATTTAAGATTTTTGAACCAGAAATTTTTAAATATGCTAATTGTTCAACATATTTATGTTTTTAATTCAGTAACATGAAAATATGATATTTTTATGCACATTTAGGATTTTGGAATCAGAAATTTGTAAATATGCTAAGTGTTCAACCTATTTATGTATTTTTTAATTCAGTAACATGAAAATATGCCATTTTTGTACACATTTAGGATTTTTAAATCAGAAATTTGTAAATATGCTAAGTGTTCAAGATATTTATGTTTTTTAAATCAGTAATATGAAAACATGCAATTTTTGTACACATTTAGGATTTTTGAATCAGAAATTTGTAAATATGCTAATCTTTCAACATATTTATGTTTTTTAATTCAGTAACCTGAAAATATGCCCCTTTTTTGAATACATTTAGGATTTCTGACTCAGAAATTTGTAAATATGCTAATTTTTCAACATATTTGTTTTTTAATTCAGTAACATGAAAATATGACATTTTTGTACACATTTAGTATTTTTGAATCAGAAATTTGTAAATATGCTAATTGTTCAACATATTTATGTTTTTTAATTCAGTAACAGGAAAATATTCCATTTTTGTACACATTTAGGATTTTCGAACCAGAAATTTGCAAAATATGCTAATTGTTCAACATATTTATGTTTTTTAATTCAGTAACATGAAAATATGCCATTTTGGACACATTTAGGATTTTTGAATCAGAAATTAGTAAATATGCTAATTGTTCAACATATTTATGTTTTTTAATTCAGTAACATGAAAATATGCCATTTTTGTACACATTTAGTATTTTTGAGTCAGAAATTTGTAAATATGCTAAGTGTTCAACATATTTATGTTTTTTAATTCAGTTACATGAAAATATGCCATTTTTATACACATTTAGGATTTTCGAACCAGAAATTTGCAAAATATGCTAATTGTTCAACATATTTATGTTTTTTAATTCAGTAACATGAAAATATGCCATTTTTGTACACATTTAGGATTTTTGAACCAGAAATTTGTATATATGCTAATTGTTCAACATATTTGTGTTTTTTAATTCATTAACATGAAAATATGCCATTTTTGTACACATTTAGGAGTTTTGAATCAGAAATTTGTAAATATGATAATTGTTCAACATATTTAAGTTTTTTAATTCATTAACATGAAAATATGCCATTTTTGTACACATTTAGGATTTTTGAATCAGAAATTTGTAAATATGCTAAGTGTTCAAAATATTTATGTTTTTTAAATCAGTAATATGAAAACATGCAATTTTTGTACACATTTAGGATTTTTGAATCAGAAATTTATAAATATGCTAATCTTTCAACATATTTATGTTTTTTAATTCAGTAACCTGAAAATATGCCATTTTTGAACACATTTAGGGTTTCTGACTCAGAAATTTGTAAATATGCTAATTGTTCAACATATTTATGTTTTTAAATTCAGTAACATGAAAATATGCCATTTTTGTACACATTTAGTATTTTTCAGTCAGAAATTTGTAAATATGCTAATTGTTCAACATATTTATGTTTTTTAATTCAGTAACATGTAAATATGCCATTTTTATACACATTTAGGATTTTCTAACCAGAAATTTGCAAAATATGCTAATTGTTCAACATATTTATGTTTTTTAATTCAGTTACATGAAAATATTCCATTTTTGTACACATTTAGGAGTTTTGAACTAGAAATTTGTAAATATGCTATTTGTTCAACATATTTATGTTTTTTAATTCACTAACATGAAAATATTCCATTTTTGTACACATTTAGGATTTTCGAACCAGAAATTTGCAAAATATGCTAATTGTTCAACATATTTATGTTTTTTAATTCAGTAATATGAAAATATGCCATTTTTATACACATTTAGGATTTTTGAACCAGAAATTTGCAAAATATGCTAATTGTTCAACATATTTATGTTTTTTAATTCATTAACATGAAAATATGCCATTTTTGTACATATTTAAGATTTTTGAACCAGAAATTTGTAAATATGCTAATTGTTCAACATATTTATGTTTTTTAATTCAGTAACCTGAAAATATGCCATTTTTGAACAAATTTAGGATTTCTGACCCAGAAATTTGTAAATATGCTAATTGTTCAACATATTTATGTTTTTTAATTCAGTAACATGAAAATATGCCATTTTTGTACACATTTAGGATTTTTGAACTAGAAATTTGTAAATATGCTAATTGTTCAACATATTTATGTTTTTTAATTCAGTAACATGAAAATATGCCATTTTTGTACACATTTAGTATTTTTGAGTCAGAAATTTGTAAATATGCTAAGTGTTCAACATATTTATGTTTTTTAATTCAGTTACATGAAAATATGCCATTTTTATACACATTTAGGATTTTCGAACCAGAAATTTGCAAAATATGCTAATTGTTCAACATATTTATGTTTTTTAATTCAGTAACATGAAAATATGCCATTTTTGTACACATTTAGGATTTTTGAACCAGAAATTTGTATATATGCTAATTGTTCAACATATTTGTGTTTTTTAATTCATTAACATGAAAATATGCCATTTTTGTACACATTTAGGCGTTTTGAATCAGAAATTTGTAAATATGATAATTGTTCAACATATTTATGTTTTTTAATTTAGTAACATGAAAATATGCCATCTTTGTGCACATTTAGGATTTTTGAGTCAGAAATTTGCAAAATATGCTAATTGTTCAACATATTTATGTTTTTTAATTCAGTAACATGAAAATATTCCATTTTTGTACACATTTAGGAGTTTTGAACTAGAAATTTGTAAATATGCTATTTGTTCAACATATTTATGTTTTTTAATTCAGTAACATGAAAATATTCCATTTTTGAACACATTTAGGATTTTCGAACCAGAAATTTGCAAAATATGCTAATTGTTCAACATATTTATGTTTTTTAATTCAGTAATATGAAAATATGCCATTTTTATACACATTTAGGATTTTCGAACCAGAAATTTGCAAAATATGCTAATTGTTCAACATATTTATGTTTTTTAATTCAGTAACATGAAAATATGCCATTTTTGTACACATTTAGGATTTTTGAACCAGAAATTTGTATATATGCTAATTGTTCAACATATTTGTGTTTTTTAATTCATTAACATGAAAATATGCCATTTTTGTACACATTTAGGAGTTTTGAATCAGAAATTTGTAAATATGCTAAGTGTTCAAAATATTTATGTTTTTTAAATCAGTAATATGAAAACATGCAATTTTTGTACACATTTAGGATTTTTGAATCAGAAATTTATAAATATGCTAATCTTTCAACATATTTATGTTTTTTAATTCAGTAACCTGAAAATATGCCATTTTTGAACACATTTAGGGTTTCTGACTCAGAAATTTGTAAATATGCTAATTGTTCAACATATTTATGTTTTTAAATTCAGTAACATGAAAATATGCCATTTTTGTACACATTTAGTATTTTTCAGTCAGAAATTTGTAAATATGCTAATTGTTCAACATATTTATGTTTTTTAATTCAGTAACATGTAAATATGCCATTTTTATACACATTTAGGATTTTCTAACCAGAAATTTGCAAAATATGCTAATTGTTCAACATATTTATGTTTTTTAATTCAGTAACATGAAAATATTCCATTTTTGTACACATTTAGGAGTTTTGAACTAGAAATTTGTAAATATGCTATTTGTTCAACATATTTATGTTTTTTAATTCATTAACATGAAAATATTCCATTTTTGTACACATTTAGGATTTTCGAACCAGAAATTTGCAAAATATGCTAATTGTTCAACATATTTATGTTTTTTAATTCAGTAATATGAAAATATGCCATTTTTATACACATTTGGGATTTTCGAACCAGAAATTTGCAAAATATGCTAATTGTTCAACATATTTATGTTTTTTAATTCATTAACATGAAAATATGCCATTTTTGTACATATTTAAGATTTTTGAACCAGAAATTTGTAAATATGCTAATTGTTCAACATATTTATGTTTTTTAATTCAGTAACCTGAAAATATGCCATTTTTGAACAAATTTAGGATTTCTGACCCAGAAATTTGTAAATATGCTAATTGTTCAACATATTTATGTTTTTTAATTCAGTAACATGAAAATATGCCATTTTTGTACACATTTAGGATTTTTGAACTAGAAATTTGTAAATATGCTAATTGTTCAACATATTTATGTTTTTTAATTCAGTAACATGAAAATATGCCATTTTTGTACACATTTAGGAGTTTTGAACCAGAAATTTGTAAATGTGCTAATTGTTCAACATATTTATGTTTTTTAATTCATTAACATGAAAATATGCCATTTTTGTACACATTTAGGATTTTTGAACAAGAAATTTGTAAATATGCTAATTGTTCAACCTATTTATATTTTTTTAATTCAGTAACATGAAAATAGGCCATTTTTGTACACATTTAGGATTTTTGATCCAGAAATTTATAAATATGCTAATTGTTCAACATATTTATGTTTTTTTATTCAGTAACATGAAAATATACCATTTTTGTACACATTTAGGATTTTTGAATCAGAAATTTGTAAATATTCTAAGTGTTCAACCTATTTATGTTTTTTTTAATTCAGTAACATGAAAATATGATATTTTTATGCACATTTAGGTTTTTGGAATCAGAAATTTGTAAATATGCTAAGTGTTCAACATATTTATGTTTTTTAAATTAGTAATATGAAAACATGCAATTTTTGTACACATTTAGTATTTTTGAATCAGGAATTTGAAAATATGCTAATCTTTCAACATATTTATGTTTTTTAATTCAGTAACCTGAAAATATGACATTTTTGAACACATTTAGGATTTCTGACTCAGAAATTTGTAAATATGCTAATTGTTCAACATATTTATGTTTTTTAATTCAGTAACATGAAAATATGCCATTTTTGTACACATTTAGGATTTTTGAATCAGAAATTTGTAAATATGCTAAGTGTTGAGCATATTTATGTTTTTTAATTCAGTAACATGAAAATATGCCATTTTTATACACATTTAGGATTTTCGAACCAGAAATTTGCAAAATATGCTAATTGTTCAACATATTTATGTTTTTTAATTCAGTAACATGAAAATATGCCATTTTTTGTACACATTTAGGATTTTTGAATCAGAAATTTGTAAATATGCTAATTTTTCAACATATATACGTTTTTTAAGTCAGTAACATGAAAATATGCCATTTTTGTACACATTTAGGATATTTGAACTAGAAATTTGTAAATATGCTAATTGTTCAACATATTTATGTTTTTTAATTCAGTAACATGAAAATATGCCATTTTTGTACACATTTAGGATTTTTGAAACAGAAATTTGTAAATATGCTAATTGTTCAACATATTTATGTTTTTTAATTCAGTAACATGAAAATATGCCATTTTTGTACACATTTAGGAGTTTTGAACCAGAAATTTGTAAATATGCTAATTGTTCAACATATTTATGTTTTTTAATTGATTAACATGAAAATATGCCATTTTTGTACACATTTAGGATTTTTGAACAAGAAATTTGTAAATATGCTAATTGTTCAACCTATTTATATTTTTTTAATTCAGTAACATGACAATATGCCATTTTTGTACACATTTAGGATTTTTGATCCAGAAATTTGTAAATATGCTAATTGTTCAACATATTTATGTTTTTTAATTCAGTAACATGAAAATATGCCATTTTTGTACACATTTAAGATTTTTGAACCAGAAATTTGTAAATATGCTAATTGTTCAACATATTTATGTTTTTTAATTCAGTAACATGAAAATATGATATTTTTATGCACATTTAGGATTTTGGAATCAGAAATTTGTAAATATGCTAAGTGTTCAACATATTTATGTTTTTTAAATCAGTAATATGAAAACATGCAATTTTTGTACACATTTAGGATTTTTGAATCAGGAATTTGTAAATATGCTAATCTTTCAACATATTTATGTTTTTTAATTCAGTAACCTGAAAATATGCCATTTTTGAACACATTTAGGATATCTGACTCAGAAATTTGTAAATATGCCAATTGTTCAACATATTTGTTTTTTTAATTCTGTAACATGAAAATATGCCATTTTTGTACACATTTATGATTTTTGAAACAGAAATTTGTAAATAAGGTAAGTGTTCAACATAGTTAGGTTTTTTAAATCATTAATATGAAAATATGCCATTTTTGTAAATATTTAGGATTTTTGAACGAGAAATTTGAAAATATGCTAAGTGCTCAACATATTTATGTTTTTTAATTCAGTAACTTGAAAATATGCCATTTTTTACACATTTAGGATTTTTGAACCAGAAATTTGTAAATACGCTAATTGTTCAACATATTTATGTTTTTTAATTCAGTAACATGAAAATATGCCATTTTTGTACACATTTAGGATTTTTGAATCAGAAATTTGTAAATATGCTAATTTTTCAACATATATATGTTTTTTAATTCAGTAACATGAAAATATGCCATTTTTGTACACATTCAGGATATTTGAACTAGAAATTTGCAAATATGCTAATTGTACAACATATTTATGTTTTTTAATTCAGTAACATGAAAATATGCCATTTTTGTACACATTTAGGATTTTGAATCAGAAATTTGTAAATATCCTAATTTTTCAACATATATATGTTTTGTAATTCAGTAACATGAAAATATGCCATTTTTGTACACATTCAGGATTTTTGAACTAGAAATTTGTAAATATGCTAATTGTTCAATATATTTATGTTTTTTAATTCAGTAACATGAAAATATGCCATTTTTGTACACATTTAGGATTTTTGAAACAGAAATTTGTAAATATGCTAATTGTTCAACATATTTATGTTTTTTAATTCAGTAACATGAAAATATGCCATTTTTGTACACATTTAGGATTTTTGAAACAGAAATTTGTAAATATGCTAATTGTTCAACATATTTATGTTTTTTAATTCAGTAACATGAAAATATGCCATTTTTGTACACATTTAGGAGTTTTGAACCAGAAATCTGTAAATATGCTAATTGTTCAACATATTTATGTTTTTTAATTGATTAACATGAAAATATGCCATTTTTGTACACATTTAGGATTTTTGAACTAGAAATTTGTAAATATGCTAATTGTTCAACATATTTATGTTTTTTAATTCAGTAACATGAAAATATTCCATTTTTGTACACATTTAGGAGTTTTGAACTAGAAATTTGTAAATATGCTATTTGTTCAACATATTTATGTTTTTTAATTCAGTAACATGAAAATATTCCATTTTTGTACACATTTAGGATTTTCGAACCAGAAATTTGCAAAATATGCTAATTGTTCAACATATTTATGTTTTTTAATTCAGTAATATGAAAATATGCCATTTTTATACACATTTAGGATTTTCGAACCAGAAATTTGCAAAATATGCTAATTGTTCAACATATTTATGTTTTTTAATTCATTAACATGAAAATATGCCATTTTTGTACATATTTAAGATTTTTGAACCAGAAATTTGTAAATATGCTAATTGTTCAACATATTTATGTTTTTTAATTCAGTAACCTGAAAATATGCCACTTTTGAACAAATTTAGGATTTCTGACCCAGAAATTTGTAAATATGCTAATTGTTCAACATATTTATGTTTTTTAATTCAGTAACATGAAAATATGCCATTTTTGTACACATTTAGGATTTTTGAACTAGAAATTTGTAAATATGCTAATTGTTCAACATATTTATGTTTTTTAATTCAGTAACATGAAAATATGCCATTTTTGTACACATTTAGGAGTTTTGAACGAGAAATTTGTAAATGTGCTAATTGTTCAACATATTTATGTTTTTTAATTCATTAACATGAAAATATGCCATTTTTGTACACATTTAGGAGTTTTGAACCAGAAATTTGTAAATATGCTAATTGTTCAACATATTTATGTTTTTTAATTCATTAACATGAAAATATGCCATTTTTGTACACATTTAGGATTTTTGAACAAGAAATTTGTAAATATGCTAATTGTTCAACCTATTTATATTTTTTTAATTCAGTAACATGAAAATAGGCCATTTTTGTACACATTTAGGATTTTTGATCCAGAAATTTATAAATATGCTAATTGTTCAACATATTTATGTTTTTTAATTCAGTAACATGAAAATATGCCATTTTTGTACACATTTAAGATTTTTGAACAAGAAATTTTTAAATATGCTAATTGTTCAACATATTTATGTTTTTTTATTCAGTAACATGAAAATATACCATTTTTGTACACATTTAGGATTTTTGAATCAGAAATTTGTAAATATTCTAAGTGTTCAACCTATTTATGTTTTTTTTAATTCAGTAACATGAAAATATGATATTTTTATGCACATTTAGGTTTTTGGAATCAGAAATTTGTAAATATGCTAAGTGTTCAAAATATTTATGTTTTTTTAAATTAGTAATATGAAAACATGCAATTTTTGTACACATTTAGTATTTTTGAATCAGGAATTTGTAAATATGCTAATCTTTCAACATATTTATGTTTTTTAATTCAGTAACCTGAAAATATGACATTTTTGAACACATTTAGGATTTCTGACTCAGAAATTTGTAAATATGCTAATTGTTCAACATATTTATGTTTTTTAATTCAGTAACATGAAAATATGCCATTTTTGTACACATTTAGGATTTTTGAATCAGAAATTTGTAAATATGCTAAGTGTTGAGCATATTTATGTTTTTTAATTCAGTAACATGAAAATATGCCATTTTTATACACATTTAGGATTTTCGAACCAGAAATTTGCAAAATATGCTAATTGTTCAACATATTTATGTTTTTTAATTCAGTAACATGAAAATATGCCATTTTTTGTACACATTTAGGATTTTTGAATCAGAAATTTGTAAATATGCTAATTTTTCAACATATATATGTTTTTTAAGTCAGTAACATGAAAATATGCCATTTTTGTACACATTTAGGATATTTGAACTAGAAATTTGTAAATATGCTAATTGTTCAACATATTTATGTTTTTTAATTCAGTAACATGAAAATATGCCATTTTTGTACACATTTAGGATTTTCGAACCAGAAATTTGCAAAATATGCTAATTGTTCAACATATTTATGTTTTTTAATTCAGTAATATGAAAATATGCCATTTTTATACACATTTAGGATTTTCGAACCAGAAATTTGCAAAATATGCTAATTGTTCAACATATTTATGTTTTTTAATTCATTAACATGAAAATATGCCATTTTTGTACATATTTAAGATTTTTGAACCAGAAATTTGTAAATATGCTAATTGTTCAACATATTTATGTTTTTTAATTCAGTAACCTGAAAATATGCCATTTTTGAACAAATTTAGGATTTCTGACCCAGAAATTTGTAAATATGCTAATTGTTCAACATATTTATGTTTTTTAATTCAGTAACATGAAAATATGCCATTTTTGTACACATTTAGGATTTTTGAACTAGAAATTTGTAAATATGCTAATTGTTCAACATATTTATGTTTTTTAATTCAGTAACATGAAAATATGCCATTTTTGTACACATTTAGGAGTTTTGAACGAGAAATTTGTAAATGTGCTAATTGTTCAACATATTTATGTTTTTTAATTCATTAACATGAAAATATGCCATTTTTGTACACATTTAGGAGTTTTGAACCAGAAATTTGTAAATATGCTAATTGTTCAACATATTTATGTTTTTTAATTCATTAACATGAAAATATGCCATTTTTGTACACATTTAGGATTTTTGAACAAGAAATTTGTAAATATGCTAATTGTTCAACCTATTTATATTTTTTTAATTCAGTAACATGAAAATAGGCCATTTTTGTACACATTTAGGATTTTTGATCCAGAAATTTATAAATATGCTAATTGTTCAACATATTTATGTTTTTTAATTCAGTAACATGAAAATATGCCATTTTTGTACACATTTAGGATTTTTGAACAAGAAATTTGTAAATATGCTAATTGTTCAACCTATTTATGTTTTTTTATTCAGTAACATGAAAATATACCATTTTTGTACACATTTAGGATTTTTGAATCAGAAATTTGTAAATATTCTAAGTGTTCAACCTATTTATGTTTTTTTTAATTCAGTAACATGAAAATATGATATTTTTATGCACATTTAGGTTTTTGGAATCAGAAATTTGTAAATATGCTAAGTGTTCAAAATATTTATGTTTTTTTAAATTAGTAATATGAAAACATGCAATTTTTGTACACATTTAGTATTTTTGAATCAGGAATTTGTAAATATGCTAATCTTTCAACATATTTATGTTTTTTAATTCAGTAACCTGAAAATATGACATTTTTGAACACATTTAGGATTTCTGACTCAGAAATTTGTAAATATGCTAATTGTTCAACATATTTATGTTTTTTAATTCAGTAACATGAAAATATGCCATTTTTGTACACATTTAGGATTTTTGAATCAGAAATTTGTAAATATGCTAAGTGTTGAGCATATTTATGTTTTTTAATTCAGTAACATGAAAATATGCCATTTTTATACACATTTAGGATTTTCGAACCAGAAATTTGCAAAATATGCTAATTGTTCAACATATTTATGTTTTTTAATTCAGTAACATGAAAATATGCCATTTTTTGTACACATTTAGGATTTTTGAATCAGAAATTTGTAAATATGCTAATTTTTCAACATATATATGTTTTTTAAGTCAGTAACATGAAAATATGCCATTTTTGTACACATTTAGGATATTTGAACTAGAAATTTGTAAATATGCTAATTGTTCAACATATTTATGTTTTTTAATTCAGTAACATGAAAATATGCCATTTTTGTACACATTTAGGATTTTCGAACCAGAAATTTGCAAAATATGCTAATTGTTCAACATATTTATGTTTTTTAATTCATTAACATGAAAATATGCCATTTTTGTACATATTTAAGATTTTTGAACCAGAAATTTGTAAATATGCTAATTGTTCAACATATTTATGTTTTTTAATCCAGTAACCTGAAAATATGCCATTTTTGAACAAATTTAGGATTTCTGACCCAGAAATTTGTAAATATGCTAATTGTTCAACATATTTATGTTTTTTAATTCAGTAACATGAAAATATGCCATTTTTGTACACATTTAGGATTTTTGAACTAGAAATTTGTAAATATGCTAATTGTTCAACATATTTATGTTTTTTAATTCAGTAACATGAAAATATGCCATTTTTGTACACATTTAGGAGTTTTGAACGAGAAATTTGTAAATGTGCTAATTGTTCAACATATTTATGTTTTTTAATTCATTAACATGAAAATATGCCATTTTTGTACACATTTAGGAGTTTTGAACCAGAAATTTGTAAATATGCTAATTGTTCAACATATTTATGTTTTTTAATTCATTAACATGAAAATATGCCATTTTTGTACACATTTAGGATTTTTGAACAAGAAATTTGTAAATATGCTAATTGTTCAACCTATTTATATTTTTTTAATTCAGTAACATGAAAATAGGCCATTTTTGTACACATTTAGGATTTTTGATCCAGAAATTTATAAATATGCTAATTGTTCAACATATTTATGTTTTTTAATTCAGTAACATGAAAATATGCCATTTTTGTACACATTTAGGATTTTTGAACAAGAAATTTGTAAATATGCTAATTGTTCAACCTATTTATGTTTTTTTATTCAGTAACATGAAAATATACCATTTTTGTACACATTTAGGATTTTTGAATCAGAAATTTGTAAATATTCTAAGTGTTCAACCTATTTATGTTTTTTTTAATTCAGTAACATGAAAATATGATATTTTTATGCACATTTAGGTTTTTGGAATCAGAAATTTGTAAATATGCTAAGTGTTCAAAATATTTATGTTTTTTAAATTAGTAATATGAAAACATGCAATTTTTGTACACATTTAGTATTTTTGAATCAGGAATTTGTAAATATGCTAATCTTTCAACATATTTATGTTTTTTAATTCAGTAACCTGAAAATATGACATTTTTGAACACATTTAGGATTTCTGACTCAGAAATTTGTAAATATGCTAATTGTTCAACATATTTATGTTTTTTAATTCAGTAACATGAAAATATGCCATTTTTGTACACATTTAGGATTTTTGAATCAGAAATTTGTAAATATGCTAAGTGTTGAGCATATTTATGTTTTTTAATTCAGTAACATGAAAATATGCCATTTTTATACACATTTAGGATTTTCGAACCAGAAATTTGCAAAATATGCTAATTGTTCAACATATTTATGTTTTTTAATTCAGTAACATGAAAATATGCCATTTTTGTACACATTTAGGATTTTTGAATCAGAAATTTGTAAATATGCTAATTTTTCAACATATATATGTTTTTTAAGTCAGTAACATGAAAATATGCCATTTTGTACACATTTAGGATATTTGAACTAGAAATTTGTAAATATGCTAATTGTTCAACATATTTATGTTTTTTAATTCAGTAACATGAAAATATGCCATTTTTGTACACATTTAGGATTTTTGAACAAGAAATTTGTAAATATGCTAATTGTTCAACCTATTTATATTTTTTTTAATTCAGTAACATGAAAATATGCCATTTTTGTACACATTTAGGATTTTTGAAACAGAAATTTATAAATATGCTAATTGTTAAACATATTTATGTTTTTTAATTCAGTAACATGAAAATATGCCATTTTTGTACACATTTAAGATGTTTGAACAAGAAATTTTTAAATATGCTAATGTTCAACATATTTATGTTTTTTTATTCAGTAACATGAAAATATGCCATTTTTGTACACATTTAGGATTTTTGATCCAGAAATTTGTAAATATGCTAATTGTTCAACATATTTATGTTTTTTAATTCAGTAACATGAAAATATGATATTTTTATGCACATTTAGGATTTTGGAATCAGAAATTTGTAAATATGCTAATCTTTCAACATATTTATGTTTTTTAATTCAGTAACCTGAAAATATGACATTTTTGAACACATTTAGGATTTCTGACTCAGAAATTTGTAAATATGCTAATTGTTCAACATATTTATGTTTTTTAATTCAGTAACATGAAAATATTCCATTTTTGTACACATTTTAGGATTTTTGAATCAGAAATTTGTAAATATGCTAAGTGTTGAGCATATTTATGTTTTTTAATTCAGTAACATGAAAATATGCCATTTTTATACACATTTAGGATTTTCGAACCAGAAATTTGCAAAATATGCTAATTGTTCAACATATTTATGTTTTTTAATTCAGTAACATGAAAATATGCCATTTTTTGTACACATTTAGGATTTTTGAATCAGAAATTTGTAAATATGCTAATTTTTCAACATATATATGTTTTTTAAGTCAGTAACATGAAAATATGCCATTTTTGTACACATTTAGGATATTTGAACTAGAAATTTGTAAATATGCTAATTGTTCAACATATTTATGTTTTTTAATTCAGTAACATGAAAATATGCCATTTTTGTAAACATTTAGGATTTTTGAACAAGAAATTTGTAAATATGCTAATTGTTCAACCTATTTATATTTTTTTAATTCAGTAACATGAAAATATGCCATTTTTGTACACATTTAGGATTTTTGAAACAGAAATTTATAAATATGCTAATTGTTAAACATATTTATGTTTTTTAATTCAGTAACATGAAAATATGCCATTTTTGTACACATTTAAGATGTTTGAACAAGAAATTTTTAAATATGCTAATTGTTCAACATATTTATGTTTTTTTATTCAGTAACATGAAAATATGCCATTTTTGTACACATTTAGGATTTTTGATCCAGAAATTTGTAAATATGCTAATTGTTCAACATATTTATGTTTTTTAATTCAGTAACATGAAAATATGATATTTTTATGCACATTTAGGATTTTGGAATCAGAAATTTGTAAATATGCTAATCTTTCAACATATTTATGTTTTTTAATTCAGTAACCTGAAAATATGCCATTTTTGAACAAATTTAGGATTTCTGACCCAGAAATTTGTAAATATGCTAATTGTTCAACATATTTATGTTTTTTAATTCATTAACATGAAAATATGCCATTTTTGTACACATTTAGGATTTTTGAACAAGAAATTTTTAAATATGCTAATTGTTCAACATATTTATATTTTTTTAATTCAGTAACTTGAAAATATGCCATTTTTTACACATTTAGGATTTTTGAACCAGAAATTTGTAAATATGCTAATTGTTCAACATATTTATGTTTTTTAATTCAGTAACATGAAAATATGCCATTTTTGTACACATTTAGGATTTTTGAATCAGAAATTTGTAAATATGCTAATTTTTCAACATATATATGTTTTTTAATTCAGTAACATGAAAATATGCCATTTTTGTACACATTTAGGAGTTTTGAACCAGAAATTTGTAAATATGCTAATTGTTCAACATATTTATGTTTTTTAATTCATTAACATGAAAATATGCCATTTTTGTACACATTTAGGATTTTTGAACAAGAAAATTGTAAATATGCTAATTGTTCAACCTATTTATATTTTTTTAATTCAGTAACATGATAATATGCCATTTTTGTACACATTTAGGATTTTTGATCCAGAAATTTATAAATATGCTAATTGTTCAACATATTTTTGTTTTTTAATTCAGTAACATGAAAATATGCCATTTTTGTACACATTTAAGATTTTTGAACAAGAAATTTTTAAATATGCTAATTGTTCAACATATTTATGTTTTTTTATTCAGGAACATGAAAATATACCATTTTTGTACACATTTAGGATTTTTGAATCAGGAATTTGTAAATATGCTAATCTTTCAACATATTTATGTTTTTTAATTCAGTAACCTGAAAATATGACATTTTTGAACACATTTAGGATTTCTGACTCAGAAATTTGCAAATATGCTAATTGTTCAACATATTTATGTTTTTTAATTCATTAACATGAAAATATGCCATTTTTGTACACATTTAGGATTTTTGAATCAGAAATTTGTAAATATGCTAAGTGTTGAGCATATTTAGGTTTTTTAATTCAGTAACATGAAAATATGCCATTTTTGTACACATTCAGGATTTTTGAACTAGAAATTTGTAAATATGCTAATTGTTCAACATATTTATGTTTTTTAATTCAGTAACATGAAAATATGCCATTTTTGTACACATTTAAGATTTTTGAAACAGAAATTTGTAAATATGCTAATTGTTCAACATATTTATGTTTTTTAATTCATTAACATGAAAATATGCCATTTTTGTACACATTTAGGATTTTTGAACAAGAAATTTGTAAATATGCTAATTGTTCAACCTATTTATATTTTTTTAATTCAGTAACATGAAAATATGCCATTTTTGTACACATTTAGGATTTTTGAAACAGAAATTTATAAATATGCTAATTGTTAAACATATTTATGTTTTTTAATTCAGTAACATGAAAATATGCCATTTTTGTACACATTTAAGATGTTTGAACAAGAAATTTTTAAATATGCTAATTGTTCAACATATTTATGTTTTTTTATTCAGTAACATGAAAATATACCATTTTTGTACACATTTAGGATTTTTGAATCAGAAATTTGTAAATATGCTAAGTGTTCAACCTATTTATGTTTTTTTAATTCAGTAACATGAAAATATGATATTTTTATGCACATTTCGGATTTTGGAATCAGAAATTTGTAAATATGCTAAGTGTTCAACATATTTATGTTTTTAAATCAGTAATATGGAAACATGCAATTTTTGTACACATTTAGGATTTTTGAATCAGGAATTTGTAAATATGCTAATCTTTCAACATATTTATGTTTTTTAATTCAGTAACCTGAAAATATGCCATCTTTGAACACATTTAGGATTTCTGACTCAGAAATTTGTAAATATGCTAATTGATCAACATATTTATGTTTTTTAATTCAGTAACATGAAAGTATGCCATTTTTTACACATTTAGGATTTTTGAAACAGAAATTTGTAAATAAGTTAAGTGTTCAACATAGTTAGGTTTTTTAAATCATTAATATGAAAATATGCCATTTTTATACATATTTAGGATTTTTCAACGAGAAATTTGAAAATATGCTAATTGCTCAACATATTTATGTTTTTTAATTCAGTAACTTGAAAATATGCCATTTTTTACACATTTAGGATTTTTGAACCAGAAATTTGTAAATAGGCTAATTGTTCAACATATTTATGTTTTTTATTCCAGTAACATGAAAATATGCCATTTTTGTACACATTTAGGATTTTTGAATCAGAAATTTGTAAATATGCTAATTTTTGAACATATATATGTTTTTTAATTCAGTAACATGAAAATATGCCATTTTTGTACACATTTAGGATTTTTGAACTAGAAATTTGTAAATATGCTAATTGTTCAACATATTTATGTTTTTTAATTCAGTAACATGAAAATATGCCATTTTTGTATACATTTAGGATTTTTGAATCAGAAATTTGTAAATATGCTAATTGTTCAACATATTTATGTTTTTTAATTCGTTAACATGAAAATATGCCATTTTTGTACACATTTAGGATTTTTGAACAAGAAATTTGTAAATATGCTAATTGTTCGACCTATTTATATTTTTTTAATTCAGTAACATGAAAATATGCCATTTTTGTACACATTTAGAATTTTTGATCCAGAAATTTATAAATATGCTAATTGTTCAACATATTTATGTTTTTTAATTCAGTAACATGAAAATATGCCATTTTTGTTCACATTTAAGATTTTTGAACTAGAAATTTTTAAATATGCTAATGGTTCAACATATTTATGTTTTTTTATTCAGTAACATGAAAATATACCATTTTTGTACACATTTAGGATTTTTGAATCAGAAATTTGTAAATATGCTAAGTGTTCAACATATTTATGTTTTTTAAATCAGTAATATGAAAACATGCAATTTTTGTACACATTTAGGATTTTTGAATCAGGAATTTGTAAATATGCTAATCTTTCAACATATTTATGTTTTTTAATTCAGTAACCTGAAAATATGCCATTTTTGAACACATTTAGGATGTCTGACTCAGAAATTTGTAAATATGCTAATTGTTCAACATATTTATGTTTTTTAATTCAGTAACATGAAAATATGCCATTTTTTACACATTTAGGATTTTTGAACCAGAAATTTGTAAATATGCTAATTGTTCAACATATTTATGTTTTTTAATTCTGAAACATGAAAATATGCCATTTTTGTACACATTTAGGATTTTTGAACTAGAAATTTGCAAATATGCTAATTGTACAACATATTTATGTTTTTTAATTCAGTAACATGAAAATATGCCATTTTTGTACACATTTAGGATTTTTGAATCATAAATTAGTAAATATGCTAATTTTTCAACATATTTATGTTATTTAATACATTAACATGAAAATATGCCATTTTTGTACACATTTAGGATATTTGAACTAGAAATTTGTAAATATGCTAATTGTTCAACATATTTATGTTTTTTAATTCAGTAACATGAAAATATGCCATTTTTGTACACATTTAGGATTTTTGAAATAGAAATTTGTAAATATGCTAATTGTTCAACATATTTATGTTTTTTAATTCAGTAACATGAAAATATGATATTTTTATGCACATTTCGGATTTTGGAATCAGAAATTTGTAAATAAGCTAAGTGTTCAACATATTTATGTTTTAAAATCAGTAATATGGAAACATGCAATTTTTGTACACATTTAGGATTTTTGAATCAGGAATTTGTAAATATGCTAATCTTTCAACATATTTATGTTTTTTAATTCAGTAACCTGAAAATATGCCATCTTTGAACACATTTAGGATTTCTGACTCAGAAATTTGTAAATATGCTAATTGATCAACATATTTATGTTTTTTAATTCAGTAACATGAAAGTATGCCATTTTTTACACATTTAGGATTTTTGAAACAGAAATTTGTAAATAAGTTAAGTGTTCAACATAGTTAGGTTTTTTAAATCATTAATATGAAAATATGCCATTTTTAGACATATTTAGGATTTTTCAACGAGAAATTTGAAAATATGCTAATTGCTCAACATATTTATGTTTTTTAATTCAGTAACTTGAAAATATGCCATTTTTTACACATTTAGGATTTTTGAACCAGAAATTTGTAAATAGGCTAATTGTTCAACATATTTATGTTTTTTATTCCAGTAACATGAAAATATGCCATTTTTGTACACATTTAGGATTTTTGAATCAGAAATTTGTAAATATGCTAATTGTTCAACATATTTATGTTTTTTAATTCGTTAACATGAAAATATGCCATTTTTGTACACATTTAGGATTTTTGAACAAGAAATTTGTAAATATGCTAATTGTTCGACCTATTTATATTTTTTTAATTCAGTAACATGAAAATATGCCATTTTTGTACACATTTAGAATTTTTGATCCAGAAATTTATAAATATGCTAATTGTTCAACATATTTATGTTTTTTAATTCAGTAACATGAAAATATGCCATTTTTGTTCACATTTAAGATTTTTGAACTAGAAATTTTTAAATATGCTAATGGTTCAACATATTTATGTTTTTTTATTCAGTAACATGAAAATATACCATTTTTGTACACATTTAGGATTTTTGAATCAGAAATTTGTAAATATGCTAAGTGTTCAACATATTTATGTTTTTTAAATCAGTAATATGAAAACATGCAATTTTTGTACACATTTAGGATTTTTGAATCAGGAATTTGTAAATATGCTAATCTTTCAACATATTTATGTTTTTTAATTCAGTAACCTGAAAATATGCCATTTTTGAACACATTTAGGATGTCTGACTCAGAAATTTGTAAATATGCTAATTGTTCAACATATTTATGTTTTTTAATTCAGTAACATGAAAATATGCCATTTTTTACACATTTAGGATTTTTGAACCAGAAATTTGTAAATATGCTAATTGTTCAACATATTTATGTTTTTTAATTCTGTAACATGAAAATATGCCATTTTTGTACACATTTAGGATTTTTGAATCAGAAATTTGTAAATATGCTAATTTTTCAACATATATATGTTTTTTAATTCAGTAACATGAAAATATGCCATTTTTGTACACATTCAGGATTTTTGAACTAGAAATTTGCAAATATGCTAATTGTACAACATATTTATGTTATTTAATTCAGTAACATGAAAATATGCCATTTTTGTACACATTTAGGATTTTTGAATCATAAATTAGTAAATATGCTAATTTTTCAACATATTTATGTTATTTAATACATTAACATGAAAATATGCCATTTTTGTACACATTTAGGATATTTGAACTAGAAATTTGTAAATATGCTAATTGTTCAACATATTTATGTTTTTTAATTCAGTAACATGAAAATATGCCATTTTTGTACACATTTAGGATTTTTGAAATAGAAATTTGTAAATATGCTAATTGTTCAACATATTTATGTTTTTTAATTCAGTAACATGAAAATATGATATTTTTATGCACATTTCGGATTTTGGAATCAGAAATTTGTAAATATGCTAAGTGTTCAACATATTTATGTTTTTAAATCAGTAATATGGAAACATGCAATTTTTGTACACATTTAGGATTTTTGAATCAGTAATTTGTAAATATGCTAATCTTTCAACATATTTATGTTTTTTAATTCAGTAACCTGAAAATATGCCATCTTTGAACACATTTAGGATTTCTGACTCAGAAATTTGTAAATATGCTAATTGATCAACATATTTATGTTTTTTAATTCAGTAACATGAAAGTATGCCATTTTTTACACATTTAGGATTTTTGAAACAGAAATTTGTAAATAAGTTAAGTGTTCAACATAGTAAGGTTTTTTAAATCATTAATATGAAAATATGCCATTTTTATACATATTTAGGATTTTTCAACGAGAAATTTGAAAATATGCTAATTGCTCAACATATTTATGTTTTTTATTCCAGTAACATGAAAATATGCCATTTTTGTACACATTTAGGATTTTTGAATCAGAAATTTGTAAATATGCTAATTTTTGAACATATATATGTTTTTTAATTCAGTAACATGAAAATATGCCATTTTTGTACACATTTAGGATTTTTGAACTAGAAATTTGTAAATATGCTAATTGTTCAACATATTTATGTTTTTTAATTCAGTAACATGAAAATATGCCATTTTTGTATACATTTAGGATTTTTGAATCAGAAATTTGTAAATATGCTAATTGTTCAACATATTTATGTTTTTTAATTCGTTAACATGAAAATATGCCATTTTTGTACACATTTAGGATTTTTGAACAAGAAATTTGTAAATATGCTAATTGTTCGACCTATTTATATTTTTTTAATTCAGTAACATGAAAATATGCCATTTTTGTACACATTTAGAATTTTTGATCCAGAAATTTATAAATATGCTAATTGTTCAACATATTTATGTTTTTTAATTCAGTAACATGAAAATATGCCATTTTTGTTCACATTTAAGATTTTTGAACTAGAAATTTTTAAATATGCTAATGGTTCAACATATTTATGATTTTTATTCAGTAACATGAAAATATACCATTTTTGTGCACATTTAGGATTTTTGAATCAGAAATTTGTAAATATGCTAAGTGTTCAACATATTTATGTTTTTTAAATCAGTAATATGAAAACATGCAATTTTTGTACACATTTAGGATTTTTGAATCAGGAATTTGTAAATATGCTAATCTTTCAACATATTTATGTTTTTTAATTCAGTAACCTGAAAATATGCCATTTTTGAACACATTTAGGATGTCTGACTCAGAAATTTGTAAATATGCTAATTGTTCAACATATTTATGTTTTTTAATTCAGTAACATGAAAATATGCCATTTTTTACACATTTAGGATTTTTGAACCAGAAATTTGTAAATATGCTAATTGTTCAACATATTTATGTTTTTTAATTCTGTAACATGAAAATATGCCATTTTTGTACACATTTAGGATTTTTGAATCAGAAATTTGTAAATATGCTAATTTTTCAACATATATATGTTTTTTAATTCAGTAACATGAAAATATGCCATTTTTGTACACATTCAGGATTTTTGAACTAGAAATTTGCAAATATGCTAATTGTACAACATATTAATATTTTTTAATTCAGTAACATGAAAATATGCCATTTTTGTACACATTTAGGATTTTTGAATCATAAATTAGTAAATATGCTAATTTTTCAACATATTTATGTTATTTAATACATTAACATGAAAATATGCCATTTTTGTACACATTTAGGATATTTGAACTAGAAATTTGTAAATATGCTAATTGTTCAACATATTTATGTTTTTTAATTCAGTAACATGAAAATATGCCATTTTTGTACACATTTAGGATTTTTGAAATAGAAATTTGTAAATATGCTAATTGTTCAACATATTTATGTTTTTTAATTCAGTAACATGAAAATATGCCATTTTTGTACACATTCAGGATTTTTGAACTAGAAATTTGCAAATATCCTAATTGTACAACATATTTATGTTTTTTAATTCATTAACATGAAAATATGCTATTTTTGTACACATTTAGGATTTTTGAACAAGAAATTTGTAAATATGCTAATTGTTCCACCTATTTATATTTTTTTAATTCAGTAACATGAAAATATGCCATTTTTGTGCACATTTAGGATTTTTGATCCAGAAATTTATAAATATGCTAATTCTTCAACATATTTATGTTTTTTAATTCAGTAACATGAAAATATGCCATTTTTGTACACATTTAAGATGTTTGAACAAGAAATTTTTAAATATGCTAATTGTTCAACATATTTATGTTTTTTTATTCAGTAACATGAAAATATACCATTTTTGTACACATTTACGATTTTTGAATCAGAAATTTGTAAATATGCTAAGTGTTCAACCTATTTATGTTTTTTTTAATTCAGTAACATGAAAATATGCCATTTTTGTACACATTTAGGATTTTTGATCCAGAAATTTGTAAATATGCTAATTGTTCAACATATTTATGTTTTTTAATTCAGTAACATGAAAATATGATATTTTTATGCACATTTAGGATTTTGGAATCAGAAATTTGTAAATATGCTAAGTGTTCAACATATTTATGTTTTTTAAATCAGTAATATGAAAACATGCAATTTTTGTACACATTTAGGATTTTTGAATCAGAAATTTGTAAATATGCTAATTTTTCAACATATATATGTTTTTTAATTCAGTAACATGAAAATATGCCATTTTTGTACACATTTAGGATTTTTGATCCATAAATTTGTAAATATGCTAATTGTTCAACATATTTATGTTTTTTTAATTCAGTAACATGAAAATATGCCATTTTTGTACACATTTAAGATTATTGAACCAGAAATTTGTAAATATGCTAATTGTTCAACATATTTATGTTTTTTAATTCAGTAACATGAAAATATGATATTTTTATGCACATTTCGGATTTTGGAATCAGAAATTTGTAAATATGCCAAGTGTTCAACATATTTATGTTTTTTAAATCAGTAATATGGAAACATGCAATTTTTGTACACATTTAGGTTTTTTGAATCAGGAATTTGTAAATATGCTAATCTTTCAACATATTTATGTTTTTTAATTCAGTAACCTGAAAATATGCCATTTTTGAACACATTTAGGATTTCTGACTCAGAAATTTGTAAATATGCTAATTGTTCAACATATTTATGTTTTTTAATTCAGTAACATGAAAATATGCCATTTTTGTACACATTTAGGATTTCTGAAAGAGAAATTTGTAAATAAGCTAAGTGTTCAACATAGTTAGGTTTTTTAAATCATTAATATGAAAATATGCCATTTTTGTACATATTTAGGATTCTTGAACGAGAAATTTGAAAATATGCTAATTGCTCAACATATTTATGTTTTTTAATTCAGTAACTTGAAAATATGCCATTTTTTACAGATTCAGGATTTTTGAACCAGAAATTTGTAAATATGCTAATTGTTCAACATATTTATGTTTTTTAATTCAGTAACATGAAAATATGCCATTTTTGTACACATTTAGGATTTTTGAATCAGAAATTTGTAAATATGCTAATTTTTCAACATATATATGTTTTTTAATTCAGTAACATGAAAATATGCCATTTTTGTACACATTCAGGATTTTTGAACTAGAAATTTGCAAATATGCTAATTGTACAACATATTTATGTTTTTTAATTCAGTAACATGAAAATATGCCATTTTTGTACACATTTAGGTTTTTTGAAACAGAAATTTGTAAATATGCTAATTGTTCAACATATGTATGTTTTTTAATTCAGTAACATGAAAATATGCTATTTTTGTACACATTTAGGATTTTTGAACAAGAAATTTGTAAATATGCTAATTGTTCAACCTATTTATATTTTTTTAATTCAGTAACCTGAAAATATGCCATTTTTTACACATTTAGGATTTTTGATCCAGAAATTTATAAATATGCTAATTGTTCAACATATTTATGTTTTTTAATTCAGTAACATGAAAAAATTGCCATTTTTGTACACATTTAAGATGTTTGAACAAGAAATTTTTAAATATGCTAATTGTTCAACATATTTATGTTTTTTTATTCAGTAACATGAAAATATAGCATTTTTGTACACATTTAGGATTTTTGAATCAGAAATTTGTAAATATGCTAAGTGTTCAACCTATTTATGTTTTTTTTAATTCAGTAACATGAAAATATGCCATTTTTCTACACATTTAGGATTTTTGATGCAGAAATTTATAAATATGCTAATTGTTCAACATATTTATGTTTTTTAATTCAGTAACATGAAAATATGCCGTTTTTGTACACATTTAAGATTTTTGAAACAGAAATTTGTAAATATGCTAATTGTTCAACATATTTATGTTTTTTAATTCAGTAACATGAAAATATGATATTTTTATGCACATTTAGGATTTTGGAATCAGAAATTTGTAAATATGCTAAGTGTTCAACATATTTATGTTTTTTAAATCAGTAATATGAAAACATGCAATTTTTGTACACATTTAGGATTTTTGAATCCGGAATTTGTAAATATTCTAATCTTTCAACATATTTATGTTTTTTAATTCAGTAACCTGAAAATATGCCATTTTTGAACACATTTAGGATGTCTGACTCAGAAATTTGTAAATATGCTAATTGTTCAACATATTTATGTTTTTTAATTCATTAACATGAAAATATGCCATTTTTGTACACATTTAGGATTTTTGATCCAGAAATTTGTAAATATGCTAATTGTTCAACATATTTATGTTTTTTAATTCAGTAACATGAAAATATGCCATTTTTGTACACATTTAAGATTTTTGAAACAGAAATTTGTAAATATGCTAATTGTTCAACATATTTATGTTTTTTAATTCAGTAACATGAAAATATGATATTTTTATGCACATTCCGGATTTTGGAATCAGAAATTTGTAAATATGCCAAGTGTTCAACATAGTTAGGTTTTTTAAATCATTAATATGAAAATATGCCATTTTTATACATATTTAGGATTTTTGAACGAGAAATTTGAAAATATGCTAATCTTTCAACATATTTATGATTTTTAATTCAGTAACTTGAAAATATGCCATTTTTTACACATTTAGGATTTTTGAACCAGAAATTTGTAAATATGCTAATTGTTCAACATATTTATGTTTTTTAATTCAGTAACATGAAAATATGCCATTTTTGTACACATTTAGGATTTTTGAATCAGAAATTTGTAAATATGCTAATTTTTCAACATATATATGTTTTTTAATTCAGTAACATGAAAATATGCCATTTTTGTACACATTTAGGAGTTTTGAACCAGAAATTTGTAAATATGCTAATTGTTCAACATATTTATGTTTTTTAATTCATTAACATGAAAATATGCCATTTTTGAACACATTTAGGATTTCTGACTCAGAAATTTGTAAATATGCTAATTGTTCAACATATTTATGTTTTTTAATTCATTAACATGAAAATATGCCATTTTTGTACACATTTAGGATTTTTGAATCAGAAATTTGTAAATATGCTAAGTGTTGAGCATATTTAGGTTTTTTAATTCAGTAACATGAAAATATGCCATTTTTGTACACATTCAGGATTTTTGAACTAGAAATTTGTAAATATGCTAATTGTTCAACATATTTATGTTTTTTAATTCAGTAACATGAAAATATTCCATTTTTGTACACATTTAGGAGTTTTGAACTAGAAATTTGTAAATATGCTATTTGTTCAACATATTTATGTTTTTTAATTCAGTAACATGAAAATATTCCATTTTTGTACACATTTAGGATTTTCGAACCAGAAATTTGCAAAATATGCTAATTGTTCAAAATATTTATGTTTTTTAATTCAGTAACATGAAAATATGCCATTTTTGTACGCATTTAAGATTTTTGAACTAGAAATTTTTAAATATGCTAATTGTTCAACATATTTATGTTTTTTTATTCAGTAACATGAAAATATACCATTTTTGTACACATTTAGGATTTTTGAATCAGAAATATGTAAATATGCTAAGTGTTCAACCTATTTATGTTTTTTTTAATTCAGTAACATGAAAATATGCCATTTTTCTACACATTTAGGATTTTTGATCCAGAAATTTGTAAATATGCTAATTGTTCAACATATTTATGTTTTTTAATTCAGTAACATGAAAATATGCCATTTTTGTACACATTTAGGATTTTTGATCCAGAAGTTTATAATTATGCTAATTGTTCAATATATTTATGTTTTTTAATTAAGTAACATGAAAATATGCCATTTTTGTACACATTTAAGATGTTTGAACAAGAAATTTTTAAATATGCTAATTGTTCAACATATTTATGTTTTTTAATCCAGTAACATGAAAATATGCCATTTTTGTACACATTTAGGAATTTTGAACTAGAAATTTTTAAATATGCTAATTGTTCAACATATTTATGTTTTTTAATTCAGTAACATGAAAATATGCCATTTTTGTACACATTTAGGATTTTTGAAACAGAAATTTGTAAATATGCTAATTGTTCAACATATTTATGTTTTTTAATTCGGTAACATGAAAATATGCCATTTTTGTACACATTTAGGAGTTATGAACCAGAAATTTGTAAATATGCTAATTGTTCAACATATTTATGTTTTTTAATTCATTAACATGAAAATATGCCATTTTTGTACACATTTAGGATTTTTGAACAAGAAATTTGTAAATATGCTAATTGTTCAACCTATTTATATATTTTTAATTCAGTAACATGAAAATATGCCATTTTTGTACACATTTAGGATTTTTCATCCAGAAATTTATAAATATGCTAATTGTTCAACATATTTATGTTTTTTAATTCAGTAACATGAAAATATGCCATTTTTGTTCACATTTAAATTTTTGAACCAGAAATTTTTAAATATGCTTATTGTTCAACATATTTATGTTTTTTTATTCAGTAACATGAAAATATACCATTTTTGTACACATTTAGGATTTTTGAATCAGAAATTTGTAAATATGCTAAGTGTTCAACCTATTTATGTTTTTTTTAATTCAGTAACATGAAAATATGCCATTTTTGTACACATTTAGGATTTTTGATCCAGAAATTTGTAAATATGCTAATTGTTCAACATATTTATGTTTTTTAATTCAGTAACATGAAAATATGCCATTTTTGTACACATTTAAGATTTTTGAACCAGAAATTTGTAAATATGCTAATTGTTCAACATATTTATGTTTTTTAATTCAGTAAAATGAAAATATGATATTTTTATGCACATTTCGGATTTTGGAATCAGAAATTTGTAAATATGCTAAGTGTTCAACATATTTATGTTTTTTAATTCAGTAACTTGAAAATATGCCATTTTTTACACATTTAGGATTTTTGAACCAGAAATTTGTAAATATGCTAATTGTTCAACATATTTATGTTTTTTATTTCAATAACATGAAAATATGCCATTTTTTACACATTTAGGATTTTTGAATCAGAAATTTGTAAATAGGCTAATTTTTCAACATATATATGTTTTTTAATTCAGTAACATGAAAATATGCCATTTTTGTACACATTTAGGATTTTTGAATCAGAAATTTGTAAATATGCTAATTGTTCAACGTATTTATGTTTTTTAATTCGTTAACATGAAAATATGCCATTTTTGTACACATTTAGGATTTTTGAACAAGAAATTTGTAAATATGCTAATTGTTCAACCTATTTATATTTTTTTAATTCAGTAACATGAAAATATACCATTTTTGTACACATTTAGAATTTTTGATCCTGAAATTTATAAATATGCTAATTGTTCAAAATATTTATGTTTTTTAATTCAGTAACATGAAAATATGCCATTTTTGTACGCATTTAAGATTTTTGAACTAGAAATTTTTAAATATGCTAATTGTTCAACATATTTATGTTTTTTTATTCAGTAACATGAAAATATACCATTTTTGTACACATTTAGGATTTTTGAATCAGAAATATGTAAATATGCTAAGTGTTCAACCTATTTATGTTTTTTTTAATTCAGTAACATGAAAATATGCCATTTTTCTACACATTTAGGATTTTTGATCCAGAAATTTGTAAATATGCTAATTGTTCAACATATTTATGTTTTTTAATTCAGTAACATAAAAATATGCCATTTTTGTACACATTTAAGATTTTTGAAACAGAAATTTGTAAATATGCTAATTGTTCAACATATTTATGTTTTTTAATTCAGTAACATGAAAATATGATATTTTTATGCACATTTAGGATTTGGGAATCAGAAATTTGTAAATATGCTAAGTGTTCAACCTATTTATGTTTTTAAATCAGTAATATGGAAACATGCAATTTTTGTACACATTTAGGATTTTTGAATCAGGAATTTGTAAACATGCTAATCTTTCAACATATTTATGTTTTTTAATTCAGTAACCTGAAAATATGCCATTTTTGAACACATTTAGGATTTTTGAAACAGAAATTTGTAAATAAGCTAAGTGTTCAACATAGTTAGGTTTTTTAAATCATTAATATGAAAATATGCCATTTTTGTACATATTTAGGATTTTTCAACGAGAAATTTGAAAATATGCTAATTGCTCAACATATTTATGTTTTTTAATTCAGTAACTTGAAAATATGCCATTTTTTACACATTTAGGATTTTTGAACCAGAAATTTTTAAATATGCTAATTGTTCAACATATTTATGTTTTTTAATTCAGTAACATGAAAATATGCCATTTTTGTACACATTTAGGATTTTTGAATCAGAAATTTGTAAATATGCTAATTGTTCAACATATTTATGTTTTTTAATTCGTTAACATGAAAATATGCCATTTTTGTACACATTTAGGATTTTTGAACAAGAAATTTGTAAATATGCTAATTGTTCAACCTATTTATATTTTTTTAATTCAGTAACATGAAAATATGCCATTTTTGTACACATTTAAGATTTTTGAACTAGAAATTTTTAAATATGCTAATTGTTCAACATATTTATGTTTTTTAATTCAGTAACATGAAAATATGCCATTTTTGTACACATTTAAGATTTTTGAAACAGAAATTTGTAAATATGCTAATTGTTCAACATATTTATGTTTTTTAATTCAGTAACATGAAAATATGATATTTTTAAGCACATTTAGGATTTTGGAATCAGAAATTTGTAAATATGCTAAGTGTTCAACATATTTATGTTTTTTAAATCAGTAATATGAAAACATGCAATTTTTGTACACATTTAGGATTTTTGAATCAGAAATTTATAAATATGCTAATTTTTGAACATATATATGTTTTTCAATCCAGTAACATGAAAATATGCCATTTTTGTACACATTTAGGAATTTTGAACTAGAAATTTTTAAATATGCTAATTGTTCAACATATTTATGTTTTTTAATTCAGTAACATGAAAATATGCCATTTTTGTACACATTTAGAATTTTTGATCCAGAAATTTATAAATATGCTAATTGTTCAAGATATTTATGTTTTTTAATTCAGTAACATGAAAATATGCCATTTTTGTACACATTTAGGATTTGTGAATCAGAAATTTGTAAATATGCTAAGTGTTTAACCTATTTATGTTTTTTAATTCAGTAACATGAAAATATGCCATTTTTGTACACATTTAAGATTTTTGAAACAGAAATTTGTAAATATGCTAATTTTTCAACATATTTATGTTTTTTAATTCAGTAACATGAAAATATGATATTTTTATGCACATTTAGGATTTTGGAATCAGAAATTTGTAAATATGCTAAGTGTTCAACATATTTATGTTTTTTAAATCAGTAATATGAAAACATGCAATTTTTGTACACATTTAGGATTTTTGAATCAGGAATTTGTAAATATGCTAATTTTTCAACATATTTATGTTATTTAATACAGTAACATGAAAATATGCCATTTTTGAACACATTTAGTATTTCTGAATCAGAAATTTGTAAATATGTTAATTGTTCAACATATTTATGTTTTTTAATCCAGTAACATGAAAATATGCCATTTTTGTACACATTTAGGAGATTTGAATCAGAAATTTGTAAATATGCTAATTGTTCAACATATTTATGTTTTTTAATTCAGTAACATGAAAATATGCCATTTTTGTACACATTTAGGATTTTTGAATCAGAAATTTGTAAATATGCTAATTGTTCAACATATTTATGTTTTTTAATTCGTTAACATGAAAATATGCCATTTTTGTACACATTTAGGATTTTTGAACAAGAAATTTGTAAATATGCTAATTGTTCAACCTATTTATATTTTTTTAATTCAGTAACATGAAAATATACCATTTTTGTACACATTTAGAATTTTTGATCCAGAAATTTATAAATATGCTAATTGTTCAACATATTTATGTTTTTTAATTCAGTAACATGAAAATATGCCATTTTTGTACACATTTAAGATTTTTGAACTAGAAATTTTTAAATATGCTAATTGTTCAACATATTTATGTTTTTTAATTCAGTAACATGAAAATATGCCATTTTTGTACACATTTAAGATTTTTGAAACAGAAATTTGTAAATATGCTAATTGTTCAACATATTTATGTTTTTTAATTCAGTAACATGAAAATATGATATTTTTATGCACATTTAGGATTTTGGAATCAGAAATTTGTAAATATGCTAAGTGTTCAACATATTTATGTTTTTTAAATCAGTAATATGAAAACATGCAATTTTTGTACACATTTAGGATTTTTGAATCAGAAATTTGTAAATATGCTAATTTTTCAACATATATATGTTTTTCAATCCAGTAACATGAAAATATGCCATTTTTGTACACATTTAGGAATTTTGAACTAGAAATTTTTAAATATGCTAATTGTTCAACATATTTATGTTTTTTAATTCAGTAACATGAAAATATGCCATTTTTGTACACATTTAGAATTTTTGATCCAGAAATTTATAAATATGCTAATTGTTCAAGATATTTATGTTTTTTAATTCAGTAACATGAAAATATGCCATTTTTGTACACATTTAGGATTTGTGAATCAGAAATTTGTAAATATGCTAAGTGTTTAACCTATTTATGTTTTTTAATTCAGTAACAAGAAAATATGCCATTTTTGTACACATTTAAGATTTTTGAAACAGAAATTTGTAAATATGCTAATTTTTCAACATATTTATGTTTTTTAATTCAGTAACATGAAAATATGATATTTTTATGCACATTTAGGATTTTGGAATCAGAAATTTGTAAATATGCTAAGTGTTCAACATATTTATGTTTTTTAAATCAGTAATATGAAAACATGCAATTTTTGTACACATTTAGGATTTTTGAATCAGGAATTTGTAAATATGCTAATTTTTCAACATATTTATGTTATTTAATACAGTAACATGAAAATATGCCATTTTTGAACACATTTAGTATTTCTGAATCAGAAATTTGTAAATATGTTAATTGTTCAACATATTTATGTTTTTTAATCCAGTAACATGAAAATATGCCATTTTTGTACACATTTAGGAGATTTGAATCAGAAATTTGTAAATATGCTAATTTTTCAACATATTTATGTTTTTTAATTAAGTATCATGAAAATATGCCATTTTTGTACACATTTAGGATTTGTGAATCAGAAATTTGTAAATATGCTAATTGTTCAACATATTTATGTTTTTTAATTCAGTAACATGAAAATATGCCATTTTTGGACACATTTAGGATTTTTGAATCAGAAATTTGTAAATATGCTAATTGTTCAACATATTTATGTTTTTTAATTCGTTAACATGAAAATATGCCATTTTTGTACACATTTAGGATTTTTGAACAAGAAATTTGTAAATATGCTAATTCTTCAACCTATTTATATTTTTTTAATTCAGTAACATGAAAATATGCCATTTTTGAACACATTTAGGATGTCTGACTCAGAAATTTGTAAATATGCTAATTGTACAACATATTTATGTTTTTTAATTCAGTAACATGAAAATATGCCATTTTTTACACATTTAGGATTTTTGAACGAGAAATTTGTAAATATGCTAATTGTTCAACATATTTATGTTTTTTAATTCTGTAACATGAAAATATGCCATTTTTGTACACATTTAGAATTTTTGAATCATAAATTAGTAAATATGCTAATTTTTCAACATATTTATTTTATTTAATACAGTAACATGAAAATATGCCATTTTTGAACACATTTAGGATTTCTGAATCAGAAATTTGTAAATATGCTAATTGTTCAACATATTTATGTTTTTTAATCCAGTAACATGAAAATATGCCATTTTTGTACACATTTAAGAGTTTTGAATCAGAAATTTGTAAATATGCTAATTTTTCAACATATTTATGTTTTTTAATTAAGTATCATGAAAATATGCCATTTTTGTACACATTTAGGATTTTTGAACCAGAAATTTGTAAATATGCTAAGTGTTCAACATATGTATGTTTTTTAATTCAGTAACATGAAAATATGCCATTTTTGTACACATTTAGAATTTTTGAACGAGAAATTTGTAAATATCCTAATTGTTCAACATTTTTATGTTTTTTAATTAAGTATCATAAAAATATGCCATTTTTGTACCCGTGTAGAGTTTTGAATCAGAAATTTGTAAATATGCTAATTGTTCAACATATTTATGTTTTTTAATTCAGTAACAGGAAAATATGCCATTTTTGTACTCATTTAGGATTTTTGAATGAGAAATTTTTAATTATGCTAATTGTTCAGCCTATTTATGTTTTTTAATTCAGTAACATAAAAATATGCCATTTTTGTACACATTTAGGATTTTTGAATCAGAAATTTGTAAATATGCTAATTTTTCAACATATTTATGTTTTTTAATTCAGTAACATGAAAATATGCCATTTTTGAACACATTTAGGATTTCTGAATCAGAAATTTGTAAATATGCTACTTGTTCAACATATTTATGTTTTTTAATTCAGTAACATGAAAACATGCCATTTTTGTACACATTTAGGATTTTTGAACCAGAAATTTGTAAATATGCTAATTGTACAACATATATATGTTTTTTATTCAGTAACATGAAAATATGCCATTTTTGTACACATTTAGGATTTTAGAACGAGAAATTTGTAAATATGCTAATTGTTCAACATATTTATGTTTTTTAATTAAGTATCATAGAAATATGCCATTTTTGTACACGTGTAGGGGTTTTGAATCAGAAATTTGTAAATATGCTAATTGTTCAACATATTTAAGTTTTTTAATTCAGTAACAAGAAAATATGCCATTTTTGTACACATTTAGGATTTTTGAACAAGAAATTTGTAAATATCCTAATTGTTCAACCTATTTATGTTTTTTTAATTCAGTAACATGAAAATATGCCATTTTTGTACTCATTTAGGATTTTTGAATGAGAAATTTGTAAATATGCTAATTGTTCAGCATATTTATGTTTTTTAATTCAGTAACATAAAAATATGCCATTTTTGTACACATTTAGGATTTTTGAATCTGAAATTAGTAAATATGCTAATTTTTCAACATATTTATGTTATTTAATTCAGTAACATGAAAATATGCCATTTTTGAACACATTTAGGATTACTGAATCAGAAAATTTGTAAATGTTGTAATTGTTCAACATATTTATGTTTTTAATTCAGTAACATGAAAATATGCCATTTTTGTACACATTTAGGATTTTTGAACGAGAAATTTGTAAATATGCTAATTGTTCAACAGTTTTATGTTTTTTAATTAAGTATCATAAAAATATGCCATTTTTGTACCCGTGTAGAGTTTTGAATCAGAAATTTGTAAATATGCTAATTGTCCAACATATTTATGTTTTTTTAATTCAGTAACAGGAAAATATGCCATTTTTGTACTCATTTAGGATTTTTGAATTTGAAATTTGTAAATATGCTAATTGTTCAGCATATTTATGTTTTTTAATTCAGTAACATAAAAATATGCCATTTTTGTACACATTTAGGATTTTTGAACAAGAAATTTGTAAATATGCTAATTGTTCAACATATTTATGTTTTTTAATTCAGTAACATGAAAATATGATATTTTTATGCACATTTAGGATTTTCGAATCAGAAATTTGTAAATATGCTAAGTGTTCAACATATTTATGTTTTTTAAATCAGTAATATGAAAACATGGAATTTTTGTACACATTTAGGATTTTTGAATCAGGAATTTGTAAATATGCTAATCTTTCAACATATTTATGTTTTTTAAGTCAGTAACCTGAAAATATGCCATTTTTGAACACATTTAGGATTACTGAATCAGAAATTTGTAAATGTTGTAATTGTTCAACATATTTATGTTTTTAATTCAGTAACATGAAAATATGCCATTTTTGTACACATTTAGGATTTTTGAACGAGAAATTTGTAAATATGCTAATTGTTCAACAGTTTTATGTTTTTTAATTAAGTATCATAAAAATATGCCATTTTTGTACCCGTGTAGAGTTTTGAATCAGAAATTTGTAAATATGCTAATTGTCCAACATATTTATGTTTTTTTAATTCAGTAACAGGAAAATATGCCATTTTTGTACTCATTTAGGATTTTGAATTTGAAATTTGTAAATATGCTAATTGTTCAGCATATTTATGTTTTTCTAATTCAGTAACATAAAAATATGCCATTTTTGTACACATTTAGGATTTTTGAACAAGAAATTTGTAAATATGCTAATTGTTCAACATATTTATGTTTTTTAATTCAGTAACATGAAAATATGATATTTTTATGCACATTTAGGATTTTCGAATCAGAAATTTGTAAATATGCTAAGTGTTCAACATATTTATGTTTTTTAAATCAGTAATATGAAAACATGCAATTTTTGTACACATTTAGGATTTTTGAATCAGGAATTTGTAAATATGCTAATCTTTCAACATATTTATGTTTTTTAAGTCAGTAACCTGAAAATATGCCATTTTTGAACACATTTAGGATGTCTGACTCAGAAATTTGTAAATATGCTAATTGTTCAACATATTTATGTTTTTTAATTCAGTAACATGAAAATATGCCATTTTTTACACATTTAGAATTTTTGAACCAGAAATTTGTAAATATGCTAATTGTTCAACATATTTATGTTTTTTAATTCTGTAACATGAAAATATGCCATTTTTGTACACATTTAGGATTTTTGAATCATAAATTAGTAAATATGCTAATTTTTCAACATATTTATGTTATTTAATACAGTAACATGAAAATATGCCATTTTTGAACACATTTAGTATTTCTTAATCAGAAATTTGTAAATATGCTAATTGTTCAACATATTTATGTTTTTTAATCCAGTAACATGAAAATATGCCATTTTTGTACACATTTAGGAGATTTGAATCAGAAATTTGTAAATATGCTAATTTTTCAACATATTTATATTTTTTAATTAAGTATCATGAAAATATGCCATTTTTGTACACATTTAGGATTTGTGAATCAGAAATTTGTAAATATGCTAATTGTTCAACATATTTATGTTTTTTAATTCGTTAACATGAAAATATGCCATTTTTGTACACATTTAGGATTTTTGAACAAGAAATTTGTAAATATGATATTTTTTCAACATATATATGTTTTTTAATTCAGTAACATGAAAATATGCCATTTTTGTACACATTTAGGATTTTTGAATCAGAAATTTGTAAATATGCTAATTGTTCAACATATTTATGTTTTTTAATTCGTTAACATGAAAATATGCCATTTTTGTACACATTTAGGATTTTTGAACAAGAAATTTGTAAATATGCTAATTCTTCAACCTATTTATATTTTTTTAATTCAGTAACATGAAAATATGCCATTTTTGTACACATTTATAATTTTTGATCCAGAAATTTATAAATATGCTAATTGTTCAACATATTTATGTTTTTTAATTCAGTAACATGAAAATATGCCATTTTTGTACACATTTAAGATTTTTGAACTAGAAATTTTTAAATATGCTAATTGTTCAACATATTTATGTTTTTTTATTCAGTAACATGAAAATATACCATTTTTGTACACATTTAGGATTTTTGAATCAGAAATTTGTAAATATGCTAAGTGTTCAATCTATTTATGTTTTTTAATTCAGTAACATGAAAATATGCCATTTTTGTACACATTTAAGATTTTTGAAACAGAAATTTGTAAATATGCTAATTGTTCAACATAGTTATGTTTTTTAATTCAGTAACATGAAAATATGATATTTTTATGCACATTTAGGATTTTGGAATCAGAAATTTGTAAATATGCTAAGTGTTCAACATATTTATGTTTTTTAAATCAGTAATATGAAAACATGCCATTTTTGTACACATTTAGGACTTTTGAACTAGAAATTTGTAAATATGCTAATTGTTCAACATATTTATGTTTTTTAATTCGTTAACTTGAAAATATGCCATTTTTGTACACATTTAGGATTTTTGAACAAGAAATTTGTAAATATGATAATTTTTCAACATATATATGTTTTTTAATTCAGTAACATGAAAATATGCTATTTTTGTACACATTTAGGATTTTTGAACTAGAAATTTGTAAATATGCTAATTGTTGAACATATTTATGTTTTTTAATTCAGTAACATGAAAATATGCCATTTTTGTACACATTTAGGATTTTTGAATCAGAAATTTGTAAATATGCTAATTGTTCAACATATTTATGTTTTTTAATTCGTTAACATGAAAATATGCCATTTTTGTACACATTTAGGATTTTTGAACAAGAAATTTGTAAATATGCTAATTTTTCAACATATTTATGTTTTTTAATTAAGTATCATGAAAATATGCCATTTTTGTACACCTTTAGGATTTTTGAACCAGAAATTTGTAAATATGCTAAGTGTTCAACATATGTATGTTTTTTAAATCAGTAATATGAAAATATGCCATTTTTGTACACATTTAGGATTTTTGAATCAGAAATTTGTAAATATGCTAATTGTTGTACATATTTATGTTTTTTAATTCAGTAACATGAAAATATGCCATTTTTGTACACATTTAGGATTTTTGAATGAGAAATTTGTAAATATCCTAATTGTTCAACATTTTTATGTTTTTTAATTAAGTATCATAAAAATATGCCATTTTTGTACCCGTGTAGAGTTTTGAATCAGAAATTTGTAAATATGCTAATTGTTCAACATATTTATGTTTTTTAATTCAGTAACAGGAAAATATGCCATTTTTGTACTCATTTAGGATTTTTGAATGAGAAATTTGTAAATATGCTAATTGTTCAGCATATTTATGTTTTTTAATTCAGTAACATAAAAATATGCCATTTTTGTACACATTTAGGATTTTTGAATTATAAATTTGTAAATATGCTAATTTTTCAACCTATTTATGTTTTTTAATTCAGTAACATGAAAATATGCCATTTTTTGTACACATTTAGGATTTTCGAATCAGAAATTTGTAAATATGCTAATTGTTCAACATATATATGTTTTTTAATTCAGTAACATGAAAATATAACATTTTTGTACCCATTTAGGATTTTTGAACCAGAAATTTGTAAATATGCTAAGTGTTCAACATATTTATGTTTTTTAATAAAGTAACATTAAAATATGCCATTTTTGTACACATTTAGGATTTTTCAACCAGAAATTTGAAAATATGCTAATTGTTCAAAATATATATGTTTTTTAATTCAGTAACATGAAAATATGCCATTTTTTACACATTTAGAATTTTTGAATCAGAAATTTGTAAATATGCTAAGTGTTCAACATATTTATGTTTTTTAATTCAGTAACATGAAAATATGCCATTTTGTACACATTTAGGATTTTTGTATCAGTAATTACTAAATATGCTAATTGTTCAACATATTTAGTTTTTTAATTCTGTAACATGAAAATATGCCATTTCTGTACACATTTAGGATATATGAATTATAAATTTGTAAATATGCTAATTTTTCAACCTATTTATGTTTTTTAATTCAGTAACATGAAAATATAACATTTTTGTACCCATTTAGGATTTTTGAACCAGAAATTTGTTAATATGCTAAGTGTTCAACATATTTATGTTTTTTAATTCAGTAACATGAAAATATGTCATTTTTGTACAAATTTAGGATTTTTGAACTAGAAATTTGTAAATATGCTAAATTTTCAATATATTTATGTTTTTTAATAAAGTAACATGAAAATATGCCATTTTTGTACACATTTAGGATTTTTCAACCAGAAATTTGAAAATATGCTAATTGTTCAAAATATATATGTTTTTTAATTCAGTAACATGAAAATATGCCATTTTTGTACACATTTAGGATATTTGAATTATAAATTTGTAAATATGCTAATTTTTCAACCTATTTATGAAATTCAGTAACATGAAAATATGCCATTTTTGTACACATTAAGGATTTTTGAATCAGAAATTTGTAAATATGCTGATTGTTCAACATATATATGTTTTTGTAACATGAAAATATGCCATTTTTGTACACATTTAGGATTTTTGAACCAGAAATATTATTATGCTAATTGTTAAACATACTTATGTTTTTTAATTCAGTAACATGAAAATATGCCATTTTTTACACATTTAGGTTTTTTGAACCAGAAATTTGTAAATATGCTAATTAATCCACATATTTATGTTTTTTAATTCTGTAACATGAAAATATGGCATTTTTGTACACATTTAGGATATTTGAATTATAAATTTTAAATATGCTAATTTTTCAACCTATTTATGTTTTTTAATTCAGTAACATGAAAATATGCCATTTTTGTACACATTTAGGATTTTTGAATCAGAAATTTGTAAATATGCTAATTTTTCAACATCTTTATGTTTTTTAATTCAGTAACATGGAAATATGCCATTTTTGTACACATTTAGGATTTTTTAGCCTGTAATTTGTAAATATGCTAATTGTTCAACATATATATGTTTTTTAATTCAGTATCATAAAATTTGCCATTTTTGTACACATTTTGGATTTTTGAAACAGAAATTTTTAAATATGCTAATTGTTCAACATATTTAAGTTTTTTAATTCAGTATCATTAAAATATGCCATTTTCTACACATTTAAGATTTTTGAATCAGAAATTTGTAAATATGCTAATTGTTCAACATATTTATGTTTTTAATTCAGTAACATGAAAATATGCCATTTTTGTACACATTTAAGATTTTTGAAACAGAAATTTGTAAATATGCAAATTGTTCAACATATTTATGTTTTTGTATTCAGTAACATGAAAATATGCCATATTTGTACACATTTAGGAATTTTGAACCAGAAATTTGTAAATATGCTAATTGTTCAACGTACTTATGTTTTTTAATTCAGTAACATGAAAATATGCCATTTTTGTACACATTTAGGATTTTTGAAACAGAAATTTGTAAATATGCTAATTGTTCAACATATTTATGTTTTTTAATTCAGTGACATGAAAATATGCCATTTTTGTACACCTTTTAAAGTTTTGAACCAGAAATTTGTAAATATGCTAATTGTTCAACATATTTGTTTTTTAATTCAGTAACATGAAAATATGCCATTTTTTACACATTTAGGATTTTTGAACCAGAAATTTGTAAATATCCTAATTGTTCCACATATTTATGTTTTTTAATTCTGTAACATAAAAATATGCCATTTTTATACACATTTAGGATTTTTGAATTATAAATTTGTAAATATGCTAATTTTTCAACCTATTTATTTTTTTTAATTCAGTAACATGAAAATATGCCATTTTTTGTAAACATTTAGGATTTTTGAATCAGAAATTTGTAAATATGCTAATTGTTCAACATATTTATGTTTTTTAATTCAGTAACATGAAAATATGCCATTTTTGTACACATTTAGGATTTTTTAACTAGAAATTTGTAAATATGCTAATTGTTCAACATATATATGTTCTTTAATTCAGTAACATGAAAATATGTCATTTTTGTACACATTTAGGATTTTTGAACTAGAATTTGTAAATATGCTAATTGTTCAACATATTTATGTTTTTTAATAAAGTAACATTAAAATATGCCATTTTTGTACACATTTAGGATTTTTCAACTAGAAATTTGAAAATATGCTAATTGTTCAAAATATATATGTTTTTTAATTCAGTAACATGAAAATATGCCATTTTTGTACACATTTAGGATTTTTGAACCAGAAATTGGTAAATATCCTAATTGTTCAACATATATATGTTTTTTAATTCAGTATCATAAAATTTGCCATTTTTGTACACATTTTGGATTTTTGAAACAGAAATTTGTAAATATGCTAATTGTTCAACATATTTAAGTTTTTTAATTCAGTATCATTAAAATATGCCATTTTTGTACACATTTAAGATTTTTGAATCAGAAATTTGTAAATATGCTAATTGTTCAACATATTTATGTTTTTAATTCAGTAACATGAAAATATGCCATTTTTGTACACATTTCAGATTTTTGAAACAGAAATTTGTAAATATGCTAATTGTTCAACATATTTATGTTTTTTATTCAGTAACATGAAAATATGCCATTTTGGTACACATTTAGGATTTTTGAAACAGAAATTTGTAAATATGCTAATTGTTCAACATATTTATGTTTTTTAATTCAGTGACATGAAAATATGCCATTTTTGTACACATTTAGGATATTTGAAATATAAATTTGTAAATATGCTAATTAATCCACATATTTATGTTTTTTAATTCAGTAACATGAAAATATGCCATTTTTGTACACATTTAGGATTTTTGAAACAGAAATTTGTAAATATGCTAATTGTTCAACATATTTATGTTTTTTAATTCAGTGACATGAAAATATGCCATTTTTGTACACCTTTTAAAATTTTGAACCAGAAATTTGTAAATATGCTAATTGTTCAACATATTTATGTTTTTTTTAATTCAGTAACATGAAAATATGCCATTTTTGTACACATTTAGGATTTTTGAATCAGAAATTTGTAAATATGCTAATTTTTCAACATATATATGTTTGTTAATTCAGTAACATGAATATATGCCATTTTTGTACACATTTAGGATTTTTGTACCAGAAATTTGTAAATATGCTAATTGTTCAACATATTTATGTTTTTTAATTCAGTAACATGAAAATATGCCATTTTTGTATACATTTAGGATTTTTGAATCAGAAATTTGTAAATATGCTAATTGTTCAACATATTTATGTTTTTTAATTCAGTAACATTAAAATATGCCATTTTTGTACACATTTAGGATTTTTGAATCAGAAATTTGTAAATATGCTAATTGTTCAACATATTTATGTTTTTTAATTCAGTAACATTAAAATATGCCATTTTTGTACACATTTAGGATTTTTGTATCAGAAATTTGTAAATATGCTAATTGTTCAACATATTTATGTTTTTTAATTCAGTGACATGAAAATATGCCATTTTTGTACACCTTTTAAAATTTTGAACCAGAAATTTGTAAATATGCTAATTGTTCAACATATTTATGTTTTTTTAATTCAGTAACATGAAAATATGCCATTTTTGTACACATTTAGGATTTTTGAATCAGAAATTTGTAAATATGCTAATTTTTCAACATATATATGTTTGTTAATTCAGTAACATGAATATATGCCATTTTTGTACACATTTAGGATTTTTGTACCAGAAATTTGTAAATATGCTAATTGTTCAACATATTTATGTTTTTTAATTCAGTAACATGAAAATATGCCATTTTTGTATACATTTAGGATTTTTGAATCAGAAATTTGTAAATATGCTAATTGTTCAACATATTTATGTTTTTTAATTCAGTAACATTAAAATATGCCATTTTTGTACACATTTAGGATTTTTGTATCAGAAATTTGTAAATATGCTAATTGTTCAACATATTTATGTTTTTTAATTCAGTAACATGAAAATATGCCATTTTTGTACACATTTAGGATATTTGAAATATAAATTTGTAAATATGCTAATTTTTCAACCTATTTATCTTTTTTAATTCAGTATCATGAAAATATAACATTTTTGTACCCATTTAGGATTTTTGAACCAGAAATTTGTAAATATGCTAAGTGTTCAACATTTTTATGTTTTTTAATTCAGTAACATGAAAATATGCCATTTTTGTACAAATTTAGGATTTTGAACTAGAAATTTGTAAATATGCAAATTGTTCAACATATTTATGTTTTTGTATTCAGTAACATGAAAATATGCCATATTTGTACACATTTAGGAATTTTGAACCAGAAATTTGTAAATATGCTAATTGTACAACGTACTTATGTTTTTTAATTCAGTAACATGAAAATATGCCATTTTTGTACACATTTACGATTTTTGAACCAGAAATTTGTGAATATGCTAATTCTTCAACATATTTATGTTTTTTAATTCAGTAACATGAAAATATGCCATTTTTGTACACATTTAGGATTTTTGAAACAGAAATTTGTAAATATGCTAATTGTTCAACATATTTATGTTTTTTAATTCAGTGACATGAAAATATGCGATTTTTGTACACCTTTTAAAGTTTTGAACCAGAAATTTGTAAATATGCTAATTGTTCAACATATTTGTTTTTTAATTCAGTAACATGAAAATATGCCATTTTTTACACATTTAGGATTTTTGAACCAGAAATTTGTAAATATCCTAATTGTTCCACATATTTATGTTTTTTAATTCTGTAACATGAAAATATGCCATTTTTGTATACATTTAGGATTTTTGAATCAGAAATTTGTAAATATGCTAATTGTTCAACATATTTATGTTTTTTAATTCAGTAACATTAAAATATGCCATTTTTGTACACATTTAGGATTTTTGTATCAGAAATTTGTAAATATGCTAATTGTTCAACATATTTATGTTTTTTAATTCAGTAACATGAAAATATGCCATTTTTGTACACATTTAGGATATTTGAAATATAAATTTGTAAATATGCTAATTTTTCAACCTATTTATCTTTTTTAATTCAGTATCATGAAAATATAACATTTTTGTACCCATTTAGGATTTTTGAACCAGAAATTTGTAAATATGCTAAGTGTTCAACATTTTTATGTTTTTTAATTCAGTAACATGAAAATATGCCATTTTTGTACAAATTTAGGATTTTGAACTAGAAATTTGTAAATATGCAAATTGTTCAACATATTTATGTTTTTGTATTCAGTAACATGAAAATATGCCATATTTGTACACATTTAGGAATTTTGAACCAGAAATTTGTAAATATGCTAATTGTACAACGTACTTATGTTTTTTAATTCAGTAACATGAAAATATGCCATTTTTGTACACATTTACGATTTTTGAACCAGAAATTTGTGAATATGCTAATTCTTCAACATATTTATGTTTTTTAATTCAGTAACATGAAAATATGCCATTTTTGTACACATTTAGGATTTTTGAAACAGAAATTTGTAAATATGCTAATTGTTCAACATATTTATGTTTTTTAATTCAGTGACATGAAAATATGCGATTTTTGTACACCTTTTAAAGTTTTGAACCAGAAATTTGTAAATATGCTAATTGTTCAACATATTTGTTTTTTAATTCAGTAACATGAAAATATGCCATTTTTTACACATTTAGGATTTTTGAACCAGAAATTTGTAAATATGCTAATCTTTCAACATATTTATGTTTTTTAATTCAGTAACCTGAAAATATGCCATTTTTGAACACATTTAGGATGTCTGACTCAGAAATTTGTAAATATGCTAATTTCAACATATTTATGTTTTTTAATTCAGTAACATGAAAATATGCCATTTTTTACACATTTAGGATTTTTGAACCAGAAATTTGTAAATATGCTAATTGTTCAACATATTTATGTTTTTTAATTCTGTAACATGAAAATATGCCATTTTTGTACACATTTAGGATTTTTGAATCAGAAATTTGTAAATATGCTAATTGTTCAACATATTTATGTTTTTTAATTCAGTAACATTAAAATATGCCATTTTTGTACACATTTAGGATTTTTGTATCAGAAATTTGTAAATATGCTAATTGTTCAACATATTTATGTTTTTTAATTCAGTAACATGAAAATAGGCCATTTTTGTACACATTTAGAATTTTTGTATCAGAAATTTGTAAATATGCAAATAGTTCAACATATTTATGTTTTTTAATTCAGCAACATGAAAATATGCCATTTTTGTGCTCATTTAGGATTTGTGAATCAGAAATTTGTAAATATGATAATTTTTCAACATATTTATGTTTTTTAATTCAGTAACATGAAAATATGCCATTTTTGTACACATTTACGATTTTCGAATCAGAAATTTGTAAATATGCTAATTTTTCAACATATATATGTTTTTTAATTCAGTAACATGAAAATATGCCATTTTTGTGCTCATTTAGGATTTTTGTACCAGGATTTTGTAAATATGCTAATTAATCCACATATTTATGTTTTTTAATTCAGTAACATGAAAATATGCCATTTTTGTACACATTTAGGATTTTTGAATCAGAAATTTGTAAATGTGCTAATTTTTCAACATCTTTATGTTTTTTAATTCAGTAACATGAAAATATGCCATTTTTGTACACATTTAGGATTTTTGAATCTGAAATTTGTAAATATGCTAATTTTTCAACATATATATGTTTTTTAATTCAGTAACATGAAAATATGCCATTTTTGTACACATTTTGGATATTTGAACGAGAAATTTGTAAATATGCTAATTGTTCAACATATTTATGTTTTTTAATTTAGTAACATGAAAATATGACATTTATGTACCCATTCAGGAGTTTTGAATCAGAAATTTGTAAATATGCTAATTGTTCAACATATTTATGTTTTTTAATTCAGTAACATTAAAATATGCCATTTTTGTACACATTTAGGTTTTTTGTATCAGAAATTTGTAAATATGCTAATTGTTCAACATATTTATGTTTTTTAATTCAGCAACATGAAAATATGCCATTTTTGGGCTCATTTAGGATTTTTGAATCAGAAATTTGTAAATATGTTAATTTTTCAACATATTTATGTTTTTTAATTCAGTAACATATAAATATGCCATTTTTGTGCTCATTTAGGATTTTTGAACCAGAAAATTGTAAATATGCTAATTGTTCAACATATTTATGTTTTTTAATTCAGTAACATGAAAATATGCCATTTTTGTGCTCATTTAGGATTTTTGAATCAGAAATTTGTAAATATGCAAATTTTTAAACAAATTTATGTTTTTTAATTCAGTAACATGAAAATATGCCATTTTTGTACACATTTAGGATTTTTGTATCAGTAATTTCTAAATATGCTAATTGTTCAACATATTTATTTTTTTTAATTTAGTAACATGAAAATATGACATTTATGTACCCATTCAGGAGTTTTGAATCAGAAATTTGTAAATATGCTAATTGTTCAACATATTTATGTTTTTTAATTCAGCAACATTAAAATATGCCATTTTTGTACACATTTAGAAGTTTTGAATCAGAAATTTGTAAATATGCTAATTGTTCAACATATTTATGTTTTTTAATTCAGCAACATGAAAATATGCCATTTTTGTGCTCATTTAGGATTTTTGAATCAGAAATTTGTAAATATGATAATTTTTCAACATATTTATGTTTTTTAATTCAGTATCATGAAAATATGCCATTTTTCTGCTCATTTAGGATTTTTGTACCAGAAATTTGTAAATATGCTAATTGTTCAACATATTTATGTTTTTTAATTCAGTAACATTAAAATATGCCATTTTTGTACACATTTAGGATTTTTGTATCAGAAATTTGTAAATATGCTAATTGTTCAACATATTTATGTTTTTTAATTCAGTAACATGAAAATAGGCCATTTTTGTACACATTTAGGATTTTTGAATCAGAAATTTGTAAATATGCTAATTGTTCAACATATTTATGTTTTTTAATTCAGTAACATTAAAATATGCCATTTTTGTACACATTTAGGATTTTTGTATCAGAAATTTGTAAATATGCTAATTGTTCAACATATTTATGTTTTTTAATTCAGTAACATTAAAATATGCCATTTTTGTACACATTTAGGATTTTTGTATCAGAAATTTGTAAATATGCTAATTGTTCAACATATTTATGTTTTTTAATTCAGTAACATGAAAATAGGCCATTTTTGTACACATTTAGAATTTTTGTATCAGAAATTTGTAAATATGCAAATAGTTCAACATATTTATGTTTTTTAATTCAGCAACATGAAAATATGCCATTTTTGTGCTCATTTAGGATTTGTGAATCAGAAATTTGTAAATATGATAATTTTTCAACATATTTATGTTTTTTAATTCAGTAACATGAAAATATGCCATTTTTGTACACATTTACGATTTTCGAATCAGAAATTTGTAAATATGCTAATTTTTCAACATATATATGTTTTTTAATTCAGTAACATGAAAATATGTCATTTTTGTACACATTTTGGATTTTTGAACCAGAAATTTGTGAATATGCTAATTGTTCAAAATATTTATGTTTTTTAATTCAGTAACATGAAAATATGACATTTATGTACCCATTCATGAGTTTTGAACCAGAAATTTGTAAATATGCTAATTGTTCAACATATTTATGTTTTTTAATTCAGTAACATGAAAATAGGCCATTTTCGTACACCTTTAGGATTTTTGTATCAGAAATTTGTAAATATGCTAATTGTTGAACATATTTATGTTTTTTAATTCAGGAACATGAAAATATGCCATTTTTGTGCTCATTTAGGATTTTTGAATCAGAAATTTGTAAATATGATAATTTTTCAACATATTTATGTTTTTTAATTCAGTAACATTAAAATATGCCATTTTTGTGCTCATTTAGGATTTTTGTACCAGAAATTTGTAAATATGCTAATTGTTCAACATATTTATGTTTTTTAATTCAGTAACATGAAAACATGCCATTTTTGTAAACATTTAGAACTTTTGAATCAGAAATTTGTAAATATGCTAATTGTTCAACATATTTATGTTTTTTAATTCAGTAACATGAAAATAGGCCATTTTTGTACACATTTAGAAGTTTTGAATCAGAAATTTGTAAATATGCTAATTGTTCAACATATTTATGTTTTTTAATTCAGTAACATGAAAATATGCCATTTTTGTGCTTATTTAAGATTTTTGAACCAGAAATTTGTAAATATGCTATTTGTTCAACATATTTATGTTTTTTAATTCAGTAACATGAAAATATGCCATTTTTTACACATTTAGAATTTTTGAATCAGAAATTTGTAAATATGCAAATTTTTCAACAAATTTATGTTTTTAAATTCAGTAACATGAAAACATGCCATTTTTGTAAACATTTAGAACTTTTGAATCAGAAATTTGTAAATACGCTAATTGTTCAACATATTTATGTTTTTTAATTCAGCAACATGAAAACATGCCATTTTTGTAAACATTTATTACTTTTGAATCAGTAATTTGTAAATACGCTAATTATTCAACATATTTATGTTTTTTAATTCAGTAACATGAAAATGGGCTATTTTTGTACACATTTAGAAGTTTTGAATCAGAAATTTGTAAATATGCTAATTGTTCAACATATTTATGTTTTTTAATTCAGTAACATGAAAATATGCCATTTTTGTACACATTTAGGATTTTTTGTATCAGAAATTTGTAAATATGCTAATTGTTCAACATATTTATGTTTTTTAATTAAGCAACATGAAAATATGCCATTTTTGTGCTCATTTTGGATTTTTGAATCAGAAATTTGTAAATATGCTAATTTTTCAACATATTTATTTTTTTTAATTAAGTAACATGAAAATATGCCATTTTTCTTCTCATTTAGGATATTTGAACCAGAAATTTGTAAATATGCTAATTGTTCAACATATTTATGTTTTTTAATTCAGTAACATGAAAATATGCCATTTTTGTACACATTTAGGATTTTTGAATCAGATATTTGTAAATATGCTAATCGTTCAACATATTTATGTTTTTTAATTCAGTAACATGAAAATATGCCATTTTTGTACACATTTAGGATTTTTGTATCAGAAATTTGTAAATATGCTAATTGTTCAACATATTTATGTTTTTTAATTCAGCAACATGAAAGTATGCCATTTTTGTGCTCATTTAGGATTTTTGAATCAGAAATTTCAAATATGCTAATTTTTCAACATATTTATGTTTTTTAATTCAGTAACATGAAAATAGGCTTTTTTTGTGCTCATTTAGCATTTTTGAACCAGAAATTTGTAAATATGCTAATTTTTCAACATATTTATGCTTTTTAATTCAGTTTCATGAAAATATGCCATTTTTTTACACATTTAGAAATTTTGAATCAGAACTTTGTAAATATGCAAATTTTTCAACAAATTTATGTTTTTTAATTCAGTAACATGAAAATATGACATTTTTGTACACATTTAGGATTTTTGTATCAGTAATTTCTAAATATGCTAATTGTTCAACATATTTATGTTTTTTAATTCAGTAACATGAAAACATGCCATTTTTGTAAACATTTAGAATTTTTGAATCAGAAATTTGTAAATATGCTAATTGTTCAACATATTTATGTTTTTTAATTCAGTAACATGAAAATATGCCATTTTTGTACACATTTAGGATTTTTGTATCAGAAATTTGTAAATATGCTAATTGTTCAACATATTTATGTTTTTTAATTCAGCAACATGAAAATATGCCATTTTTGTGCTCATTTAGGATTTTTGAATCAGCAATTTTAAATATGCTTATTTTTCAACATATTTATGTTTTTTAATTCAGTAACATGAAAATAGGCCATTTTTGTGCTCATTTAGGATTTTTGAACCAGAAATTTGTAAATATGCTAATTGTTCAACATATTTATGTTTTTTAATTCAGTAACATGAAAATATGCCTTTTTTTTACACATTTAGAAATTTTGAATCAGAACTTTGTAAATATGCAAATAGTTCAACATATTTATGTTTTTTAATTCAGCAACATGAAAATATGCCATTTTTGTGCTCATTTAGGATTTGTGAATCAGAAATTTGTAAATATGATAATTTTTCAACATATTTATGTTTTTTAATTCAGTAACATGAAAATATGCCATTTTTGTACACATTTACGATTTTCGAATCAGAAATTTGTAAATATGCTAATTTTTCAACATATATATGTTTTTTAATTCAGTAACATGAAAATATGTCATTTTTGTACACATTTTGGATTTTTGAACCAGAAATTTGTGAATATGCTAATTGTTCAAAATATTTATGTTTTTTAATTCAGTAACATGAAAATATGACATTTATGTACCCATTCATGAGTTTTGAACCAGAAATTTGTAAATATGCTAATTGTTCAACATATTTATGTTTTTTAATTCAGTAACATGAAAATAGGCCATTTTCGTACACCTTTAGGATTTTTGTATCAGAAATTTGTAAATATGCTAATTGTTGAACATATTTATGTTTTTTAATTCAGGAACATGAAAATATGCCATTTTTGTGCTCATTTAGGATTTTTGAATCAGAAATTTGTAAATATGATAATTTTTCAACATATTTATGTTTTTTAATTCAGTAACATTAAAATATGCCATTTTTGTGCTCATTTAGGATTTTTGTACCAGAAATTTGTAAATATGCTAATTGTTCAACATATTTATGTTTTTTAATTCAGTAACATGAAAACATGCCATTTTTGTAAACATTTAGAACTTTTGAATCAGAAATTTGTAAATATGCTAATTGTTCAACATATTTATGTTTTTTAATTCAGTAACATGAAAATAGGCCATTTTTGTACACATTTAGAAGTTTTGAATCAGAAATTTGTAAATATGCTAATTGTTCAACATATTTATGTTTTTTAATTCAGTAACATGAAAATATGCCATTTTTGTGCTTATTTAAGATTTTTGAACCAGAAATTTGTAAATATGCTATTTGTTCAACATATTTATGTTTTTTAATTCAGTAACATGAAAATATGCCATTTTTTACACATTTAGAATTTTTGAATCAGAAATTTGTAAATATGCAAATTTTTCAACAAATTTATGTTTTTAAATTCAGTAACATGAAAACATGCCATTTTTGTAAACATTTAGAACTTTTGAATCAGAAATTTGTAAATACGCTAATTGTTCAACATATTTATGTTTTTTAATTCAGCAACATGAAAACATGCCATTTTTGTAAACATTTATTACTTTTGAATCAGTAATTTGTAAATACGCTAATTATTCAACATATTTATGTTTTTTAATTCAGTAACATGAAAATGGGCTATTTTTGTACACATTTAGAAGTTTTGAATCAGAAATTTGTAAATATGCTAATTGTTCAACATATTTATGTTTTTTAATTCAGTAACATGAAAATATGCCATTTTTGTACACATTTAGGATTTTTTGTATCAGAAATTTGTAAATATGCTAATTGTTCAACATATTTATGTTTTTTAATTAAGCAACATGAAAATATGCCATTTTTGTGCTCATTTTGGATTTTTGAATCAGAAATTTGTAAATATGCTAATTTTTCAACATATTTATTTTTTTTAATTAAGTAACATGAAAATATGCCATTTTTCTTCTCATTTAGGATATTTGAACCAGAAATTTGTAAATATGCTAATTGTTCAACATATTTATGTTTTTTAATTCAGTAACATGAAAATATGCCATTTTTGTACACATTTAGGATTTTTGAATCAGATATTTGTAAATATGCTAATCGTTCAACATATTTATGTTTTTTAATTCAGTAACATGAAAATATGCCATTTTTGTACACATTTAGGATTTTTGTATCAGAAATTTGTAAATATGCTAATTGTTCAACATATTTATGTTTTTTAATTCAGCAACATGAAAGTATGCCATTTTTGTGCTCATTTAGGATTTTTGAATCAGAAATTTCAAATATGCTAATTTTTCAACATATTTATGTTTTTTAATTCAGTAACATGAAAATAGGCTTTTTTTGTGCTCATTTAGCATTTTTGAACCAGAAATTTGTAAATATGCTAATTTTTCAACATATTTATGCTTTTTAATTCAGTTTCATGAAAATATGCCATTTTTTTACACATTTAGAAATTTTGAATCAGAACTTTGTAAATATGCAAATTTTTCAACAAATTTATGTTTTTTAATTCAGTAACATGAAAATATGACATTTTTGTACACATTTAGGATTTTTGTATCAGTAATTTCTAAATATGCTAATTGTTCAACATATTTATGTTTTTTAATTCAGTAACATGAAAACATGCCATTTTTGTAAACATTTAGAATTTTTGAATCAGAAATTTGTAAATATGCTAATTGTTCAACATATTTATGTTTTTTAATTCAGTAACATGAAAATATGCCATTTTTGTACACATTTAGGATTTTTGTATCAGAAATTTGTAAATATGCTAATTGTTCAACATATTTATGTTTTTTAATTCAGCAACATGAAAATATGCCATTTTTGTGCTCATTTAGGATTTTTGAATCAGCAATTTTAAATATGCTTATTTTTCAACATATTTATGTTTTTTAATTCAGTAACATGAAAATAGGCCATTTTTGTGCTCATTTAGGATTTTTGAACCAGAAATTTGTAAATATGCTAATTGTTCAACATATTTATGTTTTTTAATTCAGTAACATGAAAATATGCCTTTTTTTTACACATTTAGAAATTTTGAATCAGAACTTTGTAAATATGCAAATTTTTCAACAAATTTATGTTTTTTAATTCAGTAACATGAAAATATGCCATTTTTGTACACATTTAGGATTTTTGTATCAGAAATTTGTAAATATGCTAATTGTTCAACATATTTATGTTTTTTAATTCAGCAACATGAAAATATGCCATTTTTGTGCTCATTTAGGATTTTTGAATCAGCAATATTAAATATGCTAATTTTTCAACATATTTATGTTTTTTAATTCAGTAACATGAAAATATGACATTTATGTACCCATTCATGAGTTTTGAACCAGAAATTTGTAAATATGCTAATTGTTCAACATATTTATGTTTTTTAATTCAGTAACATGAAAATGGGCTATTTTTGTACACATTTAGAAGTTTTGAATCAGAAATTTGTAAATATGCTAATTGTTCAACATATTTATGTTTTTTAATTCAGTAACATGAAAATATGCCATTTTTGTACACATTTAGGATTTTTTGTATCAGAAATTTGTAAATATGCTAATTGTTCAACATATTTATGTTTTTTAATTAAGCAACATGAAAATATGCCATTTTTGTGCTCATTTTGGATTTTTGAATCAGAAATTTGTAAATATGCTAATTTTTCAACATATTTATGTTTTTTAATTAAGTAACATGAAAATATGCCATTTTTCTTCTCATTTAGGATATTTGAACCAGAAATTTGTAAATATGCTAATTGTTCAACATATTTATGTTTTTTAATTCAGTAACATGAAAATATGCCATTTTTGTACACATTTAGGATTTTTGAATCAGATATTTGTAAATATGCTAATCGTTCAACATATTTATGTTTTTTAATTCAGTAACATGAAAATATGCCATTTTTGTACACATTTAGGATTTTTGTATCAGAAATTTGTAAATATGCTAATTGTTCAACATATTTATGTTTTTTAATTCAGCAACATGAAAGTATGCCATTTTTGTGCTCATTTAGGATTTTTGAATCAGAAATTCAAATATGCTAATTTTTCAACATATTTATGTTTTTTAATTCAGTAACATGAAAATAGGCTTTTTTTGTGCTCATTTAGCATTTTTGAACCAGAAATTTGTAAATATGCTAATTTTTCAACATATTTATGCTTTTTAATTCAGTTTCATGAAAATATGCCATTTTTTTACACATTTAGAAATTTTGAATCAGAACTTTGTAAATATGCAAATTTTTCAACAAATTTATTTTTTTTAATTCAGTAACAT